>OY294023.1:11750044-12350044 GCA_958510785.1 Exephanes ischioxanthus | reverse complement strand
TAACATTAATTATGTAATAAAATTAATCGACGCGCGATGCAAAAGCATATTGCGAGTAGATATTCGCGATGAACAGTAAAATCATCGAAACGGCGAGGGATTAACTTTTTTTTTTCGATTAAATTCGAACGATTGGACTTCAACGCTCGGATGCGTTGCGATTTGGATCCTAAAAAATATTATTTTATTTATTGTATATTCACGGGATGGATTTTTTTTTAGGATTATTTATTTATTCATTTATTTAATAAGGAACTGTGTACTTAACGGTCAGTGGACCGAATAGAGAGTACGTCGCAGAAGCAACTAAATAGATTCGCTTATACGACAAAAAAGAGGGGAAAAAAAGTTTTATAAATTGCAAAAATGCCAAAAGCAAATCTCGTTAAGAAAATATCGTTTCGAGGCCGAAAAGTGCCGCCCGCTTACGCACAAAGCGACAGTGCTTTCGACGCACAGTGAATGTTCAAATCTGGCCATCTCGGTGTACAAACAATGCCTCGTTTATCCCCCCTCCAATGAGCACGGTCGATCGGAGTTTCGTGCAGTGGTTTCATCGATTCGAGTAGCTCGACGTATCCGCGAGATTAACCGTGACCAATGAGCGTACTTCTCTTTCCGCTCGTTCGCCGTTCTATTGTGGTCCAAACGCGAGCTGTTTCTCGTCCCAGCTTACAAAAGGCGACGTAGGTAACCAGCCGGTTGGTCGATTACCTTCCATCGTGATTGGCTGCGGCCGCCGCGATTTTTCAAACCGTCTCAGTTGCCCGGACTCGAAGCTTCCAGTACCTTAAAAAAAAAAAGAAAAAAAAAAGATTCAATTCGTTCTCCCGGCTGCAACGGAAAGCAAAGAAAGAAAGCATAAAAATCCCTACGCGCCACCGTCGTGCACTCGACGTCCCGGACGTAACATTGCGTGAATCCCCAAGCCCACTTAGCCGCCGCACCGCCAGCTCGAATCGAGAAGATCGGCGCGAGAGCGAGCCGGCGCGTCGTCCTCAGCCGTGCACCGCGCGCGGGGTTTCCACCGTTCCGGTGTGTTACAACGAGACGCGCTCGCAACCTCGCCCGACCCTGCCAGGAGGCGAGCATCGAGCAAGCGAGCAAGAACAAGCAATCCGCGGAGCGATCTACACCGACGTAGAGAGAGCGAGATACATAACCCCCCCCCCCCCGGAGAAAACGACAAGTGGCTGCAGCCCGACACACAAACATCCACACATAGAAACTTGGCCAGCGGCTCGTGCTTGCCGCTCTCGCCACTGGCGGACGGGAAGTGGGGAGCGCGCGGGGAGGCGGGAAGACCGCGTGTAGATTCCTCGTTCCGCGCATGCGCGCGGGAGTGGGGAGAGCCGCCGCGAGTGAACGAAGCCGCGTGGCCGCGCCACAGCTGATCGTCTCTCCGTCCCGTAGTGGGAGAATCCCGAACGTCGCGCGCGCGACTGGGCTAATGAGTGTGCGACCTATTGGCATGACGTTGCACGGAGCGTCGAGGGCCACGACGACGACGACCCGTGAGCCGGGTGGAGAGATGGCGAACGTCAAAACTATTCTACTCCCTCCCCTCCCGCCCGCGCTCCCCCCTCCCCGCTGCGCCGGGTTTGTACTCCAGCGGCAGAGAAGCCAGACGCTCCCCCCCCCCCTCCGCTTCACTCACCGGCTTTACTGCGGATCGCGTAGCCTCGGGCCGGCAACGACGGGGACTCCATTGCCGTCGTTTCGATAATACAGCTCCGCCGGAGAGAAGAAGCGAGAGGGCCAGACAACGCGTCACGGAATACGACCGATAGAGGAACAGAGCGTTGCCCGCCGCGGAGCGCACGATCGAATGGCATTGGCAAGGTCTAGGAGGACGGAGCGAGATAGATAAACTCCCGTCTGACCGCCGACAGAGATATTTTTACTGTTTCGTTACGGACGATACACGATGTATATTTTATAGCGTGAGATTATAAGTTAATGTAGGGATTTTTTTTTTATATCGCTGGCGGGATTTCGTTCAAGGTCAGGCTAGTTTTTTTTTTTCAAGGTTAAAAACGACTCTTTCGCGCAGAGGTTCGGAAGAATGTTAAAGATCACGAATATAATTATTTTACTCTCAACCAAATATTTTCCATTTAAATCCCAAAAATAGGATCTTTCGTGCATAAAATCGAGATTTTCAATGGCTCACTGTACTTTAGGCCCAAAAAGGCCAGCGGATTCGTGTTAGGCGGGAAAAAATACGTCGAAAAACGTGGCAGTTCATGTAAAAAAAAAAAAGAAACAAACAAAAATCGTAAAAAAATTCCATTTCCCTTTCGTGTCCATTTTTTACGTTTTTCAACGTCCTCAAACAGCACGATAAAATGTCTCCGAAACTTCGGGCAGGACCCAATCTTGTGTATTTTTTGCCATACAACACGATGGGCTCCTCGGAATTTCCTCAGCTCCACTGGGACCCAAGATATCGATCTTTGAAAATCACGAAAATTGTAGTTTTTTCAAAAATTGCTCAAAAATGAAAAAATCGTTGTTCAATAGATTTTTTTTGTTTCAAGGCTATATTCCACGTATTTTTTCCCACTGATCACGAATACAACAATTATTTTACTCCTAGCCCAATATCTCCCATTTAAATCACAAAATTACATTCTTAAATTTGAAAAAAATGTTTGCTTCCTCATAGAGGAAGCTTTGTTTTTTTTTACGTTACGTTGTTTTTTGCGGTGGGAGAGATCGTTTTTTGTCTGAGCCGCGATGCCGTTGTCTACTTCCAGGCCTCTTCCGTAATTTTGCCACGAGCGTTTTTTGGGCCTTGAAAAATGTTTTGTTGAAGAAAATTCTAAAAGTGACTCGGGCGGATCGGACGGATATATTAAGAATCGTTGCGTTATTTTTCGCTGCAGGAGAGATAATTTTGCGTCTGACCTCCGACGGGGCTATCTACTTCGCGCCTCTTCCTTTATTTCGTCGCGAGCGGTTTTGAGCCATTCTCTTTTTTTTTACATCGGATTCGTCACGAACAATATTTTGTCGATGTATTCCGCGGCGATAATTCACGGCCACTGAAGAACAATCTGAAAGTGAAAAGTGCGAAGGAAGCGGACGAGTTTTTACGGCGTTTGGCATTGAAGCGAAGTTTTTTCATGTCCGTAGCGAAAGATTACGATCCGTCTGACCTAGAATGGCCGCGACTACTGATCCACGCCCTCATTACAAAAATTCTCTCGGCAAAGGCCTGTGATATATTTTATTCACGTCGACAAAATTGTTTGTTCAGAATATCAAACCACATCAGCCTCATTGTTATTTTGAATGTCAATTTTTATAGTGACTTCTCTTTGCGTTCGAAATTCCGCGCTCACTTCACGCCCTCTGTACAAAAATTCTCTCGGCCCTGCCTTGTTATATCTCCACCTATTTTATTCACGTCGAAAAAAAATATTTTTTTTCAAACAATACCGAACCACCGAAGAAACAACAAAACCACATACTACATTCTTTATATCATCCTCATTGTTATCATTTTGAATATATAGATTTTATAGTGACTTAGGTACTATAAAAAAATTAGTTATCAAAAAGTAGTATCCGAAAGTTACCGCCCATCCAAAAACGTTAACTTTCGGACGTAGGATAGCTTGTAGTTACCATTCGGACGGACATATGTAAGCCATTAATTAATTAATTAATTTATTTGTTCCAACAGGAAACACCCTTTTACAAAGAACATATAAGTTTCATTTTTGTCTATTCAATTCCATGTAAGATAGTATAATTAGCACTCTATATAACTAACATTCCAAAGAGATTATCAAATGTTCATCCCCGACTAGTGCGCGCTATCACAATTTATTTATTTATTTAGATCACTTTTTCGTACCGGATGTTTTTTTGCTACCTGGGCTATTCACCGCCCTGTTTTAAAAAATGCCCGTCATATCTCCATTTATTTTATTCACTTCGATAAAATCTTTTTTTCTTACAACATCAAACCACCGAAGAAATTGTTATTATTTTGAATATACGAGTTTTATAGTGAACTTCTCGTCGCGCTCGAAATTTCGCCCGAACTACTTCACGCCCGCGCGCACCACTTCACGCCCTCTTTACACAAATTCTCTCGACCACTGCCTGTAATACATCCATCTATTTTATCAACGTACTTTATTGCTATTTCAAATTTTTGTCTTGCAATATCAAACTACCGACGAAAACAAAATCACAATATACATTCTTTATCTCATCGTTATTATTTTGAATATACAAATTTCACAGTGAACTTTTCGTCGCGCTCGAAATTCCGCCCGCGCGCACCACTTCACGCCCTCTTTGCAAAACCTCTCTCGACCACTGCCTGCAGTATATTCCATCTATTTTATCAACGTACTTTATTGACTTCTTTTCAATTGTTTACAATATCAAAACACCGAAAGAAACAAAACCACATGAATTCTTTATATCATCATTATCATTATTTTGAATATACAAATTGTATAGTGAACTTTTCGCTGCGCTCGAAATTCAATGGACAGGGCGATGCGTCACGGTCGAAGCGAGTCTCTCTCGAAGGCCGTGTAAACACACCCGAAGAAACAATGACGTAGCGGTGGCGCCGCCGCCGCTCCTCGCTGTGCCGATATTACATTTTTTTTTTTCTTCCTCGCCTGTGCCCCGTCCGCCCCGGCCCGGTTTTGTGCACGAACTACTACGCGCTACGATCGAGGGCCGCGCGCGCGAGAGAGGAGAGGAGAGAAGATACGTGTCACAAACACCACAGTGCTACGCGCGGTGTCGTCTCGCGTGCTTACGAGAACGACCGAAAAAAAATTTTAAAAAAATAAAAAATAAAACCGCCTTCGCGCATCCGCGATCGCGCGTGAAAGATCGAAGGGAACAAGCATCGAGCCAATATCACAAGTGCATAGAAACATCCAGCACGTATCTTCCTCGAGCGATCGACAAACAACGGAAACACGAATCTTCTCCCATCTCGTCTCACGTGAGTCGCAACGTTCAAGTTTATCCGTTACGCTCTTCTCTCGCGCGCAGTGACCGACGATCGACGACGAGCGACGAAACGAATCGACCAACACAGACTCGAGGAAAGCGAAAGGAAAGAAATACAACAAAAAAAAAAAGATACAAAAATTAACTCGACCGTGGGAAAAATTCGTGACAAAAGTTCAGAGTCTGCAGTGCGCTCCGACTGCGAGCCGCACAGCTGGAGTGCGGAGGCTCGACTGGCGAGCCACTCGGTCTCGTGGCCGCCTCAACCCCCTCCCCCCCCCCCCCCCCTGCCCCTCCCTCCCCAGAGACGCGAGAGAGAGAGTATTACTCGCGCGCGCAACGCCAACAGGAGTGTTACGCGCGTTGGTTAGCCTCCTCCGCCGGTCGACCACGGATTCTCTTCTCCTCCTCCTCATCTACTACTTCTGGTGGCCGTCGACGACGGGAGAGCACCACCGTTTACGTGTGGCAGTGCTGCCGCTGCTGCTCGAGCGAACCCGATTGTACGCGCTCGCCTCCTCCCGCGCGCGTTTCCTCGGGCAGCCGGTATGAGCAGCATATCAGAGGAGCGTAGCGTGTGCCTCCACTCCACACCAGTGGCCTATGGGCTGTTATACGCCCGAGTACCGACACCCCCGCGCCCTTGTCCCGGTGGTACACACTTTGCGAAAACGCCCGGCACGCCACGACGTATCTCGAACACAGTGCCGTGCTCGAGATTACCGGAACCCCCGAAGAATCCGTTTCGCCTCGTTTATTTGCTTATCTACAAACTATGCGGAGCTATCTTCGCTAGACACTGCTAAAGTAAAGTGTAAATTTAATGTAGCGGACTTGAAGGTTTTTATCCAAAAACTGGCACATTAAATATAATGTACAATTGCGGTGAAAAATTTTATATACCTTTTCATTGAAATTAAAGTAAATTGTTGAAATTAAAGTACTTTTGCAATAATATGAAGGGAAATTTATTAAAAATAAAGTATTTCCAATGTTTTTAATACACTGAACATTAATTTTTCATCACAAATGTATATGAAATTTGATATACCAGTTTTCGCACAAAAACTTACAGTACGGTATATTAAATTAAGATTTTTTTTAACAGTGTAGACACTGAAAATAAATTGTAAATTTAATGTACCGGAACTCGTAATTTGCGTGCAGTACTTGCTAAAAGCTGCAAAGCGAAGGAAAACAATTCTCCCGATGTATTTGATTAATCGTCCGAGAAATAAGTTGTGTCTATCGATTTATCTTTAGGAGCGAGGATAAAAAATAGCGATTCGATGACTGTCGCTCGGTGTTTACATTTTGGCGGGAAAAATTCAAATTAGCGTTTCGTAATAACCGTTGTTAAACGGTACGACGTGGATTAACCGCGAATGCATGACAAATTAACAGGCGAGAGTATTACCGGCCGAGATGTCCGTATATGGGGCATTCCACGTCAAATCATCATGAACTTTATAAAAATACCACAACGCCCGAATCCAATTAATATAATTAAAAATAATTCGCAAATTGTGCAATGCCCCATATTGTGTATACATGTGTATGTATATGGGGCATTGCACGTAGAATCGGCAGCCCATGTCCCTCACCCCCTCGACTTTGATCACTATTTAGTAAACCGACCCATGAGGTTCTCGGTATTATTTTACACTCCAGTGCAATTTTTAAATCCTTGGAAAACAAATTCCGAATACACCTTTTTTTAAATCTAAAAAAAAAATTCACACCCAATCCATGATTTAAAATGTAATTTTTAAGTACCGATAATCGGACCTCAACATTTACGATTCTTTATCGCAAGTTTTTAGTTTTCTTGTTTTCATCTCGTAATTGTAATTTTCCTAAAGTTTATAAAAATACCATTAGATATCATTAAACAAAAAAGTCACAAATTGTGAAATGTCTATATATATATATATATATATATACATTCCACAATTTCCCATATCTATATACATATATATATTCGTATATATATATATACGTACGTGTATGTATAGATATATATAGAGGGGAGAGGGTTCAGCGGTGTGCCCGGCAAAACGGGGAAACAGTCCTCGGAAAGGGCTCGCGGACAGCGATGGAACGAGGCGAGCGGAGAGACAGAGAAAACGTTGAGGCGGCGAGCGGCTACTACGCCGCCTCTCTCGGTGGATGCAGAACAGGAGACACAGGGAGAGAGCCGAGAGGAGAGAGAGGGACGGGGGAGAGAGGCGCATGAGAGACATTCCTTGGCGGTGAACGGGTCGGCCGAGTGAGAGAGCCGGTAAAATCAATGTGGCAAAGCTGGCAAAGTGTGGCGGTCTGTGGCCCACCGTCGCTGCTGCTGCCGCTGCCGCTGTAACGCAACGTTGGAAAGGGTGCTGCTCCGCGAGAGCCCCTGCGATGCACCCTGTGTGTGCCTCTACGTGCGATCCGAGACCGAGCTAACCCGACAGTGACTCTAGTAGTTACTTCGGCTACTCGATCGGACGGCACGGGAGAAGAAGCCGACAACGGTTTCGCAATGACTCGTGAATTACTGCTGAGAGGCAACGTTGCGAAAAATTATACGATACGATACAATGTATATATGTATATATATATATATATATACATATACATCTTGTTTTTATTTTCTTGTACGGTTATTTATGGGTTATTTTTTTTCGATGAAACTGTATCAGTATAGATGGGCAGATGTTGGGCTCGGACGTTCAGGAAATTTCACTCGGGATCTTAAAAAATTCATTTTTTGATTATTTATTTATTTGTTTATTTTTCTCGTGCGTTTTTATGAGTAATTTTTTTCAATGTCACAGTCTCAGCAGATGGCCATATATTGTACTCGGACATTCAGAACATTTCACTCGGGACGTTGAAAAATTCATATTTTCATAATTAATTAATTGTTTTTTTTTTCTCGTGCGTTTTTATGGATCATTTTTTTCAATGCTGTCTCAGTAAATGAGCACATGTGCTCGGACATTAAAAAATTGCACTCGGTATGTTAAAAAATTCATATTTTCATAATTCATTTTTTCTTAGCACGTTTTTATGGGTCATTTTGTTCAATGAAACTGTCTCAGTAAATGAGCATCTGTTGTGCTCGAACATTTACAAAAAAATTGCACTCGGTATGGTAAAAAATTCATATTTTCATAATTAATCGATTAATTTGTTTAAAATTATTATCAGACTCAAATACACATTTCGCGGGGGATATTTCGCGCAGATATTCAATCCACATCCAACTTCATTAATTCCGCCATATCGTGATAAAAAAAAAAAAAAATATACACGCAACTTTTTTTGGTTGCAATTTTAGTACTATTTTGACTTGACATCGAGGCCTCTTTAATCCATTCTCACCGTCCCGACGCCAGAGAGAGAGGTCCCGATTCGTCGCCGTAGTCTCTCGTGAAACGTGGCCGACATGCCGCCTTCCGTTCACAACGGATAATAATCATAACAACAATAATCGCTCTCTCGGGTAAATATAATGGGTCGAATTTATCGCCGTAGTCGCACGACGTCACACGAGTAGTTTCGTTCGTGACGTAGTTCCCCGGACGCGCTTTATCGTCTACCGTTAATCAGCAGAGCGAGAGCAAGCTACCCGAGAGGACGGAATGAACGAGTCGTTGTTATGCCCGAGAGAGAGAGCGAGAGAAAACGGCGCACCATTTATTCCCCGTTATTTGTTTCGCGTTACACGAACGTCTCCGCTCGTCGCCTAGGCGAAGGAATCTCTGACATTGTTGTTCTCCCGTATAGAGTGCGCTCGAAACCATGTGTAAGGTAGATAGATCAATTTACTTATTATTCAAAGCGGCGCGGATAAGCCGACGCGATCGACCTGGGAATTTCAATTAATCCTCGAATTATCGCACTCCCGAGAGACTGAGAGAGACACGCAGCTTGGCACTGAAACAAATCGTCAATCTTTCGACGCATTACCTATTGAGGGAACATATTTTTCTTCGTGGGTTTTTTTTTTTGTTTCGTCTCGATTTATTTTCCAACGCTATACATTTTTTATATTTAATTTTATTTATATCATATTTATACATTTCATTATCTATTATAGCCTTGGTTTTGACGCATTCATCGGTGGTGGAAACATTTTTTTTTATTCGTGTCTTAGTTTTGTCTCAATTGATTTTCCAACGGCGTAAGTTTTCCTACGACTTCATACAATCCTAGCGCGGAGACCGGCCGCGATGCGCAAACCGTGAAGTCCGTTACAAAAAGATGAATAATCAATTCTCGGGGCACACGCTGATAAGACGGGTGTTCGGTAATGGAAAGCGTAGTTTCGACGCATTACCGATGCAGGAAACATTTTCTTATTCGTGATTCTGTTTCGACTCGATTGACTATCAATCGCTGTAAGTTTTCAAAAAAATGTCATGTATTCTCGGTGCAGAGACTGCACGCGATATAACCCAATACAACGACAGTTAATTTTACAAAAATCCACGAATAATAAATTCTCCTCGGGACACCAGCTGATAAGACGCGTTCGGTCACGGAGAGCGTAGTTTCGTCGCTAGAGGGGTCGAGCGTTCGCCGACTCGTGTCACGGATTGTAACACCGGAAGTCAAAACATCGTCGATACGAGATACACAAAGTAGCGCACACTCAGCGACCAACATGAATTCATTGCGTTTCGTTTCTTCCCGCCAAACAAGTGCAAACAACGTTCCTCCTCGACTAATTTTCCAAAGCCCCGAGATTACTGAAGATTACCGAAGAAACCGAGCCTTCATCGTAAACAAAACAAGAAAAAAAAAAAACTAGGCTGATCCCTCCATAGGATTTTCTCAATCCTCTCGCCGCCGTCTCGAATCGCGCGAAAACTGCCCCCTCGCGGCGGGCGTCGGTGGTTCGGTGATTCAACACCACTCCTCAGGCAGTAGGTAACCGATGGTCTCGTACCAACCCCCCACCGTAAGCCGGCCGCGCACACGTTCGTCCGTCCGTCACCTCACCCCCCTCTCCACTGCCCGTCGCCTTTCTCCGTCGATCTTTCTCTCTCTCTCTCTCTCTCTCTCTCCCTTTTCGTATCTCCCCCCTTGTTCCCCTGCCCCTTTGATTCCCTCTCGCCCTTCCTTCCGTAACGTCCCCCGCAGCCTAGGGTCCTCCATTTTGTCGTGATTCCTCCTAGCTCTAAATAACCACGATATTCCGATTAATCTAATCGTCCGTAACGCGTCAAACTCACGCGTTCCCCGGACGATATTCCAACTCGACGTCAATCAGCGGACACACACACACGTGTATAAAACTAACGGGGAGAAAAATTGAAATAAAAAAATTTATATGTATCAGAGAAATAATAATAATTAAAAAAAAAAAAAAAAAAAAACAATGGTTGACAGACCGTCGTACGGTCCTTACAGTAGCAAGCACGACTATGGGGCTCCACCATAGCTCGTCCTTGGAGGTGCACTCGCACACGATACCCCTCGCACGAGCGTGCATTCGCACGAGTTTTACTCGCGATTTTCCAAGACCGACCAATAATTCTATCGTAAAAAAATCGCGTTATCAATCTTTGTTTTTTTTAAACTCATTTTTTCCGCACTAATCGCCGTACCGCTCGCAATGATCCGTACCCACCGAACTTACGTCTCTTGTACCTTTATATTTTGCTCCTTAACTTCCTTGCGACTTGCGATCGTAGCCGTGCGGTTCGCGGACGTTTTCTCACCTTCGCCGGACGGGAAACTGAGAACCTAAAGTTTCGTCTCTATTTATTTATTTTTTTTTAATCAATTTTTTTTTGTTGTTAAGATCGTTTTTCGCTGTTTTTCTTTTTTTTTTTTTGTCGCGACGGAGTTATCGAAGGAGTTGCACCGAGCTGGAAGACGCTCGGAAGAATTTCGTCGATGTTGTAGCGAGAAGACATATTTCAGTGTGTGTCCGTCTCGTCGTCGTCTCTCCGCGTCTGTGTGTGCGTGCGTGTGTGTGTGGTGCGAGTTTCGCGAAATCGCCGACTGTGTAACCTCTCAACGAGTCACCGAGCGATACACTCTCGAGCGAGTCGCTCTCTCGGAGACTCCTCGGAAAAACCGTAACGAAAAGAATTTTTCACGGGGAACCTTGCGGGGGTTTCTTTTTTTTTTTTTTTTTTTTCTTCTACGCTGGTGTCTCGGTGTGCGTGCGTCGGGCTTTTCCATGTCGATCATCGCGGCGAGGCGGATCGGAGATTCTCGCAGCCGTGGCGATTGAGCTGCCGAGAGAGCCGCGTATACGACGGGGATGATGTAGAATTTTAAGGAAAAAAACCCACGAACACGAACACTCTTTTCGGGAGGAGGTGGGGGAGGAGGCGAACGCTGCGTCGGAGTTGGAACCTTCGTTTTCTGGTGATTCGGTACATAAAACACTCGACCAGATACACCTTTTCTTGTTGACTTTTTTTTTTCCTATACTTTTTCTCATTCTTCTCGTGTCTTTCGATTTTCGCAGAGAGATCGAGATTTTTTTTTGTGTAATTTTTTCGATGGTCCGATAATTATGTGTTTTTTTATGTTTTGTTTCGCTTGGGACTTTTCGCAGATGTCTGCTGGATCACAAATTCAGATGGCACCCCAATCCACTGTAAACTCTGGTCAGTCGGTTCATAGTCAAGACTCGAACATGAGCACCGGTGAGTCGAGCGCTCGGCGACAATGCTGTCTTGTCACTCCGAGTCGCAGATATTTGTTTTTTTTTTTGTGGGGAGGATTTTTTTATTTATCGGTTTGTTTTTTGCAGGCTCGTCGCACAGCGACAAGGAGGTGGATCCGAACACTCCTGAGAAAGTACCTAGGACGCCGTCGGAGAGGAAGAGAAAACGCAAGGTGGACGACGGAGGCGGCAGCGGACCCGGCGGCGTCGTAGGTAGCAAGGGGGCTCGCTCCGTCGCCGCTCTCGATAACAAAAAAATCAACGATTACTTTCCAAAACATCATGTAGGCAGTAGTCCGATAAGACACGGCGGCGCAAAGAGTCCCTCGCCGCAGACGGGATATCCCATGGTGAGTCGGCGCGCATCCAGCGAGATTCTTGCTTTCTTTTTTTTTTGCCTCTGTTCCAGAAGAACGAAGGGCGAAGACTTTGCGTTTTAACGAGTTACAAAAAAAAACGGAGCGAGTTGTCGAAAAAAATACTCTAATGCAATTTTTTTTTGTCAGATGTACAAATATCTGTACGAATTACTGATTCAGAGCAGAGCCTTGGCGTTTGAATTAAGTAGCTACATAACACAAATAGTCGAAAATTCATAACACGAAACAAAAATAAAAATGAAATTTTAGAAATCTGAAGAAATTGAAATAAAAATACTGATGCATAGTCGAGGTTCTGCAGAAAAGTTACCGAGACAAACTGAAGTTTGAAATACGTAAAGATTCGGCAAAAGTTTTGCATTTTAACGAGTTACGAAAAAACGAAGAATATTGTTGAAAAAAATACTTGAATATAAAAAGTTTATGAAAAGTTATTGGAACACTAAAAATTATGCGTTCTACATACGAATATCAGCACGAAAGATTGATTTAGAGCGAAGCCTTGGCGTATAAACAAATTACAGAGATAATTAAAAATTGATAGAGAGAAAAAATATTAAATTGTCGAAATATAAAGGAAGAGAAATAAAAGTACTGATGCATAAATCAGGCTCTTTAGAAAAGTTACTGAGATGACCTAGAGTTTGAAACACGTAAAGATTCGGCAAAAGGTTTGCATTTAAATAAATTTAAATAAATAAAAAAGACGCGGAAAATTTGTCGTAAAAAAGAAATACCGTCTGCTAAAATCACCTACTTTTGTTTGGTTTTTTGGTTAATTTTGTTTCTCCCTTTTAGTATCCACCGGCGGCTCAACCACTGATATCGCCTCAAGTAACGACGCCGAATTCGTCGGTGGCGGAATTTTCCGCGCTGATGCAGCCGCCTCGTACGCTGCCTCAGCCACCGCCTCCGCCGCCTCCGGCAACGGCCCAACCTGCAGGCTCGATGGTCAGCAAGCAGGTTCAGGTAAGGCCTACGAACCTCCCTAGGACAAGCCAGGTCAGGCAAGCGAAGACTAACACCCCAAATGTAAGCACCGTTCGGTCATATTTGCAGGCATTTGATGAGAAGTGCCCGAAAAAAAAAAAAAAAACTTTAATCGGCTCGGCAACATTGGCTTCGAAAATTATTCTATCTTTCATTCAACTTTTATTTCTTCCTCTCTTCTCGATCGCCAATAATATTTTTGTCCGTGCGACGCCCGATTATCGATCGATCGTAATAAAGTCTCTCTCAAAATTCGACAAACACGCTAAAAAAAAAAAAAAAAAAATTGTTTCAAACTTTTTTTTTTTTTTAATTACAATTGCCGAGGCTATTTCTTGTCAAATGTTCTGTCGCCATATCAGATTTTATCATAAGCCAAGACTGCTGCTGTAGCCGCTGCGTCCATTTGTTACCGCGGCAAATGCAGGCTACCTTGTCCTGGCAACGCCTTTAATTCGCAACTCTGATTCCTTTTTATTATTACAACAAAAAAAAAATAAAAGAATAAAAAAAAATTGAAAATAATACATCGATTATTTAATCACCGCGTTCGTTCGATAAGTTTTTATTGTTTTGCGCGCGGGAACGCGCCTCCGCGCTTCCCAATTCTTTGGGTCATAGAATAAAACGTCACGAGAGAGTCTTCGAAGCAGAAAAAAAATTAATATATCCGTGTTATCACACCATATGAATCATGCATACATTTTCGGTGTTCTCCTTGCCGCCTGTGTATCGTTTCGATAAATCCCCGTCCCGATTATCCAAACCAACAAACCCACAAAAAAAAAAAAATAATAAAAAAAGAACAACCCGACTTTAGTCGTCACACACTGACCCTTCCGCCCCGCCCCCCCCACTCGGTTGGAAAACACTCGGACTAATTGTTAAAGATAACATAAATTCTATCCCGATTAGTTTGGTTTAAAAAAAAAAAGAATAAACAGTTTATTTATTTTGAACGAAAGGATGAACGATTGTGAGACAATTGAAGTAACGTTCGTGACCAATAAGATCAATGCCAGAGTACACGTGTCTTTGATTATCGACGATAGAGATTTTTTGTGACCATATATACATAATATATATATATTTTTGTTATATATATATTCAAAGGAAAAAGAAAATAATTTTTTGTGTCGCGATTAGGCCGCGGTCAGCGGCAAGGTATCCAATATTTTGTTAACGCATACGACTCGCCTAACAAATGTATGAAGACGTTACAGCCGGCGGCGAGAGAATGCAACGTATACTTTACTACGTTACGTTAATCGCGCTTTCAGACGGAACTCACTTGCCAGAGGATACAAGAATTCGAAACTCAAGCCTCGTCAGATTTGGAACTACGTAATAATAAAATTGACGAACTAAATAGAGTAAGTACAAACACAACGAAAAAAAAAGAAAAAAAAAAAAAAAGCAAAACAGAAACAGAACACAGTGGCACGAATCTCTCTCGCTATTTTTCTGATTGAAAAGCAAAATGCGCTTCGTAGTTGATGAAGACAAAAAAAAAAAGAAGTGAACAACACACATTGATGAGAATTAAAAAAGAAGAGCCAATCCCTTTGTTTGTATTCCGAGTGTCGATTCCCACCGTTCGCCAGAGTAAAAGAGAAAGTAAAAAAAAAAGAAGAAAAAACCAATTGGAAAAATTATTTTTATATTTTGCCGAAAGATGAAGCAACCAAAAAAAATAATATTGTCGATCGCGTTTCGACAACCCGTGAACTAACGTACGTTTTTATTTTCTCTCTCTCGATCTCTATCTCTCTCTATATATAAATCTCTCTCTCTCTCTCTAACTCTTTATCTCCGAAAGCGTCGGTGAAAATAATGTCTTTATTGAAAACATTTTTTGTTTTTTTTTTACAGACAACCGAAGAACTTAGGCATCAAATGGCCAATCAGCAAAAGTTGATTGACCAGCACAAATCCCATATAAATAAGTGTATAGACGTTGTAAAGAAGTTATTAAAAGAAAAATCAAACATAGAGAAGAAGGAGGCTAGACAAAAGTGTATGCAAAATAGACTGAGGCTCGGTCAGTTTGTGACACAGAGGGTCGGTGCGACGTTTCAAGAAAATTGGACTGACGGTTACGCGTTTCAAGAGCTCGCGAGAAGGCAAGAGGAGATAACGACGGAGCGCGAGGAGATCGATAGACAGAAGAAATTGTTGCTTAAGAAGAGGCCGTCGAACAGCGAAACGGGCAGAAAACGAAGTCAACCCCAGCCGTCGTTGCACAACGGCACGGAGGCGACTTTTTTGAAACCGGACGCTGTACCTGGATCTTACACCTGGCAAGAGTATTACGAAGCCGACGAAATACTCAAGGTAAAAAATTCGGTCGAATGAAAAAAAAGAAAAATTATTTACGAATCATTTATTATCGTTCGTCGATATTGAATTCGCGGCTTATTTTTCTCGACGATGATAGTCCGAATAATTCGGGCGATTCAATGTGGCAATTTCGTTTTCAATTTTTATTTATTTACTTAATTTATTTATTGCGAAAAGGGGACGAGCCCATAATAGTCCGAATAATTCGGGCGATTCGATATGGCAATTTTTACGGATAAATATATATTTTTCCTCACCATTGCACCTGGCAAGTATTACGAAGCCGACGAAATACTCAAGGTAAAAAATTCGGTCGAATGAGAAAAAGAAAAATGGTTTACGAATTATTTATTATCGTTCGTCGATATTACGCAAGTATTACGAAGCCGACAAAGTACTGAAGGTTAAAAATCTGACGCTTATTTTTCTCCACGATAATAGTCCGAATAATTCGAGCGGTACGATATGGCGATTTTTGTAGCTACACATATTTTTTTCTTCACCATTCCACCTGGCAAGAGTATTACGAAGCCGACGAAAATACTCAAGATTAAAATTCGTTTGCATTTATTTACTCTATTCTCATTATAAAAAGGTGACGAGCCCAATTACGGGTCGATGGGAAATTCATCAACCGATATGATAGAAAACGCGTGGCCAGAAGCCGCACAATAAATAGGCGGAAACGGGAGTCACAAGCCTAGTGAATAATTAACCGTATGAAGAACTACAAAGCTCGATAGCTGATTATAAATAAATATTCACTGAGAAGGCAGAGAAACTATCCATACAGAAATAACGCAAGGAGACCTTTATTTTTATTTTTTTAACGAATTATTTATAATCGTTCGTCGAGATTGAATTCGCCGCCTATTTTCCTTGACTATAATAGTCCGAATAAGTCGATCGATACCATACGGCTATTTTTATGGATATATATCAATATTTTTTTGTGATCATTGCAGCTGAGACAAAGCGCGTTGAAGAAGGAGGACGCCGATCTTCAACTCGAAATGGAGAAGCTCGAGAGAGAACGAAACCTGCACATCAGAGAGTTGAAGCGTATACACAACGAGGACCAATCAAGATTTAACTCTCATCCGGTACTGAACGAGCGTTACCTTCTGCTAATGTTGCTGGGAAAAGGTGGCTTCAGCGAGGTTCACAAGGTAATGTACAAAATCAAATTCGTCGATCGAGGTCCACGGTCTCGGTCATGATCGTTCGATCGGTCTAAAAATGGTATTGAATTTCGCAGGCGTTCGACCTAAAGGAACAGCGGTACGTGGCCTGCAAGGTTCATCAACTGAATAAAGACTGGAAAGAGGACAAAAAAGCAAACTACATTAAGTGAGTTGGACGATTGAACGAGAATTGCAATTTTTCGATTGCACCATTTTTATTTATTTGTTTATTAATTTTTGCGCGTTTTTTTTTTACAGACACGCGTTGCGGGAGTACAACATACACAAAGCCCTCGATCATCCGCGGGTCGTAAAGTTGTACGACGTATTCGAGATCGACGCCAACTCATTTTGTACTGTTCTGGAATACTGTGATGGTCACGACCTAGACTTTTACTTGAAACAGGTAATGAATTTGACCCGCCGATCTCGGCGACGATAGGCTGGAAGGAAAAATATCACGCGGAGAGCTTGAGGTAGTCCTTGCGAATAGTGTTCACTTCGGGTAAGCTTCAGAGAAATGAGACGGAATTGCAAACACTTCTCGATGGTATCAAAATCTGAAAAAAAATCAACCGTGTTAAAGATGCTGAAAAGATTAATTTAACATAATTATAATTCCAAAATGCTATTAACAAATTGATGAAAAATTTAATTGTTCAACAAATCTCTCGGAAACATAACTTTTTTTTATGAAATTTATTCGTTCATTTTTCCGAATATGTATGAGTTTTTTCAGATTTTTTAATTCACTTTGAATTTTGTGACTTTCAACACGTTTTTCCCATATAAAAAAATTTCAAAGTAAATCTAAAAATCTGCACAAATTCATACGTATTCAGAAAAGTGAATTAAACACTTTCATAAGAAAAAAAAGTTAGGTTTCCAGGAGATTTGTTGAACAATTTTATTTTTCATCAATTTGTTAATAATATTTGGAGTTATTATTATGCAACGCTGGCTGAAGGACTTCTTTTAATATCTTTTACTACTACTATTATGCAAAACTAATCTTTTCAGCGCCTTTAATGTGCTCAATTTTTTTCACATTTTTATGCCATCCAGAAGTGTTTGCAATTCCCTCTCATTTCTCTGCAAATTTATGCGAAGTTATTCGCAAGGACTACCTTAAGAGCATGTGAAACACGTTCTCAGCGTGTCTTTCTCGCTCCGCAGAGAGCGCCACTGATGCTATGTCTCTCGCACTCCATAGTGTTTCACACGCTCTTAAGGAGGTTGGAGCGCTTCACACAAATCAAATGAGTGCCAGATTTTTTAAGTCGTTTATACAAACTTTCACGCATCTATTAATTATAGTGGGTGGTTATTTGCATAAAAGTAGATGTCCTTAATCTAGAGAAAATTAATTGCAATAGATTTGCAAAGATGTTAATATGTTTGTGCTAATTCTCTAAAAGGTACATAATCGGTCAGTTTATTCAAAGAATAATCCGTAAAAATTGTTCACTCGTAGAAGTTTTATTCTCCAAGTGAACAATTTTCCCGAGCGAAGTTTGTGCGCGAATTTCATTAAGCTGCAAAAATGCAGCTTAATGAAATTTAGTCTCGTGCAGATATCTTCAGGGTCGTAAAAAAAACGCCCGATCGATAACAAGGAATATTTTTTTTCAGCATAAAACAATACCGGAGAGAGAAGCGAGATCGATCGTGATGCAAGTAGTTTCGGCGTTGAAGTACCTCAATGAGATAAAACCCCCAGTCATACACTACGATCTGAAACCCGGTAAGTGCGGAGACCTTTCACGTTTCGTTGATTCATTTTCGCGATCGTTGCTAAAGCATGCATTTTTTTTTTTATCTACAGGTAACATTTTACTAACGGAAGGAAACGTCTGCGGTGAAATTAAAATAACGGATTTCGGTCTGAGCAAAGTAATGGACGAGGAGAATTACAATCCCGATCACGGGATGGATCTTACCTCCCAAGGGGCTGGTACTTATTGGTGAGTTTCTTCACATATTTCATTTCGATGTACTTCAAAAAATTTATTTTATTGTACATAAAATTATTATTTTTTTATCTTTCTAACCCGTGTATGACGATTATTTTTCGCAGGTATCTTCCCCCCGAGTGTTTTGTCGTAGGTAAAAATCCTCCGAAAATCTCGTCGAAGGTCGACGTGTGGAGCGTCGGAGTTATATTTTATCAGTGCCTCTACGGCAGAAAGGTAAGTCGATCTGTTACGATGTGTCTACATTCGTGATGAATTCCGAATACATTTGACACGTGTAACCCAAGTTCTTTTACCCAGTTTTTTGTGTTCCTTAATTCACACTTTTCTATCAATGGCTGCATTCGGAATACAATCCAGAAAAACAAAAAATGAAAAATGTTCTCTGCAACGTCACTTCCGGTTTTGAAATCTTTGTTTCTTTTTTTACCAGTAGTTACGTCATACAGGAAAACGTCAACTCATGAAGTGACACATTTCCGATATGACGTTACTTCCGGTCGAAAAAAATTAGATTTTCATACCAAAAGTGACCTTGCACAGAATTAAATAAATAAAAATTCTCTAGAATATATCCCGAATCTAACCAGTGGCAAAAACGCGTGAATTAACGAACACACGGTTAATCAGATCCCGAAACATCGAAAAAAAAAAAATTGAACACGGTCTGTAAAAATGTTTGTTTCATATTTTATTTTACAGCCGTTTGGGCACAATCAGTCGCAAGCAACAATCCTGGAGGAGAACATAATATTAAAAGCGACGGAGGTGCAGTTTGCGAATAAACCGACGGTTAGCAACGAGGCGAAGGTAAAAAAAAAAAAAAAAAAAAAAAAAACTAAACCTTTATCTCAAATAATATAATTTTTTCCTTGACCAACAAAATACTAAAATTATAATTTTTGTTTTTGTTTTTTCTCCATCAACCTCGGCAGAGTTTTATTCGAAGTTGCCTGGCGTACAGAAAAGAGGAGAGGATCGACGTGTTGACGTTAGCGCGACACGAGTATCTACAGCCCCCAGTGCCAAAGCACGGCCGTCAGGCGAACAGTCAGCAGCAACAGCAGGCGCAGCAGCAGCAACAAATACAGCAGGCCCAGCAGCAGCAGCAACAGACGTCATTCACAACCGGTATGTTCAGCGGTATGAACGCATCGAGCAGTTCGTAGTGGAATGGAACAACAGGCGAGATCATCAATTTATTACATACATGCCAAATCTTGAACACTGAACTGCGCACCATCTCATCTTAACTGAATGAACGTGTAGAGTGTGCGTGCGAGAGAAAACAAACGAAGCGAAAAAAAGAAAACACACAATAATACAAACAAAAAATAATAAAAAAAAAAAAAAATACACAAATCTTCGAGGGGAAAAAAAAAATCGTGAATGCCAGAGAGAGAGAGAGAGTGTGTGTAAACGATTGCTATAATCAACTGTAAATACGAAATAAAAAAAAATAATAAAAAAAAAAAACAAACAACCGGATACTATAAAGAACCACCGTCGCCACCACCACGAATCACCGCTGCAAGCTACCAAACGTAAATAATTACATGCCCGAGTAGAAAAAAAAAAAAAAATGTTCGAGTACGAATAATTTCGAGAGAAAAAAAATACACACGAAGAATTCGTTTCGCGTCTTTCTGTACACAGGACACACACACACAGACACACAGACACTGTACCGTGAAAAACATTTTAAAAAAGGCACGAACGCGATTGAATGAGAGATTCCTCTACACATCCACCGACACGCGCTACCATAATTTCAGCATGACAACAACAACAACAACAAAATGAGAGATGTTGTGTATTCGTAAATATACAATCGTATTATCGTTCCTCGTATCAAAAGAAACAAAAAAACAAGATGAAAAAAAAAAAAAAAAAACAGTGAGCTGACTGAGAAACAATAGTGTTTAATAAAGAAGAAAAAAAAATGATTTAAAAATAAATAAAAAGTGTGAAGCAAGAGGGGAATGAAGGCGAACAGACGTTAAAAAAAAACACGGATATTAAAAGTGAAAAAAAAAAAAAAAAACAAGCGAACGCGGAGAGAAATAGAGAATAAACATGTGATAAGTCATTGTGAATTTGGACGACGAAGAGCGATGATGATGATGATTATAATGACGATGAATTTAGGAGATAAACTTTCGCGTCTGTACGAGCGAGAATTGACGACGCGACGGAGTGCGAGCGAGAGCGAGAGAGAGTGTGGAAGAGATTATTGTGAGGAAGAAGAAAACACGCGCGAGCCCAACCACACTCACACAACACACTCATTCACACACACACACACACGGCTGTACGAAAAATTCGAATTTTTTTCGCATCGAACCTTTTTCGAGCTCTCGGGAGCGACGAAAAGAATATAAAAAAAAAAGAATCAAATTGTCTCCGGGCTAGTGTGCGAGAGTTGATGTGTGCGTGAAAAAAAAAAAACCTTCAATTGGTTTGCGACCCATGACGATTTTAATTCGCAGAAATTGCTGCTTTTAGAAGAAAAAAAATGAAAATAAAATAACGGACTCGTTCCTGTGTGTGTGTGTGTGTGTGTGTGTGCGCGTCTTCTTCTGACTCTTCGTGCGAAGTGTGTGCGTGAATGGGGAGAGTAAAGAGCAAAAAAAAAAACTACGCGGAAAACGAACGAACGAGATTGTGCGTCGAAAACGATTGTTATTAACTAGCATGCGTGTACATATTTATACTATATATATATTATACTAATAAAATCCGATATAATATATATATATATATGGTGTAAAGAGATAAGAAGAGGACGAAGAAGAAATAGGATGGAAGAAGAAAAAAAAAAGAAGAAGAATAAGGAAAAGACAGCGTGTTTGACCGTGGGGAGAGGGAGGAGAATAACTGTGGTGGGCTCTATCCTCGCATGACCGCCGTGCCAATCCCAGGTATTCCATGAATATTTCGGATTCGCACATCATGTTACTTTATTCAAATAATTAATATTATTACTTATATCAATGAATAATAACGATTAACACATAAAAAAAAAAAAAAAAAAAAAAACACGCAACGGAGATATTTGGTTGGGCTGTTCCTGATTCGAGCGAAGGGCCGCGAAGAATTTTCTTTTTGCTCGCGAAGATATCGCGTAAGATAGGTGTTTTATTTTTATTTTTATTTTATTTTTTTAGAAAGGGCGTTTCGAGATATACCGCGAGAAAAGACGATTTTTGTGGCAATGACGAGATAGTTGGATCAGAGGCGAAAGTATCGGGCGAGCGGATTGGCCCACGAAGGAAAATATTATGAATTATGAATGTCGATGGCGAACTTCGAGATTTTTTAGAGTGGTGGAGAAATGTTACGGGTTACATTTAAATGGGCGGGGAATAGAATGGAAGTAAGATCTTCAGTGGGAAAAAAGATGGAAAGCAAATTTTTACGTAAAAATAGGGCGAGTATAAAAAAAATATTACAAAATGGAACTACTTGTCGATGGCTCATTTTTTGCCATATGGACCGTTTTACGTAGAAATAGCTCGCGTACCAAAAACAATTATTATCATTAAATGGAGCGATTTGTCATTAAACAATTATTATCATTAAATGGATGATTTATGGACAATTTTTACGTAAAAATAGCGCTAATATAAAAAAATGGAACGATTTGTCGATGGCCCATTTTTACGTAAAAATAGTTCGAGCAGTAAAAATAAAAAATAAAAAAGTTAATCGATTTGTCGATGGCGGATTTTTGGCAATGATGGACCATTTTTACGTAAAAATCGCTCGACCATTAAAAACAATTACGGTGGTGCAAAAAAACATTTCTTAGTAACGTTAACCACCCATCCAACGTTCGTCGTCGTTCGTAGAACAGAATTTTGGAACGGAAAAAAAAAGAAAGAAATCGTCCAACCCGCTCGCCCGTGCGTGAACTACCCTCGAGTTTCCTCCCAAAGTTTTAATAACAAAGACTTCAGTCATCCTCCTCCAATCTCCCTCGGAAAAGAAAAAGCAAAGAAAGAAGAAATCCTGCATCCTCGCATCGAGTATCATCATCCTCCCTCTTCGATCGTGGATTTCACACCACGTTTTTATTATACATAGTCATTTTCGTGCTAAATCGATTCGTATAATCGAACATTTTCTTTTTTTTTTTACTTAAAAAAAAATCCTCCCCTATCCCCCCACCCCTTCCCCCTCTCCCTCGTCCGTAAGCATCATAATATTATACGGACCCGATCATTATTAGTTTCTTTACTCAATTTGTTTTATATATGTACGTTATATAGATATAATTATGAAAATAGAAGACTAAGTTATTTTATCAAGTGCCCTTGCTTTGTATTATAGTAGTCGCGTCTGTCGACAAAGTTGCGCAGCTTTTGGGAGCATCTGAGGCGCGCGCGCGCGACGATGAAAACTAAAAAAAAAAAACAAAAAGAAATAACGAGAACGTATAAGAATTCACAAGTTGTTAAGAAAAAAAAAAAAATGGGAACGAGAAAAAGAAAATTGATAAGCGCGATTTAGTGGAGCAATGAGAAGAGAAAAAATCGACAAAAAAATACGCTAAAACGAAGAAATAAAAATTAAACGATCGAGCACGCGAGAGATAATGAATTGTGTAAGTTTGTTTGGCAAAACAATTGTGAGACGTTGCTTGTCTCTATTGCCAACGTCATTGGCTGATTGTGGTCAGAGGAGAATACATTACAAGTCTGAACAGTGCCTCGTTGTTTACGTATGTCTCAGTCGGCGAATTTTTAGTTCAAACTTCCCGATCCTTTCGTTTTTATTTACGTTTTTTTTCTTTTTTTTAAAAACCTCTCCTGTAAATTTTTAGGACACGGAGGGTGAGAGCGACGACACCGAGGGAGAAAATTCCGCGAAAATGTTTCTGCCATTTTTTTTATCTGGCTGTAAATTTAAGGTTGTAAATTGTAGTCTATAATGATTGAAACAAAAATTGAAAAAAAGGAAGAAAAATAGTTGTCTCGGGAACTATAGTAAAAAATTTCAAAGCTATATACCCTTTAATTTTCGAGATATCGAGACCGGAAGTTCGCCATTTGATATAAATGGTAATTCCAAAACGATAAAACAAAAAACAAATCCACAATTAAATAAAAGCAATTTCTCTATATATCCCGAGTGGATTCAAAACAGACTAATGCGTGACGAGGAGAAAAATTCCGCAAAACATTTCACGAAATTTTGTTGTCATGGAGTCAATTTTTTTAACCGGGTTGTAAATTTAAGAAGTAGCCAATAGCGATGGAAACAAAAAATGAAAAAATAAATAAAATAAAGAGTTCATCGTACCAGTGACAACTCTCGGGAACTTTATAAAAAAATTCAATGTAAAATACCCTTTGATTTTCGAGACATGGAGACCGGAAGTTCAGCATTTGATGTAAAGGTAATTCCAAAAAAAAGGGGAAAAATCCGAATCTACGATTAGACTTCAATTTTTTTTCTCTCGACATGTCGAACGAAATCGAAACAGACTTAATGCGTTCCGAGGAAGAAAATTCCAGAAAGCGTTCTATGAGATATTTGTCGTCATGGAGTCAATTTTTTTTATCGGGTTGTAAATTTACGGAGTAGTAGCCAAAAATGATGGAAACAAAGTGAAAGAAAAAGGAAATCAAAAGTTCAACTTACCAGTCTCAAGGGGACTCTCGGGAACTTATTAAAAAAAATTAAAAGTATACTTTTTGATTTTTCGAGATATCGAGACCGGAAGTTCAGCGTTTGGTACAAACGGTAATTAAAAAAAAAAAACAAAAACAAAAAAAACAAGTCTACAATCAATTTATATTTTTTTCTCAATATATCACGAGCGGAATCGAGCCAGACCAATGCGTACCGTTCGAACTTGAATTCATTCATTTGATCGTCTCTCTTAAACTTAGCTACGAGAAACATCGTCTCCGAGAAAAATGAAAAGAATTTCAACGATAAATGACGTGTACAGATTTTTTTTTATTCCAACAAATTCGATATGTAGTGGGATCTTGAATCTCATTTATATTTATATATCACATTCGCACTTCATACAAACCACGTTTTCGTTGGTAATTCTACATGTTTTTTTTTTTTTTTTTTTTCGTTCTGTTCTTTTATCATTATCAATATTCGTTTGTTCGTCAGAAACACTGGGTAAGTATTCTAATATTTCGAGATAGCTAAAAAGTTTCACTACAGTCTTACGTCACACTTTATAATTATCGTACAAACAGTGTTTTTTTTTTTAAATTCCTCTTCCTCGCGCGAGCTATAAATCGAGCCCTCGCATCGATGTCGAACCAATGATCGAGGACGATTCGTAAAAAAAGAAAGAATAATGTGTATGTTAATTGAACAATACAAATTACAGGTAATCACCTCGTCTGTGAATTATAAATTATTTGGGAACAAGGGTAATATCGTAAGTTCGAGCTGTGTGTGTGTGTGTTTTTTTCCCCCACCCGCGGTTGTGTGTTCGAACTTTCCGCCACCGTCATCGACGGTGGCGGAAACGCTACGTCGCGATTCTAATTAATTTAATATTTTTATTGAACACCCAATAACGATAAGACGATAATCGTGCGTGTCGCACGTCGTCATGCGCAAAGCCACACAAATGAATCGGTTAAAAGTATATTATTGCAAAACAAAAAGCAAAGACAAAGGCGCGCGAAAGAATAAGAAAACAAAATATCGATTTTTTTTTCTTCATCTTTCGCACGCCTTTGTCTTTGCTTCTTGTTTTGCAAAACATACTTTTAACCGATTCATTTGTGTGGCTTTGCGCATGACGACGTGCGACACGCACGATTATCGTCTTATCGTTATTGGGTGTTCAATAAAAATATTAAATTAATTAGAATCGCGACGTAGCGTCGCGGCTTCGATTAACTTCAATCAGATTCATCGTCCGACTGCAGCGCGTACGAGACTGGCTTGCGCGCTCTACCCGCCGGCTTTCTCGACGGCAGACTCTCTCCGACTGTACTGTCCTCGGCTGAGTCCACTTTTCTTGCCTTCTTCTTCGTCTACAATTAACAAAAAAAAAAAAGAAATCGATATTATTCTCTTCGTTGCTTTCGACATTCAATTTTTTTAAAGTGCGACTGACAACACTAAAACACTAAAATAGTGCTTCATGTCAACTCGGTGCGAAAATTGCCGCTTTACGCATTGCCTAAAACCCCGATTTTCGCACCTTGTGAAATAATAGCAATTTATATCACGCGGTGGGAAAATCGCCGTTTTCGCATACGCTTCGCGTGCTTAAAACCCCGATTTTCACACCTTGCGAAATAAAATTTAGTACGATACTCGTGCGAAAAACGTGTTTTTAAGTCGTGTGATTGCAACACTCGCCTTCGGCTCGTACTGCAAATTCCCACACGTCAGAAAAAGATTTTACTAGTATCGTAATGTACCGTTACGATACTAGTGCGATAAAACTTTTTCTGACGAGTGTGAGTGTTGCAACCGCGCGAGTCAAGAAAAAGTTTTTCGCACGAGTGTCGTAACAAATTTTATTTCACAAGGTGTGAAAGTTGCGGCTTTGCGCGAAGCGTGCCTAAAACTGCCATTTTCGCACCGAGTGTAATAAAGTAAATTTGCGTGCGAGAAGTAAAATCGGGCAGATGTGCCCGAATTTTTTTTATTATTATTTATACTTACACCTACGATTTTCTTCGACGTGAACATATCCTCGGAGTCCGATCCGGAACCGGATTGGGATGTTCTCTTTATTCCCCTTTTAACAGCCTTGCCACCTCCGTTTTCTGTTTTCTTCTTCGCAGGAGCTAGAAAAAATAAATAAGCGTTGCAAGTTACAACGAAGAAGCTCACAAGTGCGGGACAAAGGGTTTGGGTTTTATTTCTCTTGTACATCGTGCTGGATCATTGTTGCAAGTTATTTTACCTCTGCTCTTCTTGGGAGGAGTCGGAGTCGCTTTGACCGGTGAGTCCTCGCTCGACGAGCTTATCGTCGGCTTGGAAGTCGTCGCCGGCGGTGAACTTCCTACCAATGAATCGAACAACTCCTCGGAACGGTCTGCGAGAAATAAGAGACGAATAATCAATAATCAATAACGATCAAGCTATGATAATCTTGTGTTGTATAACATATTTTGGAAAGATGTTTGTGTGTCCCAATTTTCAAGAATTCACGCAAATAACTATTCGCCTGTATACCATTCTGGTTTTGTTCTGTGCGTCTCGGCGAGTTGTGCACAAAAATGCGGTGCACAAAAGCGCTGCGCACTATCGTCACGTGCGACCAGAAATACGTTTCGAACAAGAAATAACCTCATATCGGAAATACGTCACTTCCGGTTCGAAAATCGAATCTTTCAACCGGAAGTGACGTCATACTGGGAATACGTCACTTCCGATTTGAAAATCTTATTTTCCGATGTGATGTCACTAACGGTCGAAAAATGAGATTTTCAAACTGGAAGTGTCGTGTTTCCCATATGACGTTCACTTCCGGTTGAAAAGTGAAAGTTTCTGCGTATTTCAGGCAAATTTCCAAAAGTCTAAATCACCGATTCGTATATTTCATAGTCCTCAGCGCCCGAGCTGCTATAACCTGTTAGTTTTTTTAATAATCCAATGGTTTCGCGCTGTTAAGTAACTGATACGTCTCAAGGTTTGATTCTCGAGTACTCACGCTTCGATGGTGGAGTTTTCTTATCGATCTGCATATCGTCGTCGGAATCGCTGTCCAGGGGTATCGGACTCTGCACTATGGGCCTGAAACGACAGAATTTTTTTTTTAAACGAGCACCATTAGAAACCAAAGCATGCAAATACATTATTTTTAAGTTACGAATATGTTTGTTATATTCACTCACTGTTTCGGTTCGTGCGGTATCAGTTCGGGTTCGGAGCTGTCGGGATTGCCATCCTCGTCGCTGCTCAAATTGTATTTCTTCGCGGCTGTCGAATCGAACAAACCGACAAATCGTGAGTAAACGGTCGAAAGATAAAATTTGGAATTACATGATAAAAAAATAATAATAATAATAATGTACTCACAAGCCGCCGCTCTGCGAGGAGCTCGCGGGGCTCGCGGTGGCGATAACGTGTCGAAATTAATCTCGTCGTCATCGGAAGAGTCGTCCTTGGACTTATCTTTCCTGACTGGCTTGAACGGCAGTGTTGTCTGCTTTCCTCCCTTCTTCTTCTTATCGACCTTCTCCGGCGAGCTGCCGAGTCTGTCGTCGAGAGGCTTCGCTCCAGATTCCACCAACGCGTCGAACTCGTCTTTGTCCTCCTTTGCGTCCTTCTCTTTCTTCAGCTGGAACGGAACGCACAAAATGTTAGAAATTTTCGATCGGAGAAATTTCATTTTTTTTTTCTAATATTTTATAGTGCCAAGAATGTTCTGCCAAATTTTTATGCCGAAGTTCGATGAATTAAGAAAGTTAGAGACCGTCATGCGGGAAGTGGCGGAGCGCTCAAAATCACGTTTTTTTTTCATGAGGTGATTTTCAAGATCGGTGTACCTGATATCTCAAAAATGGCTCGATGGATTTTTATGAAAATTTGTATCGATATACTTCAACAGATTGTTTAGTCTTTGAGGGTTTCATATTTTTAAAAATAATAATAAATAATTTAAAGACATTATTCAGTGCTGAAAAATGGGTAAAAATCGACTTTTTTTTTCTAATGGCCGCCATTTTGCCAATCTTTTTTCCCTTCGTCAAGGACCGCGTTATATATAATTTGTTAAGAAACAATTAACAATTGTGTTTCTGATAAAACGACAAGTTGAAATCAGGGACACCGCAGAGAAACTTCCAAAAAATTGTTTACGTCGACCGATAAAACAAAACACATAATAACAATAAAATTGAATTTAAAAAATGCCTAAATGTTCTTTAACATATCCTTCCACCCTAAAAAAAATAAATCGATAAAGCGTACATTTACCGAAAAGAAAATCACGAAATATGCATGCGTTTTTACCGATTTACTGTGGCGTAAGCCGTTAAACGGATGAAATATTAGAATCGATAATATTAGAAAAATAGATAGCGGATAAATATTAGAACAATTTTGGAAAATTTTCAATTGAACTAACCACTCTGGGTACTTTTTTGACGCCGTCTTTTTTGTCCTTGGACACAATATCGGCTTTTTCTATGCGTTTCTTGAGGTCACCGTCGATAACGGGAATGATGCGACGCTGCTCGGCGGTTTTGTAGATCTTCGCCGGAGGTTTCTTGATAGTCGTCTTACTTTTGTTGTCATCCTTTCGTTCCTTCTCCTCGACCTGCCCGTAATAATCCCCAAATTACGAGATTAATTTGCACAGTAGAAAAAAAAAAGGAATAAAGATTTGCAATCAATAATTTTCCGTAGGTCCGACCTTGTTCAATTCTGCCAGCAAGTTGTCCAAATCTTCCTTCCACAGCGACACGGGAGTTCGCGCTTGAAGACGCTGCATCTCCTTCATCTTGTCGTCCCTCTGTTTCAATAGCTCGTCTTTTCGTTCCTTCGTCAAGCTCCACATCGTCATGCCGAGAAGATAGTCGTAGTTTTCTTTCTCTATCGTTGCCGACGTCGCCGCTTCATCGGCGTTGTTCGCCGCCTCTTCCTCCTACGATGGTCGAGTCATACGTTAAATTTTTCGATGGTTTTACAAATTAATTTTTTTTTTTTTTTGTCACAATCTGTAGATCGAAAACCTTTTTTTCTCACTTACTTGGCAATCCTCCTTGAGTTGCCAAAGCATTGGAAAGCTAGTTAGTAATTTCGATATTTTTTCTTATTTTTTAAGAATAAATCACTTTTTATTTTTTCATTTTTCCTCACCAATGTTTCTTCACGATTTTGTGTGAGCTTCCAGGCGATAACCGGATCGGAAGCGTATTCCCGACGCACGAGCTCGGCGATCATCTCCTTCTTCTTCTTGTTCTCGATAACGAGATCGCCGTCGCACTTCTCGCATATGAATCTCGCCTGATTCGAGAGCTTCGCGGCCTCGGCTTGGAGAATACCTTCGAGATAATCCTTGCGCCTCACGTAACCGTCCATACGAACTGTGTAGAATTCTCGCATTATCTGCGTCACGCTCTCGTACTTCTTCAAACAGAGATTCTGGTCGAAGGCGCACTGTGAACGGAAATAAATGTTAAGATTTTTTTTTTTTTATTACGAATATTCGAAGGACGTATGATTTGAAAGATCGAACGAATATTTGACAAACCATCGACGTGATGGACGAGGTGCTCTGAAGCTTGAAAGCCTTGTGAAGACCGTCCTTCTCGAGCTCGTAGAGCTTGTCGCGATTCAGCGTCACGATATAGTGCACCGTTGCGTCGGTCGAGTAGTCTTTGTAGTCACTGCGACGGCAAAATAATCATTTTTTTTATTTTTCGATCCAGTCTTTAGGACAGTGTCGAGCGTAAATCAAGCGTATTGAAATATCAATTCTTTTTAGTCTAGTGCCTAATGAAATATCGGCATCCAGAAGCTGGTGAAATATCCATTTTTTTAGCCAATTTATTTTACCCTATTTTTTTAGCCTAATTGTTTTTACCCCATTTATTCCCCGATTCTTTTTACTCGATTCTTTTTACCCTATTTTGCTTCCTCACGAAGGAAGCTACTTTTCACTCATTTTCGCAGCGAATTTTCAAGTGCTGAAACGCGTTTTTCAACATGTGACGATTTACTCACGTTATTACCGCGGGACTTTTGTCGGTTCCATGAAGCATCGGCTCGAGGACAGTCTCCTTGTAAGTCTGGGTCCACATTCCGATCGGCAGTTCGGTGATCTCGACCTTGTCGGGTCCTATCACCGATATCTCGCCGCTGTAAACGTATCTGTAATCTCCGCAGCTTTCGATGGCTCCTTTAAAGTTTTTGTAGTACGGTTTCTGAAAAACACCCGATAAGTTAGCGATCTCGATACCTCTTCATTATCGTGTCGTTAGTTTTGTGACAACGACTTTTCGTTCTGTGGCCACGAATCGATTGGCTCAGCTATCGACAATTGAATTACCATCGGCTTTGGATCGCCACCGTCGATCATCCTGTAGAGATTCTCGATTATTTCGCGAGGATTGTAGTTCGGAATCTTCGTCATCCATCCGGTGCCAATGCCGTCGGCACCGTTGACAAGGACCATCGGTATTATCGGCAAGTAGTGGACAGGCTCGATTTTCTGGTTGTCGTCGTACTCGTGCTTCAGCAGCGCGTCGTCGTGCTTGTGAAAGATGAATCTCACGAGCGGACTGTAAAAAAAAAAAATAAATAAACATCCAAACAATCCATCGTACTATTACTATTTTTTTTTTGTAAAATTTTTTTTCAACATTCTCGTTCTCTCGTGGCAAAGAAAAAAGGTTGACTTCAAAACAGCGAAATAATCATTTCTCAAATTAAAAACTCGCTAAAATGTAACGAGGACTCGAGAACGAGTAGAAAAAAAATATCAACCATCAATCTGTTATACTATTATAATTATTATTTGTTTTTGTTATTCAAGACGAGAAGGAATTTTTTTTTTTCAACATTCTCGGTCATCCATTGCGAAGAAAAAGAAAGGAAAAAATCGTTTCGCAGTTAAAAAAACTCGAGGAGTCAATGGGCCGCACCTCAGCATCGTAGAAAGACTCAAGAACGAGTAAAAAAAATATCAACCATCGATCCATCATACTATTATTTTATTTTTTTTTCGTTATTCAAGACGTGATTTTTTTTCAAAATTCTCCTTCAATCGTCGCGGAAAAAAGGAAATAAAAATCGTTTCGCGGATTAAAAACTGGAGCAGTGAAATGGGCTGTACCTTAGCATCGTGAAGATGTAACGAGGACTCGCGGAGTCTTTGCCACCCGAGAGTCTCGTACCGAACTGACCGTTCGGCATTAGGAGATTGATGTTGTTGCTCCCGACGAAATTCTGCGCCAAATTTATTATAGTGGCCATGAGGGACATTTCGCCGTGGTGGTACGCCGAGTGTTCGGCGACCGAACCGGCCAGCTGTGCGACTTTGACTTCGCGCTTGTCGTTGCGCTTCAAGCACGTGTGAAGGACTTTCCTCTGACCCGGCTTGAAGCCGTCCATCATGTTCGGAATGGAGCGGACGTTGTCGTAGTTGCTGAACAGCACGAGCTCGACGTTTATGAAGTCCGAATAACTGACGGCTTTCGTGTCCTTCTCGTACAGGTATTTTTCACCGAGGCCAATCTCCTTTCGCCTCTTCGTCTCGTCCATGTGATTCGTGAGCCAATCTTTACGCTGCTCGACGCACTTCTTGCTGAACGCCATTATAATGTTGTTGTCGTCCTCTTCGCCCCCGTAGATGAATTTTATTTTGTGACGAGCCATGTTCTCGAAGTACTCCTTCGCCTCCTTCGCGGAGGATGTACCCAAACCTGTAGAATTTTTAAGGTTTCATTAAATTTTTTTTTTAATGAATTAAAACGGCTGACAATTATGTTCAAGCATTGTTTCGTCTTAAAAAAATCTATATATATATTTTTTTATAGTCAGTACTTTACATTAAAAATCGTACGTTCGAAAAATAAAAACCTTTGTAGTATTTTATCTTGTAGGTGTGAAAATTTTCCGTTTCCTTCTTCCACGCCTCGAACTCCGGTAGCGAGAAGAACGATAGTGAGTTGTTTCCCTTGGTCGCTTTAACGATAGGCGTTATAAATTCTTCTATAAAATTGAGCTTGAGCAGCGACGGCCAGTTGTGGTGAATGAAGTTTATCAGCAGACCTTTTATGTGAGAACCATCCTGAGGGGCAAAAAAAATGTATTAAATAAAATTACACTAAAGCGATGTTTCAAGACTCTCGTTTGATTAAGTAAAAAAATGTATCATCATTTCACCTGATCCTGATCAGTCATTATCATCATCTTTCCGTAACGGAGAGTCTTCAGATCGTCTTTCGTCTCGTACTTCTTCTTGTATTGCAGACCGAGGATCTTTATCAGATTGTTTATCTCAGCGTTTTCGAGAATCTGCTTGTGCGTCGCTTCTCGGACGTTCAAAATTTTACCTAAAAGTCAAATAAAAGGGCATGATTTTTAATCTCCTCCGATGAACAAGCTCGACGTTTTTTATTCTCGACAACGATCGAGTTAAATGTTTTTTTTTCTCATTTTTTACGGCCTACGAACCCTTCAACGGGAAAATGCCATATTTGTCTCTGCCGATCGACGCGATACCGGAAACGGCCATGGTCTTCGCCGAGTCTCCCTCGGTAAGTATGAGCGTGCAGTCCATAGATTTAGCTGTGCCAGCGTCGTTGGCGTCCTCCAGTTTCGCGATACCCTGAAGTTTCCTCTGCTTCGACTTTGGTCCCAATTTTTGCAGCTGACTGTCGGCCTTGAATTTCGCCCAGGACAGAACAGCCTCGACGATACCGATCTTCGTTACCTGTTCGACGCACACCGACAAACATTAATATTCAATAACCGAGACAATTTCTCTGAACGAAAAAAAAAAAACAAAAACAAAAAAAAAATACTCACAGTGCCGATAAATTTATCGGTGATCGTGCACTTCGAGCCAAAACTCTTTGCCTGAAGAGTCATGTTCTCTTTCGTCTGGGAATCGAAGGTCGGATTGTTTATCAGACAATTCACGAATATCCAAAGATGATTTTTTATCTGAAACGGCTTTATCGCTATTCCACCCTTGTTCTTCTTCTTCAGAGTTTCCGTGAGATTCTTGACTATCAACTCCGTGACGTGATCGACGTGTCTTCCTCCCTGCAATCATTGAAAAATATGTAAAACAAACATCACCGATAAAACATTATCTATAGATCGGAATCGATAAATTTTATTGAACGAAATTTCATTAATTTTTTGCTTTTTTTCGTCACCTTAGTAGTAGCGATGCTGTTGACGAAGGACATTTGTTGGAATCCCTTGTCGGACAATGTGACGGCGACTTCCCAGCGGTCCCCGCAGGCCTCGTAAGCGATCTTCAGAGGATTGCCGATGTCGTCCTCTCTGCCCTTAATGTACAGGTCGACGTAGTCCTTGAAGTTCTTTATCGGAACTCTCGTGCCGTTCAGGTAGACCTTGACGCCTCTCGACGAGGCCGCCACGTCGTAGGCTCGCCGGGACATCAGAGCGACGATGTCGGCGTCGAGCATTTCCATTTTGAACTTCGGCAGATCCGGAGAAAACGTTACTTTCGTGAAGTCCTCGCCGAAGAACTCCTTGATTCTCGGCTCGCTCGCTTTGCCCATGTTGTTTCCCCAAGTCTACGAAAAGACAAAAGGTGTGATAGTTTTTTAATCGACGAATCGTAGTTCGAAGCGCGATTTTCGTGCCGGTCGTTAAATCTTCGCCTCTTTATTGTTCGTCATTTTTGCCATATTCTTTTCTGCTATTGTTATTATCATTATTTCATGCTTGTTATTTTTCCGTTTTCTTATCTACCACTGTCATTGTTATCATTATTGTTATTATTTTTCGCGTTGGAGGTTCTGCGATTATTATTGAGTTTAGTTTTGATTCAGTTAGTTTGTCTGCGTCTTTTTGTTAATCGGTCATGATTTACATCTGTGTATGATTTTTTTGCGCGTTGCTCTTAGGGAGATTGTCCCAGAGTGCGCAAGGAACGTCGCATTGGCTTTCGCTCTCTACTGTAATCGAATCCGCGGGCTCACCTGTTTGAGACTCTTTTTGTATTCTTTCGAGGCAGTTTCGACGGTGAAACGGTGACTGAAGATGTTGCAGAGCTTCGCGCCGTATCCGTTCCTACCGCCCGTTACTTTCTCCTCCTCGTCGTCGTAGTTCGACGACGTCAGCAGGTGTCCGAATATCATCGTCGGCACGAACATATTTTCGTCCTTGTGGATCGCCACCGGTATGCCCTTGCCGTTGTTCCACACGGATATCGTATTGTTCTCGCTGTAAAAAAATAATCAATCGTACGTTCGAGATAAAAAGAAAAACGTTTTGCGTGCGATAATGGTTCAAGATTCAAGTGTTCGGTGCATTTTTAAGCCGACCGAACCAAATAATTCTCAGGTATGAACGGGCAACCAATTACTTTTATGCTTCAATTAAATGAAAAACGAAGATTTTTTTTTGCACACATTTTTATACGAACTGCACATGACAGCATATTCATTGGAGCCAAAAGAAAATTTACTTTATTTGTCGATTTAATGATGTTTTCAGGACAAAAATGGACGATGTATCAATAACGACTTTTGTAAAATGAGGAATCAGTTGATAAAATAATCAATAACGGAACTGGGCAAAGTCCGGGTAAATTGTCTTAAGATTGTCTCGGGCAAGATCGATTGCCGATACTTGAGCCTGAGATTCCAAATTCGGGACCCACCGGATAGAGCACTCAGAAGGGTACCAACATTCGAAGTTCCGACGGTGAGAAGCACCTTTGCGGCGAGATCCGGAGTCTACCGAATCGCCAATCTAGCCAACAACCTGGACCGGGAACTTTTCTTCGGAAGGTCCGTCCGAAACTTCAAGACTGTAGTGCAAAACCAAATTCTACGCTTCGAGTAAATTTCTAGTCGACGGCTTACCGTTATTTTCTACTCTAAATATCTACTTTTCTTAACACACAAAGTGTGAAACATTTACTTGTTTTTCTTTCAATAAAAATCATTTTTGTGCAGCTCGGAAGGCGGCACAGTATAGAAAAATTCTTACGCATCGATGTCTATCTTGATCATGTCCATCTTGGCATCGCGCTGCTTGTTGTCCGCCGCGTTGACCAATATTTCGTCAAATATCTTATACAATCCGGGAACATATTTAATCTCTTTCTGCACCATGACGTCCTTCTCCTTGTCGTATATCCACATGAGCTCCGTCACCGGTTCGACGGAGCCGATGTATGAATCGGGCCTCAGAAGAATGTGCTCCAGCTGCGACTTCTTCTGGTAAATGCCCTCTATGGTCTTCTTCTTGCTGCCGGCGTCGCCGGAGCCATTAGCCACCGCGCTACTCATCCTGACGTATTTCTTTGCGCCTCTAAAAAAAAATAAAATTAATTACCAATATACAAAAATTAAAAAAAAAAAACATTTATTCAGAATAAACATTAACTATCGAGTCAACCCAGAAACTGATAACAGTGGACGGACGAAAATACTGTAAAAAGGAGAATACAAAATTAATTACCAGAAAATTAAAAAAATGTATATGTATTTATTGAGAAAAATAATAATTATCGAGTCAACCCGGAACTCCGTAATTTTGGGCAGACAAAAAAAACTTTTAAGAAAAAATAAAAAAGAACAAAAAAAATGAATACCCAGAATACAAAAAGAAAATTTAGACCCTCTTATTGAGAAAGACCTTAATTATCGAGTCAACCCCGAAGTCCGCAATTTTGGAGGGACGAAAAAAACCATAAAAAAAAACAAAGCAAAAAAGCCTCAAGAATGAATTACCGGAGTACAAAAAATATTTTAAAAACCCATTTATCGAGAAAAACATGAATCATCGAGTCAACTCGAGAGCCGGTAGATTCGGACGGACGAAAAGAACTAAAAAAAAAACCGAAAAAAAAAGTTTCTCATACCCAAAGACAAAATTTAAAGTACGGCGGGAAAAGGGTGTCATCTAATTGGCCGATGCAAGGGGACGCCAGATCCCTACGGCAGGTACACAACTGCCGTCTCTTTTTCGAAATATTTTCTCTACGCTCGATCGGCCACTTTCCAGGTTATCTTTTTTTCGCGACGATTCCGCGACCCGATGTCCGTCCTCGTGGATAAATATCGGAGATATTTTTTTTTTTTTTTAGAACGAACCTTCAATCCCTCAGCGACGAATAAACGGCGGTGTCGTCGCCGCGGAACGGTCTCGACGAAGCCTCGAGGCGATCAGAGAGCGTCCATTGTCGATACAAACGCCGATTGGCATGTCCCAGTGGTGTGTGCCGCGTCGATGTTTTTCTTTTATTCTTCGACTCTTCCTCAAAATTGATAATCCGAACTGGCGTTGATAATCGGCGATAGCGACGACGATTCGCGAGCTGCGGTGCGTGACGAGACGCGTCGAGTCGAGCGGTCGAACTTACTCGTTTGCGATAAAAGCCTCGGTGGAACGCGCCGCGACTGCTTCGAGGCTCGCCAATTTGCGAGGGAGATTCTTTGGCACGATCTCGTGCACGGTAAGGCGCTCTCAACGCTCTCAACGAAACTCTCACCTCTCCCTCTCGCCGCCGGAAAAAGCGGCTCGGCGGTGCGCGCGGATTGTTACTTTGGCGCCACAATCGCCCGCTCGCTCGCCTCGCGCGCACGACGAGAAAAAAAGGCGCAAAAAAGAATAAAGGTACGGGGCGCCCGTTATCGATAGGAGATTGTGGATGTTTTATTTATCCGCTGGTCGCTTCGAGAGCTTCGCGAGTCGGGCGGTGCGAGGTCGCGAGGTAACAAAGACCTCGGCTGAAGGTCAACGTTCGAGCAATGAAATCAATTTTCGAAAAAAACAGTCCGATATGCGGACTATGTCCGAAAGTTAACTTTTGGACGTAGGATAGCTTATAGTTACCATTCGGGCGGAATTTTGTATCCCATTCGGATGACTTTTTCGTACCAGATGTCTTTTTGCTACTTGGGTCTCCGGTACGCAACTTTGATACTTAAGGGCAAGTGAAATATCGCGTTCGGTGATGAAAACTGCAATGAACTTTCCTCAAAGGTGCTAATTTTTTTGAGGAAAAAGCAAATTCGCGCCGGATGAGCACGGTAATTTCGCATCCGGTCCGAGTTCATTTTTTTCTCAAAAAAATTTGCATCATTGAACAAAGTTAATTTGAAAATTGCAACTGTCTCTCGCACGCACAGCTGTTTCACTTCCTCTTTATGGTAAATCCATTCGTTCGATCCAACAGCGAGAGATTTTTTTTTTTTTTAAGGCGAAGTGCAACACCTGTGCGTGCGAGAGAGACAGTTGCAATTTTCAAATAAACTTTATTCAATGCTGCTAATTTTTTTGAGGAAAAAATGAATTCTAGCTATATGCGAAATCACCGTGCGCATCCGGCTCGAATTTGCTTTTTCCTCAAAAAAAATTAGCACCCTTGAAATAAGTTCATTACAGTTTTCATTGCCGAGCGCGATATTTGACTTCCCCTTAAACTGTGTGTTACACAGCGAGAGGTTCGCGCGTCAGTCGGTGCGAGGTCGCTCGGTGCCAAAGACCTCGGGTGAGACTCAACCTCCAAGCGACAAAATCAATTTTCAAAAAAACACCGTCCGATACGCGATTTTGATACTGTCAAAAAAAAAAAAAAAAAAAAAACAATATCTCTCGTCGTCGGATCTAACGAAATCTTGCCAAAAAAAACCCCATTCACGTGCAGCATCGCCGAAATGTGGAATCTCCGGGACGCACTGTTTTCAATCGTTTGAGAGAAGCAGTCAGCAAAAAAAAAAAAATCCGATAAGCCGAGAAAAACCAAGAAAAAAATAGACGAAAATTTCGGAGTCTCAGCTCCGAGGAGAGCTCGATAAAAAAAATATATAAAAATATATATCGTGAGTATAGACGAATTTTCCGTTACATTTAATTCCGCCCGAAATACAGAATTAATCCGCATTAAAAAAAAAATCGTATCTCTTGCCGATGATTCATCGCATAACTATTGTGATTACGCAGCCTTAGCGCCTCGAGATGCCGAGCTCTTACCTCTACGCCATCAACAACGAGGGCCGAGTCTTCGGTCTGTCGACGTCGGGCGGCATGTGGCGAGAGTTCATGTACCTCGGTCTGGAGTTCAAACAGCTGAGCGCCGTGCCGCACTTCATGTGGGCCATCGGCGGAGATCGCCAGGTCTACGTGCACGTCCACGGCTTGGACATTCCGATTAGGATCAAGGAGGAGACTTACGAGAACGAAGTAAAAATTTTTTTTTTTTTTTTTTTGAGCTCAATTTTCTTAAGATTTTTTTAATCCTTTTTGTAGCGAATATGTTTGTTAGGCCTGATATGCAAAACTGGTGTTTCGCTGTTCTTAACGAAATTGACGATTTTCAGCGATGGCTGCCCCTGGAAGGGTTCAGCGGAAGACTCTTGCCCACGGACAGATACAATTTTTCAAACCAGGACGGCAGCGTCGATCGCTCCAGGGACAAAGTGAAACTGCCGTCGATGGCCTGGCAGTGGGAGGGAGACTGGCTCATCGAAACTACCCTCGATGGACAACCTTTGGATCATGATGTAATTTTATTCATTTATTTATGTATTTATTTATTTATTTATTTATTTATTTATTTATTTATTTATTTACGGGACGAACCCTTTTACATTTAGTCTTTACAGTTCAGATAAAATTTCACAGATATAGCTTGTAGCATATATATTGCGTATATATATATATATATTGTATACAATATATAAAAATTAATTATTATTCATTATTTTACTTCTCTTTTTCATGAACTTGTCAGTAGATCTTTGCTTTTTTCTTTCCCAAGGACGAAAACATCTTTTGCAACTTTTTCTTTTCTTTCTGACCGAGGCACGTCCTTTATAAAAAAATAATTGTACACCTATACGATCCGTCAGGGTTGGACAAACGCCATGGATTTTCGCCTATGCATCACGATGTAATTCTCATTAGTTTTCGTTTTTTTTCTTCTTTTTAATGAAAAATCGTTTTTCGCAACGATGTAATTTTCTTTTTTCGGACTGAAGAATGACCTTTTTAAAATGTTATTTTGCAAATTATACGATTCGTTAGGGTTGGACGTACGCGGTGGATTTTCCGGCAACGTACTCGACGAAGAAGCAATGGAAATCGTGCGTGAGAAGACGCAAGTGGGTGCGATATCGTCGGTACAGCGCAATGAATTCTTGGTGCGCCATCGCTCCGCTCCACAAAGACGCTACAAAGGTGAAACGATTATTATTTCCGATTACGTTAACGATTTTTCTTTTACTACCAATTTTATATTTATTGACAATATTTTGCATGGTGCGAACATCGTTACATTTAGAAGATTATTTACTATAATATATATTTCTATTTCCAACGAGGCTTCGACTTAAATCCTTCAGTGTTTTATTAATTTTTTTACTTTAGTTTTTACCAATTTCGCGCTGCGCCCCTACTTTTTTTCTGCCGATGCTTAGCTTGTTACTCGCGTTACATCGAGCTCCGTAGAAACACAGTTCAACGAGGAAGACCCGTGACGTTGCACCTTGTTTGTCTCGAGGGCGTCTCCGATGAGTCTACAATTTTTTTTTCCGCCCGAACTCGCAATTTTTCCAGCGAGAATGCAAAACCGAGAAGGATGTTTCATACTCGAAATAAATAATGTTACAGGAACCTTTCATCGATGTCGCAATCGGAGGCAATCAGATTCCAGGCGGAAGTCCCGGAAGTCTCGTAGTTTGGGCGGTAACTGCTCACGGAAGGGTGATTATGAAAAATGTTCCATAATTTCGTCGCGATCTCAAATTTTTACCACATAATTCGTAATAAAAAAAAAAATTAAATTCCAGGTGATGTTCAGAGTGGGCGTGAGTTCGACGTCGCCGGAGGGTCAGAGATGGAGCGCGATAAAGTTGGCAACGGGCTACGAGGTTTGCCAGATAAGCGTCGGAGTCTCGGGTCTCGTTTGGGCCGTTCTGATGAACGGCAAGGCGGTCGTTAGGATCGGCGTAACGAGAGAAAATCCAATGGGTAAACGAACACTCAACGTGGATCTTGAATTTTATTTAATCGAGAAACGAAAATTTTATGTAATTTTTTTTGTACGACGAATCGCAGGCGACGACTGGTCGGAGGTGGAACCGCCGCAGGCGGACCTTCGTCTCGTTCAAGTGAGCGTCGGGAACGACGCCGTTTGGGCGGTTACTCACGAGGGCAGCGTGTGGTTTCGCAAAGGTATCAAAGGCGAGATGAGCGGTGTATGCGAGCAATTGTCCACAGGCACGGGATGGGTCGAAATGCTCAGCAAAATGGCTCTGGTCTCCGTTGCTCCGAATGATCAAGTAATTGACCGGATAATTTATTCACGGCAGTGATATAATATTTTAGCGGAAGAATGTCCTGTAACGATAACGGACAAAAAAAATATTTTATGATTTTTGTCGACCTTTTGACTTTATATATCAGCGTACAGTAGGGCTGGGCAAAATACCAATCAATTCTTCAAGCACAAAGTACAAAGTATCAAAAGTACTTGAAGTATTTCTCAAGTACTTTTCGCAATTAGGTTCGCACCGTTAAACGTTACCTAGACTTAAAGAAAAGATGCAAAGTAATTTCCATACGACTTCTTCGTTGTCAAAAATCGCAAACTGAAATTTTCGTAATTCGTGATTTTGAACAATTTCTTTTTTTCGCAATGGAAACTTTTTTTATTAAATTAAGAAAAAAATTCTCGTTAAAATTTGATTTATTGAAAAGTTTAGATACATAATCATACATTAATAGAAACAGGATATCATGGTACTCATCGAGTATACGAAAGGCGAGCGTGTGCTCAAAAAGTACTTGTATTTGGTATTTGAAATCGTAAAAAAATAGTTGAAGTTCAAAAAAGTACTTTTGTACTACAAATACACACTTGAAGGACAGAAAATATTTTATGATTTTCGTACATCTTTTGATAATATATATTAGCACATAGTAGGACTCTTTGAAGACTGATTTTTTGTTTGCTTTGTTTTCTCAAGGTGTGGGCGATCGGCTACGAGGACAGATGTTTGTACTATCGCAACGGTATAACGAGATCCGAATTAACGGGCAAGAAATGGCGTTTGATAAACGTTCCGCTTCAGTTGAGCAGAGCCAGTAGCAATGCGAGTCTGTCGTCGAGCAACAGGCACAGCATGTGCGGAACGCCTCAGCAGCAGCGACACCAGAGCTGGAGCTCTTTGGTGAGTATCCACAAACTGATAAGAAAAAAATTAAATAAATACGTAGTTTTCTTCTCGTACATTAATTCCGCTGTTCGTTTTAACAGAATCGGCCTCACAGCACCAGCGAGGGCACGGCTCTGATCAGAGACTGGGAGGAACAATCGCGCTCGGCACCGACACCGACGTCCCTGAAACTCTGGCAGAAAACGAACGACGGCACACCACCCGCAGCTCAGCAGACGTCTTTTCAGGAAATTTACAATAACGAAGAGAAAAATCGGCAATTACATTTTTTTACCAATACTTTTTTATAAAATCAACGTTTGTTTGACTTAAAAAAAATATATTTGTTTATTTATTTTTTGCTCGTCAGGTCTGGAAATTCGGCAGAAATGAGCGACTTGACGGAGGCCAGCGTGGCCAACATAACGATATCGAACGAATCACTGTCGCAGAGCGGCGAGTCCATAGTTGTATCTGGAAAAGGAATGGTTGGCACAGTGAAGGTAAAAATTGCACAAAAAAAAAAAAACATTTACCCCTGAAAAAACATTAATATCGACGAGAAAAAATATAATTTTTGTTATTGATAAATATGTTAGAAAAAAGTGAAATAACAGCTCGTCGATTAAATGGCTTGCAGGTAAATCCAGCCGCCTGGAGTCCCGTGCATTCGGTGGGTTCGATGGTGGGCGTCGAAGCTCATCCGGAAACTGACGGCAGTGTTTTCGATCCCGACTTGACCGGAGATTCGGGGGTTTACGGGGAGGACGAGAGCATCGCCGGTGTATACTGGGCCGAGTGCGATGTCTCGTGGTCGAAGGTCGAAGCCGGTGCGTGCTTCGTCGATCCGACCAATCCTCCGAAGTGGTAATGGAAAATTTCGTCTTGATTCTTTGGAGTTCCATTTTTTTTTTTCCTAACGACTTTCTTCAAATAAAGTCGAATTTATTTCAATTTTCAAAATTTCAAATGTTCGATTTTTTTATTCTACGACAATGTCGTCAATTTTTCTTTGCCCTTTTTTTGATTCGTCATATAGGAAGCGATATGAATGTTTCAATTTTCAACTTTTTTTCTTCGAACAAAGGATCGCGGACGGACAGCACACGACGGCGCAGGGCGAAGTCGTCGAGCCATGGCGAATACACATACTCGAGGAACTGAAGAATCGCATGAACATCGGCGACTTCGATCTTTCGAGATGCGAGAAGGCCATCGAGAGATCTTCGTGGGTAAAAAACGGTGACGCTAGATGCAAGCTGAAGGGCAGCCCCGTTTACGAAGATTGCGTTATCGAACTCGAGTGGATAAGCAGCGACAGCGGGACGCTCGATTCCGGCACGCTTACCATACTCAATTCGGACGGCGCTACTACGATGGTAAATCGCGTTTATTTTAATTTTTGTTGTAAACTCAAATCACCCGATTAACATTTTTTACTTCACATTAACATTTACGAGCTACATTGAAGTGTTGATAATTTGATAGTAGAAAATTTGCTAATGGAACATTTGATAGTAGAAAATTTGATAGTAGAAAATTTGATAGTAGAAAATTTGATAGTAGAAAATTTGATAATGGAACATTTGATAGTAGAAAATTTGATAGTAGAAAATTTGATAATGGAACATTTGATAGTAGAAAATTTGATAGTAGAAAATTTGATAATGGAACATTTGATAGTAGAAAATTTGATAGTAGAAAATTTGATAGTAGAAAATTTGATAGTAGAAAATTTGATAGTAGAAAATTTGATAGTAGAAAATTTGATAGTAGAAAATTTGATAGTAGAAAATTTGATAGTAGAAAATTTGATAGTAGAAAATTTGATAGTAGAAAATTTGATAGTAGAAAATTTGATAGTAGAAAATTTGATAGTAGAAAATTTGATAGTAGAAAATTTGATAGTAAAAAATTTGATAGTAGAAAATTTGATAGTAGAAAATTTGATAGTAGAAAATTTGATAGTAGAAAATTTGATAGTAGAAAATTTGATAATGGAACATTTGATAATAGACAATGTTATCTATCACAGATGCAGTTTCCCATATCGGAGATAGTTTGCGTCGTTTGCTGTAGCGAGCCCGGCAATCCCAGATTAGCGATTCACACACCACGTCTGCCGAGATCCAAAGTTCTGAGGCTTCAATTCGCAAGCGACACGGAAATGGAAGATTGGATGGGTCACATAACGTCCGGTGAAAAAAAAAAAAATTGGAAAAGAGAAACAACATTTGTCGCGTAGTAAAAATGTGCCCTTATCTTTAAATTTTCTTTCTCTTTAGTCTCGTGCAAAATGAACAATGTGTACGGAAGACCGGGTCCAAATTCCATCTGGGCTACCACTGCTCTGGGAGACGTTTTCGTCTACGATCCTGTAATAGCCGAGGTAAAGGAAATAATACACTTGATTTACATAGAAGTAAAGATAAAATATAAACTGACTAGCAGGTTGTTGTGGCTTTTGGCGTGTCGCGTCCTCGTTATGAACAGTGGAACTAAGAAACCGAAAAGTTTGAAAATCTCATTTTTCGACCACAAGTGACGTCGTATCGGATTATCGTTTCCGGATTAAAAATCTCATTTTTCGACTGGATTCTTGAAAATTGGAACAACTATCTAAAATACTTGTATAAGATTAAAAGGGAACATTGACTAGTAAAGAAAGAAAAAAAATTCTCCGACTTTTTCAGGCGAATCAATATCTGGAGGGACTTTATTCGCAAGAATTGGACACCGCTGGCAAACAATTGCCGTTCGAGAGTATTCTACAAAATGGCTTCAAGCCCGGCAGTGCACTTCACATATCGGTGTGCGTTCACGACGACGCGGACAGGTAAAATCCACTAAAGTTATAAATAAAAAATAAAAATAGCAATCATGACCATATACTTTTTAATATTTTTTTTAAAGGCTGGCGTTCAATCTCGTTTGTCACATGACGACGATGCTTCGACACAAGGGAGCGAGCGACACTCACGACATTGCTCTCCACTTCAATCCGCGCTTCCAGGAGAATATCATTGTGCGAAATATTTATCAGAATGGCCAGTGGGGCGACGAGGAGAGAACCGGTGGAAGTCCTCTCAAGGCGGGCTCCGATTTTACCCTGAAAATCGTCTGCGAGGATCGTGGCTACAGAATCTACATAAACGACACCGAATATACGTTTTTTAATCATAGAATACCACCTCAGAGCATCACTCACTTGAGGATCAAGGGACTCATGACCCTCCACTCGGTGCTTTACAAATCACCGATGGTTCGTTAAACTCTTTTGAATACAATTTTATTATTATTATTTTTTTTTAATATGCCGAATAATAGAGGTTTAATCATTGTCTGATCGACAGGTGATAATCGAGCCCATGGCAATGTTTTGGCGCCAGATCGGTGGCCATTTGAAGAAAGTTGAAACCTGCAGCTCTGGAATCACCTGGGGCATCGGCTACGACAACACGGCCTGGGTTTATACGGGCGGCTGGGGTGGAGCTTTTCTCAAAGGCAAATTAATCTGTCGATTAATCATCCTCCTGCCGCGATCAATAAAAAAAAGAATTGGAAAGTGGATTTAACGATTAATCTTGCAGGTCTCGGGGCGAGCAACACGGGAATAAACTCGATGATGGACACGCACAATTACTTCGTTTATGAGAATCAACGCTGGAATCCCGTGACCGGTTACACGTCGCACGGACTTCCGACCGATCGTTACATGTGGAGCGACGTAACGGGCAGACACAAACGTACGCGGGAGCACACGAAATTGCTCTCGATGCACTGGCGGTGGGTGAGTTGATTTTTTGAAATTTAATAAATTAAAAATTGAATTTAAACAAAAATTTAAATTTATTACAGCACGCAATTTTACATGAACCCTGAAGATATCCGCATGAGACTAAATTTCGTCAAGTTACAACGGCTGTGTTTTGCATCGCACAAACTTCGCTGAGGGAAATTCGGAGAATAAAATTCTGCAAGCGAACAATTTGTTTTTCTTCCCAAAGCAGTGAATTGAAAAAGTCTTGCCAAAGATGAAATTTCATATCACGCGGATATTTTCAGGGTCATAATTTTATTGCCGTAAGGCCCAAAAAAAAAAAAAAAACATTTTAATTTTGTATACAAAATTAGGTTTCCGACTGGATAATCGATTTTCACACACCCGGTGGTGTCGATCGTGACGGATGGCAATACGCCACCGACTTTCCGTCCCAGTATCACGGCAAAAAATTCTTCACCGATTACGTTAGACGACGACGATGGTTCAGACGTTGTCTGCTGACGAGCAGCGGACCGTGGCAGGAATTGGGCAACACGAAACTCGTCGATGTTTCATTATATGTGAGCGCGCCGAGATAATGCAACGCTACAGTAGCTCAAATTTTCACTTGCATTGCGCAATCCTTTTTACCGCGTCATACAAGTGAGAGGCTCAAGTACCGAGCGTTCAGTTTTTTTTATTAAAAAATTTTTATCTTTGCAGGTATCGGAGAAGCCTGGCACAGATTCTCCGATCGACGTGTGGGCAGTAGCGGCGAACGGCGAAGCTCTGTTCAGACGAGGAGTTTCGGAGTCTTGTCCTATGGTGAGACTTCTTTTTTTTTTACTCGATTATTTTTTTCCGGGCGAAGGAGGTGTCGATGACTGAAATGTTTGAAATTAGTTCCAAGAGTGCGTTTTTATCTTTTCTGTTTTTAAGTTTTTATCTTTTTGTTGCTATTTTCTGGTTTTTTATTTTTATTCATTTTTGTATTTTTATTATTTTATTAAGGATATTATTTAGTATCCTGTTTGTATGTAAGCACTAAACTCATAAATTTCTATCGTTTGTTAACCCTCGTTCAACGAGGACCTTCGAACGATTCGAATAACAAGTTGATGTGCTAAAAAAAAATCTGTAAAAATTTCCAGTCCTACCTTGAAGTGTCGTTTTTTTTGATAAAGCAGAAGAACATGTATGACGAACATCCGTATCGATTTTGTGCTTAAAAGAAGGCATGTTCCTTTGCTCTTGGCAAAAAGGCCCCGTACTTGAAGGGTTAAAGACTAAACTACTCAGCAAATTGACCTAAAACAAATAAATATTCTATTCTATTATATTTTTAAGGGTGTCTCCTGGGAACACATACCGAGTGACCAGGCGCTCGTTGGTATCTCCTGCGGACCTGACAACCAGGTCTGGGCTGTTGGGAAAAACGGCTCTTCGTACTGGCGGTTCGGCATCACTTCATCCAAGCCGATAGGTCAGTTGCAGCAATTAATTCAACGTTGTATAATTAAGATTGACGAAAAAAAAATCGGTTTAAAACATTACAGAAAATAAAATCGTCTCAATTACGATGGAAACGTATCGCATCTATAATTCGCCGATTATAGACACGATGTATTTCCATTCTAACCGAGACGAATTTATAATATTTTTTTTACGTATCATTATTTTTATGTGACCGAGACAATTTTTTTATAATTTTTTTTCGCATCATTATTGTCACAGGCGAGGTATGGACGAACGTGGAACCACCGTCGGGAGCCCATTTGAAGCAGATCTCGGTCGGCGCGGACGTCGTGTGGGCGTTGGACACGGCGGGAAGATTGTCGGTGCGTCGCGAGATACAACCGAAAATATTTCCGGAAGGTACTCACTGGCAGACACTGCCCTCTATGCCGAACGACCCCATTCACATCGGTACGAAACTCTCTTCTCGTTCAATGAAATTCAGTCGATAATTTTCGGTCCTCGACGAGTCTTGGACTCACAAACACATACATTGAAAAATCGTTTTTCGTCAGATTTATCGGTAGTGACGGCGAAGCAAGGCTTCCGGCACGTCTCCGTGGGACGAGAGACCGGGCAGGTCTGGGCGATTTCCGGTGCCGGGATAGTCTGCCGACGGATCGGTATTACGAAGGAAAATCCCGCCGGGACTGGATGGGTCACTGGCATTGGGGTAGGTCGCTTCATACTTCGGAGACGATGTATTCAATTTTTCAATTTTTGCTTTATTTTATATTAGGGAGCTCAGGCCTCAGAACACCCAATAAACAGATATATCTATCTACAGTTATTAGAAGAAAAATAGTCGAAAAAACAGGATTTTGCATTTAAAAAGATAACACATAAATTGACAATTAATATTATACTTATTTGATATATTTTAAAGAACAATTATTATTATTATTTAAGCATAAAAAAAACGCGAACAAATTGTATCGAAATAGTTGAGAATGGTCGTCGTTGCGTATCTCCGCTTTTGTATCTTTACAAGGCAGTTATTAACGGTTAATTATATCTCCACAGGCGAACTGGCAGCACATCAGCGTGGGGGGACTGGTGAACGGATCAAAGTAGATCGTACTTCGGATATATAAATCGCCGTGACGCGCGGCTGACGAAGTGAAAGACCGCTTCCGGCTGGCTATTAAACGGAGTCCTATCGGTACATGAATGTTTTAACGCGCTCACTTCACTCTCCCTCGGTCTATCGCTCCGAGCACCGAAACCAAACCACTAACCACCAAACTCCACAGTATTGCGAGACGAGCAACTTGTTCGCCACGCTCATTAATCGTTTCAATTAGTTTCGTAATTTTTTTTTTTAATTTTTTATTTCGTTGCTTTCGTTTCCGGAAGTAAAATGAAAGGGCAAGCCCACCGTTTATCCACAAACCGATTCTACGCACGCGCCGTAGGATCTCGTTTGTGTTGGACAGAAAAACGCGTGTGTAGAATCGATTTGCGGAGAAACTTTTGACTGCCAAAGAAAGTCGAGAGGAACGATTTTTATAGAATCCTCCTCGAGACCTCGAAAAGTGAGATTATTCTGTAAATAATGTTCCGCCCGCGAATGCATTCGGTAGATACAGTCGACTAGTCCCGAAGAACTAGTCGAAGAGCCCGGAATAATTCGGGATTATCGACGACTAGTCAGTTGTGTTTTATTACTCGCGAAGACTCGTTGCATTCCAGCGAAATCTTACCATTTTTTTTTATTTTTTATTTTTTATTGTACAACTTAATATATTTTTTTCGTTCGACTTTACTTATCTCTGCGTTTCTTTTTTCGTTGCTGTTTTTCTGCAACGATAACGACGATTGTAGAATGATAAAAAAAAACGCTTGTGTTTTTAAAAATAATATGTATAATTTATTATATCATCATTATCTGTACAATAAAGGTTTTACACAAAGTAACAACGTTAAATTATTAACTGCACTTCCGTTTTATGTACAATCGACGAGGCTCCGCGACCTCGACGACGAGTCAAACGGGTTGTGAAAATTTTTGAAAAAAATAATTACAAATTCCGATCCGCCTGATTTGACTCAGTCCGGCGTCGCTCGATTTTCTTTGAGTGACTAAAAAAAAAAAAGAAACCTAACGATTCGGTGACGGTCATGAATGCGATGGGGACGGGAAGTAGTATTGATAATACTTTAATAATAAAAAAAAGACGGAATCTACAATATTATTGCATCGACGATTTTTCGAGTCGCGATTTGGCTGTGGCACTTTGGTTAATTAACTTTACAAATAACGACGTTCGACCGTGACGACAATCTCAGAACCTCGTTACTAATTTAACCGGCTCCGCGTACTTTTGCGTGAGCGTGTCCGGCACGATGTTGTTTCTCTGACCCTGCAAACTGTGCGATATACCGTAGAAGAAATAGATCACAAATCCTGCAATAAATAAATAACGAACATAAGAAATGAAAGCAAAAATCGTTTTTTTTTTCTTTTCTTTTTCACAGTTTACCAATTATCATCCACACGGCGAATCTTATCCATGTGAAGGAATCCAGTTGAAGCATGAGATACAAATTGATGAGAATACTCAAGCATGGCACGAGCGGCACGAGGGGAACTTTGAAAGCCAGCGTCTCGTCTTTTATCGGTTGTCGACCTATAGCGATAACCAGCCAGATCATTATCAGACCGAGAATCGTCAGTACCACGTAGGTCAATGTATTTTCCGGTACCAGATCGTTGCCCATGTTGTTGAGAACGATACCAAAAATTACAACGACGATAGCTAAAAAAAAAACAGATTTCAGTAATTAGCTTGAGATGGAAGATCCGATATAAAAAAAAAAAAAAAAACAATCGAACCGCAATATTACTTACTGAATGCGAGGACACCCCAGCCAGCAAAGGCGCTCGAAAAATCCGTCGGTTCCTTGAGACAGTGAAGATTGAAAAGTTGCTTGAAATAACCCCACGGTGTGGAAGTGTTATTCAACAGCGGTACTTTAGTTCCGTAATCCGGCTTCTGGTACCTGCACAAGTATTACAATTAGGAGACAAATAAATAAATTAATACATAGTAACAATCAATCTACCTATAAATTAATAAGTTGTTGTGGCTCGGGAGTTTTGCGCCCGCTCTATGGATAATGGAATTTTAATGCCGAAAATTTCGACTTCCGGAAATTTATTCGAATACGTCACTTCCTGTCCGGAAACTAATTTTTTCGGCCGGAGATTACGTCATACCAGAAATACATCACTTCCGGTTTGAACATCTCATTTTTCAACCGTAACTGATATCATACCGGAAATACGTCACTTCCGGTCTGAATATCTCATTTTTCAACCGCAAGTGCCGTCATACCGGAAATACATCACTTCCGGTTTGAAAATTTCATTTTTTGACCGGACGGTTTTTAATGACGTCATACCGAAAATATATCACCTCCGGATTGAAAATCTTACTTTTCGACCGGAAGTGACTACATACCGAAAATATGTCACTTCCGGTTTGAAAATCTCACTTTTCGATCGGAAGTGACGTCATACTTTAAATGTGTCACGTCCGGTTTGAAAATCTAAGTCTTCGGCCAGAAGTCATACCTGAAATACGTCACGTCCTGATAAGTATTTCCCTATTGTACTGTTCTGAGTTTATCAGGCAATTGAACTCACCGAGACGCACGACAACCTGTTAGTTATCAATATATAAGACGCGTGTGTTGGAATTTAGATTTTTTTTAAATAATATAAGTACCTGAGTATTAGCACGGATATAGCAACAATCGTGTAAGCAAGCAACGTGCCGATCGACATCATATCGATCAATTGTTCCACGTTAAAGAGTAGAGTCATGGCAGCTGAAAAGAAAAAAACAAACATTTTTTTTTTTACGCGTCGACATTGAGACATTGAAACACGAAAAATATGAAAAGTTAGATTTTTTGCATCGGAGTGAAGAATCCGATATAAAAAAAAAAAAACACTGTGCAGGGGCAAGATTTTTTTTTTCTTTTCACCTGTGAGTAATCCGGCGACAACCGTGCCGATAATCGGTGTCTGAGTCTTGGGATGCACCTTGGCGAGAAACTTGAAGATCACACCGTCGCTGGCCATCGCGTATAGAACACGAGGAAGAGGAAACATAGCGCCGAGGAGACTCGTGCAGAGAGCGAATATTGCGCCGATGTTCACGATCCACATTATGACCGGCCAACCGATCTTCGAGAAGACGTACGGAAACGGCGCTTGAGCGTTCTGCGAAAGGAATTACAAATTATTTCAAGCCACAAATTTCTATTCTCCGTCGCGTCTCATCGATGTAAAATGTTTGCGTTCGATCCGGTGAGTGAATATCGGAGCAAAAAATTTTATTTCATTTTTTTAAATTCAGGGCAACATTTTTATTGTGTTTTGTTATTTTTTTCCCTGTACCTGATCATAATACGGCCACATCATTGTGAGAACCGTGGAGATGGAGAAGTAAGCGGCGAAGATAATCGACAGGGAAACGACGATGGCGATCGGTATGGTGCGCTGAGGATTCTTCGCTTCCTCGCCGGTCGATGCGACCGCGTCGAACCCGACGAAACCGAAGAAACACTTAGCAGCCCCGACCATGACTCCGCTTATGCCGAACGGCATGAATCCACCGGTTCCTGGATTCTTCACTGTTGACGGTATATCCTCGAGGCTGAGATTCCAGTTCTTCGGATCGGCTGGATAAAAAAAAAAAAATATTCGCTTGTTAGCCTCAAAAATCGTCTTAACAATTTTGTTGTTTTTTTTTTTTCAGCTCATAACTTCCGAATTTACATTATTTTTTTTATTTGTCTGACCTTTTATCGAGCCTGCGACAATGATGATCACTATGGTCACAAGATTGACGACTGTGAAGCCCATGTTGAGGTACGAAGACTCTCGGACACCGATGCTCAGCAGAGCAACCAGAAGGACGACCATGCCGAAAGCGAAGAAGTCCGGGTACTCCGACAGAAACGATATATTTATTGGCATCGCGGCGTGAAGATGATCACGCATCACGTTACCGATCAGGGAGTCTATGTAGTCGCTGAGAGCTCGGGCCATGCTCGCGGTACCTAAATTGAATTACAACAACAAAAAATAGTCATTTTAATAGGCACTTTTTACGTGTAATGAGTGAGTGCCTAAGAACTAAAAATTAATGAAAACTTTTTAACGATTTAAAAAAAAATGAATTATTTTTTTAAAACAATGATTTTTAATTTTGATTAATTTTTTTGTTTATGATCGTTGAACACGGTACGAAGAAGGGGGTGAGCGAGCAAAACCCTTGCACTGTTCGGAAGCTCTCGGAAGCAATTAATAATCACGCGTGCGTTTACCGGGCTTAACTGTTAATTCACTGGTCGATTCACCCTATCCCCGTCGCCGGATCGTTCGCACTTACCGATCACGTACTCCAGTATGAGATTCCAGCCTATTACGAAAGCTATGAACTCCCCGACGGTCACGTAGCTGTAGACGTAAGCGGAGCCCGCTTTCGGGACCCTGGAAGCGAACTCGGCGTAGCACATACCTTGAAAAAAAAAAAAAAAAAAAAGTCATTCTATGTCACCAGGTGAAGGTCGACGAAAAAACGACGATTTAATTTAACGAAGAAATCAAGATCTTATTCGTTCGAATCGATAAAAAAAAATTACGGGACAAAGTAGCGATTTCAACTGTGCTAAATCGTCCCAATTACATTGTTAGAATATAATTCGGGAGTACAATAAAATTTGTTATAATTATTTTTGTACCGTGCCGAGAACTTAATCGTAATATATAGATCTTCGTCATGAAGAATCTTGTAAAGTCGACCATTTGAAAAAATTGCGTTGCCACTTTGAATATCGAAAATAATAACGCATTAAGAATTATTTAGTTAGCGGAAAAAAATTGTATATTACCAGGTAAAGATTGACGGAAGAGCGACGAATTAATTTAACGATGAAACGAAGATATTATTAGTGAAAATCGATAAAAATTCACGTATCAAAGTAGCGATTTTAACTGTGCTAAATTATTGTCCCAATTACATTGTGCGAATATAAAGCTGGAGTATAATTAAATTTGTTATAATTATATTTTGATCGTGCCAAGCACACCTTAATGGAAATATATAGTTCTTCGTCGCTAAGAATCTCGTAAAGGGAATAATTTAAAAATTTGCGTTGCCAATTTGAAAATCTTGAATTTGAATATCTAATTTCGCTAACCGGCGAAGGCCGAAGCGATAGCGGCAATGAGGAATGATATGCAAACAGCCGGTCCAGCCGTTTCCCTCGCGACTCTTCCGGCGAGAACGTAGACACCGAGTCCGAGAGTCGCACCGACTCCGAGAGCTGTTAGATCGAAGACACCGAGAACTCTCGCGAGCTCGCTCTTCTCATCCGTCTCGACGTCGACCCGCTTCCTGGAGAAGGCGTTCCAAAGCTTCGTCGCCATCTCGTTTGTCTTTCACGACCAAAGAGAATTTCCTAAAAAAATAAAGACAAACAAAAATCAATTAAAAAATGCAATACGACGTATCGTAGGTGAAAAAAAAAATCTAGAAAATCCCTCGAGTCTAAACTTAACTACGACTTTAAAATCGTCTCTGAGAAAGCAAAAAACGCTCAGCGGTGTCTGCAGTTGTATATTATTATAAATAACCAGTATGTATTGTTGTAATAATGGAATATACTATATTTCATTATTATTATAATTATGAAACTGTGTACTGCAGCGGAGGAGAAAATTAATTCATCGACCTGCTATGCGCGTCGTTAAAAAAAAAAAAAAAACAGTGAACGAGGATAAATTTAAAAATACGGAACTTGACGTATAGTGGGCGAAAAAAACCTGAAGAATTCCCCGAGCTTGAACTCAACTACGACTGTGAATTCTTTTCAGAACAAAAATCTGCACTTATAGATTATTATAATAAGCACACATAGTGCTTATTATACTATATGTTATTATTATTATTAATATTATATATTATGAAACTGTGTATACTGCGAAGAAAATAAATTTTCCGAGCACGGCGCGTCGTAAAAAAAGTAATAAACAAAAAAAAAAACAAAACTTGACGTATTGTAGGTGAAAAAAAAATCTGAAAAATCCTTCGAGTTTAAAGTTAACTACAACTGTGAATTCGTCTATAAAGAAGGCTGTGCGAAATCTTTATGTATATATTATTATCATTATCATTATGTATTATTGTAATAATGCAATATATATAGTATGTTACTATTACAATTATTATTATGAAACTATCTGTATGCTGCAGCGGAGAAGAAAATATATTCATCGACTGGCTGGCTGTGCGGTGTTGTGTTACCGTGCACAATGGGTCGTAAAAAAACGCTCGCAGATGCTAAGAAAAATGTGACTATCGACGACACACGTAATGGAGCAACAGAAGAGATTAAAAGTAGACGAACAGGTGTTTTCCTACTCGTAACTCGCCAGCATTGCAACGAAATTCGTATCTCCGAAAGGCCACAAATAAATCTCCAGCGATTCGCAACGCCCTCAAGCCTGCAACTTTCATTGTAATTATTAGAAAGTCTATCGATAATTATTTTCTATTATTTAACCGCGAGGAATTTAAAACAGAGTATGCCGTACCGGAGTAAATTTTTTTTACAACTATTCCGCAGTTTCGCCTTTAACTTGCACTAAAAAAAAAATTCCCACGAAATTTAATTCACCGGTACCGGAAGTTTTAAACTCGTATATTAAATTTCATGTACAATTTTGATGAAAAATTAGAAATTAGAAATAGTTTACTTTTAGTAATTTGCATTAATTTTACTATAAAAGTACTTTAAAACCAATAATTTAGTTTAATTTCACTGTAAAAATTCATTATTGTTTCATCGCAATCGGACATTAAATTTAATCTACCAGTTTTTGCATACGAACTTGCTGTACGGTGGATTAAATTTATAATTTTTTTTCAACCGTCCTGAACAAAAGAAGCATTCGTATTAATCTGACGCAAATTCGGAACACCTTCAGAGTTTACTTTTCGCAGGAGGAACGACGGGCGCGATTCGTCGGTGACTCTGCGAGGAGAATCGGCAGGAGGAAAATATCGCGTGTAATCTGCGGGTATTTCCCGTTGACAATAAAATTTCATTGCGGCAAATGTAATCAGTGGAGCGTTTTACGCTCCGTGAAAATGTTCCTCAGCAATTTTTGTCGAACCAGTTTATCGGCGCGGGGCTTCGGCGTTTTTTTTTTTTGCAAGGTAAAAAACGGGTACGAAAAATTTGATAAATTCGGCACGGAAAACATTTCACGGTCTGCTCGGCACGTAGCACAATTGCTTCGACATAATTTCAGGCGAGTTTTTCCTTACCGTACGAATTCGTGCATAACAAATACACCTTGACTTTTCCTGTATATGAAACTACCGCGTAAAGTACCGCGTACTTGGTTGGTACTTCAAGTACACAAGTACGTTTGAGTACACCTCACTTCTGGTGTAAAAATGACATTTCTCGGCCGGAAGTCACGTCATTTAAGGGCAACGTCACTTCCGGTTTAAAAATCTCATTTTTGACCGGAAGTGACTCGATTTAGGGGACACGTCACTTCCGGTTTGATAATCTCATTTTTCGACCGGAAGTGACATAATTTACGGGACACGTCACTTCCGGTTTGAAAATCACTTTTTTCGACCGGAAGTGACATAATTTACGGGACGCGTCACTTCCGTTTTGAAAATCACATTTGTCGAACAGAAATGACGTCATCTAAGGGAAACGTTACTTCCAATTTGAAAATTTCATTTTCAAACCGGAAGTGGGAATTCCTTTGCAACTTTTTTTTAAGCCTCGATAACGCTTAACTTGGAAAAAGTAGTTGAGAAATACTTCAAGTACAAAAAGTATTTGATACTTAAAGTGCTTGTGATACTTGAACACGAATGAACGACACTATCTATCTATCTATACTTTGTACTTCAGGTATTTTTTTTTGTATGTTACCCAGCTCTGAACAATATCCATTTTTTTTTTTTACTATTCGACGATTATTTTTACTGAAAGGTAAAAACTATTCTTTACCTTTCGAACAATTTTCATGCTCAACAATTGCGCTTTGACGGTAAATAAAAGGAAAAATCTCTCGTCTCTCCGCAGACGTCGCTAAATATACGAAATCGCCGGGTGCATCCCGCATTCTTCGATCATTAACTCGCGCGAGACAGACCACGTCCAGACGTTATTACGGCATTAATTTTTTTTTTACGATGTATCAATAGTGTAAATCGCATCGCTCGCTACGCGCTATTGGCCCGTAAGAGGCTTTGGAGTTTAATAGCTGCAGACTTCGTCTCGCACGGAGACGAAGATTACGATTGGAGTATTATACATTGCAAATAAAAAAATCACATTTTGTACTTCGTCGTAATGATCGTGTCAAGGTAAAAAAGAAAACGCGTAATAAATCGCGCTTATAGCGTGTATTATCTCTGGTCTTATCTCTCGTCTCATCGGAATTATTGCAGCGTGAATCCGGCCGGAGTCTCTTTAAATAGCATTAGTTTTTTTTTTTTTTTTTTTTTTTAAATAAAAATTATGTCCATTTCCCGGCGAATCTGATTTTTGCGGTAATGAGATTTCAGATATATTTCTAATAATTCATGTATAATAAATAAATAATTAGAAACATATCAATATAAAAAATATAAAAAAAATAAAAATCCAATAGAATTTAAATTTCAAATAAAATTGTTTATTCCAAATATTTATTTATAATCCTTGGTCGATAATTAATTCGAGATTTAAGATAAAAGTGAGTCGTCTATCGGCTCGGCTAGTCAGTCCTTCCTGCATTGTTTAGTTTTTTTTTTTTTTTAGCACACAGTTTCCGCGTTCTCATCCATCATGTTCGTCTCGCATTGAAAGGTGCGCAATAGTTGGCTTTTTTTCCACCACGACTACTCGTGTGCGAACAAGTGGGAGTCCTCGAGCTACGCGGTCCTTGAACGTGTCGAATAGCCGAAATAGCACGCTTTCCTCGGAGGTCACCCGGACGATCCTTGAATCGATAAATAATCCTAGAGAAAGAAAACAAAAAACAGCGTTACCGCTTGTAGCAGGGATTCGATGTCCTTGCGACGATAAGTATCAATGACCACTTACAGTGAGCGTTTCGCAACAGTCTCGTTACGCGCGTTTCGTACTAACGACGACGATTGAACGAGCGACCTCGATGTACACAACTTGGCAAATTATTTCGCATTCTCGAAGGTTGCACTTAAAGCAAAAAACTTTTTTTTTTTTAACTATTCTCTCGCGCTTCATTTTTTCTTTATTCATTTTCGAATGAATCAACGACCCTTAGAGTGAGCGTTTCGCATTTTTCGAACGTCGCACTTAAAACAAAAAAACCTCTATTTAATTTGCTTTTTTTTATCTATCCTCTCATCCTTACAATTTCATTATTTACTTTCGTGCGACCGACATTGATTTTCGTTTAATTGAACGACACGCAAGTTTTACAACGCGATGCAAGCGTATCGCATAACGGTGCGTGTAACGGTCGTGACTCAATAATGAAACGCGTACTGGTAATTCAACTTTCACCCGAGAATCAGCGATGCGAATTAATAACGAAGGATTAAAAAAAGAAAAATTAACGCGAGGGCAGTGACTCGGCAGTCGTGAGATCGATTATCCGGAGGATAATCGATGTCACGGAATTACGTGTCAATTATTATCGCCGATCGTCGTTTTTTAATCTTCGCTCTAGTCTTCCGAATGGAAAAAATTGAAAAAAATAATATGCATTTTTTCTAGATAAATTTACAGTGCATTTTCCGCTGTGACTCTGACTGGCGAGGCAAGGAACATTGTTAACGAGAGTCCTCATTAAAGAGCCTGCAGAACTGGCACGGATTTAATTTTTTTTTTTTTGCTCCAACATGGTCGATAAGTTTTAAAAATATGAGCAAAAACTTAATAAATGAAAATTAACCGGAATTAAATGAAATGGAGGAATTATATTTTATTATATAATATAAGAATAGAATTCAATAGAATTGTTTATTGCATATGAAGGAACAAGGCCCCTTTTGCAATAGAGTATAATATAATGTAATCTAATATCATATATAGTATATTATATAATTACATAATGAAAAATGATTATACAGGAAATTATACAATTATTCGTAATCTCCGGCAAAATTGCAGCGAAAAATGTTCTACACTATTGCACTTTGTTTTTTTTTTCCTCCGCAAACTTGCGAACCAGTAAATCGTCAGATTAATTCGCGCCGCCGCTTAAGGATAGTCGCGGAGGTGAAAGTATAGAGTCGCTAGAATTTCTTGCGCAGATATCTATCGAGAGGGTCGCAATAGATCGGAGAATCGAAATTTTCGCGCGCTCTCCGATATCGCAGATCGTATCGCGAAAAAAAGAAAAATATGTTTTTTTCACCGCGACTTTCAAAATACCCCAAAGGAATTTCGAAAAAGGCTTAAGATTTTAAAAAAATTTCGATAAATGGCGAAGATAGCGATGATCGACGAGATAATCGAGGATTCTCAGACCTAAGTCTGTTTACTTTGTTGAAAAAATATATCCCAGAAGAAATTAAAATAAAAAAATATATATTATTTATTTCACACCGAGTGAAATAAGATTTTGTACGATACACGTGCGAAAAACGTTTCGTGAACTCGTGAGATTGCAACACTCGCCTTCGGCTCGTGTTGCAAACTCACACTCGTCAGAAATAGTACATTACTCCACGAGGGCGAAAAACGTTTTTCCAACGAGTGCTGTAATCACAAGAGTTAAAAAAAGTGTTTCGCACGAGGGATGTACGAAATTTTTCATCAGAAGGTGCGAAAATGGCGGTTTTACGCACGCGAAGCCGGCGGAAAAGTGCCCATTTCCGCACCGAGTGATAAAAAAGTTTTTTTGCACTCGTATCAAAATGTACTATTATTTTTATTAATATTCATAAATCTACTTTTTACGCTCCTTAAGGCACTAGCATAAATATTTGGTGCAAAAAGTGGGTCGATTTTCAACATTTTTTTATCGTGGGGATTAGAAGGACAAGGTCGAGTTTTTACACACAGTTAGTACAAGATGTTACGAAGTTTGAGTTTTTTTAAATAGAAAAATATCAATTTATAACGGACTTATTAACAATTATTCGTTTCGACGAAAAAAAAAACTATCTTAATCGTTTGTTATTAACAAATAAATGAACATTTTATTTTAATCATCCGCCCAGTAGATAAAAAATGTTATGATCACGAACGAACAGATTTTGAGATAGAATTTTTGCGTTGATAATCGATAATCGATAATTGATAATTGATCATTTACAATTGTCAATTGTCAATAATTTGTTGACCAAATCCATGATGCTAGTGCCTTAACGGCGCACCCTCGTGAGATCCACGCGCCAATCATCATTGCAAGTCTTTTTTTTCTCGAACACATGCGAATACGTACAGGTTCATCGTCGATGCGATCGAGATCGAGAGACACAAGTATTTCTTATCTCTTCTATTCCACTTGTCGGTATATCGATCTCGTTGACTTTATCGTACATCGCCAATTTACGACCTCTCCGCGTTCTACGAACGCGGGAATCTAATCGTCATTCGCGTGCATAAATTTTATATACATATATATATATATATACATTTCTTTTTTCACGAAAAATAAGTTACCGAAAACTCGACGCATTTAAATTTGACGTATAAAAATTTTTTAAATATAACTTCAGAAAAAAAAACTTCTGCATTGATTTCAACGCTGCGACTTAATTAGATCGCCGACAGATTGAATGAGCCGAGAGGATCGGGCTGTAACCGAGCCGCACCGGCATCAATCTATGTTTCGCTCGGTACGATTAGTAGTGATTAAAAATAATAATAATCTCTCAGGGGAATCGATCTTCCTATCGCCGGATCGATCTGGATCCGCGGCTAAACACTCCCGGACTGAATCGAGACACGAATCTTCGCGATAAGATAATGGGAACCGTGTGCAACGATCGTCTTTTTCGAGTTACATCTTTACGATAGATCTAACACGCGCACAAGTCCGATGATTCATTGCGCGGGTGTCTATACATAATCCCATGGGATGACTGGAGCGGCAATAAAATAATAAAATAATCAAATTAAATTGAGTGCAAGAGAATTAACCGAGAATCGTTCGCATTGATAATTTCGACGCGAGAGCAACAGTCGCGAATTTTAGTTTTTTTTTTTTAAGTTCGAACGAGCCAAAGTTACTTTGCTGCGAACGCTGCGCGCATTTTAATGTAACGACAATTTTTATGATAATGTTTTTTTATGTACAGATAATTCGTCACTTCGGATGGCCTGGAAGTTACAAGATTTCCAATTGTTTCGTCATTTGGAAATGGCAGATATGTACTTTTTTTCCTCCACGAGTCGTCGCCAAATCATCGCGAATTTTTCTTGTCGGAAAAACTCGACGGAAATTCAAACGAGTCAAAATTATTTTCCCGAACGCTGCGCGAATTTTTATCCAATGATAATTATATTTTTCTTTTTGCGCACAGATACTTCGTCATCGTCGGAAGATATAAATGTTTACAATTGTTCCGTCGTTCGGAAATGCCATTTTTTTTTTTCCTCGACGAAACAATCATCGACGAATCATTCGAATTCATCATCGAGTTGCGTCGACGACTGTAAACACCGGCGGTTAACCGAAGTTCGCGAGCCGTAAACTCGGAGATCTTCGTCTCGGGATATCGCGGAAAAAAAACGAGAACAACACTACATCGTCACGAATCAATTATCGCTCTCGAAAAGTGACGTTAAGTACGCGTCCTCGAACCAAATATCGCACAGCCTTTTTTTCCGCAAAAAAAAAAAAAAAAAAAAAAAAAAAAAAACAGACTAGTAAATTACATCCATCCGCATATCCGATGTCACTTACCAGAAACGAACAGTTGAACAGACGCGCTCGTCACGAGTTCGAGTTCACAAGAGGAGCGAGAAGAAAAAAAAGAAAAAGAAGAAGTCTCGAGAGATCGCGACGCGAGTGGAATGAAACTATTGTAAGTAGAGTGCGAGTGCTAGACATACGTGCGCGGTTTTATAGTACACGAGAGTGAAACGAAACGAAAAAAAAAGTAGGCTCGGAGAAGAGCGATGGAGCGCTCCGTTCGACAGACGAGGGACAACCGATCTCGACTAAGCCAGCCGTGCAACTAATAATGCCGCCTCGATAACGGACTCGCTGAGCCTCTCTTTTTCCACCTGCACTCTGCCCGCCACCCGAACCATTTCCATTTCAGCGCAAACTCCCACTCCCGATGTATTTCTCTTTTCTTTTTTTTCTTCATCCTCTTCCTTCGTATCGGAGTAGTATCGTGATGTCTTTACCGATTATCGTCGACACGCGGTCCGACAGTTCGTCGGTCTCCTCTTCCTCGAGAAATCCTTCGATCGTCCTTCGCTCGGCGCCGCTCGCCATCCCCCTCCGGGAATCGTCGATCGCAAACTCTTGACGATCTCTCTATCTCGTGCACTGCGACGACTTCGTCTAAACGGATGTATAGATAATTTATTATTATAATTATTGTCATTACTGTTTACAGAATTTAAGTATCCACTTATTGCTCTGCTTCTACACAATATATTATTACATACAAATTTTTGTATTGATTTTTATGTTAAATTGATCAGCATCGATTAAGGCTGCCTTCTAGTCTAAACGAGGATTTTTTTTCGAGGTTTCAAAGAAATGTGTAGATTCAATTTTTCAACCTTTCGAAGTTTTGAAGGTTTTAAAAAAATTGAAAAGTCCGTACACATTTCCTTAAAATTTTTACTAGTTTATGCGATAGCCATACTTGTACAGATCTTTTCGGATTTTTGTTTTAGATGAGTAAAACGTCGGAAATCATGGTCGCAGTCGCAGGACCTTTTTTCAATACTCGAAAATAAATTTATTTTCATAGTACTCAAAAAAAAAAAAGTTTTTTTTTTGAGTAAATGAGTGAAAAAAAGACCGATCTTAAAATATTTAATAGAACGTATGCATTTAACCTATGTATTTAATAGAACCTATGTTTAAAAAAAAAAATTTAACCTCAAAAAAAATCCTCGTATAGACTTAGGAGACAGCCTTAAATTTTGCACACAACGATTCAACGACGGACGGTAGGGCCGAGAATTTAATACTAAAAAAAATGTATTTAAATGTAGAAAGTTATCGTGGGCAATTTTGTATCGATAGATAAATCGATGCGGCGGCATGATAGAATTTTTTCTCCACGAGTTTCGTCTGGACAATCAATTGTGTTACATACGTATTACGTCAGTGGGATGCGCAGCTCGATTTATCTTGACTGAGGGAGAGATTGCCGAGATTGAGATCTGATGTTTTTTTACCGTCCTTATGCGATCCACTCGAAATCTAATTAATTGACTACCGATTAGATTACATTGCATCGTCGATAGCAATTTTCTCCGTGGATCTTTTTTTTTTTTTACCGAAAGTATAAAGCTTGCGCGACAATGTTTGCTTTAATTGACAAGCATACCCCGCTCTCTCCCGCTTTCCGGGCGACGAGAAAAAGTAATCTCTCTTCTGTGCGGCCTCGCGCGATTAGGATTGTGTCTACGTTTCAGATAAGCCTCCGGGCTTCTGAAAGCTCGCCGGATTCGTTGCGCAGCCGGGACAAGTGTGCAGCGACTCGTGGATAAATATTTCACAATCTATACAGAATGTCTGTGTGCATCTGTTGCACAAGTAAACCTGCGGATTAAACAAGACAGGAGATAAGAATTTTTGAAAAAAATAAAAGTAACAAATTTAAAAAAATGAACACAAAAAGAAACGTTAAAATAAATAAAAAAATTATGTAAAATCTAATAAAATAAATAAAATACTATAAGTAATATAAATAAATAAAATACAATAACAATGAACGATTATCGAAAAATTATCGAATTTCGTCTCTCACCTTCTTTTCGGCGATAATATTTTTCTGACAACCGTGACAATTGGCGACGTCGCCGGTATTCTGATCCTCCCGAAAGTGCTCGACGGGGAAGAGATAGTGGTAAGATCGGGCCAAGTGCGGAGCCGAGACGAGGGTGAGACCGCAGGCGCGACACTCGACGGGGAGCTCGCAGTGTTTGCTCAGGCACTGGGGACACAGGTATCCGGCGCTCGTGAGCTTCGACGAGCCGTCCGCGCTGTCCGCGTGACTGAGAAAAACGAGAGCAGCGATTAATCGTTGTCGATCGAATGTTAATTCAAAAAATAAAAAAATAAATAAAGAAACTTGCAAAAAATATATAATTTACCACATGCAAACGCTCATCGCCGTATCGGCTGTGTTGGTGTGAAGAGCGTGATGAGGAAATCCCATCTTCACCAGAGCCGCGTCGAGTCTCGTCGCGGCCGGCGGTGGATCGATGTGAGTCTGCAGTTGCTCCTTGAAATGCTTGTCGTCCAGGACAACGCCGTGCTCGCCGCCCGTCGCCGTCGCCATGCGTTTGCTCACGTGCAACTCGGCCGCCAAACCTATAACGCTGCATCTCACACCGTCGGTCTTCATGTTCTGCGGAAACAGATTTTCGCCGATCGTTACAACAAGCGCAAAAAAAAAAAATTATTTTAATGCGAATGCACCGACGGGATGACCCTGAAGATATCTGCATGACATCAAACTTTATCTTCGGCAAGTCTCTGTCAATGCACTGCTTTGGGGGAAAAAAAATGTCACTTCTAGAATTTTATTAGAAATGTACTATTTTGTAACACGTGCCACGAAATCTCCCACTTTTTATGTCTCTAGGCGAAAGCGCGCGAAAAATAACTAGTGTTAAAAAAGGAACTAGTGTGATCTCAGCACGTGCAGTATTTTTCTCGCACGCCTCACTAAAAAGCCCCACTTTTGCCACCCGTTACAGGCACGAAAAGTGGGACTTTTTGTGCACGTGTTATAAAAAATAAATTATTTCAAGGCGAATGCACCGACAGATAGAAAGAACGAGGATCGAACGCGATAAGATTAAGCTACCGAATATTTGCACAGAAATAACACAGAGAACTTCGACGTCGGCTCTCTGTACCTGTATCGTTTCGTTTATGTCTCCGGGATCGCAGGTCGTCAGAGAACCCATGATTACGAGAATTTCTCTGCTGGCGTGAGAGGGTAATATGCGCAATGACTTCAGAGCCAGCTCGAGGGAATTCTGTAGACTGGGCTCGCCCGTGAGAGGGGTATGCATCAAGGCTTGGATCTCCTGGAATAAAAAATATTCAATGGTGTTAGCTTGAATTTATAATTAAAAAAAAAAAACAACGAAATGAAAAAATTTAAATAAATTTGAAAAAAATACCTTGACATGTTTCTTAGAGTTTCCTGACAATTCGCTGATCTTCTCGGCTCTCTTGTTCCTGGTCAGTATTATACCCAACTGGCTTATGGGATTTTGGTAGAAAAATTCTTCTATGAAGTCTTCCAAGAGCTGAAACAAAAAAGTTAATTTAATGAATTTTTTTTTTTTACGATCGTCAAATTCGAACCACGTGCCTCACCTTTATGCTGCAGATCAGCCTGGTCGGCTTCAAATCTTGAATGGACATCGCCTCGGATGCGTCCAGTATTATGTACAGATGTCTCATCATTCCCAATCTGGCTCCGCCGGTTTTTTCCAACTGGCGCTTCCGCTTGGCTCTGTGAATGATATCGGCCACGGAGGCCTCCAGGCAGCCATCATCGTCCTCCCTTATAGCTTCCCTGTGCAACGTTTAAAAAATCAATGAAACAACACGTCCAGCATCGACGATCAATCGCAAAAAATTAACAATCTAACAAAAAAACATTGAGAACACGTTCTCGCTCTTTCGAAAATATTTTCTTTATATAAAAAAAACAAAAACAAAAGTGGAGGTCAACTCCTTGTTGTTCTTAATAGAATTTTATTTTTATAAATTTTTAAAAACAAGTTCTCATAAAAAAGAAACAGGATGTTCTCATTGAGTGTCCGTAATGTGAGTGTCTACTCAAAAAGTACTTGCACTCGGTACTTCAAATCTGCAAAAAACAGTACTTGAAATAAAAAATACAAAAAATGTCTCGAAATCTTTTTTAAGAAAGTACTTGAAGTTCTGAAAGGTACTTCAACACTTCAAGTACTCAAGAAATCTGTAAAAAAAAGTACTTGAAATAACAAAAAAATGGCTGGAAATCTTTCTCAAAAAAGTACTTGAAGTTTTTGAAGGTACTCGAATACTTAAAGTACTCAAGCTCGGCGGTACTTCGAGTACCGCCCGGCTCCGAAGCAAATCAACTTGTCGCATCAACGATTGATCGCAGCGAACGAACGATCGAGTAAACAATCAACATAGCCTAAAACAAAATCATCAAAGCTCACCAAGTTTTCTCGTAGCCGGTCTCCCACCGGTACTCCTTTCCGCCGTCCTCCTCCACCATCGTTTCCACGACTCTTTCCTTCCTCCGGACACGAAATGTCACCTCGAAACCGCCCAAGTTCTTAAAGTTTTTCGGGAATTTGTAGACGAGAATTTCCAACGTCAAACTCGTCTCCGCTCGTCTCAACGACAGACACGCGAATTGTCCTCGACGGAATTTCGAAAACTCTATCGTCGCAGGCCTGCCAATATCTAGGCGCAAAGAAAAATGACCTAAAACGCAAGACACCGGTGCAACGGCCGGGCGGGGCGGCGGGGTGGGGGGAGGAGCTTCGGCGACTTTTCAGTGAAACAAATCGCATCGATTAAATATCGTCCGATGCCTCGGTAATTCGAGGCAGATTGATTTACGAGCCCGTTCGTGAACGGCTCGATAATTAATACGTCCGAGCGGCTAAAAGGCCGAGTAATTAATGACGCCGGTCTCGCCGAAACAGCGCCGCGTCGGCCTAAAAGAGCGGGAAATTCGAACGATCTCGACGAGACGATTGCGATAGCTCCACGAGAATCGGAGCTTCGAACTCCAGGTCTCGAATTACCGAAAATCCGTGAAATCGGATCGATCGATCCTCTCCGGAATCGCCGACGAGACTTCGCCCTTCGGAGATTCCGCGACAGTAAAATAATCTCGATCGGCGCGTCTCCCGCCAAAAGGAAAAAAATGGCCGTCGCGGCGGATGGCGGTTCGGGCAGGGGGCGCTACCGTCGCGACGACGCGATCGCGCTGTTTTCATCCCGTCGTCGCGCGGGGCCCGTGTGTGTGTGTGTGTGTGTGGGTGTGTGCGTGTGTGTGTGCGCGCGTACGGTGGTCGAGAAATTTTTGCGCTCGTTCATCCGGCCACGGGTGGTTAAACATATTTATTCCGGTTACAATCGTCGAATATCGTCACAAATCCGAGTAAGTCATTCGCAACGAACTTCCAAATAAATCGACCCGAAGTCTCTCGATCGTCGATGCTCGTCGCAAAGTTTCCGGAAAAATGCGTTCCTAAAGAGTATAGAAAAAGCGCGAAAATCGGGAAGTGCCACCGAGCGGGCACGGGAGCTTTTTCGGTGGGCAGAGTAAGAGAGCCATCTTGACGACGAGGAATCGGCTTCGACCAGAGAGACGAGCCCCGCCAGCGGCGAGTCCGCCTAGAGAAACGGAGAACCGTGAAAGTGAATCGAGGGAAAAAAAACGTTTAATTTTTTTTTTTTTTTATCCGCAACCCCGTCATCCGCGACGTTTGGCCGAGCGACGAACGACTTCGCGAGGCGCAAAAAAAAAAAAAAACATCGAGTAAAAGAATGTTGCACGCTGCCTGACAAAAAAAAAAAGAAAAAAATTGTTCCGATAACTACAATGTACGGGTCTTGACTCGAGCCAACAATCGACTCACTTCAAACTCATTCGTCTCGGATTTTGTCGCAGACGGAAAGACGCTGCGCGGTGCCCCGCGATTTACATCGGATATATCCGTTTTATGCACCAGCGGTGTACGACAGTGCGTGCTTTCGTGAGAGCGCGCGCGCGCGATCGACGAGCAGATACGCGAGAAAATCTTCCGGATATAACGAGGAGAGTGAGTTTTTTTTTCGTCCTCGCTCTTTGCCTACGCTACTGGCGACGCGTTTTCGATCGAGAAGAAAAATAAATTTTTTTAAATGTAAGTAGAGTCGACCGAACGTTGTCGAGCGAAATGTAAATTTCACGCTGTTTTGGTGCTCAATCGCGACGCGACGCCGGCTGACGCGGTCCTAGACCAATTTTTTTTTCCTTTTTTTTTTACGTTTAATATCGAAATATTTCGATTAATCGAACGAGGAGCGTTGTTTACCGTTCGCGCGATGTCGGGCCGACCGGGCACGTCCGTCGCACGATTTCTCGAAGGCGTTTGCCGAGATTTTTTTATTTAATTTTCTCTTGTTTCCGTGAGCGCAGAATACGAGGGCGGAACGAGACTTGGTCGGCGAGCATGATGGAAGGAGATGATGGCCCTTCAACGGCCATCAACAACAATCCGAGTACAATAAAAGGTAATTTTTTTTTGTCACTGCTAAAAAGTTTTTATTTTTATTTTTTTTTTGCGTAATCTTGACTAACACGAGGCAGTTTTTGGCCGTTCGTTGCGATTGCGCGGAAACGGAGGAGACAAAACGGCACGTGTGCCAGGGTACGAATTTGAACACTTTGGATTTTTGGTGTTGCAGCCGCGCAGGAGGAAATGGGCAGACTGGACGTCCTGGTGTGCGGCAAGTGCCACTCGGTATTTCACTTCGTCGAAGAGTTCCAGGAACACAGAAGCAAGGAGGCGGCGTGCACGGGAGTTTCGCACTTCCGAGAGAACGCCAATGTTAGTGATCTTCGATGCGCAATTTTTATTTTTTTGACGTTGAATATACAAACCACTGATTTTTCATATCTTTCAATAATTTTGTATATATAATATATATATTGTTCCTTTTAATTTAATTTAATCGATGAGTTTCTCTTTTTGCAATCAGGATATTATAAATCGTATATATATTATATATAATGATAATAATAGGACTTTTGCACTCCAATGTTAGTGATCTTTGGTAGACCATTTTTTTTTAAGACAAATTTAAGCTCCTTTTATTTTGTCGGACGTTGAAAAAGAAAAAAATAACAGCCGTGTTTTTCAACGTCCCATTGATATTTCGTAACGTTTGATAACTTTACATATATATGAGATATATATTTTCCGTTTTATTTTATTTTATTTTACGAATTTCTCGTTTTACAATCAGTTTATAATAAATCCTATACATTATATATTATAATAATACAGAATGTATTAACATTTCTTTAAATATATGTAATAATGTAATTTTTCAAGAACGAACAAAAAGCGCAAGTATGGGCGTTCCTTCTGTGGAAAGACGGCCAGATGCAGCAGGAGGGTATGGACAAGGATTCGTCGAATTCTTGGAAGCTCTATCAAAAATGGTGCAAAATGGATCAGCACCTGAGGGACTGTTGGGTCACCGCCGGCAAGACGATACAGACCTTCACGAAGATAAGCAACGCGAAGATGCAGGACACGCCGCGTCACCAGGTGCAGACGAACACGACTGCCGAAGGTGCGTAAAACATCGTTCGTACTACGATCGAACGATACGAAAAATAAAAAATAAAAAAATTTATCGAAAACTCATTCTCTCCTTAGGTGGCAAAATAGTCGTCCGAAAAGTCATAAGAAACGGACAGCCGGAGGACGGTCAGGCGGACGCGAAGAAAGAGGCTGCGAAGGCGACGGAAGCGAAAGTTCAGAAAACTTTGGAGAGCGCTGAGAGCGCTCAGAAGGACAAAGTCAAGACGAAGGCTACGATCAGGCCAAAGGTACGGAAAATTCGATCACCCGAATTTTCTTTCCTTCGATGTTCGTCGAACGTCAATGAAAATTAAATAAGATTAAAAAAGAAAATTCTCACCCCACAGGTAAAACCGGGCAAGGTGGCCGGTCAGGACGACGGCGAGCCAAGCGACACGGAATACGTCGTCGAGAAGATCTTGGCAAAGCGTTTCAACACGAAGAAACGATGCTCCGAATATTTATTGAAGTGGGAGGGTTTCGCGTAGTAAGCAAAACTATACGTAATCTCTAAGTAAGATAGTCTTGGCACAATATTTGATACGGGCCACTTCACACTCACTTCACAGGAACGGAAAGCAGGATTTTACATGCATGCGTTACGAATCAGTAATGCTTGTAACTCTGCATGAAAAGTTTAACTTTTCGTGACTACCGAGAGTGACGAAAGTGGCACTTTACAACCAAGTGTACTATGTCATAGCCGGCGCATGCGCACGTCGTTCCGATCTTACTTTACGCACCCTTAAGCGTGCTCAAAGTTCTTTACGCACCCTTAAGCGTGCTCAAAGTTCTTTACGCATACTTCAGCGCGCTTAAAGTACTTTACGCACACTTTAGCGTGCTCAAAGTACTTTACGCACACTTCAGCGTGCGTTGCAATCACACGAATTAAGAAAAAGTTTTCGCACGAGTATCGTATCAAATTTTATTTCACAAGGTGCGAAAATTGGGCTTTTACGCAAAGCGTGCGTAAAACTGCAGTTTTCGCAACGAGCGAAGCAAAATATGATTTTCCGATGTTCTGGAACATTCCGAACACGTTTTCACAAAAGCCTCAAAAGTATTTTCCTTTTTTTTTCATGAAAACAAAGTTTCCTATACGAAAAAGCAAAAATCGTTAAGTTTATCCTTGTAACGAAATTCCGATAAAAAAAATTTCAGCGAGCACAACACGTGGGAGCCGGCTGAGACGGTGGGAACGTGCAAGTCCCTACTCGAGGAGTTCGAGAAGAACCTCGCCAAGCAGAAGGAGATAAAGGCCGCGCAGCTTTCGGCGCAGAACGCGAAGGCGGCAGCGGCCGCGGCGTCGGCGTCGCGGGCAGCGGCGGCGAAGACGGTTCTCAAATCGGAAGCGAGCAAGCCGGGTCCCAGCACGGCCGCTCAGACGACGTGAGTCTCAAATTAAATTTTCCAGCATTGCAACAAAATTCCTCGACTGATCCTTTACGACCCGCGTGTTTCACATAGACGACCGATGCGTTCCAGCAAAACGAAGGCAATGGATCAGGTGAAGCAGTGGTGCGGCTCGATGAAGGACGAGGACAACGATTGTAAGTCTCTTCGCATAAATTTTCCAAAAATTTCTTATTTTCAGCCACAAATATTAAAAAAATGAAAAAATCCCATTCTCTAACTAAAATTCGAGGTCGCAATGTTTCCCCTTCAGTTCTCGGAAAGCGTCGAATGGACTACACGGACAGCGACTCCGAGGACGCCGGCAGCGGAGCGCCGAAGCGGATAAAGGGCGAAACGGGAAGCGACGATGACTGGACGGCGGAGTCGGAGGAGGACAGAATGGTCGGTCGCAGCGACGTTATCCAGCGCGCTTTCAACCGCGCGAACGCGCAGTCGAACGGAGCGAACAGGACGGTCGTAACGGGCTCCGACCTGGCGACGTCGCTCGGTCTGCAATCGCCGGAGGGCCCGAAGACGGGTCAGTCGCCGGTGCTCGTAGCGAACGCGAAGGGGGTCGTGAAGGTCGACCCGAAGCAGATGCCGAACCTGACATCGGGCGTGTACGTCATGTCGCGCAAGGACGGTATAATAAAATTGGACTCGTCGCCCGGCGGGAAGATCGGCGTGAAGGGCTCGCCGGGAGGTCCGGGCGTGCTGATGGTCCAGAATCGCGCCGAGACCGTCGGCACGGTCGTGCGAAAACAGGTTCTCGCCGCGTCGACGGGAAATTCCATAACGCCCGTCAAGGTGAGTTGAAACATGTGCCACGTTACATGTGAGCGCAAGAGAGAAAAATTGCTGACATTCGGCGTAGAAGCGAAGTATTGAAAGACGCGGTATTGAATTGTACATCGGCTGAGGTAGTGGTAAAAAATTCTTGGACACGTCCCAGACGTCGGAGACTCCTATGTACATTGGAAAAAAAAAAAAATCCGTATGAAATTTAATGTTCTGGTACTGGAAGTTTTTACCGGTACATTAAATGTACAATTTTTTCACAAACTCATTTTCTCTTTTCGAATGAATTCGACGATTTTCTAGAATCCGCATGGATTTTTTTCAGAATTTTCTTACATTTTTAAATTTTTCGTTTTTGAAATTTTTTTAAAGGCCGTAACTACGGAACTGTTAACGCAATCGCCTCGAAACTTCTTGTGTGTACTGTGGATTCGTGATGCGGAAACATCCAAAATTCGTGCCTCCACATCGATTTTTCATATTCCCGAAAAAACAAAATTTTGAAACGTAAGAAAATTCTGTAAAAATTCGTATGAATTCTAAAAAATCTAGGAATTCATTTAAGAAGAGAAAATAAAAGGTTTCCAAATTTTTTTTTTAACAATCAATTTTTCAAATAATTCGTTAATAAATTGTTGCCACTATTATTATGCAAAATGAGAGGTCTCGACAAAATTAATACGGCCAATTAAAAAAAAAAGATTTGTTGTCAAATTTAGATTCGACAGTTTTCCTTACCGACTGATTTTCTTTCGCTTCCCATTAAGGTCGTCTCGAAGCCGGACGGTAGTCAGGTGGTGACGCAGATGAAGGTGATATCGAAGACGGTTCAATCGAAGCCGGCCCGAGGTGGAATTCTCGCCCAGAAGGCCGAGCCGATAAAGATCCAGCCGAAGCCCGACCCGAGCCAGATGCAGCAGATCCACGTGGTAACGGCGGTGCCGGCGCCGTTGGGTCTTCAGCCGCGCATGGCGACGACAACGACGATCCGCCCGAACGCGCCAGCGGCGCGTAACCCGGACGGTCGTCCGCTCCTGCCGCGACCGCCGCTTCGCGGAGCAACGCCGACGAGCGTCCTCGGCATGGGAGCGACGAGAACGCCCGTGCGAGCGCCAGCACCGCGCGGTCTCCAGGCCGCGGGCGCTCCTCGTCAGGTTCTCCAGAAGCGCGTCGCCGGCAGTCCGCAGAGTCTGACGAGTCCCCAGAACGCGACGATAAACCAGCTTCGCCCAAAGACGACGATACTCTCGTCGCAGACGAGTCAGCCCGGTCAGAAAATCGGCGCGAGTCCGATGCAAGCGAAGCAATCACCGAAGACCCCGGTCGGCAAACCGCAGTCCTTGCTCTCGCCGCAACAGAAATTACTGATGGCGAAGAGAAAAGCGCAGGAGGCGGTCGGTCTCGCCAAGGCCGGAAATCGGGGTCTGCTGGCGGGTGCGCGAGCCGCTCAGGCGCGGGGCCGGGCCGGCGTCGGGAAGGTTCAGAGCGCCGTGAGCGCGGCGAACGCCGCCGGCAACAAGCCCAAGGAGAGTAAACTCGCGGAGGGCGACGGTCTTCACATGGAGTTCCACGAGGTGGGCTCGGAGGAGAGCAGCAGCGAGGGCGAGCCGGAAATTCCGCCGGCCGATGGCGAGAGCGTCGCCGCCTCGCAGCCGGACAGTCCACCGAGACCGTTCACGCTCTGCCCGCTCACGGGGAGAATAATCGGACCCGACGGCGAACCCATGGACACACCGGCCGAACCCGAAGCGGAGAGCGTCGTCGCGACGACCGTCGCCTCCGCTCTGCAAACTGTTTTACCGAACGCGACGACAACGTCGACGACGAACAACCAAAATACCGAAAACTCCGCACCGGGCAACTCGGCGACCGAGCTCGTGCTGCCGTCGTTGGACTCGCTCACGGACGCGGCGGGGATAATGAGGGTCGAGATGAGCCCCGGTGGGACGACGGGCACGATTGTACAGAGCAGCGAGGCCGCTCAGATAAACATCGCGAGCGTAAACGTCGCGGCGCCCGATCTACCTTGCCTGGACGACTCGATCGCGCCGTCGAGCGTCGCTGGCGCGAACAGCAACGCGGCCTCGATCGTCGACGCGGTCGTCTCGAGGAGCGAAACAACCGTTATGAACACCACGGCGGCGAGCACGACGCCGACGAGCAACGTCGTCACGGCCAGCGGAGCCGAGACGGCGAAGAACAGCGAGCAACAAGTCACGCCTATGCAGGTCGACGAGAAGGAGGAGAGCGAGGAGAGGAGAGTCAGTACCGATGAGACTTCGAATCTCGTGACTATCACCGGCGAGGACGGCGTCGTTTATCAGGTCGCGGGACATGCCGAGGACGGACAGACTCTGCTGGTCACGCGGAGCGGCGACGGCGATCAGAGCTGCGTTTACGTCACGACCGAACAGCAGGGCGACGATGGATCGGTGCTCACTCTCGATCACGCTGTCGCTGAGGCTGTCGCCCAACTCATACCCGATCAGGTCAATCTCGCCCCGCAGTTCTACGTCAAGGAGGGCGAGAACGAACAGGCTGAGAGCCAGATGGTCATGTCCATCATGGATAGCGGAACTAATGTTGCCGGCAGCCAGGAGGATCCCGATGGACAGGCTCAGGTCGTCGCGCAAGTCGTGCAGGCCGATGAACCTACGCCAGGTAAATATTTCGGAAAGGGATTTTGGTTTTTTTTTTTAGCTTTGCGGCTCGAAGGGTTGAGCCATGAGAAAGATTATAGAAAAAGGGCTTACATACTTTTTTACTTATTTATTATTTGTAATTTTTTTTTTTATTTAAAAAAATATCGTACCGAAGATCGCGTGCTGTTAATTGCTGGGAATGGTGTTGAGTATCTTGTGAAAAAATTCGCTGGTCCGTGTATAAAAAAAGAATAGCAGGAGTGTGATTTTTCGGAAACAAATTTATAGAGTTTCGATAAATATTATTGAAATATAGAGTTTTTACGAGTTGGTGGCAGACGGTACATGATTTTATTTTCTGTGTTTTTTTTTTTATTAAAACAAAAATCGTATCCAAAATCTCGTGCGATCCATCATGGGAAACGGTGTTTAGTCTCGTGCGAAAAAAATTCGGTGGACGGTAAATAAAAACAAAATTTCAGAATATATGAATAAATAAATAAAGAATATCGGAAAGTATTATTGAAAAATGCAATTTTTTACGTGTAGCGAGGCACACGCATTAAAAACAAAATTGAAATTTTCATATCGCGTTCTCATAAAAATTGTAGGAGTTCAATATTTCAAGAATAAAATATATATAGAGAATATAAAATAAAAATATGATTGAAAAATGAGAAATTAATTTTTCTCCGTTTAGGCGGCACACGGAGAGTGGTGCTTCTATTGCCAGACGGAAATCTGATGATGACCGAGGTCGACGAGGAGCAGTACGCCGCCCTGGAGCTCGACAAGTGAGACGACTCGGGGCAACGAGCCAACGAGACAAGAACATCGTTTCCGGAGACGAAGAAAACGAGAGACTAATCCCTGCCCCTGATCGGCGTCTTCGCGACGCTCTCCGACGAGAGTCGTGCCAAGTACGAGGGGGTAATCATGAATGTATATATGTAAGAACGTTTATCTTCGTACGACAATTTAGAATGGGCGAGAGAGTGCCCGTGAGCGGGACGAGGCGAAGTAAAAAAAAAAAAGCAGAAAAAAATTAGAATCAGCTAACGCTCCTGTAAAAAAAAAAGTAACGATAATTCAGTAAGCGGGAACAGTCGTGAAGATGAATAGAGGACTAAACATCATGCAGGGCGAAGAAAAAAAAAACAATCTAGGCTCTAGATTTAAAAGAGAAAGAAAACACAAAATGATGTAGAGAAAAAAAAAACACAATGTTTGACTCAATGTTTAACGAGGACAAAAAAAACGAACCCGCTGATTTATTTTTATTCTTATCATTTACGTATATAACGACGCAGACGCATGGTTATATAATTAACAGTAACATTACCCTTAATAAAACACATACATACACGTACATACGTACACGTACACACACACACGGACTATCTATTCACATTTCAGACACGATGAATGAGAAAATGAAGAGAAAAAAAATTATGAAAAATACATCGTATTTTTAAGGTAAAAATCGAGTGCGATCTGGGAGTTTGATAATTTCATTGACGGCAGACGAGAGGGTGGACAATTATTCGTTATCACGCGAGAGAGAATCGGTGAGTACGAATTTCTCGCTTTACGTCTCGCGTGGCACAAAAAAAAACGTATTATGTGAAAAAAAAACAAAAAAAAATTAAATAAAAAATGGTATGAAACCAATTTGTTATTCTCGGATCGGGGGAGCCGCCGCGTCTCTCTCTCTATATATATCTCTATCTCTCTCCCGCTTTCTGTGCTCTGTTTTCAAATCTCGATTGCTCGAGAGACGCTCGAGCTACATATGTACGAGTAGAATAAATACATTCTTCTACGAATAATACAAAAAATTAATAAACGAAAACAATTTTACCTCCCGATCTAAGCGCGGGGACGGCGAAAAATCCTTTTTTTTCATGAAAACTCGAATCGCAGCTTAATTATTGGCGATGTTAGGCAATCCAGTATTTCACTATTTTCCATATAATATTATCTTTTTTTATAGTACGAAAAAAGAAAACGACGAATAATTGTTTATTTCACTCGGTGCGAAAATGCCGGTTTTGCGCACGCGTGAAACTTCCATTTTTACACGGGAAATAAAATTTTGTATGAGACTCGTGCGAAAAACTTTTTCAGAACTCGTTTGATTGCAGTATTCGCCTTCGGCTCGTGCTGCAAAGTCACACTCGTCAGAAAAAGTTTTATTGCACTAGTGGCTTAAATTACTATTTTCGCATCGCGGGCGAGAAAATACTGCGCATGCGTAGAAATACAATATGGTCTACTTTCTTCACAAATTCACGAAAATCACGCTTCATTTTTAGGAAGTGTGCCTAGAAAGGCACTTTTCCGCACTAGTGCGGGAATAAAGACCATACTGCGGTTGTACGCATGCGCAGTATTTTTCACGGACGCGATGCGAACAAGTGCCTTTCTGCGCACACTTCACAGTAACGGAAAGCGTGATTTTCCATTCTCGAATAAACGGTATACGAATCTGTGACAAATGAAAGTTAAGGCAATGTCCGAAGAGGCTCACGATAAACAATAATTTACAAAAATATGCGAGCCAGTGTCAAGCATTTAGTTCGCGAAGTATTCCAGGATGTTGGTGAATCATTCAGGCCCGTCGGAAATACAAACGTGGTTCGCAATGAGGTAAAATAAAATGTTAAACAATTTTCAAATCATTGAAGAAAAAAAAATCGTTCAGTGGATCCGTAAACACGAGAGTGCCGTGGAGGAGATCCAACGTGTAGAAAAAATAATCAAACATGTGGAAAACGAGCGATTTGGGACTCTAAAAAAGATCGAGGAAGACGACGAGCACGAAGAGTCGACGAAACCTACGATTACCTTAACCTCGAACCTCGAGCCCGATCTGGCAAAAAAATACGCTCTCATAAAATCGGAGGATCTATTCACGGAGATATACATTAACGAGGACAGTGTTGCGACGAGCGAACAAGCGAGAGAACGCTGGAGGGAGAAGCAGACAGCTGTTCGCGAGGGCATCGCCTCCAAGCCGAAGACCGTTAAGGCGAGGTGAAACAGACTCAGTCGGTAACAAAAACCGTAATGAATGGAATTCGGATATGGTAGACGTTTCGCGAAAGAGCAAAGTATTAGCCGATGTACACTGTAAAAATAAATCGGAAATTTAAGGTACTGGAACCTGAAATTTGCTTACATTACTTACATTAATTGAACATTAATGTACTATTTTTTATTTTTAAAAAATAAAAACGCAACATGTTAAGGTAGTCTTTGCGTCATGTCCACCTTAAAATTACAAATCTTTTGCTGGTCATTGACAAAAATGTCCATTAAAACAAAAAATTTTACTGTTAAAAATTGTAACGCACATGCGTTTGAAATTTCAGAAACAGTTTATGTAAAAAAGCTTCCAATACCGTTCATTAAGTTTCGAACAAAATTTCTTTACAGTCTAGAATTCAATATCGCATTCTATGATACTTTGCTTTTACCCCAAATGTCAACAATTTTCCATGGCATTGATACGAAAAATGCACTCATATGTCACGTGGTACATGTTTCAACGCACCTCAACGAAAGGACAAAGAATAACGCACCCAAGGTCACAAAAATGAGAAGCGACGAAATCGTCGTCGCGTCGAACGATCTTTCGTATAATCGTGAAAGGCCGCAGAAGAGCATAATAAGAGTCGACGACCATCGAACGATTCTCGTAGCTCAGCCGACGACGGTCGAGTTCGCAAATTTCGAGAGACGAAAAACTTACAAAGTTCGTCGATACGATCGAGAAGTCTAAAAAGCAAAATGGCGTTTCTTTCACCGAAACGATTTATTGATGTTTTTTTAATTCATTTTTTTTTCGTGGATCTTTGCAGAGAGTCGTCGTGATAAGAAACGTTAGCAACTCAGTGGCAAAATACCAATTGGAGACGAGATCTCCGGGATCGAAGTTCTCCGTAGTTCTTCGATCGGCCACCGGCGGCCGCGAAAACCTCGCACCGGGAATCCACGCGAGAATGATCGTTACTTTCAGGAGCGAAGATCTGGAGGACTGCGAGGAGCGCTTGATCGTTAAAGTGCAGTCCGGAAGACCTGTAATAGTTGTGGCGAGAGCCTACAGGGATCCTCCGATCCTCAAGGGTGTTTGCCTCGAAATCAGCTCGGACTACATCGAAGCTCAAAGATTCGACGAGGATAACCTTTCGTTGATCGAAATTTGTGGGTCCTGCGAACATTCTAGCGACGATGATTGGGCTGATTTTGACGTTAGCAGCGAAAGTGTGAGTGGATCGGCAAATAAAAAAAATGGAGTGAAATTTTAATAAACATGGCCGCCGGCCCAGTCGGAAAGCAATTACGTCAGCGTACCGAAGGAGTCGTCGCCCGTTTGCGGATCACTGTCCTTCGCGCACATCGACTGCAAGAAGTGTTTCGTCGGCGAGCGCAAAGTCGTCGCTACGAGATTGACAAACACCGGTGGGGATGGAAGGTTCTTCGTGATGAGCGAGATCGATTGGAATTCCATGAGCATCGATGTGAGCGAGCACAAAATAGTTGTGGCTGTACCGATGCGCAGAACGCTGCGCAACGATGATTACTTTTGTTTATTATTTGTTGCAGTGAACCTTCGTTTTTAAGAGCATGTGCAATACCGCAGTCGGAAAAAAAAACTGTAATTAACTTTTCTCCCGGATTCTGGTATTCACGATCAAAAGAAAAGTCTTCTTCGAAAGCCGAGATGATATTCGCTCTCGATGAGACTTTTCTTTTGATCGTAGATCCGAGAATCCGTGAAAAAAGTTGATTACAGTTTTTGATACCGACCGAGCCCGGGATGAACCGAGGGAGGACTTTTTTGTTTATCTTTTTTTGCAGGATGTGACGACGAAAAATTTGATAGTCTTAACCTGCTTCGCTGTGTGGCCGGCGTACTTCAGTCTCAAACGCGACGAGGAGTTCGAACTGCTCGCGTACTTCTTTCCCGATTCTCACGGTGTTCAGGTTCAGCGAGAAAATTCTCTACCGATTATTATTAACGCTACGATATTCAGCGAAATGTATTAAAAGTAAGGAAAATGTCGCAGGTCGAGAAGCTGTACATCGTGTGCGATAACCTTGCCGTGCATCCGGTGGAATTGATCGGAGACGGTGTCACGTACGATCGTGAATTTGTTACCATCGGGGAAGTGCGTTTGTTTTTTTTTCTCTCGAGATAATGCTTGATTCTCAATTAGAGTCTGTTTGCAACGCATGCATGAGAACCGCCACTTCTCGTACCTGCCGAGGGTGCTGTAAATGGCGCTTTGCAGTAAGGCGTAATTCAGTGACGTGGCGCATGCGCACAACGGTCCGATTTTACTTCTCGCACGCTTTCGCGGGTGAGAAACAAGAGAACAGTTCTTACGCCCTCGGCAGGCACGAAAAGTAGTACTTTTTATACATGAATATCATAGAGTATTATTTTGGCAATCGACAATAAAAAAAAAATTGGGCCCATTTTTCCCATATTGATTTTTAAGGTCACATTTTATTTGGCGTGAAAATTATTATGCGCAGAACGTAGATGAAGTCTCGTCGTTCGAGGACCGTCGTGAAGGCAGCTGCGAGTACGTCATCGATCTGGGTGTCGCGTTACCGAACGGTTATCTGAGGAGCACGGTAACGGTGACGAACTCGAGCGGTATGGAGATTCGTTACCGTTGGGAGAAGCGCTCGACGAACGAGCGCGAGAGGATGAACAGATTTCAGACCTGGATCGACCTTCCGCTGGATCGTCTCAGTGTTAGACCCTCGAGCGGTGTATTTCGTCCGTGTTCGACGAAGATATTCAAAATATCCGCAAGAACGACGAATCTATTGGGAGAATCTTACAGAGCGGTCTTGCAATTGATTCTCGAGGACATACCGGAAGCGGCGATCGACGAGGAGTACGAGGAACGCGCTGAATATTGCACGAGCAAGAGGCGGTTTTGCGAAACGGTGCGTTCTGCACTACGAAACGAAACGGAAAGCTTTATTTATTTATTTATAGTAGTAGATGGGAAAATCCTTCTTTGCATTTTAGCAAGTTAGTAAATCTTTTGTGTTTCTGTGTAAAGGAAAAAGAACAAAAAAATAGTTATTTGGAGTAGAAAATAAACGGTAAACCGTTGACTAGTAAATTACTAAATTGCTCGAAGCGAAGAATGTGGTTTGGAACCACAGTTTTTAAGTTCTGTACATTTCTCTCGGAGAAATAAAAAAAAAAAAATTATTTATTTATTCTAAAATCATACGGGCAGAACCCAATTACAAGATGTCAGGAAGCCTTAACAACTAAAATAACATGTAGGAAATATAGACATTCAGTGTGTAGATGCTATAGGAACGGCTGCTTGAGAGTGATTATTGCATATGATTGCAAATACAATTTACCGACAGTCGATGGATCTTCGAGCAAAGGAGATCGAAGTGTGGATCCGGTGCTGCGAGAGCCTCGACCTTGAGACGCCGATTTCGAGCAACTCGCACGGCGACATCCACCGTCATAACTCCGAGCTTCCGCTACACAAAAGTATCTCCGCGTAAAAACGTGAGTAACGCTCGTGATAAAAATATTGCTAAATTTTATAAAAACCAAATCACATTTCACAAAAAAAACAATTCCGATTCTCCCAAAAAAAAGTGCCAACACTCCCAATTATTTTACCATCCCGATATTCTCACGACAAAAAAAAAAAAACAAATTGCTGACAGAAACAAAGCCTCGAGAAATCCCGCCATGCATCAGTCGGTAAGGTAGCGCTCGTCTTAATCAACCGCGTAGTTCGTAGACACTTGCACGCGGCTGCCCGAGACGGCCGTGGGTCTCGGTGGAGCGCATCATTAAGCCATTCGAGCCAACGACTGTCTCTCTCTCCCCCGCGGCTCTAATCCTCTTGCTCTCTCCCTCGCTCGCGAGTTCTGTCGGGAATTTCGTTCCCTCATTACGCCCCCCATCGGTGAGTTACGGGAAAACACGGGCGGGGGAGCGGCGCGCAGTGGGGAGAGCTGGCGTTGCCAATCAGGGCGCGGGCTACTGCCGTGCTGCTTGTGCTGCTGCGGATTCTCGAAAAAAAAAAACTGTTTCTCTCTCCCCCTCTCGCAGACGTGAGAGATAGCCCACCCGCCTGGCTGTCAGTTCCGCAGATCCGAGGAAGGGAACGATCCTCGTCGTCGTCGTCGTCGTCGTCGTAGTCGGTGACGAACGCGACTCGCGTCTCTCTCTCTGTTCCCCCCTCCCCCTCGACGCTGAAAAAAATAATACCTCTGAAACATCGTAAAAAAAAAAAAAAAAATCCCCAGACGCACGACCAAAAACACAGGCTGAGCGACATCGTCAACACCCAAAAATTTCGACCAACCAACATTCGTTTCGAAACTTAGAAAATGTTCCCTAGTGAATTCCGACAGAATCGCGAGTGAAATTAAAAATTACTAAAAAAAAAAAAAGAAGAGGCCAATCGTGTCTCCCAGCGCAGAATGAACACAACGAGTGTAACGTTATAATAATAATGTTAACAACAGTAGAAAACGGTAATATCGTACGGTAGAAAGAGGAAAAAAATGTTAACGACGTAGAGCGGTGGAAATTCGTTTCATCCCATGCATCATCCGTCTATATCCATCGTCGAGGCTGTGCATGAAAAAACTATCAAGTTCGGATAACTATCTCGGGCGTCTATTGTTGAGAGCGCGTGTGTTAATTTTTATTTCACTGGAGCTCGGTGTTCGTGCTTTGGGTACTGTGTGCGAGAAAAATAATTGCGAATTCGATTCTCGTCGGACAAAAATTCGAGGACTGACGAAAGTGTAGAAAAATAACTATAAAGTTCGGATAAACTAATCCGCATACTGTTGGGAGCGCGTGTGTTAATATTAACGAGAAGTCGGTGCAGTGCTGCGGTTTTCTCCGTGAGAGAAAAAAAAAAATTATACCCCCGATTCTCGTCCGGCAAATTTCGGGGACTGGCGAAAGTGTTTGTACACAAGGTGGGAAGGAAAGAGTATCGAGAACGATGACAGTCCCGTGGGCGCGGATGGGCGACCCGGAGCGTCTGAGATGAGGTGAAAAAATCCACAAAACTAAAAACGCAAAAATAAGAAAAAATATATATATATATAAATATACATAAAATTTTCGAATTGCGTGTCGGTTGAATAATTCGCGGACCGCGAAGAGAAGCCTCGCACCGCGAGGGATTACTTCCGGTTGTCCCTTCGGACCTCATTTTTTTCTTCGACCGGAAATAAAGATTACAAAAACCCAAAAATTAAAAAATTAAAAAGAAATATATATATATATATACATATATACATATATATACATAAAGTTTAAAAATTGCGTGTCGGTTGAACAATTCGCGGACCGCGAAGAGAAGCCTCGCACCGCGAGGGATTACTTCCGGTTATCCCTTCGGACGTCATTCTTCATCGACCGGAAGTTAGGATTAAAAAAATTAAAAGTAACAAACAACAATTTCGATACAAAGCCCGACGAACGGTTTGGAATTCGCGTGCAGGAGACCGCTGCGAAATTTCGTTAGCCCGCCGTGTCCGTCTCGCTGCCGTGTTGCTAAAAATAATAGTGTGCGTTAAAGGAGCAAACGCGGAGAGTCCGAGAGCCAAGGGAGAGCGCGCGAGAGAGAGCGGTTAAGCAGCGAAATCATCGAACACGAAAATTCCACTCTCGATCACGGGAAAGTTTCACCATCGATATATATAAAATACATACATATACATATAGCGATTTTATTTTCTCCACCTGCGAAACTCCGTTGGCTCGAATTTTTCGTAATTTCTCACTTTAACGAAAAAAAAAATTAATAAAAGAAAAAAACAAGAAAAAAAAAAATCTAATTTATCTCCGTGGCTTTCGCGCTCGGTGTTTGGCAACATTTTCGCCGGGACACTCGACAGAGCCAAAGCGCGGGAGGTTCGCCTACCAGCCGCAACTCCCGTGTTGACTTTCTTTTTTTGGATTATTTTTTATTTTATTTTTTTAATAATCCCGCTGCTGTTTCGTCGTTGGACTGGTTTTTTTTCGACCGGTTGTCATAACAGTGGCACAACGAGGATCGAGGAAAGACGAGCGCAGTGAGCTCGCCCCCCCTCCCCTCGTCCCCCCCTCTCTCCGATACCGGAGGCGGCCGGCGGATTCGTCACAAGAAGAGGAAACAGAGCCTGGAACTATTATCTCGCCGTGCGCGCGTTTGTGTGTATATATATACACATCCGTGACTCTGGGTGTGTTTGTGTTTGTGTAATTGGGCTCACGAAGGTTTACGAACGAGGAGGAAGAGAGGCCCGCGTGTGCCCACCCGCACCTACCAAGATGGCCGACCTCGAAGCCGTCCTCGCCGATGTCAGCTACCTGATGGCTATGGAGAAAAGCAAATGCACACCCGCTGCAAGGGCGAGCAAGAAAATCGTTCTACCGGATCCTAGGTAGGTGGAAGACAGAATGCTTTTCGAGAAAGACACTTTTTAAACATTTTCAGATTTTCTTTTCAGAGTTTGGAGATTGATTGTTAGCGTTGATTTTTGGCTTTGTTCGTTCGGGTCTTTGTTTTTTTTTTTTTTGTAATTTACCCTGAGAAAAAATATAGTTGTTTCTACTATAGGGAAACAATCGTCTGTGCACATATTTCTCGTTAAAAGATATTTAATTGGTTAAACTAATAAATCTTGCGAATAGAATATTCATTAAGAAAAAAAGTTGTTTCGGGAAGGTTTGGTGAACAATTTTATTTCTCATCAATTTGTTGATAACATTTTGGAATTATTATTATACAAAATTAATATTTTTCTCATCTTTAATGCGCTTGATTTTTTTCGAATTTTTATACCATCGAGAAGTGTTTACAATTCCCTCTCATTTCTCTTAAACTTATGCGAAGTGAACACTATTCGCAAGGATTACCTTAAGGGGTATTCGGTCGACGTTTTAATTATATTCAGTAGATGTTTCCTCAAGGGGTTACGTTTATAGTAAACAATGACTATGGTTACTCTATGTAATTTTTTTCTCAGTATAGAGCAATCTTGACTAGTCGGGAAGGATCTGACACGACAATCTATCGTACTTTTTTTTTACCGGCGTTTAAAATCATGCACAACAAAGATTCCTCAAAGTCGATTTTGCATTTTGTTCGCTGTCCACGAGAGAAACGGCGGTGCGGAACGGTGCGGAACGTAAAATCACTGGGACATTTTTGAAATCTAAGACACGATCTACCGCATCCTTCGAGACCCGTTTCTTTGCTATTATGATTATTATAATTTTCTGCGCTACTACCTACATTGACTAAGCTCCGACGTAGAGTAATATCGAAGAGAACAAAACAACGACCGGGTCGCAAAGTTCACTGCCGTTAATTGGGTTAATTAATCCGACATAAAAAAGTATATATATATATGTATATATAGAAGAAACTTATAAACAGTACGAGAGAGCTGCTCGATTCGTTCGACCTTGGACCGTTTCAATCGTTTTGTTATCGACGGACACCGCAAACTTCGGATCAAAGTAGCACACATTATTTTTTTAACACGCACCCTACTCGATCGAACATAGTAAAAATTATCCATAAAAAAACCCAAACATCGAAAGTTTGGGTTTTTAAGTATTCATGTATAAGTGATCATATTTTTCCACCGAGATTGTTTCCCTAGGTCAAGAGCTGACTTCTCGACGGCACATATATTTCTTCTTTTTTTTTCGTACGTGACTCGATAAAGCGTACGCAATAATATTCATACAGGTTAGCGAGAGGAATGGTAGGATAGAATGAGAGGAAACAAGGGAATGCGAAAGAGAAAGAGAGATAGAGATGGGGGGAATGTATGTTTACAAACACCGAGTGTCGCCGACGCTGGTGCATCGATCTAGCGTAGCCCCACTACCCGGTGCATTCGGTGCACTCGGTGCGCCGAACCGTCGACCACCCACCTTCAGCTGCCGCCTCCCACGGGTCCCGGAACTCGGGAGGTACCTGACCAGCCACACTCCGACTCCCACTATCAAATATATATATATATATATATATATATATATGTATATATATATGCGCATATGTGATATATAATACATATATAATAATTAATATATATAATATATATATGTGTATTATATATATTATATTACATTATAAATATATATAATAATAATAATAATAATCATATTTATTGTGGCTGCTGAAGTGTATACATTGCTTTGTTTTTTTTTTCTTTTTACGAAAATAATATATAACGTCACATAGTTAATTTGATTGAAAATTATTCATAAATACTGTCTGCCTGAGCTGGTCGCATAAGCCCTTAAGTAGTCCTTGCGAATAGTGCTCGCTTCGCATAAGTTTCAGAGAAATGAGAGATAATTGCAAACACTTCTGGATGGTATAAAAGTCCGGAAAAAATCAGGCATGTTAATGGGGCTGAAGAGATTATATTTGCATAACAATAATTCCGAAATGTTATTGACAAATTGATGAAAAATTATACATTATATGCACATATATTAGGAAATAAATGTAGCATATAGAATGGAATTTCCGAATTCCGAAATCCATTTTGTGTTATGAAAACCGGTGGGGGGTTGTCAGCTTCACCTAAAGGGGGCGTCATCTGCGTGGGAGGGGGGAGGGGCGAGTATAACGATCCAAACCAACAAACAAATCCACAGATTTCCAACATATATATATGAGAAGATATTAGTAGTAAAGCGTATTTATTAACAACATGTTACATTGGTTATCGGTAGATCTTTAAAGTACGCAACAGACGTCTTGGTGATTGCATGTAGTTGCGGTAACAAAAATTATTAACAGGCCTTCGACCTTGTCTAATATTTTGGACAACTGTGGATTTGTTTCTTTGTATCCCACCCCCTATTAGCAGCCAACTGTTATAAATAATTTTATAGGGAATATATTATTATTAATAATATATAACCCATATATATATACATATATATAAAAAAAATTGCATAAGAGCATTATCTTAGTGACCGTTAAGTCATAGGGCTTAATCCCATAACGCCATGTTGTCTGTGTGCAAACACAACCTCGATGCCCCTCCGCCGTTGGGCCGTCGATGCAATATAATCAACGCTAAGAAACGGAGAGCCGTGTGGGACAATCGTATTACACGTTGGATTATGCTGGATACGCCCCTATGTCACCGAACGGTCGATATACTATAAATTAGTCACTTACTGTGCGCATAGAGAGCCATAGTTTGCTTTAGCCCCTCTAATTATTGCTGCGTCCCCGTCTCGCTTTAATCCCGGCTCTGTCGTTCTTGCGGTGCCGGCGGGGAGCGAGCGAGGGGTGGGGGAAGGACGGAGGAGCGAGCTCTTAGAGATCCCCCAGCAGAGGCAGAATAGCCAGCGGAGCTCGTAGACCGCACACACCCCTCTCGCGTCAGACGTTATTATAGCGTTAGTACTCGGTATCTTCGAGCGGATAATCTCTTGCGGGATTTGATAATCCTTGCGGGGCTTGAATAATCTTTCTCTTTGCTCTCTGGTCCTCGTGCGCGCCTCCGAGAAAGCCGCGAGCCGCGGGGAGACCGGAGAGAGAATCTTATCGGGATTCTCAAAGCTCTTCCGCCTCTCTATGTCTCCCCGTTTCCCACGGCGTCCCGCTCGAACGCCGGTTGACGAGCTGCGATTTAACGATGGGATTGAAATCGTGGAATTTATCGGGAGGCGAAGGGTACGAAAAAAAATCTCGGCCAAGAGCACTTGTGATTTCATCACTTCAGCGCGCATGCGCGAAGTCAGCTGCGCGTACAAAGCAATTTAGGCAGAATCCTACGATTAATAATTACTTTTTTTGGATCTTGAGGAATATAAAAATACATAAACGAAATAGCATGCAAGAAATGAAAAGACCGAAAATATTTTATTCGCTTTGGAACATTGGGAATAAATATAAATAAATGTAATAGGATGCATTAAATGGTAATCTCGAGAATATTTATTTTTCACCTTTAACTCGAGGATTTATTTGCTTTTAAATACAATGAGTTTCAAGTGAAGTCGAGATGTAACGAGGCTCGGTAGTTCGACTTCCGGTTGTATCGATAAACGAATCCCTGAATTTGCGAGTCTGGATTGAGGTTAAAAAGCGGGTAAACAAAAATAAGAGGGGTCGGAATAATTTCCACAGCTCGAGGGTTTAATTCGCTCGGTCAATTGAATTATCGACTGTCTCGAGTAGTTTGCCATCGATAAAATGGTTAATCGTCGGCCGGACTGGCTTTCCGGGCTAAGCGTTACACCCCGGTTCGCCGCTATAAAGCATCGTTCCCTTTGTGCCCCGTTTACACGCGACAAAATTGAACGAACCGTTCGTTTCGATTTACAGCCGCGCGGCGAAGAGTTCTAGAACGATATACTGAGTAATGGGCGAACCGGTGAGGGAAACGTTTATAGAGATGGGGACAAACTAGTATGCAGGTGTACCGATGGGCGTTGCGCAAATATTCAACGTTGTTATTTCGAGTGTTACGAGAAAGGGCGGCTCGACGGGACGGAAGGAGGGGGGGGGGGGGGGGGGGGGGGGAAGTGCAGTTTAGTTTACACGCACGCTCCGAGGAATTCCGAGAGGCTAAATAGAACGAATTTAAGCGTTACGAGTTTCAGTGATGTAGAAGTCCCGTGTATACACTCGGCAAAGCTGAAAATTGGTTCGTCACCGAACGACGCGGAAAACCGTGCTTTCCCGTTCGGCGAGAATTGCCCCGTCGTGCGCCCGAGCTCGCTCGCTTCGGGAACAGCGCTGCTGCCCCCCCCCCCCCCCCCCCCCCCCGCGTGCGCTCTCGAAAACTACCGTGACTGAAATGCCAAATGACGTCGCCCGTGCGTTGGCGTTACCGCCAGAACTACGGGACAACCACATGCCCGGGGACACTTTGGAACATTGGGAATGGAAATAAATAAGTAGAATACAAGAAATGAAAAACCCCGAAAATATTTTATTTGCTTTGGAACATTGGAACGCAAGAAAATTGGCCCGCCCTAGAGCACTATAATGTATAAAAAAAAGAAAATAGAACATGCATTGTCAAGGTCAATAAATGTCTATTACCACTCCCACTACTTAATATCCTTTCGAACATTGGAGAAATAAATAAATAAATAAAACAGCACACAATGAATGATAAAACCCGAAATTCACGAAAATAAAGTGTTATCTGCGAGACGTAAAAATATCGAAACGACGGAGATATAATTAACGAGAAGAAAAAGAAAAGTACCATCGGTAAAGACGATGTGAAAAATGCATTCGACTCGAGCTCCCGCCAACGACGGTCTCCGATGACCAAAAGATTTTTCGTTCATGAATATTTCAAGCGAAATGGCCAAGGCAAAGGGGCTCTGTTTTATTTTTATTTTTTCTCCCCGTGGTAGTGGCGACGTGAGGAGAACCGGAGGCGGAGCCTCCGTGCATAGAGAGAGGGTTATTAAAATGCAATTTGTTTCGCGAGTCAAAGAGAGGAACGGGCGACAGAAGGAAAGCGGAGGGCTAGCCTATGCGCCTCGGGTCTGGCAGCGTCAGCAGCGAGGGGTCAGAGTGTCGAAGGGCCGGGTTGAAAATATCTCCTGGTCCGTTGATGACGACGCCGTCTCTATCCCGCTCGACCGACCTATCGCCTTTCTCCTTTTCACGCTGCCAAGGGGAGCTCGAACGAACTCTCGCGCTCGCCTACCACGCATGTCTACTACAAAGGAAGAAAAAAAAAAGAAGATTAATTTATCCTCTCGTCCGAGAAAAATATTCTTGCGTAGGAAAGTTTGCTTGAAGGGTACGCTGCAAGACGAGGCGGCACCTCGTCGATTGTTTCTCGAAATTTCCGAACTAAGTCGAAGACACCGATGCTCGGACGGTTAAGAGCATCCCGAGATTCCGGCAGTTCTTGATTAATGAAGAAGACATTTTTTGAAGTACTTTTATAATAGCAGTAGTAGTATATTTCGTGTATACCCGTGTGGGTTTTTACATACCCCCCCCCCCCCACATATTCACCTCTTGTAACTGCAGATGCAGATATAACTCGTACGACTAATATGGTTCGTTATTATAATTTGTACATATCTCACCTGCATTTCTTCACACATATTTCATTCCTTTTTTTATTATACGTTTTGCTCTTTCCGTTCCATTAAATGAACTACTTTTACAGTCATATTAAAGTGAATGATTAAAAATGAAGTATGCACAATGTTTTTAATACATTGAATTTTTCATCACGACTGTAGATGAAATTTAATATACCAGCTTTTGCATAAAAACTTCCAATCCGATACATTCAATTCTATACGAATTGTTTCTTGGAGTGCGTGTATCATTTTCCGGACAGTATATAGCCTATATTTTAACGAAAGGCAACACTCGAAAATAATTTATTCTTAATCATCGTATAACTTTTCTTGTGTGCATGCGATAACAAGTCTGAAATTGGATTTCTAATAATTGAATTCGCAACAAATCAGCTCTGCATCGGCGCGTCCGACGACTGGGATGTGTCCGAGCATTTGTTACCTTACGCTGCAAGACAACGCGCCACCTCGTCGTTCTCGAAGTTTCCGAACTACGAGCAACGAGGGACCGAGAGGCTTCCAAGCGCCCCCTCTCGTCGATAACTATCGAACCAACTATCGAACTTGCGACGCGAGGATCTCTTCGTTTCCGGCAGTTTCCGACTCTCTTTGTACTTCCAACAATTCACAACGAATGAACAGACTTGGCTCGGAATAATTGATCGATAATTGAATGAAAAAAAAAGTTGGTTGATCGATGACCATCGCTGTGGTTATCGAGCGCGACACGAAATAATAAGTTCGAGCGGTCGAACGGCACGCGATACGTCCTGCCGCGCCGTTCAGACCGTGGGGGTGACTCGGTGTGCGTTCCTCCCGGCAGCCGCGCGTCGCGAGGGATTCAGTGAGAAACGGCGGAGTGGTGGCGAGGTGGTGAATGAAATGGGTCGATGCACGAGGCAGGGAACGTGTGTATTCGTAACGCTCGAAGGGAAAACCCTCGAAGGGTATTGCAAATGTGTAAGGCTTATATATCTGTCTCTTATGCATATAGAAACCCCGCGCCTGCGTGCACTCCGACGCAGAAAGGTTACGCCGTCAAACCCATCTGTTTTATTTCTTACCCCTGGGCGACGGCTAAAACCTTTCCCGGTGGCTTTCGCATAGGCGACCTTAATTCTTCCTCCAGACCATTTTTTTTTATTTTTTATTATTTCTCTTTCTCCGCAATTTCTCGGAAAAATTGTCTCTGTGCTTATTTTTTTATTATTATTTTTATTTAACGTCGCATCGACTGCTGGGGTTATCAGCGACGGTTATTTATTTTCGTTTGGGCAAAAAAAGAAATCTTTCTGTTGCATGAAGTATAATAGCCTTGTCGGAGACAACTCGAAATATCTACGCAGCGACGAGGTCGTTCCAATTCTTCCGCCAGACCGTTTTTTTTAAATTCTCTTTCTTTCCGATGTATTGGAAAAATTGATAGTGCTTTTTTTTCATTTGTGCAAAAAGATAAATGCCTGTGGTACATGACGTATAGCAATCTAGTCAGAAATAACGTTGCAATTCCCCCTCCGAATCGTTTTTTGCTTCCACACAGAGGAGGCTTTTTTTTCTTTCTCTCCAATGACTTGGAAAAATTGTCTGCGCTTATTTTATTTGCCAGTGTCGGACACATGAGTGTGCGTGTGTGAGCGGCAAAGGGAATGCCAGTGAGTTGAGGACGAGCGGAATCGAGAGACAACGAAGAATCGCTGTTACGGACTCAAATATAAAAGGAACTAGTCGAGACTCGATCGTCGTCGCGAAGGCTCGTAATTTGTAAATGGCTAGAGACAAATGAACATTCTCCCGATTTCTTTTAGCAGCAGTAAATGTATTTATTGACAATATTTTACACGGTATGGATACTGGCACATTTCGAAGATTACTTACAATTCATATTGCTATTGCTATTGCCAATAGGCCATCGACCTAAGTCCTTCAGCCCTGATTTCTTTTAATTGTGCTTAAATTATTATTCGTCATATAATTGCTCCACACTAGTAGTAAGTAAAAAAAAATTGTTGCTAATGCTATAGATTTATATTGTTATCATCTTATACTAATTTTATACCTAACGATAATTATACACATTAACGGCCATCGACAGGAATCCTTCATCCCGAAATTCTCTTTGGTATTAGGAACGTTTTTTCCTTTTTCTTAGGTTACGATTTTAAAAAAGTGTAGGTTTTATTCCGCGATTCTATCATTGGTCATTAATTCCAATTGTCCATAAATTGTCTATGTGGAAAATTTGTCTTTGCGCGTGACACGTTGAAGCGGTTCTGTATGTAATTTGCTTATTTACTTCCATTTGGCCAAAACGATAAATGGCCCCCTTATATGAAGTACGATAATCGAGTCACGGAGAACTCGAAAATTCTACGCACCGGCAGAGCGGTTGATTGGCTCACCGAACACTCCCAAAGTAACCAATCGTATCCTCTCGAATGAAGCGTATGAAGGAAGCTACGAAAGAAATACCGTTCTTTCGTCGACGTGTTTCTTATTATCGTAGTTCATTAATCAAATTTATCGACGGGCATATTTTTCCCGTAATAAAACTCATGCAAAGTGCGAGCTGCTTGTCAACTAGAGGAAAGTTGGTTTTTCCCGGAACGTTTTCAGTTTCTTGTTTTTACGTTTTTTTTTTGCGCTCGCGCGTTCTTCACCGAAGGTCGAACTCTCGTCGAGCAATATCTGCGAGGATAACTGCACGGACGTCCGCGTGCGGGATTCGAGAGGAGGGGGAGGGGCTTCGAGTACTCGTACTCGGCACTGGCCGCTAGGCGAAGGTCGACAACGGCAGCGCGGAATCGAGAACAGAATTCGTAGTCGGTGACTCGCCGGGTTCCACCGGCGGCCGCGAGAGGGCAGTTTCTTTGTTTCCTTCCGGCGCTTCGGCTCTCTTCCGCTCTCTTAGCTCGAGAGTCCGTGACCAGGAGTGCTCAAGCCCCCGCGCCTCGAGCCTCCAGACGTGTCTCTAATTTTCTAAAGATACCCCCTCGAGAGAAAGAGCGAGGACTCGAGAGATAAGAATACCTGTATGGATCGAGGTGTGGGACGAGGAACGCGAGTCGGTGTACACGAGTGGGTCATTAGTTAGGCTGAAGGAGGAGACGCGGAGGGAGGGGAGAGCCGCAGCTAATTTCCTAACGACACAACGTCCCACGGGTACTGAGTTTCACGCGCTGGATTTCCTTATTTTTTTTTTTTTTTTTTCTTTCCTTTTTCGTAAGGCATTTTCATTTCCACCTCCTCATACTTTGTTCGGCACATTTACATCTCTGCCACTCACAACTCTGCCAGAAAACATCTCTACGATATTAGAACTCTACCAAAATCTCTACCAGAAAGTAAAAAAACTCCACCAGAATCAAAATAAAACTCTTGCGGACTTGAAATAAAACTCTACCAGAATATAAAGCTAGACGCTAGAGTTCTATTGTATTACCGTCTAGCCTTGTATTCCGGTAGAATTTTATTTCAATTCCGGTAACTTTCATTGCAATTCCGATAAAGTTTTTTTTACTTTCTGGTAGAGATTTTGGTAGAGTTGTGGGTGGTACAGATGTAAATGTGCCCTTTGTTCGACCTTGGCCATCTTTTTCGAACTTATTTGTTTTTCTTACTTCGTAGAAGAGGCTTTCTGGATGGAAATATGTAGGCAGATAGATAGATTCGTTTATTTCATATTCTGAGGCTGAGCCGCCTAAGAACGGCGTGCGTCAAGATACGATAGAACATACTATATGCGTCAACAGTAACATAATTAGGAAATAGTGAATAAAATAATTAGAAAAAATAACAGAGAATGTATATATAAAATATATGTCATATAGATTTTTGTGCGTACGGATGAAAGGCAATGTTGAACGGCGCACTTTCTCGCAGAGGAGTTGCCTGGACTATCGTAAAAAAAACATTGTGAAAGTACCGATTCCCAAATACAATTTATGTAATTTTTGGCCACTTCACTCTTCAGAGGAAAGTGCCTATTAAAAACGCTTTCCGTGCCTTAATGTTAACAAAAAATAAGACATCGTAATAGAAATTGGTTGCATTTATTTTTATGCACTTGACATATCACATATATCGTAAATGAGACATTTTGAAGCCATGAAAATTGAAAACTGCACTTAATTATGAGTTCCCAGGTCTTTCTTCGTTTTTTGAAAGGCAATATTGAGCAGCGTAGTTTCTCACAAAGGGTTTTCGTGAGCTCTCGTAAAAAAAAAAAAAAAAAAAAAAAAAAAAAAAAAAAAAAAAAAAAAAAAATGGTAAAAGTAGCAATTCTCAAATATCAAAGACTATTTACGTAATTTTTTTTTTTCTTTTCTCTATTTCCGGACGAATAAAATTTTTATCGTCGAAACAAGTTTTCTCGTTTTCTCGATCGGAGAAAGATAGTCTACCGTCTCCTGTTATACAACGTAGAAGGGTAAGTATAAGCTGTATTCGTCCGCGGTAACAATGCTCTCAGTTACAGTAACAGTTTTATGAAAACGGAGGGGCGAGTTTCTCGCTCCCTCGGTTATGCAATTCTACGTGGACTGTAACAGAGGTAAATGAAACATTTTCTTCGGCTTTTTCCACGGTTAACTGTATTACCACCTCCCCACCCTCCCCCCCTCCCTTCCGAGTTATTTAATATTTTATCGCAGAAAGTAAATTAAATTTTACGGCAACTATAAGAACGTGTCGGCGGATCGGAGACACACTCACCGAGCTTCCGGCCGGCTGACATTGTTTTTCACGTTATTTGATTTATTTCTATTATCGTAGAAAAATAATTACGTTTCATGGCAATTATGTTTTTAAAAAACCTGCAGAGAACTCGGAGATCCAGGGTTGTGATCTTTCGCACGGTTTGTTTAACTTTTAAATATTTTTACTTCTCGCGCTACGGAATTTTTTTCCTCCTAGCAGTTACGGATTCCAAGGCTTTATTATTGCCCCCCCCCCCCCCCCCCCTCCTCCGCCTCTCTTCCGACTGGTAGGGTGGCGCAGCCCCCAAACGGTTATTCCCCGAACAGTTAAGCCCCGAAACGTTACTTTATTAAAATCTTGAGGCCCCTTGATCACGAATATGACATTCATTTTGCTCCAAACACAATATTTTAGATTTTAATCCCAAAAATGCCAGCGGATTCGTATTCAGCGAGAAATACATGGCAGTTCATTTTTAAAAAAGACAAAAACATTTAGTAAACTAAATATATATACATTTTGAAACAAACTCAAATTTTCGGGGAAATAAAAAATTCAAGGACATTCTCGAAAGTCTCATCTGACGATACTATCGATGCATTGTATATGAGATACCAGATTAATTTACAATCGCCAATGTTCTGATCTTTATATCGTGGCTAACGTTAGCACAGTTACTTGACCGAACACCACCTGTCGTCCGTACCCAACGGAATGCACTTACGATTCGATAGTTTCGATGGGCTTCGCATTATTTTAATAAATTGACGGTTTGGGGGTTAATCGTTTCGGAGGATATTCGTCGGAGGCTAACAATCCGCGCTCTACGCCACCCTACCTTCCGAGTTATCCAATATTTTATCGTGGAAAGTGAATTAACTTTCACGGCAATTATAATAACGTGTCGGCGAACCGGAGACACGCTCGCCGAGTTTCCAACCGGCCGATAATATTTTTGATATATTTTTATTATCGTAGAAAAATAATAACGTTTCATGGCAATTATAAAGAAAAGGAACTTTCTGTAGAGAACCCGGAGATCCAGTGTCGTGATATTTCGCACGGTTTGTTTACCTTTTATATTTTTACTTCTCGTGCTGTGCGATGGGTTTTAATATATCTATGTTTTTTTTTTCCTCTCGGCAGTTACGAATTTCAATGTTTTATTATTGCCGTTGCCCTTGCCGGGCGATCGTATTCCACTCGCCTCGTGTGTTTTCATCGCACGCCACCGAGGCTCCCGAACGAGGGAACGCAATTTCCTGATCTCGCGTGACAGATACAACGAGCTTGGCTCGCTCCTTGTTACGGTATATGCTTCTCTAGATGCCTTTTCCTCGCTCCCCCCCCCCCCCCCCCGTCACCCTACCCGTGCCCGATGTGTCGTCGACGTTTTACACTATACGCTATATAGCATCGTCGATTAGATTAGATTAGGCAGATTATCGCGACTACATAGCACCCGGCTTCGTCGCATTCACCGACTCTCCGAACCGGCGCTATCGGCCACACGTACCTTTTTTTTTTTTTTTTTTGTCCCTCCACACTTTCATTTACTGCGTTAATACGAGCCGTTACAAGATCGCCTCTGAGTACGTAGATAAGTAAAGAAATTATGTGGTCGAATTTAGGAAGTTGAAAAAAAAATGACCGATGGAATTTCGGTAGAGACTTTGTTTTAGTATTCTTATGGTGATGGTTGAATACGTAATGAAGTCAATTGTTTTTGCTTCCTCGCAGAGGAAGCTTTATTTTGGCCACACGTACCTTTTTTTTTTTGTCCCTCCACACTTTCATTTACTGCGGTAATACGAGCCGTTACAAGATCGCCTCTGAGTACGTAGATAAGTAAAGAAATTATGTGGTCGAATTTAGGAAGTTGAAAAAAAAATGACCGATGGAATTTCGGTAGAGACTTTGTTTTTGTATTCTTATGGTGATGGTTGAATACGTAATGAGGTTAATTGTTTTTGCTTCCTCGCAGAGGAAGCTTTATTTTGGTAAAAAAAAAAGAAATAAGAAAATTTAGATACTAATGACAACGTGTTCAGAATGTTCGAAAACATCGAAAAATCGCATAGAAAAAATGTCCGGATTTTGCGTACTTTTTTATTCGATATGACGGAGAGTAGGGACAGTTGGGATTTGGGTTGTTGGGACTTTTTCGGCTCGTTTTAAAAAAGTTTTAAGCTTTAGCGGAAAGTTTTTAAAAAATCCAATGTCCTGGAGGATCGGCATTTTTTTTATACGCAGAGAAAGATAGTGTGTCTACGTGTGCCAACGGGCGAATTAATTCGTTCGAGGAAAATTGATATATAAAATGTTGAGCTACAATGACGAAACGCCCGAAGCCGGCGCGGTCGGTGCTGCACGATATTTGCATCGCGCGGGACGGTGATCGAGCCTACGACCTTTTAACGAATGAAATTAATCATAGGTATCAGCATTTTTTGTACAGTTGCCTAAAGGCCGTATCTCGATGTGTGCCAAAGAGCAAATTGATTCGTCCAATAGGACCAAAACTAAAAATTAGAATGTATCGTTACAAATAAAAATGCTTCAAGCGCGCTCAGTCTTCCCAGGACGTTTTTGCTCTCGAAGCTTTTAGAGCCGTTTTCAGAAACGGTACTTACTAGAGGCGTAACGGTTTTTTTTTAGTCAAATAAAGACCTCATCCCCACCTGTACCAAAGGCCAAATTGATTCATCCAGCAGGAGCCGAAATAAAAATTAGAATGTATCGTTATAAAAAAAAAAATGCTTCACGAGCACGCTCCATCTCCCCACGACGTCTTTGCTCTCGCAGCTTTCAGAGCCGTTTCAAGAAACGGTACTCACTAGAGTCATAACGATTTTTTTTTAGTCACATAAAGACCTCATCCCCACGTGTGCCAAAGAGCAACTTTATTCGACGAGCGAAAACGAAAATAAAAATTATGATAGAAAATCCTAAAAAAAAAAAAAATAAGAAATACATTTTTAAAAAAGGCTCGAGTCCCTCGAGCGTCCGCAAGCAGCGATAGATTTTCCGTCCCGAAGATTGAACTCCGCGAGAAATAAATAGACCGGGCACAAGGTGTCTCTCGTACGGCCGGCTGAGAGACGGGATGACGTTTCCTCGAGCGGAAGTGGCTTTGGAGAAGAGGAACGAGGTTAGATGGAAGAAAAGCTCCGGTGGCCCGCTCGCTCTCCGCGCGCGGAAGCTCCTCGTTTTTCTCATAGAAAATTCATGCGGCCCGGCCGGCCGCAACACCAACTGGGAGCCCAGCAAAGCCGCACACAACCGTATATCTCTTTCTCTTGGCGTCTGACAAAAAAAAAAAAATATATCCTTTTTTTTTGTCGCCAGTGAAAGCGTGTTTGCACGAGAGACCCAAGCTCCAGCTGGTTCTTCTTCGAAGTTGCACCGGGCTTTACCCTCGAGGTGAATGCAACGAGTCATGGCCGGAGCACTTCGTCCACACCCTCTTAGCTTTTTTACACACCCGACAGATAAAATATAAGAACGCGGAAGAATGAAGAAAATATTTCTAAAAATACAGAAAAGAAAATTTTATATTTTAACAAACGTAATATGGACGATGGTTGCTCATACTTTCGAAAAAAATAAACTTTCATTTGTTTTATTTACTTATTTATTGCACGGGACGAACCCTTTTTTTACAATAATTACAATTACGCGAAGCCATTGTCTTGAAGCTTTATCTTATTTTCTCACTTTACGAAAAAATTTGTTTTTTAAAAAATAGTTTTATGCAAATTTTTGTTATATAGTAGTGATTGGTTTGATGGTTTTTATCTCCATTTATTTATTGCAGAAAAAAAAAACTTTTTTGTCACCATGAAAGGGTTTATGCACGAGAGACCGAAAGTATGAGCACGGTTGCTCATACTTTCAAAAAAAAAAAACTTTCATTTGTTTTATTTACTTATTTATTGCACGGGACGAACCCTTTTTTTACAATAATTACAATTACGCGAAGCCATTGTCTTGAAGCTTTATCTTATTTTCTCACTTTACGAAAAAATTTATGTTTTTTAAAAAATAGTTTTATGCAAATTTTTGTTATATAGTAGTGATTGGTTTGATGGTTTTTATCTCCATTTATTTATTGCAGAAAAAAAAAACTTTTTTGTCACCATGAAAGGGTTTATGCACGAGAGACCGAAAGTATGAGCACGGTTGCTCATACTTTCGAAAAAAAAAAACTTTCATTTGTTTTATTTACTTATTTATTGCACGGGACGAACCCTTTCTTTACAATAATTACAATTACGCGAAGCCATTGTCTTGAAGCTTTATCTTATTTTCTCACTTTACGAAAAAATTTATGTTTTTTAAAAAATAGTTTTATGCAAATTTTTGTTATATAGTAGTGATTGGTTTGATGGTTTTTATCTCCATTTATTTATTGCAGAAAAAAAAAAACTTTTTTGTCCCCATGAAAGGGTTTATGCACGAGAGACCGAAGCTCCAGCTGGCTTTTCCTCGGTTGGCCGGAGCACTTCGTCCGCACCCTCTTAGCTTACAGATAAAATACAAGAACGAAGAAGAATTAAAAAAAAAAAAAAAAAAATGTATTAAAAAAAAAAAACAAAAAAAATTTAGAAAAGAAAATTCATCCGCACGGCCAACTCGAGCCACGAAGAACTCGCTCCTCCGGCTATCCTCTTCCGGTTTTATTACTCCCTCGCGCGTTTCTTCACTTATTTTTTTCCTTTTTTTCCCCCCTTCTTTATTTCTCTCGATCGTTTTTTTTTTTTGCCTCTTCCGTCTCTCGACCGAGCACGTTCCTGAAAACGGTGCTGTCCCACTCGAGAAAATTGGCAATAAGTCCCGGATTCCCTCGAGCACGTCGTCTACCCGCCAACGTCTCATCGTCGGCTGCTTCTCTAAAAATGCTCAACGAAATGGGAGATAAGAAAGGTCGCGACAGAAAGAGACCAGAGGGGGAGAGTACTCGCCAGAAATACGAGCTCCGTAAATATTTTCTCGATTTTCGTTGAAGTAAATTAATACCCGTTTGGTTTTTTTTTTTTATTATTTTTCATTCGTAATCATTTATTTGTTATTTTTTAATAAACAGCCCGCAGGGTTGTTGATCGAGATTCGAAAAAAAAAATATGTCCGCCTTTATCTTACTTCTTCACTTTGCAAAAAGAATGCGTTTATATTTTTAAGATAGTTTTATGCAAACTTTATAGTTACATGGCAATGATAGTTTAATAGTTTTGACTCGTATTTATTTATTTTCGTTTTTTAAATAAACCAACTCGGTGATTGCTTGTATTTTCGAGGAAAAGAATCCAATCTATCTTGAAGCTTTGTCTTACTTTCGCACTTTGCAAAAAGAATGCGTTTATATTTTTAAGATAGTCTTATGCAAATTTTATAGTTTCATAGCAATGATAGTTTAATAGTTTTGATTCGTATTTATTTATTTTAGTTTTTTAAAATAAACCAACTCGGAGGGTGATTGCTTGTATTTTTTCGAGGATAAAATTCGAGTCTATCTCGAAGCTTTATCTTATTTTTTTATTTTGCAAACAAAATCTATATTTATATATATAAAAAATAGTTTTATGCAAGTTTTAGAATTACATGGTAGTGACAATTTGATCGTTTGTATTCGTGTTTATTTACTTCATATAAAACAAAATCATTGTTTATCCCAGCTTTATCTTACTTTCTCATATTGCGGAAAAATGTATGTATTTATATATTCTTCGTCTTTTATATTTTTAAGCAAACTCAGGAGTTTCGCTAATAATATATAATTTATCGGGCAATCGGGCACCGAGAACATGTACACAGGAGGTTCGTTACAAAGTTTCCGTCGGACTATTCAATTTGCTCGATGGTCCAATTTCCCTCGTCGAAATTACCTGTGCGACTGTTGTTACGGTTATCCTCGAAACACACTCCACGCGCAGTGTACCCGTGTGCAGCTCGCCAGCTTCCGCAGACTCCGCCAATTTAATTAAATTAAACGACAAATTTGTTCCGGACACAAAAGAAAAAGAAAGTCGATATTTGCATTAAAATCAATTATCAACTCGTTTAATCAAATTTCGTCCCCGGAGCAAAATTTGCAAACCACCGGTTCTCGGGATAAATTTTCAATAGCAAATTTCCTCGATTTCATAGTCCGGAAATTGGATTAATTGCCAACGAGCTAAAAGGGAGGAATGGAAACGATCGATGTGTATTATACCGAGTGAGATAAACCCCCTCCATGAATGAGAACGGAATAGCCGGGATGTGAGACAAAGCGGAAGAAGAAGCGAGCCGAGAGAGAGTGTGTATATAGATATACATCCATCGATGGATGTAAAAGGGAGAAGGAAGAGGAAAGAAAAAAAAAAAAAACGCGAGAAAGAGAAAAGGACTTTGAGAGCGGGAGGCGACGAAGCCTCCCGGCAATTCCGGATGAAATTGTCGAAACGAGAGTCGACAGACCCGACCGCCGGAAATTCCTCGATGAATTCGAGAGATTCATCGGCACGGGGAATGGTGGGGATCGAGAGAAGATCCCGTCTACGGAAATATTTCGTAGTGGAATCTTGTCGGGGGTCTCGTCGATGACGAGGCTTCCCAGTACTGGCCACTTCCACTAGTCCCGTTACCATTGCCATCGCGAGGTATGGAAGACACGAGTACGATGGGGCTCCGCGATCCCTCGGGACATCGTTGAGTGAAGTGCCGAGTGGATTCACATAGAAAGCGTACGTACATACGTATATACGTAGATCTAGAGGGTGTTGCAAGAATTTCGGGAAAATACTTCGTGGGTTGCATTCACGGTCAAAAGCCGAGTAAACTTTTCCTTTGAAACTTTTTTCTACGATCGATTGTTTAAGAGTTACGAGGAGTTGAAGTCGGGAGCCAATGAGGGCGCTCGGCGACGCGCGCGCCATCTGTGACGCGCGGCGCCCATTGGTCGGTACTTTGGAGACTCGTAACTCGGGAACCACCGATCGGATTAAATTTCGCCAAAGGACTTTTCTTCTCAGTTTCGAGCCGCGGATACAATCGTGATAAATTTAGGTCGAATTTCTTCCGAGCACCGGGTATATTGTCTCCGACACGTTTGGATATATATATATATATGTGTATATATTCAAGACGTTCACTCGGGCTCGCCTCCTTGGCTACCATTTCGACCCAGCTGCCTCGTAATTTCTCGAAGGAGTACAGGGGAACAGCAGGAAGGATTATCTTGCTGTCGCAGCGGACTCGAGAGGAGAACGAACGAACGAGTTCAGCGAGGGGCTCGACGTTTCTTCTCCGGCGTCCCGCCTTCCTCCGCCCCATTTTGTACTCCCACCATCTCTCCCTCTGTTTTTATGTACCCTCGTAGTATAAAATTTTCTAGTCCGGAGTGAATGAAAGATTAAATCCACGAGCGGTTCGGGTCGAAAGAAAGAGGAAGAAGAAGAGGAAGCCGACCAAGGGACGCCCGGCTTCGTAAGTCGCTTCCACTACCGTCACTGTACTTACTCCCGGAGACCCGGAATCCCCTTTCTCTCCTTCCTCTTCCTGATATATTAGATTATTCTAGGCTTGATTGGATCGAGTGGGCGAGCTTCGCTTCATCCCTCACGTATCTTCCGGCAAATCAGATTTTTTTTCTTCTTTTATTCATTTGATCGTTCTTTATCTGTATTCTACTCGTTTCCTTCGTTAAATTCGATACCTGTGTCCTACAAGTTTTTTTTCGAAAGAACAAAATATCGATCGGCCCTAAACTTCGTAACGAAGGAGAACAATTTTTATCCATCTATTTTTGTGAATACATATATAATATAGATAAATATAGTTCGTATTTACACCGTAGTTTAAATTTTTTATTTTTGAAAGTTTCGGCGCTGCAGAAACTCTTATCTTCGCAGATTTTGTTTATTTTTTTTATTTGATCGATCGTCCTTTATCCTTTCCTTCGTTACATTTGATACTTGTGTCTTACAAGTTTTCTCCACAGAACAAAATATCGATCGGTTATAAACCGATCTATTTCCTAGTTACTAGATTGACTTTCCTAGTTTCCTAGTTGCACTTTCCCAATTCCCTAGTTTCCTAGTTTGACTTGCATAGTTCCCGTCCGTCATGTGCGTTAGCGTCTAACTAATGCACATGTGCCTTATAGAGACTTCACCAATCCGACTGCCTCCTTCAATCGAGCGCACATGACGTGTAATCCCTTCTTCCACACCATATTCAACCGGTCCAGTATCGAACTCGATACCTTTCACTCGGAAGAAGATGATCTAAAAAATCTTGAGTTCGATATTCAGCCGCCCGGGATTATCGAAACATTTCAATACATATCTATACATATATAATGCATATCTATACATATTATATATATATATATATATATATATATATATATATATATATATATATATATATATATATATATATATATATATATATATATATATATATATATATATATATATATATATATATATACTAGCGGGTTATTGTGGCTCGCGCGCTCGCACCCATTTCTGGACGAAAACCCTTATAATTCCAAATACTTCAAAAGACGGGTTCAATACTTGGATGGGTGATCGCGGTCACCCATCCAAGTACTGCAAGTACTGCCCCCCCCCCCCCTCCCCCCTTGATTCTTGACACGGCGGCGACGGCGGCTACCACGACTTTACCAGATATTAAACTGGTCTTTGGAAGCCCTTATAATTCCAAGACGGATTCAGTACTTGGATGGGTGACCGCGGTCACCCATCCAAGTAGTGACCCCATCTGGATGGACTTAAGCCTTTATTATTCCAAGCCCCCCCCTCGATTCTTGACACGGCGGCGACGGCGGCGGCGGCGAAATCTTTTTATATTATAGAGAGATATATATAGTTTTTATTCGCACAGTAGTTTATATTTTTAATTTTTGGGCCTGCAGAAACTTTTCAGTTTTTTCGTTTTCGCACCGCAGCACTTTCAGCCCTCCAGACCCAAGTGTACTTCCCGGCTGACAAGAGACCTCTTCGTGGTTTGTTTGTTCCCTTTTCTATTTTTCTTCCTCGTTCTTTTATCACTGGGCAGAGTCAAAAGAGAGACAGAGCGAGGCATGTGACAACGACCGATGCGGGAGTCGCTGAGGGGAAAAACGAGGCGACGATATTAAGACTCCCCCCCCCCCCCCCCCCCCCCCACGCCCTCCGAATTGATGGCCTTTTCCCGGAAAGTCCCCGGGCGGCCTCCTGCCAATCCCCTTTTTTTTTCTTTCTTTTTTCGCCATTCCACTTTATTGGGAAAGACACGAGGACTCGAATCTTTTTTAGCCAGCGCGCCGTGTCGCAGGTGGCCGCTGTGTCGCGGTCGTTACCGTCGCTTATTTACTTATCTCCCGGCTTCCTACTGCACAACGTGCCAGAAATAGATACCCCTATGAATAAGTGCATTTCACCCCCACCGGAGTGAAATGCGCTTAGCGAAAATCTGTCGTTAGTAACGTGGCGCGCAGCGGCAGGAGGACATGATCGATTCCTCGGGAGCTTCCGGGAACGGCGCGGAAGTAGCCGACGCGCTTTTCGCTCCCATATCCGGTATGTGACGAGCGCCAGGATCAATTCCGATTCCAACACCGCTCTATTTATCTCTGTCTCCATCTCTCCCGTTTCATCGAGATAACTGACCCGGGAGAGTAATCGACGCGTGACTAATTTTACAAATTGTATTAGGCGATTAGCAGTCACGCGTCGTTTTACCGCCCGCTACGATGGGCTCGGTGTTATTTGTAATTAAAATTTTCTTTTTCTTGGATTTTTTTTTTTTTGTGTACACGAAATGTACTGTTGAACGCGTAAACATTATCTATTTTTTTTTTTTTCTAAAAATTGATAATTAAGGTGAGACGAATTTTGTGTGTTTCTTTTTTAAATTAAATTAGCGAAAATCGAAAACTGCGCATGCGCGACAGTGAAACGTGTTACTGTGGAGAAGTCAGAGGAGATTTTTTTTAACCGAACTGTTGTCGTTTTATAGAAGTTTTTATAGACAAAGGGTTGAGTTTATTGAGTTCCGGTACGCTGAGCTCGGTCTTAATTGTAATTAACATTATTTTTTTCTTACTTTTTTTTCTGTAATATGCTAAATGGATTCTCGACCTAATTTCCATTATTAATTTTTTTCGAGAAAAAAATTAATAATGAAGGTGAGATGAATTTTGTGTTTTTTTTTTTTTTTTTTTTGTTATTAAATACCGAAAACCGAAGCACAGAAACGGAAAACGAAGGTGAAAAACCTTACCGTGGAGATTTTTTTTTTTTATTCGAAAGTTTAGCGCTTTAGAAAAGTGTTTATAGAGAAAGGGCCGAGTCCGTTGAAGAGTTATCCGGGATTCAACCCTTTCAACCAGTCTCCTTTTATCGCAGTTCAAAGTATCGTCGGGCGGTGCGGATTTTGCAGTCGGATTTTGTTATTCACAGTTGAAATTCTCAAACCCGCTATCTGTGCCGAATTTGCGCTACGACGGACAAAAGAAAACAATTTGCTTTATCAACAGCGGGAGGCCTTGCGGTTAATGACGCGTCACAGACGTACGCCTCAATGGCTGGATAGTCAATGCATAACAATAAACGCAGTCAAAAGCATATATGCTTTACACTCTTTCCGATAGGAGGAAGCGACCGGCCCTCCTTATCGTCCGCACGCTGCGGTGAATGACGCGCGTAAATTTACACTCCGTACGATTAATGCTCGCGTAACTCTATGTTAACCAGCCAGTTATATTCTTCGAACGAGCGACGACAGCCCGTGACGAAAGAACTTACCTTCGCATGTTAAAAAAAAAATCTTATCTACTATCGAGTAAGTTTTCATAATTTTGTAAGTTAAGAAGAGCTGCTCACTGAATTTTCGGTCTGCGAGGCATCTCAATTCTTCGCCTCAAGATCCGTTATTTAGAACCGTGCTCAAGTTTCAGTCTCTGAGATATTTTAATCATTTTCGAATTTTATCATTTTCATTTTCATAATTCATCGTTTTCATCTTCATAATTCATAACTTCGGACATTTTCATTTTCATAATTCATAATTTCATACATTTCCATTTTCATAATTTTCATCATTGGGCAAGTACCGAGCATAAGTACCGAGCGATTGCTCAATTTCCAGTCTACGAGATATTTCAATTTTTCGCCGCAAGATCCGTCATGTCGAGCGGATGCGCAATTGTCAGTCTCCGAGATATAAAAAATGTTCGCCTCAAGATCGCCACCGTAAAAAAAAAAAAAAAATTATAAATTTAATGTACCGAACTGGAAGTTTTTGTGCAAAAACTGGTACATTTAATGTACAATTGTGATGAGAAATGAATATACATTTTCATTGAAATTAAAGTAAATTATCAAAAATAAAGTATTTCCAATGTATTCAATGCACTGAACATTAATGTTTCATCACAATCCTACATGAATTTTAATATACCACTTCTTGCATAAAAACTTCCAGTCCCGTGCATTAAATTTCATCCGAATTTTTTTAACAGTCTAGAGCTGATGCTCAATTTTCCATCTCCGAGATGTTTCAATTTTTCGCCGCCAGATCGCCAATACAAAGTACGACGAAAACTCGAATTCCGGCCTTGAATTTGCGCCGCAACCTGCCGAAAGAAAAAGTACTTAAGCAGTATGCGTGCCTCGAAAATTTCGTAGTTGCCCTTAATGAGCGATCGAGGTCGAGCGATCGGTTTCGCCTTCTCGCAAACACAAATCGTTGATCTCCTTTCTCGTGCGCGCATACACACATATATATATGTCTGGCCTCGTGTCTCCGAGTCCCTCCGACAGCGATATATATCCGCTCCCGTCCGCGCGCCGCCCATCGTTCGTTTGCGAACGAACTTTTTTTTTTTTCTCCGAATGCTCTATATGCCCAATGCTTTCACTGTCGCGTGACTCAACGGGCGTGCGCGAGCGAGTCCGCCGCCGAAATACGTCAAGAATCAACCGCCGTCGCCGCTCCCCGCTTTTCTACGACGCTGTCGATTTTTATCTCTCGATAACTGGAAATCATCGTCATTCGTCGATTCCGTCCGCACGCGATATCAGTTTTTTTTCCTCCGAGCAGATTTAACTCTTACGTCCTGCCTACCCGTTCTGCCCCCCGCCCCCCTCCCTCCCCAACCACATCCGAACGATCCTATAACCTCAAACTATTTATTTTCGTGTTTATTTCCCGACCGACGAAACTCGCTTTCCTAACATCGGATTCGATCACTTCTCGCGTCTCTTCGCAACGTTTTTTTTTTCTTCTTTTTTTTTATATATCTCGTTAGACAAATTGCTTTTTTGCTCGGTATTATTATATATTTTTTTTTTTATCCGCGTCTAATACGCCGTGAACGAAAGAGAGAAGGCTCTCACGTGTCTGCTGTATTTCTGATGTGCGCGGCTCGCGCGGGTCTCCGTGTTTGTGTGTGTGTTTAATGATTGGCACGTGGAAGACCGGTAGAGGATAAAGCAGAAGTGTGAGAGGTGGAAAAAAAAAATAGAAGCCAGAGAGAAAGTGAGAAAAAAAAAAAAGACGTCGACGATGACCACGATGAAAACAAACGGGACGAGCGTGTACGGCAGAGACGGAGGGGCCGTCAGCGGGGGATAGTTATACTTTGATCGAAAGTGTACACATTACCTATTAATAGGTGACTGGTTACCGCCCATGTACACGCTCTCCCTGCTCGCACGGTCTCGTCTTCTTCGCTCGGTCTTTCCCCCACCTCCCCTCTCTCGCACGGATGCCGTTTAGAACTTCTGTTCGCTTGCATGATGATCGCCGTGATGATGATGATGCTTGTGGTCATCTATTTTATATCGAGTCAATGTTATATCGGGCGAGCGTCACAGTTTTTTATCCGCGCGAGAGAATCCCCGAGACCGGGTTGGCATCGATGCGCAGGAAAATTATTATTTTATACGCTCGCGTCGCTAGTTGTTGCGACCCGTAGGATCGGGCGGGCAGCCCACCGTTTCTCCATAAACCGTTTCTACACACGCTCTGTTGATTGGTGGAAGCTCGGTTCTAGACCTCCCCATTGGTGGATCCAAGCATGTGTAGAATCGGTTTATGGAGGAACGGTGGGCTGCCAGTGGGATATGAAGAAAAAAAAATTCACCACAGCTGTTTCGAATGGCATGCGATATTAGCCAAATGAATTATGCATGCGATTCGTGGAGTATGTTTTGCAAAAATGATGCGTGTATAGAATATGTAGTCAAGTTCAAGAGTCTCAACGCCTTCGGAATCGTCATCGTGTACTGCCCATCCAACCCCATCCAACAACGAATGAATACAAAAAAAAAAAACACGATACACAACTAACGCACTGAACCTAAACAGCATAAAAATAAAATGAAAAAGGATAATAAAAAATCAAATAAAACATAAGAAAATAAGGAAAAATGCAAAAATAACAATCAAACAAATATAAAGTAAAAATTATTCAGACTTCGGGGATAGATGCGTAGTGTTTATTTTAAACATATTAAAAAATTGAGGCCTTAAGTTGGGTTTCGTCTCATAGTCGATCCTACTGTTAAAAAATAACAAAAAAAATTAAAATTGCGTCAGCGTTCATCCTCGTGTATTTTCTTTTGCGCAAGCGCAAACGTGACGCTCGAGTTGTGTACGAAAATTTCCTTTGATAATACGTACGTAGGCAGTGGGGAAACTGGCGGAGAACGTGAAATCGTCGAGACGTGCCGGCGGCCAAAAACAAAACCCCCGCAAGTTCGTGTTCGGAGGTTAGGAATTGGAACTTGCGAGAGGCGAAGAATAATAAAAATCAAAGAAAAGCGGGTTAGGAGCGCGAGAGCCCCACCGACAGATCCCAATGTTTGTTTGAAAGTTAAAGAATTCGTCTATAGGTTAACTGAAATAGACGCGTAAACCGCCTATCAGTGGCTCTCAACCACCACTTTCCTTATTCGACGAACCTGGAACGAAATTTCCTGTACATTTTTTTTTGTTCCAATTGTGCAGAAACGTTTAATTCGGTAATTTTTTAGACGCCAAAACCGCCTATCAGTGGCTCTCATCCGCCACTTTCCTTACTCGAGAAACCAGGAACAAAGTGTTCTATTCATTTTTAAAAATTACAAACAAAAAACGATTAATTCGATAATTCGAGTCGGTCGAGCTTTCGCGGTGTAGAATTTCTTCGCTGCCCCTCGCTTTCTGTGTGTTTTTGCTCTACACGTCACATCCACAAGATCCATCGACGAAGGCACTCGAGTTCGATTAGCATCGATAACGTGTTGTCACGAGCAGGAACGTAGCTTCGATTCTATTAATATTGTATATATATATATATATTACATATATGTATAAAAAAATACGTGCGTTACGATCAGTTAAATCAAAGCGTGCATCGTTGCATCGATTCTCTTTTTAGGATAAACACTATTACGACTGATGCAACTTCGCTTTGCCTACATTATTATCATTATACTTATAAATGTGTATCGCACGCATTACGCGATAGCATGTATTTACGCTGTCGATGAACTAACAGATAGACATCTGTATCGCCTCTTACGTTACAGATGTCTGCATGCATCGATGTACAAACGCATTACGTGTATATATACACGAGACGATTAGTCGATTAGAGGATCAAACGCGATCAAACGATGAATAGTGTGTCGTCAGGCATTTACTGAACCATGAACCCTGCAATGTTTTTCAACTGCCAATAATTGACGACAATGTTCAGTTTTAGAAATTGCAACAAATGAAAATATTTTGCTAATATTAATTACTGAAATTTTTTTTTATTTTTTTTTTCTATCATTTAAAAGGGTAAAAAAAAACGTGATCGAATGATGAATATTGCATCGTCACGTGTTAACTGAAGCCGATAATTGACGAAAATATTAAGTTTTATAAGCTGCAACGTATACAAATATTTTGCTAATACTAATTGGTGGTTTTGTTTCTTTTTTTCCCTATCATTAAAAGGTTAAAAAAACGCGATCACATGACGATTATCGTGTCGTCAGACATCGACTGAACCATGAACCCTGCAATCTTTTTCAACGGCCGATAATTGACGACAATGTTCAGTTTTAGAAATAGCAACGAATAAAAATATTTTGCTAATACTAATTACTGTATTTTTTTCTTTTTTTTTCTCCTTTTTTCTATCATGAAAAGGGTAAAAAAAACGCGATCACACGATGATAGTCGCGTCGTCAGGTGTTAACTGAAGCCGATAATCGACGACAACGTTCAGTTTTATAAATTGCAACGTCTAAAAATATTTTGCTAATACTAATTACTGAATTTTTTTTTCTTTTTTTCGTAATCCATTGTTTTCTCTTTGCCCTATCAATAAAAAGGGTAAAAAAGTGATCGCATAATGATTATCGTGTCGTCAGGCGTTGACTGAACCATGAACCCAACTGAAAAAAAAACTATACATTTAATGCACCGGACTGGAAGTTTTTAATGCAAAAACTGGTACACTAAATTCAATGTACAATTATGATGAAAAATTGAGGTACTTTCGTAGTAAAATTAAAGTAAATGATTAAAAATAAAGTGTTAACAATGTTTTTAAGACACTGAACATGAATTTTTCATCACAATTGTACATTCAATTTAATATACCAGTTTTTGGCATAAAAACTTCCGGTCCGGTACATTAAATTTTTGGCAATGTTTTTCAACGGCCGTTGATCGATGACAATGTTCAGTTTAATAAATTGCGACGTATACAAATATTTTGCTAATACTAATGATGGAATCAAATGTTTAAGAACATTTTTTTTTGTATTTTTAAAAGGGTAAAAATAGAATAATCGGTGAATGTCTCGCTAGCAGCGAAAGGGTCAGATATCTCCGTGTCTCCGTCTGTCTCGCGGACCTTCCAGTCTCAGTGACTGGACGTTAGATTTCTTGCGGCTCTTCGAGCTTTCTGCGTTGTGCGGTACAAAAATAAATGCGATTCCCGACGCAGCGGTAGTCCTTATCGAGTACGTCTGGCCTCCGTGACGTCAAACACTGTATCGGACACGCTCTTCTCTGTTTCGCAAACCGCGGCTGGGTGTATTTCTTTTTGTTACTTAAATTTTTTTTCAAATGTTATATATTTGTACCAGCGGTATTATCGACGGAATATTTCCCCAAAACAATATTGTTTTCTCGTTCCTCGTATCGTGGATTGAGCCTGGGAGTAACAATTACAATTTTTACGATTCCGAAGATTTACAATTTTTTTAAATGAATTTCTACAAAAATACAACAATTGTAGAAATCCGATAGCAATTTTTTTTTTGTTTCAAAATCGCTCGGCTTGTCAATTTTTTCGAATGGACTTCGATCTTAAATAACTCCCAAATGCTATATTCTCGAGATTTCGGTTTCTATAGCAAATAGAAGTGTATTTCGAAAATCCTAAATCCCAAATAGCATATCAGAGTAGATTTAAATCCTAAATCACTACCATACGCATATGTCATTTCGTCTCGTGCAATATTCTCGAGATTTCGGTTGTCATAAGAAATTGAAGTGTATTTCGAAAATCCTAAATCCCAAGTAGCACATCAGAGTGGATTTCGATTCGAAATCACTCCCATACGCTATATTCTCGATATTTCGGCTTGCATAGCATATAGAAGTGGATTTCGAAAATACAAAATCCCGCATAGCATAACGGAGTTTATTTCTAAAGCCCTAAATCACTCCCATACGCTATATTCTCCAAATTTCGGTCTTTATAGCAGGTAAAAGTGTATTTCGAAAATCCTAAATCCCAAATAGCATATCAGAGTAAATTTCAATCCTACATCACGACCATACGCAATATTCTCGAGATTTCGGTTGTCATAGGAAATTGAAGTGGATTTCGCAACTACAAAATCCCGCATAGCATAACGGAGTTAATTCGCAAAACCCTAAATCACTCCCATACGCTATATTCTCGAGATTTCGGTTTCTATAGCACATGGAAGTAGCTTTCATAAATCCTAAGACGCATTCAATCGATCATTGAAAACAAAAAAAAAAATGTTTTTTTTTTCGATCCTCGTATCGTACATTAAGCTAGGAGTAACAATTAAAATTTTTACGATTCAGACATTTATAATTTTAAAAAATGTCCAAATAAATGTTCACGATAATACAACAATCTCATCGATAGCAATTATCATTGCTATCGGATCTAAAAATCCGATATAAATTTTTTTTCAAAATCGCAAGAGACGTTTCTCACTGCAAAAAAATGTTTTTTTTTTTCGTTTTCGGCGCGATTGAAATTGCTCAGTCTATAAGACTTCTTTTATTGTCATTCCTATATTTCACATTCAGGATAATTGCGTAATTCGAATCCAAGATACGACGAACAGTATCGAACGCCGGTGGAACAATATAAAATTAATCACAGCATTGTTACTGCGCACAATGGAGAGATAATCGTTCTATTGTTTCTTCTCTTCTTTGTGTTACAGCGTGAGAAGCGTGATGCACAAATACTTGGAGAAGAAAAACGAAGTCAACTTCGATAAGATATTCCATCAAATTCTAGGTGAGTCGAATAAATCAGAGACACGTTATAACCACGATAATATATATCTGTATCGATATATTTGTATCATTATTCAATTTCAATGTTATCATTGTTCAATCATTACTATTATCATTATTCAATTTTAATGTTATCATTATTCAATTTTAATGTTATCATTATTCAATTTTAATGTTATCATTATTCAATTTCAATGTTATCATTATTCAATTTCAATGTTATCATTATTCAATTTCAATGTTATCATTATTTAATCATTATTGTTGTTACAATTATTCAATCTCAATTAAATAATATTTTTTATGTACTTTTTTTTCACGCTCACCACACCAGGATCCCTTTTATTCAAAGACTTCTGCGAGACTGTAGCGGAGGAACCAATTCCGCAACTTAGGTTTTACGAAGAGGTGAGACACTTTTTTTTTCCTTTTCACTCCACGAATTGAAAAATTATTCGAACCAATGATTATTTTCTCGTGCGAATAACTTCACCCGTTCCGCGCTCGGTCGGTAACAAATCGTTTTGTCATTTCGTCTCCGACCTTGTTTTACACTCTGGACGAAAGCAAATTAGTCTTTCGTAGTCGATACATCGACTTACGAAAACCTCATTTGTTTTTTTTTTTATCGGCATTATTTTAAGTCTCGGAGGAAACAGGCGAGACGATTTTTTTTACCGACCGTGGTATTTCGCACGCCCTCGAAGATAATCGGGCGTTGCAGAATGTTCGTTTTATGAGCTCTGTCTGGATAACCGACCAATGTAATTGTCAATACACGGGAAAAAAATTATTCGAATTATTTATTATTTTTCCATGCAAATAACTTAACCCGTTCGGCGCTCGGTCGGTAAAAAATCGTTTCGTAATTTCGTCTCCGAGCCTGTTTGGTATTCCGGACGAATGCAAATTAGTCTTTCCCAGTCGATAGATCGACGCACGAAAACCCGATTTGTCTTTTTTTTTTTATCGGAATTACGAACTCGGAGAAAACAGGCGAGACGATTTTTTTTTACCGACCGTGGTATTTTGCACTCCCTCGAAGATAATCTGGCGAGGCTGAATATTCGTTTAACGTGCTACGTCGGGGTCAACCGACCGATGTCCGTATTAATGTTCGTCTATATTCGTCAATTACCTCGAAACCTCGAATGAAATATTTATCCTGGGTCACAGTGTGTCTAGATAATCGACGATACGTCATAAACTGTATTGTGTATTCAACAATTTCTTTTTTTGTCCCGTTCCCGTGACACAGATAAAGGCGTACGAGAAGCTCGAGTGTCCCGAGGAAAGGAGGAAGCTCGCAAGGGAGATATACGACAACTTCATTATGAAGGAATTACTGGCGCACACACACGTAATTAAAGTCTAGCGATATACGACTCGAATCCGAGGAAAAAAAAAAAAAAACACCCTGAATTCTTTCGTCCTTATTTTCTAATTTGTAGTTTTTTTTTTTGCCATAAAAAAAATTATTTCAAAATACGATAATGTAAAAAAAATGTAGTGCGAGGCGAAAGACCGCCAGGGTGGTGTGCGAAAGTATCGATATATTTATCGAATCTTTTTTGTTTTTTTTTTTCTTTAAGGCTCAGATCGGTATAACACTAGAGCGAGAGTAGAGAGCGAATCGTTTGTTGTTATGTTCGCGATGTTTTTTAAATCCAATTAATAATTTCGCAGGAGTACTCGCCGGAGGCGGTGTCGCACGTTCACAAATACCTGATGAAGAACGAGGTTCCCGTTAATTTGTTCGAGGTGGGTGCGCGCGATAGGTGTCGATGACGCTGCGTCGCTCGTGCGCTCGAAATATATTCAAGTTGAAGAAAGGTCTTTATTATTCCAGCCTTACATCGAGGAAATCTTTAATCTTCTGAGAGGGGAGCCGTTCAAAAAGTTTCTGGAAAGGTAAACATTTTTTATATTTTTACCCTCACATTAACGTCCATTACCATTATTAGCATTACCATTACCATTATTACCATCATCATTATTATCATTAACAGCACCATTATTGTCATTACCATTATTACCATCATCATTATTATCATTAACATTGCCATTATCGCCATTACCATTATTACCATTACCATGATCACCATTACCATTATTACCGTTGCCATGATCATTCAATGTTTCCAGTGACAAATACACGCGCTTCTGTCAATGGAAGAATCTCGAGCTAAATATCCAATTGACGATGAACGACTTCAGCGTACACCGTATTATCGGCAGAGGCGGATTCGGCGAGGTATACGGATGTCGAAAAGCCGACACCGGCAAGATGTACGCGATGAAGTGTCTCGACAAGAAACGGATCAAGATGAAACAGGGCGAGACGCTCGCTCTGAACGAAAGGATAATGCTCTCTCTAGTCAGTACCGGAGTAAGTATGTTTCGTAGTCGGAGATAAAATTTTTTTTTTTTTCCATATCACGAATAATTACCTTTTTTCAATCAAAAATACGTCCTCATTCATCAAAAAGTTGCCGTTGAAATGTGCGCAGTAGAAAACAAAACAAAACAAAAAAATGTCGCGACGAAAAAGTTTGTTTTTTTTGGAATGATGAATTAAAATTGTATAAATTTTGTTGTTCGAAACAGGTCGACTGTCCGTTCATAGTGTGCATGACGTACGCGTTTCACACGCCCGACAAGCTGTGCTTCATCCTCGATCTCATGAACGGCGGTGATCTCCATTACCATCTGAGCCAGCACGGTGTGTTCGACGAGCCGGAAATGAAGTTCTACGCCGCCGAGGTGATACTCGGCCTCGAGCATATGCATCGAAGATACATCGTTTATCGGGACCTGAAACCCGCCAATATACTGCTCGACGAGCACGGCCACGTTAGAATATCCGATCTCGGACTAGCGTGCGATTTCTCGAAGAAGAAACCTCACGCCAGTGTGTGAGTATAATTTGTTTAAAAAAAAAAAAATGCCCCGTCTCAGATGACTCGACAAATTATTACGAAATTTTTATTACATCCACGCAGGGTTATTATTTATGTCCGAAATGTTTTTTGTTCGATATTTTTCCGACCCACATGAAATTGCGCAAGATCGTGTAAAAAAACACTGTTTAATTTTTTGTTCTTTTTCTTCAACAGCGGTACGCACGGCTACATGGCACCGGAGGTTCTGTCGAAGGGTACAGCTTACGACTCGAGCGCCGATTGGTTTTCCTTCGGTTGCATGCTGTACAAACTTCTCAAGGGTCACAGTCCTTTTCGGCAGCACAAAACGAAGGACAAACACGAAATAGACCGTATGACGCTCACCATGGTTGGTGTAAATGTTACCACGAATACATGCTTCATTTTTATACCCCTGAAGATATCTGCACGACATCAAGTTTCATCTTCGGCAAGTCTCGATGCACTGCATTGGGAAGAAAAAAAAAACATTTCACTCGTAGAATTTTATTCTCCAAGCGAACTTCTAATTCTCTCGTTCTCCAAGTGAACTTCCCCCGAGCGAAGTTTCTTGCTATGCGAAACACATCCGTTATGACTCGATGAAATTTAGTCTCGCGCAGATATCCTCGGGTTAATTTATTTTTTATCATATAATTTAGTGTATTATTTTAATTTTGTTAACGATCCTTCAGAGTATCCCGTTAACTAGAATTTCCATCGAGGCTCATCAGTGTCGTTCACTGCGTGGAGCTCCGCAACACCGGTGCGGTAGAATTTACGTGCGATCACCTCACGCACCCGTCGTCTCGGGAATAGCCCGGCGAGGGTGATGGAACCCCCGAGAGAGAGAGCCCGAGGACGGAGAGAAAAGGAGAACGAACGTTGTACTATAGTGGCGCGTCATCGATTTTCAAAGCTCGCACCGCTAGCGCGCTACCCATTCGCCCCGGGCAGAGCGAGAGATAGAGCGGTGGCGGGACGGAGGGGACACCTCTCGGTACGCATGAAATCCCAAGGCGTTCACGTTCAACCTCCGTAACAGCACATTAATTTGCTTCGTAGTTGAGTCAACGATGTTTTGTCGCACGCAAAGTGCATTATTCGAAGCCGACGGGGATAACGGCTTCAACGGTAGACCCTCCCGCTGACAGTCCTCGACCTTTCAACTCGGAATCTTTTGCGTCTCGGTGTCGAATGCTCGTTTCTCGATCCACGCTAAACGTCGCGCACTTAAGTTCGCAGACGGTGACGTCTCGAAAGCATTTTTTTTTCCATCCCTATGGTCGTGTTTGCAATGTTCTTTATTCACAATTTTTTTTTATTCCTAACAAACTTCAGATTTTCAATTTGGAGTCTGGCGTTTCGCTGCCGACCGCTCGTTTCTCGATCAACGAAAAACGTCTCGCGCCTTTATATTAGTAGAATGTAATGTTTCAAAAGAACTATTTCGACGTCGATTGTTGTGGTTGCAAAAAAGTTCTTTATTTTTTGTATTTGAACGGGGGAAATTATTTGATTAATTACGACTTGCTCGTAGAGGAAGCACCGAGAAATTTTTTATTTTTACCCCTTTTTTCTTTGGACGAAAATTATTTTATAAAATTCTCTTTGGTATCGTCCAGTCGAGACGAAGTAAAAAATATGCGACGTCTGTTCTCTGCATCGTGCAGAGTACGCTTCGGTCTCACTTTTCTCTCTCCTCCTCACGACTCGTTGTGATTTTACTCACGACTCGAATATTTTGCAGAGTCCGTCGAGTTGACTCCATTATTCGAAGACGACGTGTCTCTCGTGCATTCCTCGAGGAGATGATCGTACATGCATTGTTAAAAAAAAATTGTAAACTTAATTTACCGGACTGGAAATATTTACGCAATAACTGATACATTAAATTTTAATGTAAAATTGTCATGAAAAATTGACGTACTTTTACAGTGAAATTAAGACAAATTATTTGAGTAATAGTACTTTTATTGTCAAATTAAAGTAAATTGTTAAAAGTAAAGCATATCTAAAGTTTTCGATATACTGTAAATTAATTGTTCGTCCCAATTGTACATGAAATTTAATATACCAGTTTGTGTACGCAAACTTCCGGTATCGGTACGTTAAATATCATACGCATTTTTTTTTACAGTGTATTTTTTCCATGTCCGACGTCCATTCGCCGACTCAAGGGCTCTCCCCTACCTCCTCCCAGTATCGACGAATCTCCTTGTTAAGGATGCGTCACACATTGATTCCCAACCAAAAGTTTAATTCGATGAAAATTTCAGTACTTCGCCATATGCCAAAAATCTGAAAGAAATCAGTCGTATCAATGACGTCAAGACCATTGATTTTGCATAATAATAATGCCAAAAAGTTATTAACGAATTATTCAAAAAATGAATTGTTTAAAAAAAATCAGTAACCCTTTTGTTTTCTGATTTTAAATGAATTCCTTAATTTTTTCAACAATTTGAAACATCGATGTAGAGGCACGAATTTCGGATATGTTTCAGTATCACGATTCTACAGTACACACAAAAAGTTTCAAGGCGATTGCGCCTACAGTTTCGTAGTTACGACGTTAACAAAATTTCAAAACGGAAAATTAAAAAATTTAAGAAAACTGAAAAAATTCATTTGTATTCTAGAAAATCAACGAATTCATTTGGAAAGAGAAAAAAGAAAGTTTACCGTGCCAAAAGAAAGTTTACCGAGCGATTATTCGTCGAACAATTTTTTTTAGCAATTTGTTGATAAATTTTTCACATTATAATTATGCAAAATTAATGTTCTTGGCACCTTTAACACAGTTGATTTTTTTCAGATTTTTGTACCATTAAGAACTGTTCAAATTGTCACTGAGTCCCACTTTCGGCTAGGAATGTACGTGCGATGCATCATTAACCATATGTTAAAAAAAAATTACAATAATAATAATAATAATAATAATAATAATAATAATAATAATAATAATAATAATTGATTCCAGAATGTTGAGTTACCCGAGTCATTCTCGCGGGAGTTGCGGTCGCTTTTGGAAGGTTTGCTACAGCGAGATATCAACAACAGGCTCGGTTGCCGTGGCGGTGGTGCCGACGAGCTAAAAGAGCACCCGTTTTTCAGTGGTATCGATTGGCAGCAGGTTTACCTACAGAAGTACACGCCACCGTTGATACCGCCGCGCGGTGAAGTCAATGCCGCCGATGCCTTCGACATTGGCTCGTTCGACGAGGAGGACACCAAAGGCATTAAATTAACAGACGCCGATCAGGATCTGTACAAAAACTTTCCCCTCGTCGTATCCGAGAGATGGCAGGCCGAAGTTGCCGAGACCGTCTTCGAGACAATCAACAACGAAGCTGATAAGGTACGAAATTGCATAATGACCATCATTTTATTTGATTTTTTTCATCGTCGATTTCGATTTCGTAGGAATTCATCATTTTTTATTTCACAGTTTTTTTTTTTAATTTTCAATTTTTATTCTTTACAGATGGAGAACAAGAGAAAAGCGAAACAGAAACTGCGGTTCGACGCTGACGAGAAAGGTTTGTAAGAATTTTATCGATACATATTTTCGTCTATTTTTCGATTTTTTTTAATACACAAAGCCGCCGAGCGCATCGAATAATGTGAAATAAATTGAATCTGTTATCAGGATCCGACTGTATTCTGCACGGTTACATCAAGAAACTCGGAGGCCCCTTCGCCAGCGCGTGGCAGACACGTTACGCCAAGCTTTATCCCAACAGACTAGAGCTCCATCCCGAATCAACGACTAAGCCCGAGCTCGTGTTCCTCGATCAGGTGGAAGAGGTCGGGGCTGATCTTCAACACGTCAAGGGCGAACAGTGCATCGTAGTACGGACGCGCGAGGCCAAAATCGTACTGACCAATCCCGTGAGTCGGAGACTAAAATTGGACCGGCGTTGCTTTGGCTATGACGACGATATTTTATTTTTGTTTATTTACGCTGTACCTATCACGACGATATCTTTTTTATTTACGCTCTGACGACAATATTTTTTTTGGCGTCGCTCTCACGCTCTGACGACAATATTTTTGTTCGTATTTACGCTTCAGCTAAGACGACAATATTTTTTTCGTATTTACGCTTTAGCTACGACGACGATATGTTTATTTATTTATTTATCTAATTTTTTGCAGGATGAGATAAGTCTGAAGGAATGGGCCCTCTCGTTGAGATCGGCGCACAAGTGCTCGATGGAGATGCTCGGAAACATGGCGAGAAAAGCGGGCAAGATATACGGGACCGAGCGTGACGCGGTGATACCGCCGATGCAGCGATCAACGAACGGCAACTAGCCCCATTGCCGATGCGACAACAGAAACAACGTGAAGAAAAAAATAAAAAAAAACAAAAGAAAAATTCAGCGATTCATCATCGTCATACTCCAGTCCCACTGCCCCGCAGCAGCGACAGCAGCAGCAGCAAATTTTTTTATACTAAGCAAGTGTGTAAACGGAGAATAACGAGAGATATGGGTTCGGGCTCTCTGCCTCTCTCTCCCGCGAATTTCGAGATCGCGAGAGGAAAGTAAGAGAGAATAATTACAAAAAAAAAAGTGGATGCGAGGACCTAACTAGACGAAGATCAAGAATTAAAGGAAGATGGAAGGAAAAAAAAAACGATCGACGCTCGCGAGCTCGGGCGATTGTTTTGAATTAGCGTACTACCAGCGACCACGAATGCTCTCCATAAATATTGTCCTCCCAAAAACAAAAACAATCCTCCGCGTCCTCCAAGCTCCTGAAGATAGAAAGAAAAAAAAATAGTAAAAATAAGAAGAAAAAAAAATGAATCCAGGAGCGAAAGCCCTTCCTTCCCCGCCCATGACTTGTACGGCGGTTAGCGCCGCGCTGTATAGAGACTCTAGCGAGTAGAGCGTTGCACAAGAAGCCCCTCCGGGCTCGTCGTTAGCCTCCACCTAATCCGGGCTAACGCCCTCGGAGAAAGGCGAATCGGATGCATAGCGTCACGTCGTTATATTTGTACGTTTAGCCTGTATATGTGGCAGTGTGGCGTAGCGACTAGCGACTTTAGCCACACGTTACACGATTCGCGCCCCCGGAAGTATGAGAGCGAGGTAATAAAAAAAAAAAAAACAAAAAATGAAACAATGAATTAAATAAAAAAAAGAAAAGCGATCAGTAAACGAAATAAACACTTACACGTAAAAAAAAATAAAAACAAACGAAATCGTTCATAAATACCTTCACGGAGACTCCAACCACACACGAATTACACGTACACCGACGCTCACACCGATAGTGTATTATCATTAATAATAATAATAATACCGCAGATGAGACCGTATTTCTATTAATTATTATTATTATATATATATATATTCGTTGTACCATTTTCTCGTTTACTTAATTTATTTTACTAATGCAGGACGGTTTTATATTATTATTACATATATATATATATACAATATCATAACAGCTACGAAAAAGAAACAAACAAGAAAAACCCAGAAACAAAAAAGAATAACGAAAGAAAAAAAAAACCCACAAAAACAAAATGAAAAGAGAACAAGAAACAATCCATTATTTATTACGTTGTGTAGTCATTCACCGAGATGAATAATATCGAAAATAATTAAAAAAAAAACGGCCGTTTGTATACTATTGACAGGAAAAACAAAAACAAAAAACGAAAAAAAAAACAAATAAAAATGAATATTGTTATAACTGTGTAAGCTCGGGCTGACACGCGCAGTTCGACCGAGCAATAAAACAAAAATATGCGATATAATGGCGACGACTTCGATGGTCAATTTTTTTGTATCCGTTTCTTCGTATTTTTTTTTCGTCTTCTATCTCTGTAGTCGCCGACGAAGTGGAATGCACAAAATGTTATGTTGCGCACTTTTTTCTTTCCCGGAAAAATTCGGAGCGTGTTACTCATGTAGCACGGAAGTATTTTTGAAAGGTTTTAAAAATATTTTTGTTTCAAATACTTAAAATATTGTATCAATATCGAAAAATATTTGTGAAATGCTTTAACAACATTTTTCCAAATATTTTTTTGTCCGCTCATAAATCTCTCATTGAAATGTTTCCGAAATGTTTTTTAAACATCTCAGCGAAATGAAAATATTTCGTAAGATTCGAAAGATCGAAAACATTTCCTAAGATTCGAAAAATTGAAAATATTTCCTGAGATTCAAAAGATTGAAAATATTTCTAAAATTATTTCAAAATCTTGCGTACTATATGGATTCGTGTACGCTGCAAGGTAATTGCAACAAAAATTTGTTTCTTCTATTTTTATTAAATTTCTATTTTGCATTCAACGATCGCGAATTTCCCTCAACAGACGAACGAGCTTCGGATGAGGATCGACGCATCGGATTCGTCTCTCGAGGGCCTCGAAGTCCGCCCTCTCGATCCAGGCCGGTGGATCGACGTCCCTCGGCGGAAGCGTGGCGATCAGTCTCTCCGCGGCTGCGCAGAGACCGCACCACGTACGGAAATTCAGAGGTTCCTCGATCTCGCCCAGCGTCTCATCCAGACGAGTCTTCTGATCGTCGGTCATCGGCTTGCCCAGGATCTCGCGCAGAGCCTCGCTTACGTCGCTAGGCTGAATGTACCTCACGCCGTCCATCGTCTCCTCGTAGTATCTGTTGAACGCTCGTCCAAATATCAGCTTCCTTCCGGGCGTCAGAGACACGTGTCTGCTCAGATACTCCAATGGTCCGGTATCTGCAATTTTTTTTTTTTTAAACATCGCTACACAATTTTTTTTCGCGATTCATGAAGCAGATAAAAAAAACCTACTAATCATTTCCGAATTTCTTAAAATTTGTTTCTATTAAATTCAATTTCTAAAATTTGTTTCTTTTAAATTAATTTTCTAAAATTTTGTGATTTTAATTCACTTTTCAAGATTTGTTGTTTTTTAAATGATTTTTTTTATTTGTTTTTTTTTTTTACTCAGTTTCATGTGAATTATGTTTTTTAATTCAATTTTTTTAAAATTATTTCTTTATACATATTTATGGGTAAAAACATACCTGCGAGACTGGCGCTGTCGAGAATCTGAAACCTGGAGCTTTGACGCGAGAAGACCCGCGGTACGTTCTGCAACGGGGCGCTCGTGGCCTGACGAGGACCCCGGAGACCCGAGTGCGATTCACCCTTCACCCGGTAAGCCTCCTCAAGAGCCATTCTTCTCTGCCGTTCGCAGACAATTCGTATTATCCAAATATATTTCATTCTTTCGTATAAATTATTTTCTTGTTTTTATTTATGTTGCTCATTTGGTAGAAACTCGAGCCAATTATGTTTTCTTTTGCCCACCCTTATTGAGAATTCCTCCTCGATCGTTTCGCGATCCAACTCCCTCGCCAGATGCTTCAGAATCTCCGGGCTTATGAAACTCGCCGGCATCGCACGTTCCTGCGCCGGAAGCGAGTGTTTCTCCGGCGTCGGAGTCTTCGGCTCGCCGGCCTCGCCGATCTGAGGAAAAGCTCTGAACAAAAATGCACACGTTTACGATTCATTCGAGATTTAAGAGTAAAAAAAATTTAAGTATCAAAAAAGTAACTAACGAATTTCTTCTGCTAGCGTCATCGACCTGAGACACTTGAGTTTCCGGCGGTTCGGGAGGATCTCGAACTTCGGTCTGTTGACCGTAGGCCGAGCCTCTTCGGCACTTCCGCTTTCTCAGGCGCTTCCCGCGTCGCCGCATCGGCAATTCGGCGCCACTGTCGCTGTTTTCCTCCGCATCGTCGTGCCTCGACGAGCCCTGCGATTATGTTTACGTAATGTTTTCGACAAAAAATACAACTAAAATTATGTCCAGACTACCAATGTTATTGTTATTCGCATTTCGTGCTTCATATCTGCGGTTAAAATATGAATATGTGGCGGAAAAAAAAAGCATTGTTCTGAAGATAATCTTGTGGATCCTTACGGTATCGCTGACTTCGACGAGAGGCGCCTGTTGCGTCGGGGACGGAGGCGGAGGCGCCAGACATCGTGGCTGTTGCTGAAAAATACTCGGCTTCGAGATTTCGCCTCTGCGAGGTGTTGGCTGACGCTCCAAGGTCAAAGCGTGCCAGCTGAGCGTCTCGCTGTCCTAAGCACAAACAGTAGAGATGACCATTTGCGGAACGACTCGAAGGCTCGAAGTACTTGTTCTCAACATAAAAAAAAAAAATCCAAGGCGAATCTACTTTGCAACAATCCCCCTGGCTGATTAATTGATAATCGTAATCCGGCGATTCTCGACCATTCGTCCCCTAGTATTAAACTTGTGAACGAACATAAAAAAAAGAAGAAAAAAATATTTCAAAGGCGAATCACTTTGCAACGACCAGTCGCTCATTAATTGAATAATTAATAATCGTAATCCGGTGATTATTGACCATACGTCATCAAGTATTAAACTTGTGAACGAACGTGAAAAAGAAAATCAAAATGCTAACCTGTTCCTGAGAATTGGTCCTCAAGTCGAGAACCAAAGTGGTGCGTTCGCGAGGATTGCACGTGGCCGGTGAGTCCTCGTGAGGCTGACGATGGCTCGTCACCGGTCCACTGGCGAGGGTCGGCGCTGGCGTCAGCGGCCGCGAGTCAGTTTCAGTGTACTTTCTGAACAATTCCTCCGGCACTGCCGTAGCACCGGGATCGGGATTTGCGGAAGTGCCGTCCGTAATTCCAATGCCGTCGGACGCAGCTCCGGCCAGGAGAGTCGCACGTATCATCTCCATTTCCGCCGGTAAGAGAATCGCCTTTCCCTCGGTCGCCTGATTAAATAAATCCGTTAAAAAATTATCATTTTCGGTTTCTGGAATTCACTTTTTTTTTTTTTTATAAATTTTGATCGAATCACGAAAAATGATGGATAAAAAAATTTGATGTGAATGAAAAGAAAATGACCCATGACTCTTTTGCCCTTCGGACGAATTCCTTAGCCTCGCCGTCAGCGGGATGATTGCAGAGGACCGAACAGCCGTAGGGAAACGGATTGAACAGTCCGGCGAAAGGTCGAAGGGTGAGCGGCGCTGGTTTCGTCGAGCCGACGAGCTCGATTTTCTGCAACGGTGAATGCAAATAACAATATTTTGCATTCCGGTAAGTCGCGATTTTAATATATTTTGTTTTTAACACGCGATACTTTTTTTGAGCTTTAAACTTTTTTTGATTAAGTTTAACCTTGAAACTTAGAATATTTATTAATCGAATCGGCATATCGAACAGAATTCCCGAAAAAATTATGAAATAGTAATTTTTTTTAAATTCTTAACACCAACACGTCTCCAAGCTCTTGTTTCGAACCCTTTTGTACTATAAATGTCAATTGCATTAAAGATAATTGATGTAAAACTAAACTGTAAATGTGCAGACACTTAAAATCTGCTTACTTGCTTCAATTGAAAGTTAATCTTTTTCTTGCTAAATAAAAATACATATATTTTTATTGTACAAGAAAAAAAAAAACAAGTAATTACAATTACAAATCTTTTGGGTGAAACTTTCCAAAAATGTTCGTTAAAAAACAAAAGTTGTGCTGTAAAATTGCAACGCACATGTGTTTGAAATTGCAGAGACAGTTTATGTAGAAAAAAAAATCCTCCAATAGCGTTAATTAATTTTCTACGAAATTGTTTTACAGTCTAAGTAGTTAGAGAGAAAAAGAAAAAAAAGTACCTTCGGTTCCGGCTTGTAAACTGGCCGAACTCGTGCCGCGATGAGGCCGGTGGAGCTGGAGACTCGTGCCATTTTAGCATGACTATGAGACTGGCCCAGGACGACCCGAGGGCATCGCTATGAACCTGTTAGTTCCGTGCTAGGGCATTCGCCTCCGAAGGAACTCGATTGTTTGGAGGGAGGCGGATGGAATGATGACGGGGCTGCTTTACCAGGCGCCTCCTCGTACCGTAATTCATGCGCGCATCGCTGGCACACGTTGCCACGGGTGCGATGGATCGATCAACCGACAAATTAAATGCATACCGGCACGTGTACCTCTCCGTGACCCGGGACCGTTCGCTAACCTACCAAAATTATCCGCAGCCACAGACTTGCTTCGATATCGTTTAGAGGCCAAAACGGACGTCTTCGCTGGAATCTTCCAATTACTTCGAATCGCTTGACTTTTTTTTTTTCTCGAACGCACGTTTCTTTACCGACCGTCGACCGGCTCAAATCCAACGTGTCCTCGACCACTCGTTTCGACCCAGTAATTTGGCGGAAGTTCTTGGACTTTCTTTTTGTATATAAACAAAATTTGTATTTTTTTTTTTTCATGTATTTTATTTAGACTGTAAAAAAAATTCGTATGAAATTTTATGTACCGGGCTGGAAGTTTTTATGCAAGAACAGGTAAATTAAATTTCGTGTACAATTGTGACGAAAAATTTATGTTCGGTTTACTAAAAACATTGGAAATACTTTATTTTTAATTATTTACTTTAATTTCAATGAACAGGTATATTAATTTTTCATAACAATTGTGCACTAAATTTAATGCACCAGTTTTCGCATAAAAACTTGCACTTCGGTACATTAAATTGACAATTTTTGTTATAGTGTGAAAAGAAATGTATTTTATAAAAAAAAAAATGCCGTGGATAGGTTTTTGAGGGGAAGTTTGCTCGAGTTGATAAGCCTCTGGTACTTCTTCTTACCGGCTCAAATTAATTATATCCTCGACCATTCGTTTCGTGAAATGCAGTTTGACCTTTTTTTTTCTTCCGTTTATTCGTACGTTACAATAAATTGCTTGGGTAGGTTTTTACGGGAAACCTTGTCTGAGTATGAGACTCTGGTACTTCTTCTTGTACTTGAGACCGGTGACTAGGGTAGAGCTGTACGGGAATGCCGTTTTGCCACCGAACTTCGTATCGTCGTCTGAAATAATTTTTTTTTTTTTTAACGCTTCATAAAATCGCACATAAATTCTCATAAAAATCTTCGATAATCATTTATTTATTAATGAAAGATTTCGGGAATGAACTTACCAGGGTGGAATCTGTGGTAGTTGTACAGGATGTGCAAATTCGGCGGTAAGTCGGTTTTGCGCATTGCCTCGAAGGGAACGGTGCTGTTTATCGGCGTAACGTAGAAATTCTTCAGATCGCCTTGAACACGGGATTAACAGTTGAACGAACGATACAGGCAAAAAGAATTCACATTGCAAATTGCAAAGTTTAGAAAAAAAAAAAATGGTCGTCTCACCTATAGTCTCGATAGTGTGGATTATGGAATTGGGCAGCGGATAATTGAAGGCTTTCTCGCAAGCGACGAATATACCGAATCGCTTTACCGGGTCGTCGAGCTTTGTTGATTCATCGACGGGCAGACCTTCGCTCTTGCAGATCTCGTCAAATCTCTCCGGGACATCCTTGGCCGGCTCGTATGACTTTGTGGGTCGCAGGAATCTGCGAAATGAAAAATTCATTCACTAACGAAGTTTTATTCGTTTAATCTTATCATTTACCTTATAACTATCTATCCGTAGAAAAAGAAATAAATTAAATTAAAAAATATATATATATGTTTCATTTTTTTTTATGTTTAATAAAAATTTTAATTTTTGTAGTTTACAACATCAACAACGAAGAATGATTAATTGCTTCGTTCGTCGAGCTTCGACAGATTTACAATTTCTCAGCGCGTTGATAACTCGCGCCTAAACTTTTCGCAACTCGTAAAAGTGGTAAGCCGGAGACTTTGCAAGTCGCTGGAGGCTGCGAAACGAAAAATTAATTTACGAACTCTTAGCTTTCGGATTCATAAAATTTTTGTCTTATAAAATATCTCAAGCAAAAAAAAAAGACAAGAGTATTAAACAAGAAATGTTCGTCGATATAAAGCAGTTCGTGACTTTTAGTAATTCTTAAAAGTGAAAAAGATTTTTCAGGCTCTTGGTCCCTAAAGTGTAGATTTTGCGGCTCGGTGAAAGCTGCGAAATGAAAAATTAATTCGGATCCAAAAATGTTTGTCCTTATAATTATCCATCCAATAAAAAAAAGGATTAGAATATCTCATAAAAATGTTCGTTTATATAAAGTTGTTCGTAACATCAACGGCTACGAAGAATGCTTAATTGCTTCGTTCGTCGAGCATCGACGGAATGACAATTTCTCGTCGCGTTGCATAACTCGCGCCTAAACTTTTCGTAATTCTTAAAAGAGAAAAAAAAAAAGAATGTTCGGTCTGGTGGGCGGTAAGGTGGAGAGGGAGGGGGTAAAGCGGCGAGCGTAGAGAGATCGATGCCCGAGCCGGCCGCTGCCGTACGGTGCTGCCCCCTTGATGTATTTTCCGGAAGTTGAACCAGTCATCGTTCAGGGGTGGATCGTCGGACTTTCGAGCCACGGACAGAGCGGATCTCCACCCACCGGGAACTTCGACGTTTCATTCGATCAGCCCGAGCGAAAGATCTCTTTTTTAGGAAAATCTAAAAAGAGGCGACGACTAACGACGAGGAAATTAGTTCGATTCGTGTGCAGGGTGGGGGAGTATTTGGGGAGGGGGGAAAGACGAGTCTGTGGTCTCCGGAGGTGTCTGTAAGGCTTCTCCGTCTGCGAAGCTCGATCGAAGCTGCGGAGAAGCGCGACTGTCCGAGGCGATCGGAAGCTTCCGTGACAATTACAAGGACAGACAAACTCATATGCGTTCCGTCCTCCTGCCACGCTCGAGCGAGCGGCCGCTTCGCTAGTTTCACCGACGAATTGTCATTGGTAATTCGATCAGGAAATATTTTAAATCGCGAGGTCGAAAGAGATATATATTCTTTTTATTGTAAATTTCAAGCTTGCGGGACGATCGAGCACGAGATGAAAGCTGCAGGTCGAAGGTAAATTTGGACCCGTCGGCCTCAAATCGGGAACACGGATTGGGAAAAATTGTTATTTAAAGACAAACGACTGGTTGATTAGCGAAAATATTGTACAAGACAAGTCGGTGAAAGGGAAGTGTACATTTCTACATTCTTCACGAATCATGGAACAAATTATCGTCTATGATGTACACGGATACGAAGCGGAGGAATCGAGTCTGCGGACGGTCGAGCTACGGTTGGAGAATCGAACGATCGCAATCGAAGTCTCGACAAAAACAAACGACTGATTGATTAACGAAAATATTGTATAAGACAAATCGGTGAAAGAGTAGTGTACATTTCTACATTCTTCCCGAAACGTGCGATAAATTATAATTTAGGATGTACACGGATACGAAGCGGGGAAATCGAGTCTGCGTACGATCGAGCTCCGTCGGAGGATCGAGCGATCGCAGCCAAGGTCTCGGTTGGTAAGCTAGCAGTCTGTCGTCAACGTCCAATAAATATTCATCGGTGTGACGAATGTGGAGCGTTGGAAATATCGGCGTTTAGCCGCGTGAGATCGATCTTTGGAAAGGCGTGCAACTATAAACTGTATAGCGAGAGAGGCGTGTGTATGCGCGCGGCTTTGCTCGGTTGCATCGTCCGAGTCCTTGCTTAGATTTTTGCGCTTCTCTCTCGCTCGCTCCCTCTGGCGCTCGGCCTCAGCACAAACACGGTTTCTCCGGTGAAACCTTGTACTCGCAAGTTGAATTTTACGCTGCAATTTTACCATTGCCGCTTTCGATTCTGCGCTCTTTTTTTCTCTCCACGTTTTACTGTTTTCATTCCGAACGAAGGTGGCGCCTGACATCGCGATCGAACGCGAGCACAAAATTCGAGTTCTAACTCGAGCGAAGCGTCGATTTCGAACTTAGGGTACAAGAAGTATTTTAACTTCGAACCTCGAACCCATATGTAAGTTCGTCCAACGAACAATTTGCATCGCGACGATTTTACACTAGAAAAATAAAAGAGAACAGTAAACTCGCAGTTTACGCGCATTTAGCCCCCTAGTTACAGTTACGTCACTTTAGCGGCAGCGTCGGCGAGGGAAACACACAGCGAGGAGAGAGCTCAGGCTCAGCGAGGAGTGACAAAGACTTGGCGAGTGCGCGCGCGACAGAGATAAAGAAATAGGGACGTAAAAAAAAAAAGTAATAAAAAAGAAAATCTCTAAAACTCGAATTCGCGGAGCTCGTGCTACGGGCTCTCCGAGGCTCTCGGTGCGTCCCTGCCAGCTGTCAAACCTCCGCCAGGTGCTCGGGGGTGAAGTGTCGCGGGCAGAAGTCGCAAACGATTCGGCGACGAGGGAGGGCAGGGGGGGGGAGAGACGAAACGAAGAGCAATATGGCCGCAGTGTTCCCTGCGAGCTTGCCAGTGGCGCGTCGTTCCGCGACCAATCCGTCGTCGCGCTCCCAACATTGACGAGAGAAACGTTTCTTTTTTTCCCACCCAAAGACCGAAGTAACTCGTCCGCGCTCGCAAAGTATCTCGGACAGTGGAGTGAACACTTATTGAAAAAAAAATAAAATCTAAAAAATCAAAAACCAAAAAAGTCCAAAAAAAAGGCCGAAGGAAAAAAATTAAACAAAAAAAGGAAATCGTCTCACCCTCTCGCAGCGAGAGACTTGCCGTCCCACTCGAATTTTCTCACAAGGACCCGAGTTCTTCTCGTCTTGATCTTCAGTGTGCGCTCGAAGCTCGCAAGCGGTGTGCGCTGGATAACGATGGTGCAATGAAAAACATAGAAATATGTGTTTTCGTTAATTGTCGGTCACGCTCGTCGACGACCAAGTCGCGTCGTGTATATAATGTGAACGGAGTGAACCGTCGATAGGTCGCAGAATACTCACGGCATTGGGAATTAACATCGAGCCCCGAAGACATTGGAGCATAGAGCCATGCCTGATGAGGGCGGCCATCTTGTCGATACTGCGAGATCGGCATTGGCGCGGTGATCCGCCGCGCCGCGTCGCTTCGCTCGCTCGCCTCTGACATTGGCTCGCGTCGCGACCGTGTGCTGGCGCTGTTGGGCACGTTCGGCGCGCGCGCGCGCTCGCCACTCGCCTCTGTGTTTTGTGTTCCGCGACGGATATTTCCCCCCTGTGTCCGCCTGTCCGCCATTTTACAGTCGCCATTGAGAGGTGAAAAACCCTCCTAAATGTATCACGGATAACGTGTTCCCGGAGGTGATAACCCGCGGCAAAACCGCCCTCGCACCGAAATACCAGCTTCGAAGCTGACGATAAAACCAACGACAAAAACGCCGGAGTGTGCCGCACGTTAAGTCGGTGAAAAAAACCGCGGGTTCCGAAATGAGTTTCGTGCTTTTCCACTAAAAGAAGAAGAAAAAAAAAGAATCTTTGATAATACAAAAACGTAAACGGATTGAGAACGGGGAAAGAGGAAGTAAAAAAAAAAACGTATATCTGTGTGTACACTTCGTACCCGCGAAATTGTCCTCGGTGGGAGGGGATCGTCGAGATAACGTCGAGCCTAAGGTTGTTGTGTCTTTTTATTAAGTTCCAATTAATTTTTCTCTTTTTTTTTTTCTTTTCTGGTGTTAATTCGCGCATCGTCGTTGTCGCCCACCGTGCGTTTCCGAGTGTTCCGAACGGATCTCGTGGGTAAAACTATACCGACGATGGAGAATAAGCCATGACGCACCCGTCCCATCAGACGAACGGCGCCAGCTTGGAGGACTGCCACACGAATTTCTTCGCGCTGGTGAGCCGTTTTTTTTTAAGTATCTGTTGTTTGTCTCGCCGTGCAGCGTTTGTTCGACGATCAGAAAATGAAGCTCGACGAAGCTCGACTTTCGACCATCGTCGACTGCAACATTTTTATACTTTGCGCTTCGGAGCCGAGAGAGGGCAAAGGGGCCAACGGGAACGCACGGAGAGACGTAAAAGCCGCCTAGGCGAGTCGAGAGAGTTTTATCCTTTGCGGAGAGCCTCTGCGGAATGAGCTCGTAGAGTTCGACACGAAATCGTGCCCCCCACCCCATCTCCCCCCTGCGAATGAGACCCACGGAGACACAATCATCCCCTTGCTGTTAAAAAAAAATTGTTAATTTGATGCACCGGAAAGTTTTTATGCAAAAACTGGAACGTTATATTTAAATTTACGATCGTGGTGAAAAATTAATGGTGAAATTTAAAGTAAATTATAGGGATTTGACATTCAAATTCGAATTAAATTAATGGAATTTTGCAGTGAAATTTAATGTAAATTATTGCAATTAAAGTAATTTTGTAATAAAGTCAATATGAATTCTTAAAGCTAAAGTGTTTCTAAAGTTTTAAAAATGTTTTCATCGCGATTGGAAATGAAACTTAACGTGCCAGTTTGTGCACAAAAACTTCCAGTACCGGTGCATAAAATTTCACACGAATTTTTTTTACACTGAGCTCCTGACTCGAGCTCGGTTTAGCCGAAAGATTCTGGAGATAAGGGAGGCGGAAAAAAAGGGTGTCCTCGATTTTTTTCGGTGATCGAAACTCTTCGACGTTGCGATATGTGTATCGAGAGACGCGTATCGAAACACCCCGATTCTAATTCACTGTGAAAAAAAAAAAATTAGTCTGAAATTTAATGCACTTGCATCGGAAGTTTTTATGCACAAACTGGCTTAATTAAATTTCATCTACAATTGTGATCCAAAATTGATGTGTGGTACATTAAAAACTTTTGAGACTTTGCCTTAAACAATTTACATTAATTTTACTATGAAATTACTTCGATTTCAATAACTTACTTGAAATTTCACTGCAAACCGTTCATTTAATTGTCGGGCACGATTTAGTACATTAAATTTAGCGAATCGCTTTTCGCACAAATACTTCAAGTCCGCTGCATTAAATTGACAATTTTTCAAACAGCGAATGCAACCACGTTTCAGTGGCGAACCGAGAGTCGGTGGGAGAGGCGTCTCTCCTACGCGCGTACGGAGTGTGTTGGGGGTCTCGTAAGGCTATGTGCGGCAATGCTCGAACCGTATTACCGCTCGAGTGTCGTAGCGCTCCGAATGTCAGCCGTGACGTCACACGACAACACGGCCGGGAGCGTCAGATAAAAAAGAATTTATCTACATTATCGACAACGAATAATCTCGTTTCGACTGCGTGATCTCTCTCGATCTCTCGATCCGTGCACAAACGCGACTACAGATAACAATTTTTTTTCGCCTCAAGAAAAAAAAAAACAACTTAAATATTTCCAAATATTAAAAATATCAATAATAAAAATAGTAAAAAATGCGAATCTTAAAAATTGTAAAAAAAATTCGAATATTAAAAATATTCAAAAAAAGACAGGGCAAGATGGAGTTTTTGTCGTCAACAAGTGTCGAGGCGAGGAAAATGAAGAAAAAAAAAAACCACTATCGACGCTTCGATAACGAAAACGACGAGGCAAAGAGAGAAAAAAAAAGAAGTGAAACGCGTTTTACAAGCCTCGGAATTAGCTGTCCGCTCGCAATGATTGTGCGACGAGTGCAACCGCTTAGCTCTCGGGAGTTTTATACATAAGCGAAGGAAGAAGGCGCGCGCGAAGTTTAACCTCGGGAGTAGCGTAACGGTGAGCCAGTTTCCTTCGGCTCTCTCACGCGGCCGACCTGGCGGAGGCCGGACGAGCAAGACACCAGTGAGCGAGAGCGAGAGAGAGAGCGAGACAGCCAGAGAGACAGAGAGAAAAGACAACCACAACCGTTTGAGACCTCGATTCTCTTTATTTTATCGGCAAAAAAATATCTCCTTCCAAATCGGATTCAAATTTTTAATCGACCCAATACACACCCACGCATATGCAAATACTGTAAGTTTTGTAACTTACTCTCCGTAAAACCGATAATAATAACATTCTTTTAATTTGAATATTTTTCAAAGCCCATGGACATTGTAATGTTTTTCTCCGAGCGATAAGCTTAATCCTCGTGAATCCCCGATCTGGACGAGGCGACTGGAGGCTCGGCGCGTACGTTAGCGGGCTAGAGATAAGCAGAATGAGAGAATCCTCTCACGATTCGTGAGCGGGACGAAGAAACACCGCGAAAACGAAACAAAAAACACACACACATATATATATATATAAAATATGTATTTTATATATATATATATATATATGTGTGTGTGTGTGTGTGGCGGTGCGCACGTTGCTTGCGGTGTGGAAGCTGACGCAGATAGAGAAAGAGAGAAATATTGAGAGAGAGAGAGAGAGAGAGAGAGAGAGAGAGAGAGAGAGAGAGAGAGAGAGAGAGAGAGAGAGAGAGAGAGAGAGAGAGGGATAGAGACTAGCCTGACTCTCGCGGTCGTCGTACCCTCGACTCGTAACATTCCTTTCGCCTCCACGACTCGCCAGCTCTCTGCCACACTCGCCTCGTTGTACTATATACTAACGTGATATACTATACGGCCTCTCTTTCTCTCCGTCACTCCCGAACGAACGAGAACGAAATAAACATCTCTCTCTCTCTCTCTCTCTCTCTCCGTGTATCTCGCTATTTTCCTTCTCGCTCGGCGACGCTACTCTGTTGCTCTCCTCGTCGGGAGAGCACCGTCGTCGCGGGTCCGAGAGAGAGTCGCCTGCGTTGCCAAACCTGCAACAACAACATTACCAACCCTCTGTCTAGCGTCATCTACAGGCGGCGCGAGGCTGTTTTTTTTATTTTATTTTTTTACTTTTTCCAACGCTCACGCGACTACCGTGGTAACTGTGTCAGGCCTTCGGGCTCGCGAGAATCTCGCGATCGATGCTTCGAATTTTTTATTCTTCGTTTTTTTGCTCTGCACTCCGTACGCGCTGATCGTCGCGAAATGAGAGATCGGTATTTTTGATCGTTCGTTTTCGGGATAGTGTGCAAAAAGATAAGTGAGATAAGATGTGTAAAAAAAAAAAAAAAAAAAAAAATAATAAAATCCATCAGACCGGCTCATTGTGCGAGCGCGAATCGAAACTTGAAGGATATTTTAAGGGGAAAGAGAACGATGAACAAATATTGGGAGGGTTGTCTGTTGTTCGAGCCTGGAGAGCGACACGTGCTTTATTTGGATTTCTCTTCGTCGAGCCATTGCCTCTTTTTTTTTTTCTTGTTTGCAGCGAAATTGATACACCGGGAAGCAACACTTATGCCGACTTGGCACGACGATACGGTGAACGGTGCAAAAGTTGCAGGCTCCGGATGCTTAATTATTCGGGTTCATCGGAACCACGTGTGGTTCGATGGTTAAAATAATGATAATAATAATCAGAACGACCCAATATTTAATAGAGAAATATTTTTTCAATACTATTAATACGAAACGTGGAAAATTATTATTAATGACTGTCGATACTTCGTGGAGCAAAAATGGGGAAGACAATTAATATATTAACGGATATATGGAAACAAACATCACGACCCACATTGCAAGCGACAAAAATTTCGATGAAAATAAAAAAATAAAAATATTATTAATCGGAAAAAAAATCGTTACGACTGTGAATAATTTCAACAGACGAAAATCACGAAGACGTTTACATTAACCTAAATTGGGAATAGTACGATAAAAAAATGTTAACAATAATCAGAACGACTCAACATTAATCAACGGAAATATTTTTTTGAATACTATTAATACGAACGACCGGAAATTATTATTGTAAACCATCGATACTTCGTGGAGAAAAAAAATTAGGAATACCATTAATATGCCAATGAAATTTAAACGATCCATATTTTTTTGAATTGAGGAAAATTACAATCGAAATTAAAATATCGATATTCTAAACGAAAAAAATACGACTACGAATAATTTCAGCAGACAGAAATTACGAAGACTATCAGCGTTTCGATTACCGTGGATTGAGGAGTAGTACGATAATAAAAAAAAAAGGTAAATTAATTTCACAAATTCGAGTGTTAATATCGCCGTGTCCGATTCCGGTGTTCGGGACCGCAGACGATGGGCAATGGCGTTGGAGGTGCGTGCCGGCGATCGAGCCGGTCCTCACCGGGGTTCTCCCGCTCGTTTCCCTCTCGGGGTCTCTCGTGGCGCGTTGTGGCGCGCGTCCTTCCCACGAGCGCGCACCCCGACGCACCGTATAGAATCCCTCTATCTACGCCGTCGCGATGTACCAGCGTCGGCGAGCGCGGCGGGGCCGGAGACGAGGGACTCGTGCATCGATACACATCCTCTCTCTCTCCGTCTCTCTTCCCCTGCCCCTCCCCCCTCCGGCAGCCCCTGCCGCCGTGCCTCTCTCCTCTCGCGGCGACCCGCGTGACCGTTCCGACGCACGCCCGATCTCTCTCTCTCGCCCCGTCCCTTGCGTTCGTCCGAGGCGCACATGCGCCGCGCTAATGTTTTGGCCCCCTCTGTGTCGTCCCTACAACTCGCCACAAAACCTCTGCGGCTTCATCTCCAATGCACTAACCCTACTCGCTTACTGGCATTCTCGATACGCAATTACAAACGTGCAGTCACAGTTCCCTTTACGAATAATCGTTGTAAATTTAAGTTTCTTATTTTTTTTTTTTTTTATATGACAATCAGTTTGGGGAGAGTAAAAATTGTTAAATGTTATAATTATGGATATATTGAAAACTTGGCTTTCATCTGTGATGCACTAATCCTACTTGCTCACTGGCATTCTCGATGCGCGATTACAAACGTGCATTTACAGTTTACGAATACGCGTTATGAATTTAAGTGTTTTTTATTTTTAATTTTTTTTATGATAATCTCTTTAGTGAGAGTAAGAGTTAAAAATATTATAATTATGAAAGTATTGAAAATTTCGCTTTCATCTTCAATGCACTAAGTCTACTTGCTTACTGGTATTTTAGATGGTAGGGTGGCATAGACCCCGATGAATATCCACCGAAAAAAATAACCCCCGAAACGTCAATTTATTAAAATAATGCGAAACCTATCGAAACTGTCGAATCGCAAGTGCATTCCGTTGGGTACAGAAGATAGGTGGTGTTCCGTCAAGTAACTGTGCTAACGTTAGCCACGATATAAAGATCGGAACATTAGCGATTGTAAATTTATCTGGTATCTCATATACAATCGATCAATATTATCGTCAGATGAGACTTTCGCTCGGAGGAATCAGAATCGTCGATTCACGTGATGTCCTTGAAGTTTTTAATTCCCGGAAAATTTGAGTTTGTTTAAAAATTTATATTTAGTTTAGTAAATGTTTTTGTCTTTTTTTTTTATTAACTGCCACGTATTTCGACGTATTTGTTCCCGCCGAATACGAATCCGCTGGCCTTTTTGGGGCTAAAGTACAGTGAGACATTGAAAGTCTCGATTTTATGCACGAAAAATCGTATTTTTGGGATTAAAATCTAAAATATTGGGTTTGGAGGAAAATGAACGTCATATTCGTGATCAAGGGGCTGCAATATTTTAATAAAGTGACGTTTCGGGGTTTAAATTTTCAGATATGCGTGTCGACCTTTTTTCTTTTCGGGGGATAACCGTTCGGGGGCTATCCCACCCTACCTAATCTCTTTAGTGGGGGTAAAAATAAAAAATATTATAATTATGAAAATTTGGCTTTCACCTCCGATGCACTACTTGCCTACTTGTTAACTGGCATTCTCGGTACGCAATTACAAAGTGCAGTTATAGTACTCTTTATGAATGCTCGTTGTAAATGAAATTGGTTCTTTTTTTATAATTATCACTTTGGTAATGGTCAAAATTAAAAATATTATAATTATGGATATATTGACAATTTGGCTTTCATCTCCAATACACTTCATTACAAACGTGCAGTTACCCTTTACGAATGCTCATTGTAAAAAACCTAGAATTTTAATTTTTTTTTCTTTGCTATAATAATAAATAGTGACGGTAAAAATTTTAAATATAATTCCGGATATTTTGAAAATTTTGCTTACTAACAATTAAAAAAAAAGGATAGAAATTTTGTCGAAATTTTGCGATTTGTCGAGTATGGATATTTCGGCTCTATTTGACGTGCAACTTGTCTTGAATCTTTAACACGCCCTTTCGACTCGGGGGCCATCCCGATGTTTGTACGCGTTTAGCAGATACGCGAAGTAACGATATACAGGGAGCACGAGGGAGCAATGACCGAGTGAGAGAGCCACGATATATCCTAGTGATAATCGTCACGCTCGAGAAGACGACTAATGAGCGGTCATACGCCCCGTAGGCGCTCTCGTGTGTACGATTTACAAACTCTACTATAACACTCGTTATCCGACCCCCGAATCGTCCACGTGCATCATTTTCACGCTTTTCGATTCTTCGATGACGCTTTTTTTTATACAAATTTAATTCCCCCTCGTATCTTATTTAAGAACTTCGAATAACGTTAATTAATTTACAAACAAAATTTTTTCACGGTGTTTAACATTTTCTTATTACATTGTTTTCGATTTTTCTTGTCTCGACATTTTGCTTGTTAGTCGTCGCTGTACCTTTTTTGGGTTTTTATTCTATTCTATATTATATATATAACAATATAATACAGTACTGCCATTATATTGATACTATTATTAATATAATATAGTATTTATTGTTTACGATGTATACAATAAATATAATTAATCCGGACATTAGAAAAATTAGAATCGATTGGAGGATCGTTAACGGCCGACTATGGGGTATTTATCGGTAGGCAGTAAACAGCGTGGAGATAAAATCCAATGTCAATCGGCGAGAGTGGTAGCACGTGCTTTGTCACTCCCGGTTCCTTCGGCTCCGCCGTTCGCCTGTCGGCTTTAACGGGGGCGTCCGGATGTGTGTGAAATCGTCGTATAAAGATTACGCGGAGCACTCGGTCGTGCCTCGGGTTTACAACTCCCCGCGACAGTATATACTCTCTCGAGGGCACGAGGTGTCCCCCACGGTCATTACCGCCTCTTAACGGTCCTCGCTTATAAACACACGTCGACCCGGCTCCCTTTCTTTCTCGCCAGTTACACCGGACTTTTTATGTTCCACGATCTCTTCCATCGATTCTCTAACGTCTTTTCAATTGCTCGCTCACTCTGTCGGCACTTCGAGAGGTCTTAGAGATGCCAATTGTCAATAACATTAATCTTTTCTTTTTCTTATCTATCGCCTGTTATTTTTTTCGAATGGCGGGAATAAATCAAATGGCAAGTTCAGTCAGTAAGAAAGAAATTGACAGCAATTTTGATGACCTTGCAGTTTTCAGAAAAAAAAATGTTGGAATAAAAAAATATCTTTTACTCGCATGTTTTTCATCTATTTAATGCAACGAAGGCGAGTCCGGTAACGGTCTTTGCCATATAGCGACAAAAGAAAATGCACACAAAAGTTTCATAACATTTTAGTGCCTCTCGAAATCTCGTTACGAACAACCTTAATCGGTTAGTCAATAATGTTTGTTATAGATGCAAAAAGAAGTTTTATAACATTTTAGGATTTCTCGAAACCCCGTTACATGCTACCTTCATTATGAACTCAACTGTTCTTCAAGACAGTGGAGCAATTATTTTTTTTTTTATCCACGCAAAAAAAATGTTCGGTTGGTCTACGAAACCAAAAGCCGTTTTTCTTTTTTTTTTTTCTTTCTTTCGCTACGACACGTTAATCTCGTCGGTCGAGATTCAAGCAGAGTGTTGCCACGTGCCGGGACCGCACATGCTGGACATCTTGGTTTAGACACTTGCAAAGCCACTTATATATATATATGTATATTTGCACATGTATAAAAATATAAATCCTATACTGCCCTGACCTGTACAAATAATTTCTTCGATGCAAAAAAATGTTCTATCGGTCTACATTTAAAAGTCGTTTTCATATTTTATGATTAATTTTTTCTGTTCTTTCGCTACGACACGTTAATCTCGTCGGTCGAGAATCAAGCAGAGTGTTGCCACGTGCCGGGACCTGTGCTGGACACATCTTCTTTTAGACAGTTGCAAACCTACTTATACATAATATATTATACATTATAAATGTAGGATCCAGACCAGATTGAATCCTACATACATACATATACATATAAATCCTATACTCCTCGGACTTATATAAATAATATTTTGTCAAATTTACGTATATGTATATGTATATGTATATGTATATGTATATGTATATGTATATGTATATGTATATGTATATGTATATGTATATGTATATGTATATGTATATGTATATGTATATGTATATGTATATGTATATGTATATGTATATGTATATGTATATGTATATGTATATGTATATGTATATGTATATGTATATGTATATGTATATGTATATGTATATGTATATGTATATGTATATGTATATGTATATGTATTTATATACCTATATATGTATATCTATATCTATACTACGTAACTGCCCCCGTGGCGACGTCACGGATTGCATCCATCTACTTGTCTACATAGCTCTACGTGGTCGACGTGGTCGAAGGAGAAGGAAGAGCGACAGCCGGCAGCAGAAGCAGCAGCGGCGGCACGCGGACGGCCTTGCACGTCGGTTCGCGCTCGCGCGCTCGTATTGATCAGCGTAGGGGGAGGGCAAAGAGTGAGAGAGAGGGAGATGGACAGATATATAGAAAGAGAGAAAGCGAGTTTGACGTCGAAGAGAAAGATAAAGTGAGAAAGAGTGAGAGGCGACGAAAGCAGCGACTGGTGAGGTGGGGGGGAGCTACGCCGCTTTCTCACTCTCGGTCCTTTCCTTCCTTCCTTTTCTTCGAGTCGCCCCCTTTCATACACAAAACTCACGCGCAAGCCTGCGAACGGTCATTGATAGGCGCGCGCGCTTCTCCGAATAGGGACGCAAGCGCGCGCTCTCCCGACGCCCCCGCGATCGCAATCTGCGTTTGGACTATATAGACGTGTATATATATATATATATGTATGTTACGTGGATCGACCATCGCAATGGAAAGAACATTTTTATTTTTTTTCTCTAATTTTAGCCCGAAGTTTAGAGAAATATTCTATCTTTTTTTTTTTTAGATATAAAATTTTCAATAAATTGACAAAAATTATAACTTGAAGCTCACGTACGGGACTTGCCTTGTATGGCGAGAAAAAAATGTCGCCAGTGTGCAATCTTCGAACTATTTGAAGTATTGGAATAGTAAAATTTCTATTGTTTTCATCATTTTTATTCGGCGAAGAACATTGTTTCTTTGACCGCAGCGATTCCTGTGAAATGTATATATGTATATTTTTTCTGTTACGTGGATCGACCATCTCAATCAGTGTTTAAAAAAAATGTAAATTTAATGTACCGGACTGAAAGTTTTTATGCAAAAACTGGTGCATTAAATTTGATGTACGATTGTGATGAAAAATTTAAATACTTTTAATTATTGAAAATACAGTATTTCAAATGTTTTCAATACACTGTATATTAAATTTTCATCACAATAGTACATGAGATTTAATATCGCAGTTTTTGCACTAAAACTTCCAGTCCGGTACATCAAATTTCATACGATTTTTTTACCGTTGTCCTCGAACTGTTCGAACTATTCAGATAGTAAGAGAAAATACTAAACATTTCTATCTTTAGCAGTAGTAAATTTATTGACAATACATAATATATAACAGTTTTCGATACCTAAAATGGTTACAGTTTCCAACACCATAAAAACGAACTTAAATCTTATCACGTACATAGCATATTGCCGATTGGCCATCGACCGAACTCCCCCAGCCACTATTATTATTATCATCCTCATTTATTACCCGTACAACAACTCTAAAGTTGCCTTGACCGCGCGCGACTCCCGCGAAACATAATTAACTTCCCTTCCACTGTAGGGAACTGTTTTACCGACAGTAAAGAAAAAAGAAAAAAAAAAAAAAAACATAGGATTATCTCGCATTTTCGCGCATACCTTAAAGATACACTACGAAAAATTAACTTACTTTCTGTCGGTAAATAATAATAATAACGTTGATTTATGGACTCGTCGGATCGATTGATTAATTGGCTCAATTGATTGACGAAAGATAAAGTTATTTTATCGATCGTCCGTAAATAATAAAAATTATAATTATAATAATAATAAAAATAACATTGATTTATGGATTGGTTGGATCGATTGATTAATTTTTTTTGTTTTTTTTTAACAGACGGACCTCTGCGGCATCAAATGGAGGAAGCTCGTGTGGGGCGAAGTGGCCGGGGGCTTTGGGGGTACCCCCCTTGAGGACCCAGTACTGTCGAGCTTTTCGCGTTGTTTAGCGGGCGACATACTCTGCGTGTGGCGTCGTGTAGCGGCCGCGCCACCCTCCGGTGGTTCCGGTCCCGGCGGCGGTGGAATCTTCGACCTGGGCATCGCACCCTCGCCGGCACCGCCTCCTCTCTCCCTCACCGCCGCGAAGGAACTCTGGATCTTCTGGTACGGCGAGGAACCCGATCTGTCGGGCCTCGTCTCACCGGAACTCATCACTTGCGGTAAACGATACCCTTTGCTCTTAATTTTTTTGTAATTTATTTTTTAGTTTTATTTTTTATTTAACAAAAAAATTCTCACTCTCATCCGATCGGCTTTAAAATTGTTCAACGATCTCTCGTCCCCCAGAAGACTGCACGTGGGTCCGAGCGCACCGGCAGCGTCCGCTCCGCTTAACCGTCTCGACGAGTCCCTGGAGTCCTCGAAATATTTTCGGATTCTTGAAATTTTTCTCGGGGCTCCTTGACATTTTTGTTGTTTCCGTTGCTCCTTAAAATTTTTTTCGTCGATCCTCGAAATTTCTTCCGTTGATCCTCGAAATATTTTCGGTGGATCCTTGATATTTTTTTTCGTGGGTCTTTGAATTTTTTCCCGGATCTTGAAATGTTGTCCGTGGATCCTAGACATTTTTTCCGTGGATCCTTATATTTTTTCCATGGTTTCTGGAAATATTTTCGGTGAATCCTTTGAATCTTTCTATGGATCCTTGGCATTTTTCCGTCAATCCTTCAACATTTTTCTGTCAATCCTTCAACATTTTTCCGTGCATCCTGGGAATATTTTTCGTGGATCTTTGACATTTCGTCCGTGGATCTATGAAATTTTTTCCATTGATCCTTTAAATTTATTCCGTGGATCCTTGAAATCATTATTATTCCCAAAAATCTTCCTTCCGTATAATCGACCGACGATCTTCATTTCGTCCTCGAAATATCCTGAAACTGTCATTGAAAGGTCCTCGAATCTGCCGCGGAACTTAGATCCTGGGGTATCGATTTCCTCGAATGAAAATGGAACCATTTGTAGCCACGTACCGAAACCGCTCGTACAAAAATGTCTTCGGGTTACAAAAAAAATAATTTACGATCCGTTCGTATTTCTATCGTCGGTAATTAATTAATTTTTTTTCTTCTTTTTTTTTTCATTTTTTTCTGCCCAACCGTTACCGGTGTTTTGGTGGCGTTGAAGAGGAACTCGTCGGGGTCGGTGAACCATGACCGCGCTCGCTCGGAACGCCGCGTTGCAACTTTGCGCCCGCCCGGTGCCTTCGCGCAGAGAACACAGCAGCAGAGCAATAGTGTGCTCTCCGTTACCGCAACCGTGTTTTCACCACCGATTGCGCAACTCCGAATCGTCGGCGGTGTCGATGAGCGATGCCGTTGCGATGCTCTTGCTCCCTCGCATTCAGATTCGTTTTCCTTTTTTTTTTTACAATTTTTTTTTTTCTTTCATTTTTTTCCCCCCGTTCTTTATTTTCCTCGTTTGCTTCTTTTATTTTTATTTTAAGTAAACCACGAAATGACTCGTCGGGCCGTTTTTCGCGAAGCCGATACGGCGCTTTTACGACGTCGTGCGTGTGTTCGACGCTCGACACGCGCCGCGATAATAAACTCATTCATCGAACTCGAGCCGGCCGCTCGACTGATACCGGAAACTATAAACAACCGTCCTTCGAACGCGGCTCGTTTGTCCGCACGCTTTCTCGCGATTTATTCACAATTTTAACCGATTTTTTTTTTCTTTATTTAACCGAAATTTTTATAAATTTTATTCGAAATTCGTATAAATTATATCCGATATTTGTATAAATTTTATTCGAAATTTGTATAAATTATATCCGACATTTGTATAAATTTTATTCGAAATTTGTATAAATTTTATCCGAAATTTGTATAAATTTTATCCGAAATTTGTATAAATTTTATCCGAAATTTGTATAAATTTTATCCGAAATTTGTATAAATTTTATCCGAAATTTGTATAAATTTTATCCGAAATTTGTATAAATTCTATCCGAAATTTGTATAAATGTTATTCGAAATTTATACAAATTTTATCCGAAATTTGTATAAATTTTATCCGAAATTTGTATAAATTTTATCCGAAATTTGTATAAATTTTATCCCAAATTTGTATAAATTTTATCCGAAATTTGTATAAATTCTATCCGAAATTTGTATAAATGTTATTCGAAATTTATACAAATTTTACAGAGAATAAAAAAAGCTGATTGCGATTACAAATTTGTACAAAGATTTGTGGAAAAATGCATACAAAGTTTATACGAAGTTTGGACGAAATTAACTGTGCACCGGTGTCAGCTCCGCTCTGGATCGTCGAGCGTCGGCGGCACTCGTGTTGCAAGCGACGGGGCAAAGTGAGAGCGCCGTGTATACTTGTAACGGTGAATCGGCGCTCGAAAACTTTTCCGCACCGTGAGAGACACTCGGCGGCGTATACTACGTGGCAGCGTGTTTTCAGCCGTGGGGAAAGCACCGCTCGAATCGGAGCGAGAACAATGTTTGAATGACGCGCTAAATCAAGAAACACAGTACTGTCTCGATCGTTAAACAAAAAAATTAAAAAATTAAAAAAAATAAAACTATGAGACGAAATTTTGACGAGAACTTGAAAGCTTTAAGAAAATAATATAATTTATTTATAAAAATAAAAATCCTATCGCCAAATAGATTTTTCTGTATCGACCTTGCACCCAAAAATATAATATTAATGTCGATAATTTTATCAATCCAATATTTTAAATATTTCGTTACTAATTATCTTCTATCAGAAATCATAAAAAATTTCTATTTATTGGGCATTGTAGAATTTTGGACATTTTGTCGGGCGAGAACGATGTTTTTTTATCGTCGCGATATTTCGATACCAATTATAATTTTTTCCCCGAGAAGAATTTATAAAAATGTCTATATATTTAGCGCCGTCAAATTTAGCCGCACACACTTTCTCCAGCGAGAACGCATTTTTATTATTCGCTTTATCACCGAGACAATCGACTACACATAAGAAATCATATTTACCTTCCAATTTTAAATCAATCCGATATGTTCAATTTTTCGATACCAATAATTTTCCCCGACAAGTTGTCAAAAAAAAGTCCATTAATAATTTACACATTAATTTAGCATCCTAAAACTTAGCCCTGCACACTTTTCTCCAGCGAGCCCAAATTTTTATCTTTTGTCGTCGCGACTGAACGCGTAAAAAAAAAAAAAATTATACGTGTCGTCCGGCGAATATTGTCAAATCGGTGGCGATGCACGACGTGGGTTGAACTATCGCGCTAAGCCGAGTCTAGTTGTTTATCGATCGAGAGAACACGTGTCCCGGCCGGCCAGTGGTTCTCGCGCGCGCTCCCCCAGACGTCACGGAAAATCCGTGCGCCGGCGTCCACGGATGACGTCTCTTTCGCGCTCCCCGCCCGCTTCCCCCCCTCCCCCCCCCACCCCCGCGTTTCCCCGACCCGCCGCAGTGACGAGTTAGCACGCCGTCTCCACCCCGAAAAACGTAACGCGCGAGCGGACTCGATGCTCTCCCCCCGTCCCGACCGCATCGGGAGGATCCATATTTTCCCCCGAGAAGGATAAAACGGCCGAGCGAACCGGGGCGAGGAGAGACTTTCACCGTAACGCGGAATATTCGTAGAACGGTCGTTCTCTCGCTTTTACCGAGGCAGGAACTTGTCCCACGCCGCGTTGGCTTGTCCTCTTTATGCAGATTTCCCACATCCGTATATGTCTCTCTATCTATCGTTTTATTCGCACCTTCGCCCTCCCACTTACCCTCGCGATAAAGGAGTCATCGATTGCTAAACCCGCAGTCCCACGTTTAGCCAATCATTCATTCTTGCATTCATTTGTACGGAAAATATATATTTTTTTAATAGAGTTAAAAATATGTTGTTATTGTTATTATTATTATTCGTTTTATAGAGAGTAAGTTACAAATTTATGGTATCTGCATCGTAGCTCTATCGTAGCAGAGAAACTAAATACCCATAAATTAAATTAAATGAATTGTTAATGTATTAATAATATAATATTTATAATAATCAATTTATATTTATTTATTTATTTATTCATTTATTATATGAGTATACGGGCCAATGGCCCTTTTTACATGGTATATGCGTATACAAGGTTTATGATGTGAGTGATTGCTGAAAATTACATCAAGTGAAACGCTTCTATCTAAATATCAGATAACGCCACAGCCTAAAGTTTTGAGCGCAGCAGGAGCGCAGTCCTCAACATTGCACGGGAATTTTCAGGATATATAAATTCTTGTTTCATATTTCTCTTCAAATCGGAAATTCCAAATGAAATTATACGCGACAATGTTCGTAATAATTTTAAAAAGACAAGTAACATTTTTTAAATAAATTGTATTTGTTGTCTGGAAATATTAAAAAAGAGTTAAAAATTTATATAACTAAAATTTAAATAAATTATGAATACAGTAATTAATACAATATATTAAATTAATACAATATAATGTTTATATACATTTTTATATAAAAAGGTCAATTTTTATTTCATATTTCTCTGCAAAGCGTAAATTCGTATAAAACTTATACGCGAAAATGTTTCCTAAAAATGTAGAAATACGAGTCGAATTATTGTAATAAATTGTCGTGGCTAAATGTATTGTTTTTGTTTATTTACAGAGAGCGAACAAGGTTCCTGGGAGAGCGGTCTTTCGTACGAGTGCCGATCGCTCCTGTTCAAGGCGCTTCACAATCTGATCGAGCGTTGCCTGCTGTCCCGTGATTTCGTTCGTCTCGGCAAGTGGTTCGTTCAGCCCTACGATGGCTTCGAGAAGCATCGATGCAGCAGGTAAACTCTCCGCCCGTAATATTTTATCGCGACGATCGATTGTCATCGTCGCGTGCGGTGATCGCCAATGCTAATTATGTCGTTCATTAAAAATTTCGCAGCAGTCACCTGTCCTTCTCGTTCGCTTTCTTCGTACACGGCGAGAGCACCGTTTGCGCGAGCGTCGACGTCAGGCAACATCCGGCCGTGCGGCATCTCACCAGGACGTGTCTGCAACGGACACAGACCACCCAGTCTGGCGTCAAGGGTAATTTTTTGCCATTCGTTCCACGAAAAATCATTGACGAAAAAATAAATAAATTAAATTAATCGCAATCGGTTCGTCGACCGTCGAAGAGCTCGAGAGTTTTGAAAATTTCCAAGAAGTGGAAAAAAATAAATGAAAATTATTAATGATTCATTTTTGTCATGCGTATTCATCTGGAGATGATAATGTATAGAGAACGAACTGAATAACCAACTAAATTCTTATTTAATATTTATGTAGAAATAATATAATAAATAAATGAAATTTAGTCGACCGTTAATCGGACGAATCGATCAAGAGTTCAAAACATTTGCAAGAGTTATTTTTATGAAGATTAACAATTGAAATAGACAATGGTTTTCATTGCCTCGGGTCCATCTAGAGATAACAATTAATACGTATATATACATAAAAATAGTACAATAAATTTCATTTATTCAGTTATTTATAATAACAGCTTTCGGTTTTTGAAAATTTCCAGGAATCAGAAGGAAAAAAAAATGAAAATTAAAAAAGAAAATGATTTTATTTCGAGCTTTCCATCTGAAGATGATGATGAATCGATAACCAACCGAATGACCAACAAATTTCCTGCTTTACATAAATGTAGAAAAATAGTCTAACAAAAATAAAACAAAATGTTGTCTGCTTGCAGTGATCCTGGCACCGTACGGACTGGCGGGAACTCTGACCGGTCAGGTCGGCAGGGTCGACAGTCAGCTTCTCGAGGAGTGGAAGCACTTTTATCCTATAAATGGCACGAGTATGGAGAGCGGTTTGCCGCCGCTCGTCGAGGTTCTCGTCGGCGGCGTTCGGATGCGCTATCCATCGTGCTACGTTCTCGTCACGGACATGGACGACGTACCGCCGGACACGCCACTGTCGCCACCGAACAGTCCGGCGAGCTACGAACACCCGAACTCCACGCAGCGGGACTTGAAAGCCGCGACCGAACTGCCGGAACGCGTATGGGCCGAGTGCTCGCTCGGCTCGCCAATATCCTCCGTCGCTTCCAAGACCACCACGGAATCTTCCTCGTCGGTCGAACTCGGCACATGGACATTCGTCGACTCTACACAAAAGTCTTCCTGCAGCTGCTCCAAGTGAGTATCGAGGAGCTCGAACAGCGCTCCGCTCACTATTTCACCTAGAAAAAAAAAAAAAAACGTTAATTAAGGAATCTTCGACTATCGAGCCAGAATTTGTCAGTCGTGAGTACAAACTTCAGTTCGAACTTGATGTCGGCACTTAAGTTTAAACTTGACTTCCTACTTGAGTTTGATCTCAGGTTTCGACGTGATTTTTTTGCCTTCGATTAAGCGTAAACTGCAGTTGAAAATTCCGATGTCGTGTATCTTTTTTTTTTTACCAATTTTTTTTTTTCGTTCTGCTTGCTAGGCCGGCTACGAGTCAGAGATGGACAATAAATAAATTTTCTACAAAATTCTGCATCAGAAAAAAAAACGTGCTATGAAGCAAACCGCGACAGCCAATTATTTTTTTCTCCATCTCCGTCACGAGTAGTATGCAAAGTAAAGCGACAAAGAAAAGATAAAAAAAAAAATACCGTGGGAAAGAACCTTGTCTCGCAATTACAGTAGAATTTTTTTAAATGGCTGCTGCAATGTGTGCATGTATAAGAAAAATGTTTAAGTGGACTATAGAGAGTGGCTCGAGTGCAGCGAATTAAAATTCGGCAATTATCTTGTATCTCCGTGACGCGATGTGTCCGAGCCTAGTTGCCTTATTTTTTATTTTTTTTTAATTCACTCATACGTTATTCCCGAATATTCACGAGTGTCTCAGTCTTGAAAGCAAATGTCGGTACTCTTCCGTGTGACTATAGTGTGTGTTATGCGAGAAAGAAAAGAAAACGAAACGAGAGAATGATTAAGAAAAAAAAAAAAAATAGAGTTAGCAAAGAAACCGAGAGGATGTTAAACGCAACGTTTACAGGTGCACGACCCCCGGGGGTTGGAAAGGCCTCACCTCCTCTCAAGTTCAGAGGGAGAGGCTTGACAAAGGACGGAGGGTCGTGCCTTTTCATCGACGTTCTACCACCCAGTGGGATGCCTCTAGCCCCTCTGTCCCTGCCAATGCCCCAAGGTGGGTAATATCTGCCTACCCGATCCGTTCCTCACCCAAACGCATCATTAATTCATTCGACGCAAAAAAAAAAAAAATAAAAAAAAAAAAAATAACTCACATTTCTTCAGAGATCGTTGAAACATTAACGTCACCGTTGATTAACTCATCTAACTCGGCTCTCGGTTTCCGGTATAGCAAAAAATAAACGAAATAAAAATTTAAAGTAACGTTTTATTTTATTTTTTCAAAATCAAATTCGCACACGAATAATCCTCATTCACATCGAATCACGCTTACGGTCCGTAAATTTGTGCCTTCCAATTTTGTCGAAAGGTTTGGTTCGCATGAATTCTCTACCGTCTTACTTATCTGTCACATCGCCTGTTTGTATCACACGTGCATGTCTCTCTCCTTCGCTCGTTTAATCGAATCGACGACTAGCTGCAGCGCAGAGCGTCGAATAGACGATCGTATTGGAGTTCGAATATCGAATGAAACAGCTCGAAAAAAAAATTATACGACGACGCAACGAACGATGAACGATAATTGCTCGCCAACATAGATGCAAAAGATGAAAAAAAAAATACGCTAAAAAAAATTCGTGTGACATTGAATGTGCCGTACTGGAAGTTTTTATGCAAACACTTGTATATTAAATTTCATGTGCAATTGCAGTGAAAATTTAATGTTCAGTGTGTTAGAAACGTTGCAAGTATTTAATTTTTCATAGTTTACTTTAATTTCAATGAAAAAATATATTCGTATCTCAACTCAATTGTCCATTAAATTGAATGTACCGGAAATGTAATGTAAATTAAATTTCATGTACAATTGTGATGAAAAATGAATATCCAGTTTATTTAAAAAATTAGGAATACTTCAATTTTAACAATTCACTGTAATTTCACTGAAAAAAGTATATTAATTATTCATCACAATACACCAGTCTTTGCATAAAAACTTCTAGTCCATTACATTAAATTAAAATTTTTATTACAGTGTAAACAAAATTTCTTGAAACATATTCCACACAATTGATATTTTTCAAATGTTGATTCATTGCCTATTTGAATTACAAATACGATTTTAAATGTGCTGCGTGACTAACAAGCTTCCGTTTTCGCAATATCCTATATCTTCAATAATAATAATAAAAATAAAAAAATAGTCAATGCAATGAATTCTGAAAATAAAAAAAAAACCAACTAACGAAAAAAATCTGCAATTAGATCGAGCGTGAACAGAACGGATGGAGCTCCAAGCACGCCGCCGGGTGGTCCGCCCTCTTACTCGAGGGGTCCGCCGACCGGAGGCGACTGTCCTCCAGTGCCCTCGGTCGGTTCGCCGAGTTCGCCAGCGCCATCGCCTCTTCCAACGCCCCATTCCGAGCCGGCGTCGGTGCCGCCGGCCGACCCGACGATGCCGACGCTGAGCCCGCAGCCACCGCCGAGTCATCCGAACACTGCCCCGCCGCTGACGCCGTCGCAGGGACCGAAGTCGACCGCCTCGTCGACGACGACGACGACCTGCAACAATCAAGTGCCGAGTCCGATGATGCCCGTGCCGACGCTCAAGCGGCCGATCCTCGCCTCGAGGGAGTACGAGGGAGCGTTGCTCGAGGACGAGAGACCGCTCTCGTGGCTGTACGACTACTCGACCCAGGAAGCCTGGCTGAACCACCCGGTGAAGCGTTTCAAGGGCTCGACGAGCGGCCCGGCGAGCCTCAGGACGAACAATCTCTATCCACCGACGAGCTTGCAGATCGTGCAGTCTCACGCGCCCAAGCTCGAGATAAAACAGGAACCGAACACCAACGCACCGGTGAGTGGCACGTGCTCAGGTTTTGCTAGTCTGCATCGCTCGATTTATCCTTAACCCTCCACGTACGGGGGGCTTGCTCGACGAGGAGCGACAATTTGCCGAGACGCAACGTTCGAACGACTCGAATAAGGAGTCGATGTGCTAAAAAGAAATCTGTAAAAATTCGGAGACGTAGCTTGAAGTGTTGTTTTTTTTTTTTTTTGGTAACGCGGAAGAATAGTTGTTTGTATGGCGGGATTGTAGAAGTGGGAGTTCTTGACTAGTGCGGCATTCGCACGAGTCAGGACTCGTGTTTCTATGAACGTGCTGTTCACATGATTTTTCGGAAAAATTCACGATAATCACGCTTTTCTTTTTTGGAAGTGTGCGCAGAAAGGCACTTTCTCGCACTTGTGCGAGAAAAAAATTACATATTGCGTTCGTGGGCATGCGCAGTGTTTTTCTCGCACGCGATGCGAAAAAGTGCCCTTTTGTGCTCGCTTCGCAGGAACGGAAAGCGCGATTTTACGTGCGTGCGTTAGGAAATAGTACATTACGATACTAGTGCGATAAAAGCGTTTCCGACGAGTGTTGCAATCACACGAGTTGAGAAAACATTTTTCGCACCAGTATCGTACAAAATTTTATTTCACAACGTGTGAAAATGTGGTTTTACGCACGCTGAAGTTTTTGCACCGAGTGAAATAAAATTTATTACGATAATCCCTATCGTTTTTGTGGTAAAAAAAAAGACACGACCGTTTGCTCTCGGCAAAAAGTCCGCCGTGCTTGAAGGGTTAAAACTATCGTCGCCAGGCCCTTTTTTTTCTTACAAACGTTACGTAGTGACGACTTTTTTTATAATTTAATTTTTTATACATAATTTTTTTATTAATTCCTTTATTATTATGGGAGGCGACGGAGAGCTGTCGAGGAACCAAAAGGGCTTTCACGAAGGTGATTTTTTCGGAAGGAACATTTGTAAAATTACAAGAGCGGTTTTTTACCGACACACCGATCGGACGCGTTTTCTGATTTTCGTCATCGAGCGAACGGTTTAGGGATTTGCGGAGGACTACGGGATTTTAAAAATAAGATTTGAATTTGAAAAAAAAAAAAACCGAGAAACCGCGATTATCCTGTTTAATTAATCGTCAGAAAGAAAGGGGGAAAAAAAAAAAGAAAAATCCTGCGAACACAATTTGTTTTCCAATCAGGGCGATTGCATGGGTGGTAGAAGCGATCCGTACGAGTTCGATGCAGCGGGTGAGGAGAACAGCGTCGGTGTCGATGGTCTCAGGCGTCAAAGGGACGAGCCCCCAAAGCCGGGTTCATTGTTCACGAGCGAGGGACTTCAGGCTTCCTACAAGGATCTCGATCAAATTTTCGACAATTCCGATCCGGATACTTCCAGCGACGAGACGGTACGTAGACTCCGACTCCGTTCTTCTCACCTCATCATTAACCCACCCTGACGAACGTCTCGAGAATTCAACCTTAAAAAAAAAAAAAAAAAAAAACTTATCAAAAAACATCAAAAGCGCCACTAAAACACAGTGTAACATTTTTCTTTTTAAATCTCATTTACATTATATATAAATATAATAATATATTTATTAAACATAAGCAATTAATTTTATTAATTTTATTAAATAATTAATTTGTTCGTTTATTTATTCGTAATATATATATATACATACATATATATATATCAATAATATTCGTGTGCGATGATTTCTGCTCGATGATTTGTGTATTAATTAACGAACGACCATTTTATTTTCTATATAAAAAAAAAAAAAAAAAAAAAAAACCATCAGAATCTGAACCAGCTTCAAGTCCAGACGCCGCCCGGCTCGAACAAATCGGGAGGACTTCACGAGGAGACCCGGCTGGACTGCATGAGCAAGCACAACAACCGGGGCGTCGGTGTTCTTCGTCCGGAGGAGCTCTCGAAGATGTTTCCGACGCCGCCCTCGTTGGAGCACAATCCGGTAGCCTCGCCCTGCCAGCTGAGCGACGCTCCGATGGACCAGACGGAATTGTCGGTGCCTCAGCGATCGATGCGCCACATTCCGGACATCTACCCGAACATGGGTTCGCCCCAGGAGGAGCCCATAGACGACTGGTCGTACGTCTTCAAGCCCGCCTCGATCTGCAAGCTCGTCGGTTCATCGAAGTACGCTCCGCTTACGAATCTACCGAGTCAATCCCTGCCGCCGGTGACGCTCCCTGCCCACTGCGTGTACAGACCTTCCTGGCAGTGCAATCAGAGCTCCGGCAGCAGCGAGAAGACCGCCGGCCAGACGTCGAGACCGGGCTCGGTCCAGCAGCAGGCTCAATCTCAGTCCCAGTCGCAGTCGCTTAGCGCGTCGCAGCAAGCTCCGGCGCAGCAAGCGCCCCAGCAGCCGCCCCAAGCTCCCCCGCCGCAGCAGCCGCAGCAGCAACAGCAGCAGCAATCCGTCTGTCCGGCGAGTCCGGCGCCACTCGGAGCTCCCTACAGAGCCGGGAGCCTGCCCGGACGACCTCCGCCGCCTCCGTACGACCAACCGAGTCCCGCAACCTCGACGACCTCGTCCTACCTTAACAAAAATCTTAACAGCATCGAGGCCGACACTCCGGGACCAGCCAGGGTGCCGGAGTCGAACTCCCTCGTCGTCAATATCCTCCTCGGCGACACCGCTCTCAATATCTTCAGGGATCACAACTTCGACAGTTGCAGCCTCTGCGTCTGCAACGCCGGGCCGAAGGTCGTCGGGAACATCAAGGGCGCCGACGCGGGCGTTTATCTCGCTGGTTCCTGGGCCTCGACGGGTGGGAACGCGCTCTTTCAGGAGGACGATCAGATCAGGTGCAGCTGCGGCTTCAGCGCCGTCGTCAACAGACGACTGGCTCACAGGGCCGGGTTGTTTTACGAGGACGAGATGGAGATAACGGGCATCGCCGAGGATCCGGCGGACAAGAAGAAGGGCTCGCTTGTCGCTGTTGCGTGCGGCGGTGGCAAGTGTCCCGATGGTCTCGACGTTATTCCCTCGAGCGTTCTCGAGCTCCTGCGCGAACAGTGTCTGATCGTTCAGAGCTCGGCGAGCAGCCTTTACAGGGCGGCGAGAATTTACGCGAGCACGAAGAGCCAGACGACGCTCGTGCCGTCGCTCAACACCTTGGAGTTCAACGACGGCAACGAGGTCTCGCTCGCGGCCCTCGATCAGGGGAAGATCGACGGAATACAGGCGGACCGCGTCAATCGGGTACTCGGCGTTCATCGGTGGGCGTTCCTGCGAGCACGTGGACCGCAGTGCAGCGGCGATATCGTCAGGATGATGAGGGCCCTTCAGCCACTGCTGCAGGAGGCCGTGCAGAAAAAATGCACGACGAGAATGTGGGAAGCGCCGTACACCGTCGCCGGGCCCCTGACCTGGAGACAATTCCATCGATTGGCCGGCAGGGGAACCGACGATCGGTGCGAACCACAACCGATTCCCGCTGTCGTCGTTGGGTACGACAGGGATTGGCTGTCGTTGTCGCCGTACGCGCTCAGCTACTGGGAGAAATTGCTACTCGAACCGTACGCCGGACAGAGGGACGTCGCTTACATCGTCGTCGCGCCGGACAGCGATTGCGTCATCAGCAAAGTCAAATCTTACTTCCGGGAATTGTCGACCACTTACGAGGTGAGAGAATCAACTTTTTGGTTGTTTTGGAGGTATCGATGGTCGCGATTGGGAAAAATAATTCAAACTATGATACTCGGGATTTCTTTTGTTATTCTTGCCGGACAGCGATGTTTCTTGGGATTATTTATTTGCTCGAATAACTTCCATTGGATTGTTTTTTTTTTCGGGTATCGATTGCCGCTTGAACAAGAAAAATAAAAATTGAGATACTCAGATTTTTTTTTCTTTTTTTTGCCGTTCAGCGTTGTTCGTGGAGATTATTTATTTGACCGACTAACTTTCATTTGATTGTTTTTTTTCTCGTGTCGATCGCCGATTGGGAAAAATTATAAAGACTAAGATACTCGGATTGTTACTTTTTATTTTTTCGGTCAGGGATTGTCGCTGAAATTATTTATTTGCCCGAATATCTTTCATTTTCTTTTTTTAATTTATTTATATATTTATTTTACTGCAGATCTGTCGATTGGGAAGGCACACACCGATCGCGAAAGCAGTGAGGGACGGTATACTTCGGGTCGGCAAATCGGCTGTGCAGAAGGCTTCGAAGCAACCGATAGACGAGTGGTTCAAGCTCCTCGGGGAGAATCAGATAGGGGAACTTTTGCGTCTTTACGCGCAGGTGTGCAATCATCGTCTGGCTCCGTACTTGACGCAGGTCATACAGGATCGAAGCTTTTTGGATCACGCCGATTCGCCGAGCAAACAGCCGCCATCGGTACCGTCGGCGGACTCGATGCCACCGACACCCGACGGCGTTACAATAAAAAACGAACCAATCGGTAAGCTTCGAGGCTATGATTTTCTTTTCAATAATTTTGTTCTTTTTTTCGAAGATTTAATTAACCATTCACGGACGAAACGCTTGTTTTTTTTGAGCATTTCTTTACGTAAAAATTATCATTTTTTGAGCATAAAAATTACAATATTTTCATATTATTTTTGTTGATACGCAGACGGAGAAACGGCACGCAGCGAGACACCGTCGTCGAACGCGACGCCGAACGCAAACTCAACGATGGGAAACACAACGCCGACGCCGCAATCGTCATCGTCGGCTTCGTCGACGTCACCGACGTCGGCGACCAATTCTGCGACGTCCGCGACGGGCGGCACTACGACGAACAACGTCGGTCCCGACGAGGAGGAGGTCGAACCTCCCGCGGTCGTAGTTTACATGGTCGAACCTTTCTCCCTCGGCGGTGCCGAAGATCCCGATCGTCGGCGACTGGCTATCTTGGCACTGCTCCGAGCTTATTCGGCTGCTGTTAGCAGTATGCCGGAAAACATTAGATCGAACATCAACGTCCAGGTACGAAACGATTAACGACCCAAACTTCGATCTTAAGTTCGATCTTAAGGAAATACGTCACACAACGACTTTTCTACTTTTGGAACTAAAAATCACAAATGTTATAAACCAATGAATAAGGTTTTTTAAAAGAATCTCTAGTAATTTTTTCCCCACATGGATTCCGAGATACATGAACTTAAAATTGTGTCAATTAGCATGAGCCGCATATGGCGCCGCGTGAAAAGCAACATTCTTTTTAAAAAGATATATGTTTCCAGACTACTGTATTAGAAATTTTTTTCGAAAGTAACATTACATTATTACCGACGCGTTAAAAAAATAAAATCGAGGTGTGCCCATATATTTTCGAAGATATTACGAGTTGAAGGAGCTTCGAACCTGTATATGTAATAGATACCTGTGCCTCAACCATTGCTAGCAACATGCCCCCCCCCATCACCCCCCATTAAGAACCGGCGATCTGTGACGTATTCCCTTAAGTTCAAACTAACTAATTGAGGATTCAGTGAAGATTAAGTGAGTTAGTTTTTATGGCAAGAAAAAATCTAACATTTATAAATTGCAGTTGATATCGTTGGAGAGCATAATGGAATTGGGACGCGCACGTGAGAGGCGAAAGATTCAGGACGAGATGAGAGCATTGGCGTTGAACGTCTTCCTGCAGGGTAGACGACTTCTAAATCACAACTCGACCGTCAAGAGTCTCACGGGCTTCGGTACCGCGGCGGCAGCCGATTTATTTCTCAAGAGCAAAGACGTTAGTGGATTCAAAAAATTTATTGGGTTTAAAAAATATGAGATTACATATTTTGTCATAAAAATATTTGTTGTTCCTTATAGGATCGAAACAAAGCACCGTACAGACTGTATGCCCCGGCGTACGTTCTGGCGCCTCTGAGATCGAAGAGCGAGGCACCGGAGAGTTTCGGAATAGCCGGACCGGAGGAGTGCGCCGTCCTCTACCTGAGTTATTGTCTGAGCGAGGATCAGTCGCGTTTGCTGGCCGTTGCGACCGACGACAGAGGCGAGATATTTGAGACTGCTACGATAAACATCGACGTGCCGAACAGGAAACGAAGAAAACGCGCGTCGGCCCGTCGCGTTGGCTTGCAGAAACTTATGGATTTCATACTCGGCGTTATGTCGCAGGGTGTAAGTTTTTCTTTAGAAATTTCAATGTAAAAACAAACATATGTGAAAATCTAAACTTCCACAAAGCGTCCTCATCTAATCTACTTTTGTGTACAAAGCTTCTATGAACAATCATTTTTCGTGGTTATTTGGCTTCCTCGTAGAGGAAGCTTTGCCAGTAAAAGAAAAAAATCGCATTTGAAAAAAAATTGCTGTTTGAAAATACAAAAAAATCACTTATTTTCTAAATATTCGCCACAAAAATTCACTATAAAAATTGTGGTTATTCGTCGTTTCGAGGCCATCTCTGATGCATTGTTTGCAACTGATCGCGAATCTGCGACTTATTTTACTCTTAGCGCAGAACTTCGTACTAAAGAAATAATAATTTGTCTCTCGAAGGTTCAACCATGGAGATTGGTCGTTGGTCGAGTGGGACGCATCGGTCACGGTGAATTGAAAGGCTGGAGTTGGCTGCTGTCGCGGAAGGCTCTTCTGAAGGCATCGAAGCATCTGAAAGAAATCTGCGGACAGTGCAGCCTGTTGTATCCGTCGGCGGCTCCGTGCGTCCTCAGCGCTTGTCTCGTCTCCCTCGAGCCCGACTCGACGTTGCGACTCATGGCCGATCAATTCACGCCCGACGAGAGATTCAGCCAGGCTTCCGTGAATTGTCAACTCTCGACGCCCCAGGACGTATCGTGCACCCACATACTTGTCTTCCCCACTTCAGCAACTACACAGGTTCGTATTTTCCCTGCAAATAAGCTTCCGAAAAAAAAAAAAAAAAATCGTAAAAATAATTTCCAACCATGTATAATACCCGGATGGAATTGAGCGGGAGCGGAAAAGTCGAGATCGTAATAAGCGTATTCGTTTCACAGTCGTCGCAGACAGCTTTTCAGGAGCAGCATATTAACGGACCGGAGCTCGGTGACGAGGAGCTCTTTTCGGCTCTGAACGACGACATGGCCGAGGGCATGGAAGGCATGGGAGATTTCAACGAGATATTCAACTCCGCATGGCCGGAAGTCGGCGCTGGCGGTGGTCACAGCCCTGGTGGCAGTCCTCACCGTCCGGACGGTTCGCCGCTCGGCGGCGACGGCGGTGGATCGGGCATGGGAATGCACGACGGTCCTGGCAGTCCATTTCCGTGCAGCAATACACCAAGGGTATGTATTTTATTCTGCCAAAATGCCAAAAATGATAATAATAATTTGTGTAAAAAAAAAGTGAAAAGATCGAAGAGCGGAAGGTAAGGTAAACGGCAGAGTTCGTGACACTTTTAGGGCAGCGGTGTGGGTTTTCTATTAATTACGAACGCGTAACATTGTCAAACTGAAAATGAACTCTCTCAACACATGCATTAAAACCTTCTGAATCAAATTCACGTACTATAAAAATCAAATAATCGAGATCTTTTATAATAATGTTGATTTAATAATGCTTGTCTACATCAATAAAGTGGTTCATGCTGAACATTGTGATATAAGTTTCACGTTGTTGAATATTTACTTGAGAATGAAAACGCACTATTCTGCAATGGTCGAAGTTGGTGAGCTCCGTCTACCAATGGTCTTTCGAGCCGACTGAAGTGCAAGTCGTACTATTCGCCGATAAATTTCGTTACTAAACATTTAATTTAAAAACTATGTGCGCTTTTCAATTTTCAACACAAACTGGGCCGTTGTAACCTCATGAGAAATTCGATGTAAAATTTTGTACAATGATTCGATGTACAATGATTTTTTTTTTTTTTTCTTGAAATGTTCGACGCAGGGCGCGGTGACGGACCAGGCGGAGGAGCTCGGAACTCTGCTGCAGCAGCCGCTCGCCCTGGGATATTTAGTCTCGACAGCTCCGACCGGACGAATGCCACCCTGGTTCTGGTCCGCTTGTCCCCATCTCGAGGGCGTCTGCCCGGTGTTTCTCAAGAACGCTTTGCATCTCCACAGTCCGGCGATACAGCAGAACAGCGACGATCTACTTCAGCAACAAAGCGCACTAACGGCTCATCCATTGGACTCGCAATTCACTACCGATGTTCTGAGGTTTGTAACAAAAAAAATGATATTTTTTTACTCGTAGAGCGTAACGGCATAAGTTGCGTGTGTAAGCTGCTCGCTCGGGAACGAAGCCAATAAGGCACGACCGGATAAGTTGGATTCTCCACTGCCAGTCATTCATACCTGTTTTTTCTATCCTGCTGGATATATTGATGGATTCTTGACGATGTCTTAACCTGCCCACTATGCCTTCTCGTACAAAAACATTGATCGGGAACGATTTGATAACCAGGTAACAAAATCGAAGGAGTATTCCGTTTCCCTGCTACGCAGGCTGACGAACTCCCAGATAAGGCCGAGCCAACTTATCCGGTAAAACTTATCTGGATGGAACTTACGCACTTGTCTTCTGTACCACGTTGGCAAAAACTCTACACTGTAAAAAAAAATTGTTTTGAAAATTGACGGACGGTATTAAGAGCTTTTTACACATAAAGTGTCTGCAAAATTTCAAACACATGTGCGTTGCAATCTTACAGTAAAATTTCTAGTATCTCTAAAGTTTTTAATATACTGTACGTTAATTGTTTATCTCAATTGTACATTGAATCTCATACGAATTTTTTTTATACTGCAGTGAACCGAGCTGTGTCGTTTATTCCGACTCAACAGAAAAGAAAAAAAAAATAATAATATTTTCCTATTTTTTTTTTTTTTCTTTCAATTCAGATACGTGCTGGAGGGATACAACGCCCTTTCCTGGCTCGCCGTGGACGCGAACACGAAGGATCGACTATCATGTCTGCCGGTACACGTACAAGCGCTGATGCAGCTGTACCACGCAGCGGCTGCCCTCGTCTGACCCACACCCTCTCCCCTTGTAGCGCAATGCGCCAATCTCTCTCACGCACTTATTATCGTAACGACACTCGGGGGCTTTGCGAGTGCAACTCTCATTCCACACGCCCGTCATATCCTTCGTCGGCCGTACGACGAACGATGCGCAACGCGTCTGAAAGTATAAACAAAAAAGACGCGATCGCGATAAGCAACAAAACAAAAAAAAAACACACCTCTCGATGTTAAAGAGAAAAAAGAAAGAAACACTTGTGTCTCCACGCGATTTTCGACCCTCCGAACGTAATCAAATGCGCAAAAAAAAAAAAAAAAAAAAAAAAAACGCGCCTCCTCGTCTGCAAGACTTGCCTCTGTTTTCTTTCGCAAGCTCGATGAGGATCCGACGAATTGTAAACGAGCGAGCAAGGAAAGGAACGAGGCACTGTTATTAAAAAAAAAATGTTTAAATCGAAAAAATATCAAAGCGCTGATACAGACGATTGGAGATAAATGGAGAGCGGAGGGCGGGAGAGTGAGAGAGTGTGTGCGGAGAGATCGAGAGAGGAGAGCGAGAAGTCTTTACTTTGCGCTAATTGCTTCTCGGAATTCGGTCTTAGATAGTTCAATTGAAGTGAAAAAGAGTAAGAAAAAGGAAAAAAAGATAAAAAAAAATAACAAAAAAAAAAAAAGAAAATGCGAACAAAAAACGACGAATCAAGATCAAAGAATCTCTAGGAATGATTGCGTATCCAAATGTTTTTAATTATAAATTTGAACTTTGTACAAAGAAACTTTTACTTATTACCATCGACGAAGTAATATAATGATATTACGTTGTTTTTTAATTTTATATAGATGAATATAGAGAGATAGGTAAGACGAGCGAGAGAGAGAGGGGGGAAGGGGGAACGAACAAAAAAAGAAACAAAAATCGAAGAGCAACAAATTTTCCCCAACACCTGTTTCTTATCTTTTCAATATTTTTTTCTCATTTTTTTTTTTTAAGTATCAATGAATTTGCCTCGTAAAAGCCCCTGGTGTGAGATCTTAAGTATGACGAAAAATATTGGATAATTATTATTATTACGCTCGCGGGCAGCACCCTGGGTCCCTGTTATCACGTTTTCTAGACCCGGAGAGAGGCCAAAGCCAAACCGAGTTTATTGCGACAAGCTGTGGTTTGAAATTAAGCAAAAAAAAAGAAACAAAAACGACAAAAAATTGAGAGAAAAAAAGAACAAACAAATTTTATTCGGTATAAGGTGACCACCTTCTTATATTATACATACATTTATAGTGTAAAATATTTGTTTTTTAAAATAATTTATGAAGTGAGAGACATCGCCGAGAATTTAGAGAATTGAAATTGTAAGAGTCAAGAGATAGGAAAAAAAAAACAATGTATGGATAAGTCGGAAGACACACAGAGAGAGGAGAGAGGAGAGAGCGGTAATTTCCCTGCGTCTTCAAGTAACAAGGAGAGAAACGGGAAGCGTCTGAGTGGCAAAACTGCGCGTCAGTCGCATAGTACAAATATGACTTGTACATAGGAAAAAAAACCCTTTGAAAAACCCTGCCCCCCCCCCCCCCCCAAAATTGATTGGTTAATTTACTCACACACCCTCACTCACTCTGTATCTATAGTATTTATTACTTGGGTAGAACGTCATTATTGGGATTATTATTACTATTATTATTATATTAATATTACGAAATACAGTTTTATGTGTATATATATTATATCGTGTATGCCTATCCATATACCCGATTTTTTTTCTGCATTGGGAAATACAGAGAGTGTTGGAAATTTTCCCTTTGCAAGCAATTTTATGAACAAACACTTATAAAAAAAAAGGAAAATTAGGAAAACGATACGTTGATCAATTTTTTTTTTGTGGCTCGAGCTCTGGTTGGCTTGCGCATTGTACATTGTTTTTGAGACATGATCCAGTTCAAAGTTCGTACGAAATTCGAGGACAGTCGAGGACAATTTCCAGGACATTTCCAACTTGTGTTGGGAGATTTATAAAATATGAAAATATGCGTATCGCGCGCGTGGTACGAAATATCATTTACTTCGATAACCGTCTGCCTGTACGCTGGAATGGGTTCAGAAAAAAACTACTGACTATGCACGAATGTATATACGTATCTCAGCGAAACTGAGATGGACATTTTCTTAGGATGATCGCTAATGTACATTTTCATGTACGTGTACATTTTCTCAATGTGTCCGGACGGAAGTAAGCTCGAATTTGCGGATAAATAAGAAATTCAAGGACATTCCAGGACTTTTTCAAGAAGAGAGTTTGCATGCCTTCAAGGACTTCAAGGAGCGCTGGAAATTATGCGAGAGAAACAAAAAAATGGTAAGACTATTTAAGAAGAAAGAAAACCATTGAAGCAGAAAATTTAAGACCATTTAAGACCAAAGTAAGAAAATATTTTGCCTTCTGAAATTTTGTGCTCCGTCCATTCGGACCTCGGAGAAAGCGTGCTCGCTCGAAACACTTTCCAAGGAAAAACGTTAAGATTTGCACTCAGAAAAAATTAAAATGCTCATCATTTGCGGCAGTTTTTTTACTTTGCATGCAGTTTTATGAAGAGCCACAAAAAGAGAGAAAAATGAAAAACGGCTATGGCGTGACATGTTGATCAATGTCTCAGTCGCTCGGGTTGGGTTGCGTAATGTACATTGTCTTCAAGGAATGGCGAGAGAAACACTAAAAAATAGTAAAACCGCATCCGGTCTTTCTTTTTCGTCAGCCGAGTAAAAAAGAAACTTTGTCTTTGGCGAAATTTTGTGCGACGCACGGATCCGAGATTCGAGACGGTTCGAAGCAGTGGGCCAATCGGAGCGTCGCGAGGCTGCGCTCCCATTGGCCGGAAGCTCGTCCGCTCGGGTCTCTGAGAAAACCTGCACGCGGGAAACACTGTTCAAGAAAAAAAAGTTAAGTTTTGCACTGAGAAAAAAAAAAAAAAAAATTGCTCAACAATTTTTTTCTAAAGACGTCGACACGAGACGTTATTAAGTTTTCATCGGCGGGCATAATCGTTCCATCGTTGAAACAACCGCGAGTACATGGCAAGAGGTCTTTCTGGTAGATTTATTCGACAGATCAAAAGAGATGAAAAAAGTGATTACCTTTCGTTTTTTTTTTTTTCTTTCTTTCTTTCGTTTAGTTCTCGCGCGAACGAGTGTAAGGCTTATTTGTACCAAAAATTCTCGACGTAATGTATACAAGTGTAAATAGTAATATGGTACGTTCTATCACTGGTCGTTCAAAACTGTACACTGAACGAATCGTCGCTTTTTACTTTACGGTACAGGTCGTTGGTTCGGTCTGACTAGCATTACGTCTGGCACTTGTTACAGCATACGTCTTTGTGTATATATATATATATATCTTTGTCGTGATAGACATGGCCAATCGTTCCGGACTAGTACTCCTTTATCGTGGACGTTCGTTCGGTGTCGGTGCTCTCGACACCGTGAGTTATCCCGTACGGTCTCAGATGATAAATCAGATACTCAAGTACGTACATCATGTTCGGCGACACGTAATGGAATGATATAGCGCTGTCGGAACAGCAGTCAAGTCCGTCTTTGGTCTCGTAGTAAATATATTTCCAGTACCAAAAATTTTTGTCGACGTGATTGGGAATGAGATGATGCTCGGGCACGAACGGAAAGAATCTTCCACGTCCGTGCGGATCCCTCGTGTCCATGGCCTTGACGCCGACTTTCTCCAGACACTTTCCCATCTCGACGTCCTCGGCGCCGCCATTGTCCTCCCGACACTTGCTGTTGTCCGTCAACGCCTCCTCGACGAATTTTCTGGCGCCCTCCTTGCTAAGTACGTAACCGGCGCCGCCGCTCATGTAGCCCTGCTTCACGAAGGGCTTGAATCTACAGCCGAAGTACAACGGCGAAGTGGGGTTGTACGACGATAGCATGTATCGAAGATTCTCCACGATCACGTATCTGCGACAAAAAATAAATACATAAACTTCTATTATTCGCGAAGAATGTTTTGAATGTACTGTACAAAAGCACAAAATAATTCATTTCATCTTAATTTCACACATTTAGTATATCATCTGAATTTCTCTTATGTAAAGAGGGCATGTCCCGTGAATGAACAAATAAAAGAACATTACGATAAAGCGATATGAAAATTTCAATTTTCAGCTTGTTTATATTGTATTTTTGAGTTGAGTATAGAAAAGAATGTGTAAATTACCTCGCACCTTTTTTTTTTGTAACATAAAATATATGTACGTCTCATAAAATTGAAACCATAAAAATCGAGACCATAATTTATCGTAGGAAATCGTAAACTGAAATTTGCGGATTATTGTTGTTTTGAGGCAATATTTAATGTATTCTTCACCACTGATTGCAAAATTATCATTCATTTTACTCTCTGCGTGATATTTGATTCGGAAACTCGTGTCGGGGCGAATCAATTAAATTTTTTGTTCACTAACGTGTCGTCGTCGGCTTTCATGAACCAATCGACCTCGTCCTTGTACTTCTCGTACGCGTATTTGAAAGCTTCTTTGGTCTTCGCCCAGAGATTGTCTCTGCCTTCCTTGACCGGAAGTACCACCGTCGGCAAGCTCGGATCTACGATTCGAAGTAAAAACAATAATTTCATCGAATTCATAATTTTTTTATTTTTGTCGAATTTCATTGATAGTTTAAAAAAAACTCACCCTCGACCGAGCTCATGAATAAAAGTACGTTACATCGTTTACCCCACGTGGCCTTCACGTGGCGAGCTTTGCTCTGATGGTTCTTCGGACCGGTCATCACCCAGCACAGCACCCGAATTTTCTTCGCCATGTCCTGAGCGACTTTGGCCTCGCCCCTGTGAAAATCTTCGTCGTCGCCGTGGAATTTTACTTCCGTGTCGGGGCCCACCTGTTTTTTTTTATTTAACAAAAAAGTCATTAATTTCTTTTCTTTTTATTAATTAAAAAAATGGATCGATCTAGGGGATTGCTGTCCGGGCGGTCAAAACATAATTTCGGTGAGTGTACGATTGTATTTCGACGAGGAATTTTCCCCTGGAAAGTACGTCCAGACGTTACTCATTCCTTCAAATATTTGATCGAGCCGTTCTCGTTTTTAAACCGAGAGTGAGCCGAATGTAATTGAGTCGAGTATTAATGAGCGCAAAAAAGAAAATAAATTCTCGTGTTAAAAAAAAGATATATTGAGAAAAGATATATAAATCATGAGTGTCGTAAACCGTAGCGAAGCCTTATCGTGTTAATTACCTCTGGCTCGAGTTCCGAATAGTGATGAGGATCTCTAGATAGCATCGCGTTACCAGGCAGCCAGCTGAACATGCGCGGCGAATCTCTCGTGGCTGTGATTAGGAGGCATGCCGATAGAAATCCAAATACCATTCCAACAGCGAGTGTCAAGACAAATCGACGGCCGCCGCGACCACCTTGCGGAGGAAGGAAAACTCAGTATTTTTATGAAAAAAGAGAAAACAAAAAAAAAAAGACAAACAAGCTGCAAAAGCCAACTGGGCTGATTGGAGGATGAAGGCGTTAGATGAGCAATGTTTGTATGTTGATAACTAACAAATGCAAATCGAAATAACATCGTTAATGGAATATCTACAAATATTTTTTTTTTCTATTTCTCTGTATAATTTTTTTGTTACAAAATTTTTTTAAAAATTATTTTTTCCATAATTTTTTCCTCACCATCCAATCCGGGAATCGTCCGCTGCACCATCTCTTCTTCGCCCGGCTTAGACGCCGACTGTTTTGTGTTTCCTACGACTTCCTTATTTAACTAACATCTCATGCGGGCGTTGTACGTTCGCTAGCGGATGGTAAACAGCCGCAAAGTTATTTTAATTCTCTCCTCCGATAAGTCGCGTCGCATCGTATCTTTCTTCTGTGTTCTGGAACTATGGAAGAAAAAGATAAAATGAAAATGAAATGAGTAATGTTTCTCCACCGTAGCTGTTCTCGGAATTCTTTGAATGTGGCAAACTGCAAAAGCGAATTCCCTGCAACGAAGAAGAGAGCTCGGCACGTACGACAATAATTTGCATACGCAGCACCAGACACAGCTGAGTACACGATAAACTGTACAAATGAAAATAATTTACGTTGCACTGTATCTTTCTTTCGTATTCTGGAACTAAGGAATAAAAACAAAAGCAGAATGTTCCTCTACCGTGGATACTCAGAATTCTTTGAATGGATTAGACGGCAAAAGCAAGATTCCGAATAACAATGAATAGAGCTTTGCGAGTAGAACAATAATTCGCATACATAGCACCAGAACTGGCTCAGTGCACAGTAAATTGTATAAATAAAAAATAACTGCATTCTCGAATTATGGAAGAAAAAGTAAAATTAAAATAAAATGCAAAATGCTCCTCTGCCGTCTGTACTTACACTTCTGTGAATGGGGCGAATGACGAAAGAAAGATTTTGAAAAACGATGAATAGAGCTTCGCGAGTACTTCAGTAATTCGCATACGTAGCGCCAGAAATAGCTGAGTACACAGTAAGTTGTACAAACGAAAATAAATTGCATCGTATCTTTCTTCAGCGTTCTGGAAGTGTGCCAGAAAAAATACAACAAAACTAATAATGCAAAGTGTTTTCCTGTACCGTGTGTTCTTGGAATTCTTTTCGGTGAGGCAAACGGCGAAAGCAAGGTTCCCCGCGAAAACGAACAGAGATTCGTCACTATGACAATAATTTGCATTCGTAGCACCAGACAGTTGTTGGGTCTGCACAGTGAAACTGTACAAATGAAAATAAGTCGCTCGGCGGTCTAGAAACGAGCCTAGTCGTCTAAACCACTAGATAAAAAACTACATTTTTTCTATTGGCCAGACAGAGATATCGATATCTCCGATAAAAAACTCTGGGACACGCGTATATACGTGATAAGTTGAAAATTCCTTGCATGAAGTTTTTACGGCTTGACGTCACTTATCCTAAATCTCATAATTCCGAACGCTCCAAACGCCCGAAATTGATTTATCTGATGTATCGTTTACCCGAAATTGTAATCTACCGAAGGACTAGAAGATCGAATGTTCATTTGTCCGAATGCTCAAGAAAACGAAATATTATTTTGCCGACTTGCCATAACCCCGACGGCTTAAGAGCATGTGAAACACTATGGAGTGCGAGAGAGATAGCATCAGTTGCGCTCTCAGCGGAGCGAGAGAGACACCCTGAAAACGTGTTTCACATGCTCTTAATATACCGAAACATCGATTGTCCGAAATCCATTCACCCGAAATCTCATTTGCCCGAAAATCTGTTTTACCATGGTAGAGCTCGTGGTTACCGACGTACGCTACATAAGCGGATGATAAATTTGCTTCCTACAATAAAAACCTATAGTCGCCTCGCCAAGAGATCATTCAAACCTTGCACCGACAACGAGTTGCCTTACACATATCGTATCATCTTACCCAGATAGAAAAACGTGCCGTCAAACGGGGTATCGTACCATTGGTACCGCCATCGTTCCATCTCCGTGCCGTCATTTTTGTTAACGATAGTTATGCGACGTGTGAAAGCCACTTATGCTTTGGCTTCACTTTTTTTTAAATTTTTCGCAATGTTCTTTTTTTTGCGTGGAAGAATCATTTTTTTGCATCCATTTATTTACAAGATTTGATAACTTTTTCAGGGCTGGATTCCTGAACGTATACTAATGCTATCTTAACGTACAATATGCCAAAGTTCAATTACTTACGTTAAGATAGCATTACCATACGTTCGGGATCTTCTCAAACGAACGATCTTACGGTGAGGCGACTATAGTACAAATGTTAGAACTCTAACTTATCGATTATCGAAGTTACGACTGTCGGTCATCACGAGCTCTACGCTGGTAAAACAGGTTTTCGGGCAAATGAGACTTCGTGTCAATGGATTTCGGACAATCGATGTTTCGGTATATTAAGCCGTCGGGATTATGGCAAGTCGGCAAAATAATATTTTGTCTTCTTGAGCATTCGGACGAATGAACATTCGGTCTTCTAGTCCTTCGGTAGATTACAATTTCGGGTAAACGATACATCGGATAAATGAATTTCGGGCGTTTGGAGCGTTCGGGATTATGAGATTTAGGAGAAGTGACGGCAAGCCGTTTTTTCCTAACGTGGAACAATAGTACAAAAACAATCGAACGACACTATTGAAATACGGAAATTACGTAAAATCGCGTGACGAGCATAACAATGAAATTTGCAAAGTTAACATTTTTTTCTTTCTCGCGAATCGTACGATGCTTTACGATTAAATTAACGTTGCTAAAGTTACTCCGACGTTAATGACGAAACGGAGAAACGGCGTAAGGGTTGACCTACCGATTTTTTGTTGAACGGCAATTAGTTTTAGCATCCTAGTTTGTATTTCCTCGAATCCTCGGACAATTGGGTGGAACTTTATTCATACGGCGGGGTTATATAGTTCCGATATGAACATCCTCTTGAGCACATAGGTTCGGCGAAGAATCAACAAAAGGAAACCAAACTATTTTTTATGATTTTTTTTATAACGCTTCTTTTTTTAAAAAGGCTCACATATTCTAAGATACGTATTTTTTTCTTGTACAATTCCAATCGCGATTGTTCGAACGATGTGCAATGTTATTCGGCTGTCCGCAACACTGCAGCGATCGCAGTTGATCACAGTGATTTGTTGCATGCGCTGAGTACAATAAAAAAAGAAGTGACGGGGCGATGTTCACTCTGCGAGAAATATGTATATGTCTCGCCGTGGGGGGAGCGATTGTCAATCGATAATCGAACTGTGGCGGGCATGTGTGAAAAAACATTTTTCTTGTACATAGTTAAAATCGTAAGTTTTATCTTGTGATCTCTCGTGTCTGTCCCGTACGACGATCTCATTGAGTTCCGCTTCGCAACTTTTCATTGATGTAACGCGGGATTGATTAGTACAAAACATCAAGACGAAAACAATCGATGTAACGCCGGATTGATTAGCAAAAAAACGTCGATACGAAAACAATCGATGTAACCCGCCGCTTCGATTAGTAAAAAAACGTCGATACGAAAACAATCGATGTAACGCCGGATCGATGTGTTCGGAAAACATGTCGAACGGACATATATGTGTATATATATATACATATATATATGTTCGGCCCACACTACTCTCGCTACTCTTTCGCCCCACTTCGTCCTGAGCCGTTCCATCGATACGCAGGACGAGGAGGAGGGAAGTGGTTGATCCGCTCTCTCAGCTCTTTCGCTAAACTCGGCGATACGAAATTTACAAAATCTCGGTATGTCTCTGGCGCGCGACGATTTACGATGATGTGCAATCGTTCCAGTATCTGTCGCGAGTACACGAGATAATGCACAGATAGACACGGTGGACACGGTGAGAACGGAAACAACAAGTTCCGGATATCATATTCCTCGCTCTCGCTTCGAATTCTTCCGTTTATTTTTTTATATCTTTCGAACTATTCGCATATTTTATTTAACGTCACAGTTTCTTTTTATTTTTTTTTGCCGCACACGCTTTTTACTGCCCACTCGACGATAACATCATCGCCGAGAACGTTTCGTGCAATGAGACCAAAAAAAAGACCACCTCGCTCTCCGATCTGAAAAAAACGTTGCCGTTTTTCTTTTCGCAGATAAAATTTCGATGCGAAAGATCCGATCGGCCGAGCAGCAAATATGACCGAGAGCCTCGTCAACGAGTGGCTGACCGACTGCGCGGATTTCACTTCTCTGGAGCTGCACACCTTCGCCAATACCCTCGCGCAGGACAACGAGATCGTCAGGGCTCTGTACAATCTTCTCGAAGAGCGCAGCAAGTACAGCGAGGTATTTTATTTTATTTTTTTCATTTGTCCATTGTAGTTACTTGAAGTTAATTTTTTTTTGCTCTCTACGTTAAAATTTGGTGAATGTTGTTTTAACTGCGAACCATATTTGTTTCAGCTGGTGGACACGGTGTGCAATCAACTGTTCAACTTCTACAGATCCAGAGAAATCGAACTGCAGAGGTTCACACTGCAGTTCGTTCCCACTCTTATATTTATTTACCTAAACTCCGTAGCTCACGGCGATATAAAGGTGAGCCGTTACTATGGCGCATAGGTAGAAAATGCCAATTTTTTTGTTTTGTTTTTTGTTAAAAAAGAAAAAGTATTCATCTAGTCTGTTCCATGAAACTTTTTAAACTCAATTTTTTTATATTTTTAAAATATTTTTATATCTATAAATTTATGTTTACAAATTGAACGAACTTCAGACTCGAGTTTGAAATATGTTCAATTTTTGAGTTAAAACTGTGTTTGACTTCTTATTCCTTATTTTGTTCAAGTTCATTTCGCAGGGGCCAAATATTTGTTAATTGCCTTGGTTGATTCGATAATTTTTGTCGTTAATTGTCTCCAATTGCAGCGTGACAATGTCATAATGAAACCTTCGCCGTGTCATCTGTTGCATAACGCGTATACTTTGACATCGTAAAAACGCACGTGTGTTAAGAAAAAAAAAAAAGAAAAAAAACTGATCGCGAGTCTGTTTCTTCTCTGCAATTACGATAATTCCAACGTGTCTGCAAGAATTGAAACGACTACCTGTTCTATACTGTAGCACCGCTAGACAGAGAAGATCGAATCCGTGCCGTTAACTTCGATCTTACGCGCGTCGAGTTTATAGACAAAAAAAAAACATCCGTGTCACCAAATGTCACGATACTCGGCGTCGTCGTTCCTCGTTCGCCGATCGGCTGCAACGCGAGGCTGCGAAGCCGTTCTGGTCGTGCCGGAATCGAACAAAAATAAACAAATTTTAATAGAAAATTTGTATCCTAAATTCTAATAGAAACTTCTTATCGAAAATTTTAATACAACATTTTAATAGAAATGTTTCTATAGAACATTCTTGTAGGATTTTTTTTTTTTTTTTGCGAAACGTGTAATGTAATTTTTTTTTTTTCAGAATTGCCGTTCGGTCGAGACTCTTCTCATCGGTCTGTACAATTTGGAGGTCGTCGACACATCGGGCGAGCCGAAAGCCGTTTCTTTCAGGCTACCGTCGCTCGCCATGCTCTCCATTTATCACGAGGTAATTATCGACGACTGAGACACGCATCAAGGATGAGGAATTTAATGGCGAATAATTTTGTTGCTCAGCCCTCGAGTTTGGCACCGGCTTCTCTGACCGAAAGCGCGGTTCGTCGATTCGAGGAGTGCAACACGAAGCTCGTCAGCTGGGGACCACTTCAGCAGGTCGAAAATCTGAACGCTCAGAATCGTCTGAAAGTCATGACCGCCCTACTGTTCATTTACAATCAACAGCTAAGCTACATTCACAAATCTGCCCTCGAACAGTTCTGCAAAGTCGCGACCAAGTGAGCGTCGCGATGTTTTTTTTTTTTTTCTATTCAAACTTCTCGATCGTTCCTTTTTATTGGAATTTTTGTTTCTTCCGAAGGCTCATCACTCAGGGATTTACGAAACCCGGACACCATCAGCGTTCTTCTTACGGCAGCGAGTCGAGCTTCGTGCCTAGGCTCCTGCCTCGTATTCCAGTATCAAATCAATTTCTTCTAGAGTTTCTTCACGGTATATACTTCGCAATGTGAGTTTATTTTCCATCTTTCTACATTCATTCTCTTGCAAAAAATAAAGTTTTTTATTATAATTTTTTTTTTGTTTTTTTGTTTTTATATTTTTTTAAAAGAAATAGTTTGCTCGACGCGAGCTTTGATGTCATTCGGCCGTTTAATTAATGAATTTGTCGTCCAGGTACAACGATTGTTGGTACGTTGGTAGTCAAGCGGTCGAGGACATTCACAACCGAGCGTGCTACGACGGTTATCCCGATGTGATGCTTGTCACGAACGCGATAAGGAATTCAAGCAGTTCGGGACCGTCAGGTACGGCAAACGCATTTGTTACTCATCCGCCTATTTATACACCCCGTCACGATGACTTGAGCGTCTGGCGACTCATCGTCGCTTCCGGTTTTCACCATCAGCAAAACCCTTATTATTCTCAACTTTTTCACAGTAACGCGATTGTGAATTTATTTATTTTTTCCCTCCAGGACGCCCCATTATTATTAATTAATTAATCTTTCCCTTTAAGTTATTATTTTACCCGTTATTATTCTAATTTTCTCATAGCAACGCGATTGTTTATTTTTTGTCTTTCAAGACAACTCGATATTATTCCAATTTTTTCAAAGTAACGAGAGATTGTTAATTAATTAATTTATCCCTTTGAGTTATTGTTCTAATTCTACCCTTTATTATTCTAATTTTCTCATAGCAACGCGATTGTTTATTTTTTATCCTTCAGGACAACCGGGCGAAGGTTCGATGGGTATAAGCGTCGCGCTGTCGCCGGCCACCGCGACGGCGACGGTCTCGAAGTCGATGATCACGAACGCCTCGTTCAGGACCAAAAAGCTACCGGGTGAGTACATCTCCTTCCTCGTCCCAGCATTTTCCAAAAAATTTAACAAAATTAAAAAAAGAAAAAAAAAGGCAAAGTCATCATAGCGCCACAAAAGTTTCGATCACGATCGCTGTCCACGACCTCCCCCCCCCCCCTCTTAATTTTCTTCATCGAACATTCTTTGCGAGTCACTCGCGTGCGGGGACACGCTGTGTCTATCGTGCAGACGACCTCGACGAGACGTTGTTCGATTCGGGCGAGACTCGAAGCGCTCAGGACGACAGAGACAATTCGTCGAATCCGGCCAGCAAGCATCAACCTTCGCAGCCGTCGTCGAGCGCCAGCAGGCGTCGGGCCTGGCTCTGGAAGCACGCTCCACAGTACTCGCTCGACGAGGAAGACAGCGGACAGCATCCGTTGCAGCAGCAGCAGCGATCGAGCGCCTCGTCGTCCCTGGAAAATTCGCGGCGCGAGAGCCTGAGCAGCTCTCACGGCTCGCCGAGTCGCAACTCGTCGCCGAAGAAGCTTCGCGACTCGCAGCAAGCCAAGCAGCAGGCGAGATCGGGCGACTCGTCGCCGAGCATACTCGACGAGGTTCATCGTAGAACTCGCAGGGAGGGAAAGGACCGGGGCGGATCGCCGGGCAACGAGAGCCGGCTCAGCGCCGGCGCGCGACTCTATCGCGTGCTCGAGGAACAAGCACTCGGCGAAGCTATCGTCGCCTCGGTCGACACTTTGTATGTACCACGGGGCAGACCGAACAGCCTGTGCACCACAGCTGCACTTACGAGCTACACACGGTATCTTGTATTACAAAAAGTATAAACGTTTAACGAAAGGAACGAAAAAAAAAATACCACGATGGAAGGAAGCGAGACCTGGCACGGAGTGTGTTTTGTCCACTTGGAGAGATGAATATTGAGTGATGAATGAAGCCTGAAACACTGAGCCGCTGGAACGAGCCATTGCCGGAGAGCAATTCTCACACGAGATCACTGCGATTATACACACCGCTTGATTTTTTTGATTTTTTTCAATTCATCTCTGTCGTATCTCACGAACTTTTGTTATTTTTTGATGGTCTCCACGCGTTCGCTATCTTGCACATTTTATTGTAATTCTTTTTTTTTTTTATCTTTTCTTTTTTCTTTTCTTCGGCGAATTTAATTTCAACTTGACGATCCTTCGTCGCGCTTAAGGATATTTGGGCCAAAACGCGGTTCTACTCGATCGCTATGAAACTTTGCTACTTTGCAGACACGCTCAATCGTTCGCAACTTTTCTTACATTTTTTTAACCACGTTGTTTTTTTTTAGTTTCGGAAAATGGTCGGTAACGTCACAGAACGTAGCAATTTTCTCCGCTAGCTTCTGTGAGATTCGAATAAAAAACCCATCAGAGCGAAGAGCATATTGACGGACAGATTGTGTCCAGATTTTAAGGAGATTCACGGTTTAGCTTCCGGAGAACCGCGAAAAGTCAGGGAAAAAAAAACTTGATCAGGGAATCAGGGAATAATCAAGGAATTTCAAAATTGCTCTGGGAAAAATAATGTAATTTGAAACTATAATTCCAAAAATCGTTTATATTTTGTTAAACAATATAAACGATTGCAATACATTTTTAAAAGTAATATTTATCGTTGATCGACAAAATAAATCATTTATCGAAGATGTGTTCTGTCCTGTTTTAAATGCATTTTCATTCGCATTATCAATGTTTTTTAAATAGAAATCGTTAGAAGTTTGGTCAGCGAAAAGTCGGAGAATTTTTTTCTGGGGAAGAAAACTGCCACCATGAATAGAAAGATTCTGTCTCTATCGAGTCGCTTGCTTTGCCTGCGTTTCGCATTCGCACACTGACTAGCCCGTTCAGCTTTTCGGCCCAAATATTCTTAAATCTCGCAATTTCTGCATAATTTCGATCTCAAAAATTGCTAAAAAAAAATGCTCGATAGCGAATGTGTCGATCGACGAGCACCGACACGAATTTCTCTCGTCCAACCGACCTGTCGCTTCCCGTTTCAGATACACCGCCTCTGCCAGCATTTAGAAAAAGTCCCAGCCGCTGAGAAAATCTCGAAGCGCCGAGAGAGATTCACGATTTTTTTTTCTCTTTGCCACGCATGACGAGAATGTTTCACATCGACCCCCCACACCCTGTAATTGCTCTTTAATCACCGTCTATAAGTAAAAAAAAAACAATTATAATCTGCACCGGACACTTCGTTCGAGCCAAAAAAAAATCGTTTCGTATCGTAACTAGAGATGTGAGCGGTAAATGTAACCCGTAATTTTACCATATTTTTACCGCAAAAATACAGTACGTGGCCGCTTTAAACATTACAATAACATTAATAAAATCATAAGTTCTCATAGTGATTTAAAATATCACCAATACATAGTGAATTTTCAAATAAATTCTACAAAAAAAAAGATGTGTTCTTGATAATTTTACAACTTTAAAGGTGAAGTTTACAATTTTCCAAAATTTACCAAAAATGTTATGTCCAGTAACTTCACATCTATCCAGATGATTTTTACCACTTTTGACGGTAAACTGCGGGAAACTTTTGTCACCGTATTTTCACAACACAAGATGTTGAGAAAAAAAAATTATGTCATAATACGATAAAAATACGGTAATTTTACGAAATATGAAAATACCCGTATTTCCACATCTCTAATAGTAACCGGACGAATCCATTCGTCAGCTTGGTCCGACCGCTGAAAGTTATTCGATAAATTTATTTTTCCAGATGATATACCGATCCAAGTGGAGGATGCCGGAGGCGAGGGTAAGGCGAATCTGGTGTCGATAACGGAGGAGCAGGAGAGCGGCGTCGATCCGAATCGCACAGGTTCGGTGCGTCAGTCGCGCGAGATCAAGGATCGCTCGAAGATAACGAATTTCAGTTTGGGGAAGAAGCCGCGCGACAAGGACGGCAAAGTCGCCAAGAACGGTTACGTGACCGGCGACAAGGAAGGCAAAAAATCGAGTGCGCAGACGAGCGGAACGAAGGAGAACGCGAAGGGAAGCAGATCGGTGATCAACAACGATCAGACCGACGTCGCCGACGGTGCGATGAACGGCACCGGTATGAAGAAAAAAATAACGACCGACAATGGATTAACGGGTAACAATGATACGAGCGTGATAAGTCTCACGGAGAGCGAACCGCAGCAGAGACACAGCGTGATAACGGGCGATGGAATCATCGACGGCGTCGAGCTCGAGAGTTCGGTCAGCTTGAGATCGCACAACGAAGCCGATTCCATGGGCTCTTCGGTACAAGTCAGCTCGGTCTAAATGCACTGAATAGATTAAATAAGAGATGTAGAGAGATGGACAATTGTGGATTTAATTAATTAGTCGAGTGAAACATCAAAAGGCGCGACGGCGGATCAACATTGTCTCGGGTCTCGTCGAGGGCGTAACGTGAGCTTCGGAACGAAATTGACAACAAAACAAAAAATATCGTGCGATGTTCCATCGAGTCAGCGAATTTTTCTTGATCGAAATAATAATATTGTGTACTCGTTGGAATTTTACACGAGTTAAATGACGTCCGAAAAAAATCAAGTGACGTTCCGTCGAGTTATTAGAAGAAAAAAAGAGAATTTTTCTTGATCGAAATAATCGTACTTTGAACTCGTTGGAATTTTGCGCGAGTGAAGAGCCGTTCGAAAAAAGATATACACACGTTAAAAAAATTGTAATTGACAATATTAAAGATATCGATGAAAATGCTCCGGATAAGATTGTAGGAGAGGTTTGATAGAATACTCGTTTACATGGGCGAGAGTCGAAACGTGTTTAATCGAAGGCTTCGGCCCGTTTCGCCGTCGCGTCGCGAGATCAACATTCAGAGTTTAGGTTTTAATAGATAGAACGAGACTGGGAACAATGTACCGAAGACGTAGATAAAAAATTGCTTAGCAATTGCGGTTGGGGGCGAGATGGGTTTAGAGTGAACGTGTCGAAGAACGCGAACGTTTCAATCGTGTTTTGGAGAAAAAAGAATCAGAAAAAGATCGATACATAAAAAAAAATATATAGACTTAGGGAGTAGCTCTCGTTCCGTAGTAGCAATAATTCCAATCACGCAGTTCAATTAATTCTTTGCAAATAATGCGAAAAAAAAAAAAAATGAAACAAAAATCCGATGTAAACAGTTTGGTTCTCGTAGCGATTTAGGATAGAGAAGATGAATGCGGCCCGCCGTGGGTGCCTATTTTTACCGCTCAGGTTGTTGTCGATGTTGTCTCTGTAACTATTTTTCCCTCAACTTATCGAGGTATTTTTTTTCGTGACGGTGAATTTAAGCGCTACGTGTTCAGGGTACTATGAGAATCATGGAAGAAAGGAGGGAGAAAGTATTATGCAAGAGGAGATTACGGTGAAGGTGCACGAATTTCCCCGTGTGCTATTCAACGAGGCTTCGGCGCGTCGTCGAGTACGAACAATTATCGAGAAAACGAAATCTTCGAAGAATTAATTTTTTTTTATTGATAATTGATATTAACGAATATTAACTGTTCCGTTCGGAAAAATTCGCCGAGGTCTTTAATCGAAATATATATATATAATATATCTATATATATATATTTTTTTTTCTTATCGTTACGACCAATTTCACTGTACAGTTGTCGCAAACGAAAATTCGTTGGAATTGCGGGAGAGATATTATTTCCCTCCTCGAGGGTAGGGTGAGAGAGAAAATATAATAATAAATAATATATTATTGATTTGTCTAATATGTGAAGAAAAAAATCACTGCCACGAGACCGTAGTTTAGACGACTCGATCGCGTGAAGAAATAAACATGCCGCGTGCACCGCTTGAGTTTATGAGTTTGGCCCCTGTCGAGTAACGCATTCGATGAGAACAGATCGAAAAAAAAAAGAATAAAAGATAAAAAACGAAATTAATTTATAAAATTGTATTATAATTATAATATAATAAAATGATAAATTGTAATACGGTTAGTTGGGGATACGACGGAAAAAATTAATTTGTCCGACACTTTCACAGGTGTGATGAATGAGACGCCCGATTTATATTATTTACTTGTTTGTATATAATGTTACACTGTTTTATGTGAAGGAGAAAAGACAAGCTGAGAATTGTTTTTTTTTTTTTTTTTTCCTCCGAAGGAGTTTAGCCGTAGAGTAACGAATCCGCAAAACGAAAGAATTTGAAGGGCCGCGCGTTTTTCCCGTTCAGTGTTGTACATTTTATTCTCGCCCGATGATAGTTATTACTTTGTAAATTTTAGCAAAACAAAACCTACGTGTTAGCTAATATAAAAAAAAAAAAAAACAAAGAAAACAATTGTTCATACTGTCGATACGTGTGTATATATATATATGAAATTTCGAGCGTCTATCGCTCCGTGGAATGAAGAGGAATAAAAGTGAGATTGATGCTGAATTAAGAAAAAAAAAAAATTGAAATGAATAGCCGAAACGCGAAAGAACTATTCTTGTATCGACGAGAAGAAAAAAAAATCTTTTTCCATTTGCATTTAGCAACTTCGTAGACGATATTTTACGGTAGTTAGAAATGTATCATATAAAAAAAATCAGAAAAAGGTCATACGGTGTTTTAATCCGATTCAGAATGAATAAAAAAAAAAGACCGATCAAGGAACACAATGTACATAATGTGCTAGCGGAAAGTTCCTCGAGCAGATAGTTCCACTGACGTCGATATTTTTTTCCGCGAAGCGAAAGGACATTTTTTTAATTTCTCTCGTAACTTCATTGTACTTAAGAGCGAAATCGTATCTCCGGGACTTCGAAATGTTGTCGAACTATAACTCCGTAATTTTATCTACGGCAATCGTGTTGCAAATTTTTTTTGTCGCCTATTCGGTGGAATCGTCGGCTGGCAAATTTGCGGGTAGGCGCGTAGTTTAATTATATCGTAGTTCGTCCTTGTCCGTTCAGCGATCGAGAATTCGGCACGCCGAATTTATTTATTTTCATTTCGACTTTGACGTTCGATGAATAAAGGGAATAATAATTATGTACAACGTATAAAAACGCCACGACGAAATTTCACAACACGATCTCCCGAAAATTTTTTGATGACAAATTCTATGAATGTATCTAACATGTTATATTGTTCCGTGTAAAAAAAAAATATACCAAGTGTACACATTAAACCGACTGTGAATAAATCAATGAAGAGATAAAAATAGAAAAATATTTTATTTTTGAATACAATAAACGTAGATTATGACGACGCTATATCCAATTCCTTAATTTTCACATCCCCTATTCAGTCGGTCCATTTCCTTCGAAGAGGGTCTGCATTTCACGTTCCTGAAACAATTTTTTCCGTTTGAATGACAATAATAACGAGCATAAAAAAAATTACATTTGATCTATTTTCGTAATTATTCTTTTTTCTTCACCTTTTTTATCTCCGCATCGTAGAGTTCTTGACAATTTTTCAGGAAACTCTTGGTGTCGTCTTCCCGCTGTTTCGTCGATGCACGAACCTTGTCGATCTGCGACAACATTTCTTGCTGGCGAGTCACCGAATCTTCGAGCGTCTTCTCCAAAACTTTTTTCTCACTGTAAACGATTTCCGGGTAAAAAGAATTAGCATTTTTTTTTTAAATGGCAAAGTTAAAAATGATTTAAAAAACAGAAGAAAGGTTATTCACTTTAACAATTCGGTGTGTTCCTTGCGAATGTTGGAAAGACTCTGCTCGCACTGCTCTTTAGCTTTTTCCACATCGGCGTTGCTCGCCTGTTCGTTGTCCTGCGTGTACATCGTCGCCTCCTTCTCGATGTTGCTCCTCATCTCCGCCACTTTTTTTCTCAATTCTTCGATCTCCTTGTTGCTCTCGCTGCAACGGACGATCGGTAAAATATAATTGTAGATATAATTGTAAATATAATTGTAAATATAATTGTAAATATAATTGTAAATATAATTGTAAATATAATTGTAAATATAATTGTAAATATAATTGTAAATATAATTGTAAATATAATTGTAAATATAATTGTAAATATAATTGTAAATATAATTGTAAATATAATTGTAAATATAATTGTAAATATAATTGTAAATATAATTGTAAATATAATTGTAAATATAATTGTAAATATAATTGTAAATATAATTGTAAATATAATTGTAAATATAATTGTAAATATAATTGTAAATATAATTGTAAATATAATTGTAAATATAATTGTAAATATAATTGTAAATATAATTGTAAATATAATTGTAAATATAATTGTAAATATAATTGGGTAATTTCAAAAGCGAGTGAGAAAAAGCTGAGACACTAACGTGAGATGCTCGTGGGCTTCAGTTACTTCCGGAAAGTTTGCGTGTTGTTGACGAACTATCGACAGATAACTCTCGATCTTCTCGATCGCGGGTTTCTTGGTTCTCATCTGTTCCTGCATCAGCTCCCGCTTTTCGATATGCTGCTTCTTCTGCTCCATCACATCCTCCAGACTCGCCTCGTATCGTCTGGGCGATCTCACGATCTTCGACTCGAGTTCTTCGGTCTTCTTGCGCATCTGTTCTTCAATCGTCAGCGATTATTACATTATACTTAACTTATTTATTACTGTTAATGTCATGTTACTAGCGGTTATCTTCGCTCGTGCCCCCGCCTGGATTTTTCGGATTTTCGAAATCCATTCCATTTGCTATGAAAACTACATTTTTGAAAATATCGCATATGGAATAGAATTTCGAATTTCCGAAATCTATTCTATATGCTATAAAAACCAATATTCCGCAATTATCGTATATAAAATGGAATTTCGGAATCTCGAAATTCATTCTATATGCTATAAAAACCAATATTCCGCAATTATAGTGTGTAAAATGGAATTTCGTATTCTCGTATTCAAGCCCTGAGAAATAAAGCAGTTCTTCAGGTAAGAATCGTGTCTCGGAGTCAGCGTTCTCCCGCAAAAATGGGTGGACTATTTTTACGATGGGTTTTCATTTTAAAAATTTGAAAATTAAATAACTAGAGGGTTTATAAATTGTGTTTTATTTTGCTTTTTTATTTTTAGTCATGGATTTGTGTCCCGAAACGCTTCATGCGACCCTCATCGAGGTCGGTTTGCCGTCGACCGTTGAAGACTTGAAGAATCCAACGCAGGAGTACGTTGTCAATATCCTGACAATTCTTAAACAAATTGCACATAGATCTGTCCGCTATAAAAAGGGTAAGATGGACAGTGATTTTTTTTTTTTTTTTTTTACGATAAAAAAAACATTTTGATTCATATTTTCATTATGATAGTCAGATGCTAGATGCTATAAAATCCGAATTTCCGAAATTGTAACATATGCAATGGAATTTAAAAATCCATTCTATATGCTATAAAAATCTACAGGAGGGCTCAACTGGGTGGGGGGAGCAGAAATTAACAAACAAATCCACAATTTTGCAAACTATATATAAGATTATCATTAGCACCATTATTATTATTATTGTTATTGTTATTAATATCATTGATGAAATATCGTCACGTAATGCAATTTGTGCGAAAATGCGTAAAACGACTCGTCTTCACTCTAATTACCGATGTGCCTCGCTCGAGGGGCGCGAATGATAGAATTGCGAAAAAAATAAATAAGTAAATAATTAAATACCTTTATAGCTTCGGCATTTAAATTTCCTTGAATTTTGCTGACTTTCAATTTTTCTACCTCAGTGGCTTTGAGCCCGGCCTCCAGCTTCGCGGCCCTGGCTCTTGTGCCTTCCCTCTTTGCCTTCCACTGCTCTATCTCGAGCTGAAGCTGAAGGAAAAAGAAAGTTAAAAAATCGGATCAATTACGAATGATCGGAAAAAATTGACGAAAATTAATGTTCGCCGAGGATAAGCTCACTTGTTCCTTCCGCTCTAATTTCTTGGCGTGATCCAGAGCCATCTTGCTCTTGGCTTCCCTTATGGCGTTTTTCCTCTCCCTCAGAGCTTCCAACTCTTGAACTTTCAGTCTCGTACTCTCCAGTCTATCCTCTATATCCACCATCGTGTTGGTGGCGTAGAGAACAAAGTTTACGAGCAACTTTGCTATCCTCCGAGTTCTCTTCGGCACCGGGTTCGTTATGTCCGTGAGACAAAAATCTTTCAGGAATATCAAGTTGCCGATGCTGGCCATCGCCTCGGAGATGTTCACAAGCGCCAGCATCTCGGGATTGTCCTCGGCGAGGCCCAACCTGGTCAACTGCTCGAAAGTCGGCTGCAAATAAATTTCTCATTATCGTTACCGAAATAACAATTGGTTTTATTAGTGAAAAAAAAAAAAATTACCGAAATATGAGTTGAATTTTTATTATTAAAAAAAAAAAGAAAATGTAAAAGTGTTGCGAAGGAGCAATCCACTTAATAAACAAACAAACAAAAATTACCAAAACATGAATTGAAGTAATTTTATTATATAAAAAAAAAGAAATGTCAGACTATCACAATGAAAATATGAAGCAAAATGTTTTTTTTATCGTAAAAAAAAAAAAAAAATCACTGTCGATCTTACCCTTTTTATAGCAGACACATCTATGTGCAATTTGTTTAGAAATTGAGTCAGGAGATTGATAACGTACTCCTGCGTTGGATTCTTCAGGTCTTCAACGCTCGACGGCAAACCGACCTCGCTGAGGGTCGCATGAAGCGTTTCGGGACACAAATCCATGACTAAAAATAAAAAATCAAAATAAAACAAAATTAATAAACCCTCCAGTTATTTAATTTTTTGAATGAAAACTCATCGTAAAAATAGTCCACCAATTTTTGCGGGAGAACGCTGACTCCGAGACACGATTCTTACCTGAAGAACTGCTTTATTTCTGAGGGCTTGAATACGAGAATATCAACATTGGAAAACGGACGGAGACCCGTGTAGTTCGCTGCTGCGGAGGATTAACAATGCGGGCCGTTGAAATTCGAATCACCCCGATGCGTGTGCTCGAAGGTAGAAAAGTTGGGGTACTCGGACAAGCTACCACCCCAACGTTAAGATGTCGCTACCGTAGCTTGCGTATGTGTATTGTCCGGTGAGTCACGCATAGCGACACACATGCTTACGACTGGGCGGGAGCGCCGGCTCGACATAGTCGCGACGACGTCACGTGGCACGAAATAAAATTTCACTCGAAATATTCGTAATGATAGAATTTTAGCGAGCTGGAATCGCGCACTCGACGATACCGAGAGACATGCGAACCTCCCGACGGCACACAGAAAAAAACGTTAAACCGACCGCCGAGCGCCGAGCGAAAACAAGGACACGCGCGACCGAACGAAACAACGACGCTTGAAATAATCGACGAATATAAAATATCCCAAAAATCCCTTCAACAAAATTCCAAGCAAGCGAGCGAATGAGTATAAATCGCACAAGCTTATGTTTTTCTGTGCGAGCTGTTTGTGGTTGAGCGGACTTATAGTGTTTGACAGATAATCTCAGCATGGCGAGTTTGCGCCCGATTTTATGCCATTTGTTTTTCGTTGCTTTATTTTTTTTTTATTTGTTATTTTTGTTAATGTCGCCGAAGTCCCTGAGCCATCGGAGAGTAACATCTTCGAGGAAATACGTCACTTCCGGTTTGGAAATCTTATTTTTCGACCGGAGGTGACGTCATGTCGGGGAAACGTCACTTCCGGTTTGAAGATCTCATTTCTCGACCGGAAGTCACGTCATCCACGTGGAACGTCACTCCGATTTCAAAACCTCATTTTTTGACCGGAAGTCATGTTTCCCGCAGATGATGTCACTTCCGGTCGAAAAATGAGATTTCGGTTTTGAGAAGCGCAGACGATATTGCCTGTTCATTAATTTTACTATGAACCTCCGGTCGATTGGTAAGTTTGAAAATTAGGAGACAGGTTCGAGCTTTGTCAATGAACAATTTCAATGTTACTGTGATCAATGGTCGTTTATTAACGCAATACACACACCTCACCGATTCAAGACTGACACGTGTCATTGACGTTTATAGACCTCTTGCCTCGCTTTAAAGACTAAGTGTAAAACATATAGTTTAGCTATTAAACGGGGGATTCGTTATTTCTATACACAATAATCATATTTCTGTTTTTTTTTTTGTTTTTCGTTTTTAATGCAAGAAGAAAGAGGATGCCCTGTTGTCGATTACGATCGTAAAAACACATAAATAATAGTTGTAACTTTTACCTTTTTTTTCCTTCATTTTGTTTCGTCTGCCCTCTTCGCGACTACTGGTTTACTCGCGTGAATAAAGAATTGCCCGTTAACTGTTGTTATCGCCGGGAAAATAGTTCAAATCTCGCTCTCTCGTTGACTACGACACTAAGACGAAAAATTATAGCTTATATTATGATACATTAAATTCGCCTCTTTCTCCTCGTCTTCTTTTGCTTCTTCATCGTCATCGACTTCGCGAAAAAAAAAACTTTACAAAACGTAATCGAGCTCGTATCGAATGTACTGATTTTTCGGATCGTTCATTATACGCGGATAGCCCGCTACCAGGGCGTCCTGGCCGCCTATGTAGAGAGAATTGTAAATCTTCCAGTAGACGTCGCGTACCTTTCGCGCGGGATGGAAAAGACCCTGTTGAAAATAAAAAATAAACACGCAATGTAAAAAAAAACAATTAAGTAACAACAATGGGTACAATAATACAGATTTCATTTGTATGGCAATGGCGTAGAAAGGGAATTCTTGACGAGTGCGGCATTAACACGAATCAGGACTCCCCTTTGTACGCTCACGCCATTCACATAATTTTTCCTAAAAGATTCACGAAATCACGCTTTTCGTTTTTGGGAACTGTGCGCAGAAAGGCACTTTCTCGCACTAGTGCGAGAAAAAACAAATACCACATTGCGTCTTTACGCATACGCGGTAATTATTTTTCAGTACACTATGCGAAACATGACTATTCTGCGTTCACTTCACGGGAACGGAAAGCGGGCGATTTTACGTTCATGCCTTAGGCACAATAAATTCGCGCACGTTTGTCGACGAGCAAGGAACGAACCTGCAGTGTGTACTGAAGAATCTTAATGGGTCCGAGCGCGACTCGAAGACCGTCGACCGCGTCCATGAAAGCCTGGACGAGATGAGGCGAGGTCTCGAAGACGTTCGGCCAAACGTGATTGAGCAGATGTATGAGGGCGTCCTCGCAACCGAATCCATAAACACCGAGAGCCATGTGTTTTATAGCGGCGCACGCTGTCTGCCGATGAACGAGATCGCGATCCATCAGAGCGTCCTCGAGCAACGGGCTCACCGCGTATATGTAATCCTTGCCCATTTCGCCGATGTACTCGAAGAGAAACGACAGAGACTTCAGTACACCGTTCTGAACGTTAAGCTCCGGTACTCTGTACTCGTTCATCAGAGCCGGAAGAACCGTGAACGGACTGCACGTCTCAGCGACTATGGCTATCGCCACCGTCGTGCAGACACGGTTCTGGCGCTCCTGGACCTTGAGATTGTTCAGAAGAGTCGCCAGTACGTCGTGAGGCCTGCGAACGAAAATCATCGATTGTTAAACATTTGACGAATTTTATGAAATATATATTTTTTTATTATGTTTTTTTTCTTTTTCACACACCCGATAGCTTTGGCGATGTAGCCGAAAGTGTTGACGGTCGCTCGTCTGATAGCTTTCTTGTGCGCTTTGAGCAACTCGAGAAGTTCGAAGCATATTCTCATCCACTCCCTGGCAGACACGTATTCGGGTCCTCTGTCGGCTATCCTTCCCACCAGATCTATACAATTTTCTTGTACCTGAAAGACGAGTGACAAAGGATTGTATTTCGATGTGCCTTGCGTTTGAGTAATTGTTTACGCATGCGTTTGATAAAATTATTTTGTGCTCTTTGCAACGAAACTTATGGAGTTTCTACCTTTTCGTGTCTGTTCTTCAAGATCGGTGTGAGCCTCGGCAGAAGATCCTTTATCGGCGGGGTCATCTTTGTCATTCCGATGACATTGACGATTGCTTTCAGAGCGCCGAGAATACTGCCGAGAACTTCGGGGTACTCCTCGCCCAAGTACTCGTAAAGAACGACTCCCAAATGTCCCATGAGTTTCTCCTGTAAAGTTAATGACGAATTTTAATATAAAAATGTACCAATGAAAATCTTGCTTGCGAGCAAATCTTGCTTCTGTGGGCTAAACAAACCTAGAGTTTAACGTGTAGATATTATATTATATTATATTATATCATGTTATTAATTGAGAAAGTCTATGCAATCATGTAAAAATAAACAATAAACAATAAATTAAAAATCAACGACGAATCTCCTCTTAATATAAATATAAAAGTGTATCAATGAAAATTCAAAATGAATGAATATAAATATAAAAATGTACCAATGAAAAACGCGTCTCATATACTACAAAAGATGATCGATGGTCGCGTATACTTACTTCCTGACAAGTCTTCATGACGACGGCGATTCGCGAAATAAGATCGGCAGCTTGTTGACGAACTTTCGCAGATTTGTTGTTCAATCGCCACAATATCGTACCGCAAATCTGCGGCAGATAAGCTTTCACCCTCTTGCCAAGTGTGTTGACGATCGTTCCGAAACCGTTGAGCATAACGACGTCCTGCGAATTAAAAAATAGGAAGTCAATAACGGGCTCACCTCAGTGCTGTACGTGAACATTTTTTGTTTATCGTACTGACCTCCGTCGTTTGTTCCTGAAAAGCGTAGAGAATTCCATCGATGAGCTGTTCCTCGAGTCTCGAATCAACGTCCGCCGCTCCAAGATTTCCCATTATCTTCTCGATCGTTTCCATGACCATTTTTCTGTACTGTTCGTTCTCGTCCTTGAGATCGTCGACGACCCGATTTATTATCTCCGAAGCGCCGACTTTGTTCGCTATCTCGACCGTGGTGTCGACAAGCTGACGATAATTTCGTCGATCCAAAGCCATCCTATGATTCCAGAAGTGTTTGAAGAAGTGCGGCAGAATCTCGTCTTTTATGTACTGCGCCTCCACACCGTCCGTTCCGCAACATTGTTTCACCACCTGTATTGCAAAAAAAAAAATGTCACAAATACGTCATCAATATATTTTTCTCCTGCGGCAATAATTAATAATAAAAATTGTTATCGATAATTAAATAACGGAAAGTAATTCGAATATTTTATGAACGAATTTTACCTTCAGGACAATTTTCTTCATCTCCTCGTCGGGCGATTGGAACTCGCGTATGAGAATGAGCATGACCTCGCGCGTGTAGTAATTCGCGTATTCGGCGTCCATGAGAGGAATGAGATAACCAATAGCCTTGAGGAATGCAGCGAGACCCTTGCCTCTGTGTGTTCTTATGCCCTTCCAGAGGGGCTTCAGAACGGAGTCGAAACTCTCGATACCGTAGGGCGTTGCAGCTTCGGCCAGCGCGGCTATCGCCAACGCGGTAATCGTACGGACTTTTTGTTGCTCGTCGACCAAGCCTGGTGAAATAAAGTTGATCGGTAAGCAATGTTACAAATCATTTGAGTATTGCGATAATCATCGAATTTATATAATTATCACTATGAATACTAATTACTATTATTTTTTTATTTTTTTATTTTTTGTTTTTCTTACCGTGCTCGATGATTTCGACCAAACTCTTGAGATGCGGAAGTATCGCACATCCCATGAGGATAGCGATTTGTTGAACAATCTTGATACCCGTGTGTCGGGCCTGCCACGATTTTTTGCTCCGGCAAACGGCCTTGAGGAAAGGCAGGAGCGACGGTATACCCAGAGCCGAGGCCACAACCGCGAACGCTCGGGCCGTTGTATTACGAACGTACTCGTCGATGTTGTCGATGTCGGGCCTCATTGTCGAAATCATCGTCGCGAGACCCGCGGCTTTTGCCAAATTTGATATTATCTCGCGGCCCTCGACTCGGGCGTAGTAATCCTCGTCGATCAGAAGAGGCTCGATCACCACGAGGATCTGTAAATTAACCGATGAATAATTAAATTAAGACTAACATTTGTAGAATTCGAATTTGCAATACGAATGTTGCAAGATACGTTCGGTAATTATAAACTTTGGTTTTTCTAGCATTTCGTTTGTAAGCTCAAGTAATTTCTAGGTATTTCTGGCTCTATAGAGTAGAATAGGTCTTTGGAGTTTCGGCATTTCGAAATCCATTCGATAAAAACCGAAATTCCGAAATTATAACATATAGAATTGAATTTCGGAATTTCGAAATCCGGTCTATCTGGTATAAAAACCGAAATTCCGAAATTATAGCATATCGAACAGTATTTCGGAATTTTGAAATCCCTTCTATATGCCATAGAAACAGAAATACCAAAATCATAGCATATGGAATGGAGTTTCAGAATTTCCAAATTCATGCTATAAAAATTCAATTATACAAGCTCAAGTAATTCCCACTGATTTCTATTCGAATTAAAAGGACCCAAAGTGACCAAATTATTTCAATGGTTTCCCCTCGACCCCTCGATCATCGGCTCGAACTTTTAAAAAATCACCTTATGCACGTAAGGTCGAACGAGATCGTCCAATTTGTAGAGAATCCGATCGATGACTTTAACGAGAAGATGCCGCTCCTGGTCCTCGAGCGTGGGCGACATGAGCAGCGGTAATATCTGATTGAACAGCGGTCCAGCGCCGAATTCCCGAGCTTTGTCGGTGATCTGTCTGAGCGCCGCTTTCCTCATCGGCGGTGTGCCGTTCTTTATTTTCAACAGAAGTTTCATTATCTTTCGTTCCTTCTGCTCCTCCGGGCTGAGAGACTCCTCGTCGACGTCGACGAGCAGTTTGTCGAAGTACTGTGCATCCTCGGGTTTCATGAACGGCAAATTGCCCTTCGGTTGATTGTCAACGAATTTTGCGCTCTTGTCTTCCTGCTGGATGAAGAAACCTTGAGGCGTGCCGGCCATCGGTGTCGGCGTCGCGGTCAATTTTCTCGCCGGCGTGCGTATCGGTATGTAGCCGGCCGGAGGCTGAAGAACTTTGTAACCCGGTGGAAACAGAGCGTCGAGCTCGTCGTCCGAGAGCGGACGATTTCTCTCGTCTATCTCGCGCTCCCATCGATAAGCCTGCAGCTGCTCGGGCGTCATCGACATCAGGTGTCCGGGTGTCGGTGTCGCGAGTCCCATGGCTTTCGGTCCGGTGGGCGTCACACCGCTGGGTGTCAGAATCGACGTCTGATGAGGGGTCGTCAAAGGCGTAGCCGGCGTCTGCGGTGTCATCGAGCCGGGCGTCTGATTCGACGGTGTCTCGTCCCAACGACTTCGTCGCTTGCTCGCCGATGGCGTTGGAGTCTCCTGAATGAGATCGCCGGCCACTCGGTCCGTCCGGGGAGTCTCGGCCCAACCGCTGTTGTGTCCCGGTGTTTCTGTTTCGGATAAATGATTATATCTATTAGCTTTGGGGTGATCGGTTATTTGGTTTTTTGTCTCTTGAGAACGGCTTGAGCTATCGAGCTGAAATTTCGAAGGTAGGTAGCGAGGACAATCCTCAATGTTTGGTTAAATTTTGCGCGGTTTTGAATTTTTTATAAAAAAAAAAAAATCTGTTCGTACATTAGCTCTTACTATTTTTGAGCTATCGGGGTAAAAAAATGCACACAAAGGGACTATTATTGACCGATGATCCCTATTTAATTTGGTGAGGATCGATCGAACCGTTTAAATTTCATCAGATTTTGAATTTTTTGTCTTTTACGAAAAAAAATGTATTTTCTTTCTGACGCGAGTTTCCGAATCAAATGATGAGCAGAGACTAAAATAAGTGGCAGATTCGAGATCAGTGAGAAAAAATACATCAGACGTGGTCCCGACACGACGATAACTACAATTCTTACAGGGAATTTTTTTAGCGAATATTGCAAAAATGAATGATTTCTAAAAAATATTTTTAAACGCTATTATTTTCTTTTACCGACAAAGCTTGTTCTATGAGGAAGCCAAATAATCACGGAAAATTATTTTTCCCAGAAGCTTCATACACAAAAGTAGATTAGATGAAGTTTGTAAAAATCTCGATTTTCACACTTATGGATTTGCCATCCGAGTTTCTTGTCTTGCAATATTTAACAGCGAGGTTCGAACTTGAGATTTACGAGACATTGGAAAACTCTTCGGAGAATTTTTCTTCTAAACGAATTCGAAAAATAATGTTGGTTCAATGGCTGTAAATAAAAATGCTCGCCTCTCTCGGTCTTCGGTGTCTCGTCCCATCGATTTCGTCGACTGGAGACGATCTTGTCGTGCGACGGTGTTTCCCGTCCGGGCGTCACGGCTCCGGGTGTCGCGTGGCCCGGTGTCGGCTCCCACATTCTTGTGCTCTGACCCGGCGTCGCTCCCGGTGTCTCGCCACCTTTTCCGTGACCCGGTGTCTCGTCCCATCTTATAGCTGCGGGTGTCACCTGTTAAAATAAAATTAATAAATAATAATTAATATATTAATTAATATAAATAATAACGATGTTTATTTAAATGCAAAAATGAAGAATAAAATGTTTGCGCTCTTACGTCGGCGTTGTCCCAGGAAGTCGGCGTTGCCGCGGTTCCGGCAACCTTCTTCGCACTCGGCGTGTCCTCCGTTTGGTCCCAACGTCCGCGCTTCTTCGGCGCTGGCTTTGGATCGCCGTTCGTCGCTTTCAGTGTGCCGTCTTTCGCTTTTTCAGCGAGTTTCTTTCTCAACTGCAAGGAATTAACATAAATTATTATAGGACAAAAAAAAATTGTAATAAAAAATACAATTGCCGTTTTATTTATTCATTTTATTTTTTGTATCTGGGTTAAAGACCCAGTTGCGGTTATTTTTCTTTTGCTATATTTTTAGTCAAGTTACTTGGAGCTGTTACGCGGTAAAAAAAAATTCGTATGAAATTTAATGCATTGGTACTGAAGTTTTTATGCCTAAAAGTGATATTTAAAATTAACGAACAGTGTATTAAAAACTTCAGAAAATCTTCACTTTTAATAATTGACTTCAATTTTACTGTAAAAGTTCATTAATTTTTTCATCGCAATTAATTGTACATTAAATTTTATACACCAGTTTTTGCATAAAAACTTCCAGCCCGTTGCAGTAAATTTAACAGTCTTTTTTTACACTGTATGTTTTCTATTTTTTTTTTCTTGCTGTCGGTTTCGGGCGGATAGTTATAAAATAAATAAATAAATTACAGTAGGCAATGAAATTTATGCACACCTCTGTTTCCTCGACATTGAGCAACTGCTCACGCATAATTTCCGGGTACGATCGAGAACCGATGTCCGGAGTCTTGCCACCTGTAACCACGAATCAAACGTCACGCAAAGCGTAACAATTAGTTGTCATAATTTTATCGATTTTCATTATTCGACTCTGACGTTCTCTCCATTGTATCTGGGTGATTTTTTTTCATATTCTTTTTCAATTTTTCTTGTTATTGATCTTTCTAACTTTGTTTATTTTTTTTTTTTGTTGCCTCGAACTGACATATTTTGCCCTAATATGAATTTGTTTTCTCGATATATATTTTTATATATATTTGTTGAAATGCCCCTTAATGAGGCTGAAGATTGCGAAGCTCATAGCCGGCCGAGCAATAAGCGCATTGTCGATTCGTCAAGACTGCACAGACTCGAAAATTTCTTAGTCTTTGTATTTTCAGACTTTTAAACAAACATGATTATTGCCCCGTCAGTTATTCTCTCGCTCAGCTTCAGCCTCATTTCGTTGACCTTGGAATACGGCGGTTAATATTCCAAAAAGCGAGCTACTGAATTCGCCCTCCCTTTCACCTCGGCCAATTGATAAACATTTTTATCGACGCTCGGACAGTTTTTTTTTTTATTTTTGTTAATTTTTTTAAATCGATAATACTGCGCGATGAAGAACGATAAATCTAATGAAAGGCGAGTCGGAGAGGTGCAACAGTAGCTCGCATATATAATACGTACGTGAAGATTCGGTGCCACAGGGAGCACTGTCCTGCTCTCAAGTTTTTCTCTTCCACATCGAATAAATACTTTAGCCATCTAAAAATCAACTCATTCTCGTTATTAATAATATTTGCATTCAGAACCACTCATACTATCTTTGTGAATAATCATGCCAAGGCAAAGCTTGTATATTTCTTGTAATTTATATAAGTGTGTATATGAATATATGTATATATATATATATTGGTTTTGTTTTTCGACGAAACGATGAAACTTTTCGATCTGCCGTGGGGAGTTACGTTAATTTGATGACAGACGAAAGAAAGAAATAATGTGAACAAAAAAAATGCCGAGTGAAGAAGAAAAATAAAAAAAGAGTGCTAGAATCGGGATGAAATTTCGGGACATTTTTCTTTTTTTTTTAATGAAAAGTCTCATCGTCGATGCGTCGGAAAGTTCTACAAGAGCTTTGCTTAGCATGGCTATGCGCAATAAATCGATGTCGTTTAAAACCTTCGACATAGTATCCTGGGCAAAGCAGATGATTCCAAATGTGCAGACCGTCACTAAGATTGGAAACAAAATATGTTCACATTAGTATGATATTTCCAGGGTTTTCCTTCCATTCGTTCGATTCACATTCAAACCAGTGTTACACAACGCGTCGAGCCATTTCCTATTCATATAGATTCTTTTTTGTTTTTTTTTCTTTTTATTCTTAGATATTTGTTTTTTAAGAAGACACAAGAGAATAAAATGTATTACGATCGATGATTTCTCCTGAGCGCTACGGATCAGAACCTGTACACGCCGCGATACAACGAGGCGTCGATTGAATTACCTAATATAAAAAAAAACTATACAAAAAATTGTATGTTTTTTTTTAATTCTTAAAACATTTTTTTCCGCGAGTCGAGACTTCGGATCGCCAGCAAAAAAATAAAAATTGTTTGGCTGATCGGTAAAAGCTTCGTTGTATCTCGGCCAATCGGCGAACAATTCGAGGAACTATAGTTAACGTTTTTGTTTTTCTTTTAATTTTTTTGTTTGTTTGTTTTTATTTACCTTTCCTTACGGACTACAAAAATTACGCATTAGAAAGTGTGATAATTGTGATAACAAACGATGTACAAACCTTCAGCGAACGGATCAACACGCTCCGGCGAGATTATCATTCGTCTCCTTTTCTGCCTGTACTCGTCCTCGCGATCGGCTATCGTCGGCCGACGCCGGTCGGCGAACGGGTCGTAGCTCTTTTCGCTCTGGAACGATAATCGATCGAATGTTCGTTAATACTCGGGCAGAATTAAAAAAAAAAAAATGGTTTTTTTAAATTACAATTTTGCAGAGTTTGGGATTTTTTTTTTCACTTACCTGCGCAACGTCGTTGAGCAGAGCAGCAGGAGCATTGTAACCCTGCCTCTTGTTCGTACTGAACGTGCTAGGCTCGTAATCTTCATCCTAAAAACAAAATTTTTATTACATTTTTTTTATATTGCAAAATTAATATTCTCAATCGGTTGTTCATTGGAGTAAAAAAATGTACCTCGATCTCGTCATTGGCGGCGATGGAAGTGACGTATCCATCGTACTTGTTGTTGCTACCGTCGTAGATATCCTGATCGTAAAATCCAGTTTTGCCCAATCCAACTTGCTCCTTCTCCGTAACAGCACTCTGAATCTCCTTCTTCTTCGACTGTATCTCTCGAATTTGAGCCTCGATATCTGAAAGAAAAAAAAAATGCAAAATCACTATTTTTTGCAATATTGGTTATAAAAAAATTCTTGATCCAATTTTTTTTGTTAGTCATTGCTCTTCTACTATACTAAAAGTATTTTTCCACGCCGATCACGAATATATCACTTATTTTATTCACGGACAAATATTTACTACAAAATAAAATACTAATTTTTCATGAAATTCAAAATTACATAAAATTTAAACGGTTTGATTGAATCTCCCAAAGTTTGATCAAGATCATAGGGTGCTCGTGCTCTGTCTATATACAATTTTTGTCCTGATATCTAACAAATTCTAAGAGCTACAGTGTGCACAGACATTTTGTAAGCAATAAAAAATCGCGTACGAAAAAACAACTGAACATTTTTAAACGAAATTTTGAAGAAACATTGTCCACATCTGCTATGTGTGAAATTTCAGCTGGATCGAACGAGGGATTCCCGAGTTATAGCGGTTTGAATTTTTCGCGCCTAAGTCACACACACGCACACGCACGCGCACACATGCACACACACATCAGAACATTCTTTCTAATCGTGACTTTTTCGATGTTCTCGAACATTCTGAGCACACGTTTTCACTAAAATCTCGAAACTATTATTTTTTTCACCAAACCAAAGCTCGCTCTGCGAGGAAGCAAAAGAGAAATAAAAAAAAAACCTTAAAACTCGAAAATCCGTAGGTTCGTGTATTATAACCTATAAGAAATTTTTCGAGCAGCTAGAGACACCGAAGTTTCGCGAAACATCGCAAGCTGTTCGATCGTCGGGACGAGAATGTCAACGACATGAAAGTTCGGGGACCGGGCGTGAGAATTTACACGTCTTGTCGACAAATTCGTCGACAGTTTAACAAACGTAATTACCTTCGTGCGTTCTTGGAATGGCGTCCATCGTGGCTCTTGGCAGCGGAGCGCGATGCCGCCACGGAAAGCAAGTTGAATAACACTGCGATATTCGCGAACCCTTGCGATCTCACACCTAGTCTCTAATTAGTTGATCGTCCGCCGAACTGCTCGATCCAATGCGAATTGTTTTTCGGACGAACAATCGATCGATCAATCAACCGTTACGAGTCGCGAGAAACAAATTGCGATTATTTCGGGTCTTACGCCGTATAGTAGTAAATTGATCTCTATTTTGTAATTTCAAGATGGACGACGACGTGGCTCTCCCCCTCTCCGTCGCTCTCCGACACGCGTGTTCGTAAAAATGATCGAACTATACCAACGATCGACAATAGGTTAAAATCATTTACTTTAATCGGCGATAATTTTTCCTTTAATTGTTTTAATACCGATTAGCGTCGGTTCAATTAGGGTTTCGGTGATAAATCGTTCGAGTTGCACGAATGGACGATCGGAGATTTCTCTGATATTCGCTCAACGTATTTTGCGGTCATTTGACCCTATTTTACAAAGTTACAGTGACTTATCGTCTCTTAATATTATTGTAAAAAAAAAACTCGTATGAAATTTAATGTTGGAAGTTTTTATGCGTAAACTGGGATGTTAAACTTCATGTACAATTGTAATGAAAAATGAATGTACAGTTTATTAAAAACTTTAGAAATACTCAATTTTTATTATAACTTCGATTCCAATCATTTACTTTCATTTTACTGTAAAAGTATATTAATTTTTTCATCACAATTGTACATTAAATTTATATATTTTTAACAGTGATTGTTATCTACTATCCCGTCTGATTAAACAATCGATTCGGTTAAAACTAATTTCATTCAATGGACGGTAATTTGCGTTAATTATTTTAATCCCGATTACCATCGGATCAATTAAGGTTTCGTTGATAAATCTTTCAAGTTGTACGAACGAACGATCGGAGATTACTTTGATATTCGCTCAGCGTATTTTACGGTCACTTGACCCTATTTGACAAAGTTACAGTGACTTATCGTCTCTTAATATTGTTATCTACTCGCCGTTTCGAGAGTCCTCCGGGCGCCCGTACGGTTTCACGCCTCGTGACTTTTGATCGTCGCCCGTCGATCAGTCTCTCATAATCAGTCGTCGTCATATCACAGCACTGTCTGTCTCCCGCTGTGCTCGTTCTCCTAGTGTGTATCGTTCGACAGGGACTAAAAAAAAAAACCAACAATTCCGCTCATCCGCTTAACCTTTTCCCGATTCTGTCGTCAAAATTTGTTACAACCTTTCCGCGTGAGCTCCAATCTCTCGTCTCCGCGAATGAACAACGTTTATTCGTCCGTCCTCGGGTGTCATGTGTCCGTCTGTCAAAATAATTCACGTGCGATTACGCTGCTGTCAAGTCTCGCGACGTTTATACTGAAGTGAAAAAAAAAAAAAAAATAACATATATAGTTTATCTTTATTTTTTGTATATATATTTTTTGTCTTCGATCCCACGGTGATCGAACCGACGCACTGTCGAGGAGAAAGCAAAACAAAAAATAAGAAAAAAAATCACGCGAAAAAAAAATCCGAGATTTTCGATTATTTTAGAAATGGTTAATATAGACTGGATCAAAAAAACTTATCCCTTGCACTGGCTCGTTTGGAACAACGATTATGTCGAACTTGACAAGGAACTCACAGCCAATCAGGTTTGCATAAGCTTTATTTTTTTATTGGTTCATTTTTTTTTTATTTTTTAGTTTAAGTTATCTTTTCCACGAATCATTGAGAGAATATAGCGATAAGTGTTTTTATTAGAGTATTGCCGCGCGGGAGAGGAGGAGGATGCTAATTGACGGTGCAAGGCGAACCTAATTGATCCTGCACCTCCGATGCAACGGAGCTGCGTGGGGTCAATCGTTGCTATGAATCGACATTGGCATTGCTCCGAATCGCATTAACTTATCACCTCCTCCCCCTCCTTCAATTTCTGATCTTATAATTTAATGTCGTCCATTTTTTTTTCTGACAGAGATGTTTCGATATAGGAATACTAAATCGTCATGACGCATTGTTTTTGAGGATTTTTTTTTTTTAACGCAAATTTAATTTAATTTATTTTTTCATAGATTTCTCCTTTTGGAATCAGTAAGCAAGAAATCCTAATTTTAGAGCTCTGAATAATGAATTTTAACGAAGTTATAAAACCCTTGAAATTTATCTTTTATTTTATTTATTTATTTTTTTTGTTTATTTTTTTTTATTTGATAGAAATGTATTTGATACAACAGAGAAATTTATAAACTGCCCCGTGCCAATTTGCATGAGAATATTTATACGATTGCATAAAGAGGAGAGGAGGCGGTGAGGAGTTTAAAGGCCAACCACGAGTTACGGAGAACAGACGGACGGACGCTTCGAAGCCTCACAGAGGAAGAAGCCATAGAGATGCCGATGGCTTTCGCCTCTCTCCTGACATTACACTTGACATATATCTCTGATTGATTAACTCCGCTTTTACCCACGAGCTTTAAAGGGCCGCAAAGAAAACAAGAAGCTCTTTCGAGCTCGTATACATTTTTTTTCTTATTTAAGCCAAGCAATTTTTTTTTTTCACACTTTCTTTTAAATTTTGGTAATCAACATGCAATTTACGTGACGGGTATTTCACAATTTATACTCGTTTGAAAAACGAATTTATTTAATTTATTTTTGTTCATTGTATGTGTTGTTTAAGTATTTATTTTTATTCCTACGACGTTTTTACCGAAGGGTAGATTTTTGCTTTTTTTTAATGCCTACGATTTTTTTTACTGATGGGTAGATTTTTTTTTTTTTCGTATATGTGGCGTTCACAAATTTGAGAATTTGCCTTCTGGTAATAAAATTAATGAGCACAGATTTAACGCCGCAACATTGTGGAGAAACATCGGCTATTTTTTTAATACAATTTTTAATATTATTCATCATTATTATTATTTTTTTAAATATTTCGCAAAATATTAATTTTCTTTTATTGTCCTTGCAGCACGACAAGGAGAAACACGACAACAGAGGCAGGACCCCGTTGATGCTGTCGGTAACTCTGGGATATCGTGAATCCGCGGTGGTTCTTTTGCATCACGAGGCGAACGTTTATACCGAAAATACTCAAGGATGGAGCGGTGAGACAATCTTATTTGTGCGACTCGTAATCTCCGTCGAGCGAAATCGCTGACCAAACTTTTACTCATCGATCTTTTATTATTATTATAATGTTTTTTTTTTCACAGTCGTACAAGAAGCCGTGGGCACGGGAAATCCGGAATTGCTGCAGGCCGTACTGGCGAGAAGTCATTATCAAAGATACTGCAGTCGGATCGACGGTATTCCCGAGCTGCTTCACAAATTGAAACAGGTTTGCCTGTTGCCCGCTTGATCGAACAATCGAATAAGTTCAATCCCGTGCATCATCGATGATTTTCTCTCGTTTGCAGGCGCCTGACTTTTACGTAGAAATGAAATGGGAATTCACCAGTTGGGGTGGGTAATAAAGAAATTCATTATTCATCCGCAAAAATTGCCACTGACACATTATTTTCAATAATATTATTTTGATAATTTTTTTTTAGTAATTAATAAATTAATTTTTTTTTTTTCCATTTTAGTTCCTCTGGCATCGAGAATGTGTCCGAGCGACACGTACAAAGTGTACAAGCAAGGGAGCAACGTGCGCATCGACACGACCCTCTTAGGTTTCGATCACGCGAACTGGCAACGCGGCAATCTCAGCTTTGTGTTCAAAGGGCAGAGTAAGTTTCGTTTTATCGTTGCGTATTCGATACGCGTAAGAAAAAAAAAAAAAAAACTACGATGATCGATGCGAAACGCTCGAAGTATCGAGAGGAATATTCGGCGATTTTTCTTTCAATCTGATTTCTCTCATTTTTTTTTTCTTTTCTATTTCGTTTGTCTCCGAATGCAAGCTATGCCGAATCCGCCTGCGGCCATCTACTGCGATCGCAGTTATGTGTTCAGCTTGGTGGGTCAGAGATCAGGTGAAAGTAGCGACGTTTCGTACCGGAAGTGCTAAAAAAAAAACGCAAAAAAAATTAACTGCTACACTGTAAAAAAATTTTGTTTTAAAATTAACGAACGGTATCGGGAGCTTTTTTACATAAACTGTTTCTGAAATTTCAAACACATGTACGTTGCAATGTTACAGTAAAATTTGTTGTAAATTTCAATCGAAAGATTTGTAATTTTAATATCTGGTATTTTAATTTACCTACAGCTCAATTAATGTAAGTGATGTAAGCAAATTTCAAGTTCTAGTACATTAAATTTACAATTTATTTTTACAGTGTAGATACGTTTCCCCTCGGCACTATCGCGAGCTTTCAGAGTAAAATCCTTCGTAGAGCTTTGTCGTTGTCGCTCGAACTGTGACGAAACATTGGTGCACCCGACGCTTCGTAATTCCTGCCAAGCTCGATCGCCAATAAAAAATAAAAATCAACGATTAATGTAGAAAGAGCCATCGATCGATTGCGAATTTTAATGTTTGTCGATGAAAATTTATAGATGACGGCGCGACGATGATGGAAGTCGATCACGAGACGCGAAAGGTCTACGTGGAACACATGAAGCTCATAGACGACGAGAACGTCCAGCTACTGGCGCCGTCCGAGGAAGGAATTTTGACACGGCTGACGAATCCTATCGTAACGACTTACATAGATACCGATAAAATAAGCTTCGAGAGGTATGAAAATGGACGGAAAAGAAATCAAACAGTGCGCAGAATTAATTGACGAATCGACGAATCAATTTATCGAGGGGTTTTTCTTGATTTATTTGATTGTTTTATTTTATTTGGATGCGCTTGATTGATCGTAACGGTTTTGCGTTCGCGTGACAAAAATCTCGAGGTTCGAGTATTAAAAATCGTAGGATTTCCTACGAGGAAACCATTTTGACTAGGGTAACTAATTGTATCGTAACGAAGTTACATAGCACACCGATAAAATAAGCTTCGAGAGGTACGAAAAAGGATGAAAAAAAAAAATCAAACAGTGCGAAGAATTAATTGACTAATCGATTAATTCATTTATCGAGGGGTTTTTTATTTGTTGGCTTCTTTTATTTTTTATTTTTATTTTATCGGTTAAAAGAAAATCGCCCAAGAATTTGGATGCGACTGATTGACCGTAACGGTTTTGCGATCGCGTGACAAAAATCCCGCTGTCCGAATATGAAAAATCGTAGGATTTCTATTTTTTTTTTTTTTTTTTTTGAGCGAAAGGAAATGACAATGCGTTTTTGTACGTTGCAGGAACAAGGCGGGACTGTGGGGCAGGCGTTCGGACAAGAGCGAGCCGGTTAACGGCCACGAGTGCAAAGTATTCAGCGCGAGTAACGTCGAGGTAGTCACGAAAACGCGTTTGGAACACTTGTCGGAAGCGGATAAAGCCCGGGCGCGAGCGCCGAGGACGCCGCTGCAGTCGTTTTTGGGAATAGCCGAGCAGCAGCAGGACAACGGAGCTGCGACGAGTAGCGTACGTACTATCCAAGAATTTCCCAGTCGTGCTTTCATTTTTCATTTGCTGCGCGAAATTTGCGGCCTAACAATTTTTTTTAAATATTGTTTTATCAACGAACAGGAAGATTTTTCGAACGCGACGAGCAATCCTACGAACATAACAGCCGAGGAGTATTTCGATCCGGACGTCGATCTCGCCGGCCGCGATATCGGAAAGCCGAAGGAGGTCAACACGAAGATCCAAAAGTTCAAGGTAAAAGAAAGCAAGAAAAAAAATAATAATCGAGGGAAACGAAAGCGCGAGCGGACGATGAATATTCTTTAGATCGATTTAAAGTCGGGGCGTTAAAAATTCTTGAGATGAAAAATATTTAAAAAAAAAGTCTACTATCAACGTTTCGTGTTGCACAATAGATTGGCTTGTTTGACCGCAGGCTACGCTATGGCTCAGCGAAGAGTATCCGTTGAGCTTTCAGGAACAAATCATGCCGATCGTCGATCTAATGGCCATCTCAAATTCGCATTTTGCGAAGCTCAAGGACTTTATACAGATGCAACTGCCATCCGGATTTCCCGTTAAGATTGGTGGGTTTTTAAAAATTCTTTTCAATTTTTTCTTAGGTGCACTTCCGCTCAAGTTTGCTTTGTTTTCATTAGAAATACCGCTGTTTCACGTGCTGAACGCGAGAATAACATTCGGCAACATATTCGGTCTCGATCAGGAGATCCCTCACGTGCGTAGAATACAAGAAACGAATCGAACAACTTGTATAGTGGACGACGTGTGTTTCGAGGTGCCGAGTGGTTACGTAAAATTGGGTAAGTTGTGACTCTTGTTTTTAATCTATAATAAAAAAAGAAAAATTCGACTGTTAAAAAAAAAATGTTCGCGATTAACTCGATTTTTTTTTTTGCAATTAATAGGCGCCGAGGACAGATCGCAGTTCAGTATAGAGGCCGAGGACGATTTGCTGCAATTCGCGATTCAGCAGAGTCTTCTCGAAGCCGGAAGCGAACGAGACGAGGTGAGAAATTAACAAAAAAAAAATCCTGAGAAAGGTGCACAATCTGTGAAAAAAGTTTACGATACTTTTGAAACTAATTGGATTTTCACGATAAAGGTTGATATTTGGGAAGCGCTGAGGGCGCAGAAGCCATCAAGGCCGACGACTCCGAACATGACGAGCGAGGAAGAACGTCAGCTTCAGAGGTGAGAGAAAAAATAAATAAATTTAGAAAAAAAAAACGAATTAAGGCACGAGAAATATCGTTCGGAAACGTAATTTTTGTCCTGGAAACGTATAATTATCAATTTGTTTTAATTGTTGTCCAGCGTCTTCTTATCTCACCTTGTTTTTGCATGTTTTATAATTCGCACATGACTTTCTATCGATCTATCACTATGACACGTCTACCTGTACGAACAGCCAGGTGGGTCGTATAAACCCGTGATTAATATTCTGAATTGAAAAAAAAAAAAATCGTAGGTATAGCTGTCGAAATCTCAAGAGTTGAAAGAAATAGAACGTACGATGCCTCGAGTAATTCCCAACTTCCCTGCAACCGATTATTAAAAAGGCTCGTCAGAAATTTTCATTATTTAAGGATGCATCACACATAAATTCTCAGCCAGAAGTTTGATTCGATAAAAATTTCACTACTTCGCGATATGCAAAAAATTCACGTGGCTAGAAAATCAATGAATTCATTTGCAAAGGGAAAAAAAGGTTTACTGATTATTTGTTGAACAACTTTTATTACAGCAATTTGTTAATAACTTTCTGACATTAGTATTACATAAGGTTAATGTTCTTGGCGCAGTCTTTATTTAATGCAGTTGGTTTTTTTTTGCAGATTTTTATACTATTAGCAAGTTTTCTAATTCGCACTGAATCTCCCTTTTGGCTGAGAATGTACGCATGACGCATCCTTAAATTAATTATTTCCCCTCCAAAGCCAATCTTGCTCATAGCCCTCCCAGAGTAACGAATCGAAACCCGGAATATTGAAATTTCCTACCGTCGGTTAATAAAAATTTTCTTTTTTTTTCAATAATTCAGGGCTATTCAAGCTAGTCTGGCGCTGTACCAAGAAGGGGGTATTTATCCGCTGGACGACGAGTCCGACGAAGACGCGTGCAGGAGGCGAAGAAACGGCCGAAGAAACGGTCAGCGGAACGAGGAGGAGGACGACGACGATGTTAACGACGAGATCGTCGACGTTAACGATATTGACATCGACACTTTCGAAGACACGGCCGAGCAGATGAGACTCGCCCTGAGGCTGTCGGAACAGCAACAGATCGAGGAAGAACAGCGTCGTCTACTCGAGGAAGAAACCTTCCGACAAGTCCTTGAACTGTCACTGACCGACAAGTGAACGAAAAAAAGGAAAAAAATTTATAATAAAAAAAAAATCGAGAAAAGAAGAGACCCGAATAATCAAGATCGGGAGGTATTAATTTTGTTCTTTCTTTACAAACTCTTCCAATCAGCTGTCGGGACAGACGAGTACGAATGGATCTTCCTCGGCCGCTCGCCACTGATTAAAAAAAAAATCACGAGGATTATTTGCGAAATATAAAATTCTCGTAACCCCGGACTGGTAACGCAAAGAATTTTTGCTCGTCGCTCGATCCTCCGCGATATTGAACAATGTTTTATACCGAAAAAAAAGAATACGAATACTGTTGTATACCGAACACGTGCGTTAGGGCGAATCAAACGAGGGATGACGAATAAGTAGATTTTAAGAGATAACAAAAAAAGAAAAATTGTAAATGAGAATGAAGTGAAGAGAAAAACGACGGGTTAATATTATTATTGATACTAATAATGAAAAATAAATAATATTAATGATAGAGGCGTATTGAGAAAGAGGCAAGCGACACGATTAGTTATCGCGAATCTATCGGCGATTAACACTTTGCGTTATTTATTTATTAGCTAACGGTTTTTTGATATACGAGAAATTGAGATAGAGATCGACGGGCGGCTCCGTCCGAGCGCCTGCAGCTTCGAATTCGTAAGCTTTAAACGAGTCTTTTCTATCGCATTTTTATATGCAAAAAAAATACAAACAAAAATATAGAGTTTTAAAGAAAAATAAAATTTAACGAAATGACGATTGGTGGCTGCAGGGCTGGAAGAGTTATGTCGTTACGCGAATTGATTGAAATCGATTTCGCGATCTTCGAAACTACCTAGGGAGACGATAATGATGATGATTGTGGAAATAGAGAAAACTCGAGACTCGCTTGGGACTCGCTGCCGGCCCGCATTCTTCACGATTATACATTTTTAAAAAATAAATAAAAGGAATGTTAAGATTGTGAAATGCATGACCGTGCTCGAGTGCTGCACGGCGGTGAAAACTATCCCAATTTTGAAAGTAAAATAACTGTAAGTTACCAAAAACCCGACTGTCAATAAAGAAACGATTGAATAAATTAAAACTGATTTTTTTTAATTCGTAGATTTAATTGATTGATTCGTGGCTGAGTCGTTTATCAAAGTTCCCGACCTCGATTTATCATATTGTTTCCTCGTAGAGGAAACTATGTTTTCGTAAAAATAAAAATCGATATTTTGAGTTTCAGAGTACTTAAATAAATAGTCTGAAAGTGGGATGTATGTGTGGGACTTGCATAGTTTAAAGCGACTATAATTCGGATACGGCTTGAGATAGCGAGTTGAAATTTGGTACACTAGTAGAGTGGTTATGTCTCTTCCCTCAGTGCTATTTTCATGAAGATTGAAACCCGGTTTTAGATTTTACGCGATTTTGAAATTTTTGAAAGAAGAGTGCGGTAGCTCTAACTCGCGTGAATTCCGAGCTATCGTCCTGAAACTGCATACAAATGTAATACAATGATCAAAAATCTTTGGTATTGAATTTGGCCGAAATCTATTCAAGCGATCCGAAAATAATTCGGAGATACGTCATCAGTGGGGGAAAACACATAAGACGTGACTTTGAAAGAGACGAACTATACAAATTTCAGTTAGCGATTTTCTACAATAAATTTTGCGGTAACTTGCGACCGTTTCAATTTTTTTTTTTTTATAGTTATCGTCGGAAACAATGTTTTTCACTTTGGGCTAGTCCGAACGACTGCAGGCGTTCTTCATTTAAAAAAAATGATTGGAGGTAAAAAATAATTGCGGAGTATACGCGATAAAAAGAGTATATTTGTACAAATCTTGCGACGTATCGTGTACTTGCTAATTGAATTCCTCGTTACTTACTTTTTTCCGGATAAGAGTGACACAATGTCACCACGAGGATATTAATTTATGCACACGGATAGCGTAATATTTCGACGAATCTTTGATTATTATTGACAATGATCGATTTGTTAGTCCTTGCGGTTCGATGCAGCTGGGCGTCTCGTCTTCCTCGTTCTCGCTACTCAAACTCTGACTGGGCTCTGCAAATGATTAAAAAAAAAAACACGTAATTAAAAAAAAAAAACAACACGATCGACAAATTTTTGCAACTAAATTTCGATCTCCGAATATTCTAGAATTCGAATTCTTAAATATAAAAATTACCTCTTGAATATTGTACCAAGTATATTGGCGCTTTGAGCGAAACGCTGCTCGTTCTTGTGCGCCTGATGATGCCACTTTTTTCTCACAGCGCTCCAGTGCGCTCGATGATCCCTCAGCAGTGTGTCGCGCGATTTCAATATCTGCCCTTCCTGCGAACGATTCGAACATCGTAATTAGATAATTGATTTTTTGTTTAATTTTCCTTAAAATGTGAATGCAATCTCGATCACGATATCGTGATCGAGATTGCATTCACGTGATGGAGATTGATATTGTACTCACGTAATCGAGATCGAGTTCTTCGTTATTTTGAGTTATAGGCGACGGTACGCGATTCCGAGGAAACGCTTCTTCCCGCGGCAACGGCGGTGGCAGATAGAAAACGTCCTGGAGCTCGCCGTTCGAATCGTTAAGATTCGTGGGGCTCACTTCGCTCACGATTTCCGGACTGGGGCTTCTCACCCTACGAGTACAATTATAATAGTTAACACGGTAAAGCATAAAATCTCAAATTGGCAAAATCCTTCCATTTCGATAATTCAGAATAATAATAATAATGATAGTGGTAGATTTAACGAATATCTGATCATTGTAATGACCTGTATTTCAACTATTTTTGCAAATCTCTTTGTAAATTGGAGAGCCAATTTTATAATGAATAAAAAGCAAAACGATACTATTCGATCCTATTTTAACTGACTCTGGAATAAGATCAGGATTGTGAGGCCGATTTGCCATCCATTATTAAGCGATGAAAAGTGAATTCAAGGGGAAACTTACATTTTGCAAACTATAATAATAATTATTATTATAATAGTTGACGTGGCAAGAAAAATTATGCCAGTGAAGTATAGAATCTCAAATTGGCAAAATCGTTCCATTTCGATAATTCAACATTTTTGCAAATCTCTTTGTAAATTGGACAGCCAATCCCAGCACATTTAAAAAGCCAAACGGTATTCTACGATACGTTTTTAACTGACTTAGGAACAAGATTGGGATTGCGAGGCTGATTCGCCATCCACGCCCTGCAGATAGGATAAAGCGGCGTGTCCTCCCTGAACTGAGCAAGGTCGACGCTTCTGTCGAACAGTTTCATGACGTAGGTGTGATGAAACGCCGGATCCATCGGCAACTGCCTTCTGCGTCTTATCTTGCGATTCTGGTAGTTCGTCTGCTTGCTCTTGAACAGCGCAGCCCTGGAAAAAAAAATTAAATTTCACCGTTAACTGTTCTTCCGTTTACGAGAGTCCGAGAGTACAAGACGACTCACATCTTTTTCATCTGCATCTTGTACTCCTGCGCTTCTCTCTCCTCGCTGTCCTCCGCGGACGAGCCCTCGTCGCTGTGATGCAAAAGTTCCCGAAGCGCGCCCTTCAGACGATCTCGCGCCACGAGAACTTCATTGTCGCCTGAACAAAAAAAAAAAAAGAAATTATATATTTCGAATTTTTTTTTCTTTTCAATTCACAATCTTACCAATTTCGTCTTTGATTTCTATCTTGACGCTCCGATTCGGCGCCGCGATGTTTTGCAAGCTCCGTTTCTTTCCCATCTGTCTTGCGCGTACGAGTTATCGAAAATGCAAACGAATTGTTATCATTGAAAACACGATTGGTGTAAGTACGAAGAAAAAAAAAAGTAAAGAAATTATATTGTATATCGTTCGCATCGAAACGAAAGAATATTTTAAACGCACCTTTTTCGCGCGGGTTTAACCGTGCGAGCGAGCTTAATCGCAACAGAACTGAGTCCAGTTTATCGTCGACCAAGCGTCAAAGCCTCAAATATTTGATAGATTATTTCAAATGTGAAAGACGAAGGTTATGTTTACAGCGTTTCGGTGCGCGGTCGCCATATTGCGTTTGGTTCGTCGTGCGCCGCGCATGCGCGTGAGGGCTCGCGTGCGCGCGTCCGTCCAATCGCAGCCCGGTAACCGCGGAAACGACTCCGAGCTCGGCGAATCGCGACGCGGTTCTCGCGGTAGACGCGACTTGCGCGCGAAAGCTCAAAAACCCAAATTCCTCATCGCCCAGTAAACAAACAAGGAGACTTCGATAGTCGTTCGCGATAAATGCAAATACAAACAATTGCAGATAAGTCCCCGGGCTGTTTAATCGCCTCTCATCCACCTCGAGCCCATTCGCACGAGCGTCCACCCAAAACTAAAAACCCTGTGCAAACCCCCCACCCCTCTCGCTACTGAAACTTTCCCAAAGGGTTGAGAGAGCAGCTACGTGCTCCGAGCTTTCCTTCCCGCGGAGAGGAGATGAAACTTTCCGTACGTACAGTCCAACCATAGTTCCTCTCCCCATACATATACACATATTCAAATACATCAATATAGATATAAATATATCTACATAGATTTAAGTATATCTATATAGATATAAATATATCTATATAGATATAAGTATTTCCGTATAAATATAAGTATATCTACATAGATATAACTATATCTATATACATAAAGGTATGTGTATGCATATACATATGCATTTCCAGTGTATAAAGGGTGGTCCACGAGCGTCGCACGACAGCGAGCGCCGAGTTGGTATGGAGCGAGGAAGGATCGATCTAGAAAGCAGGAGTCGTCGCAGTAAGCGCCGGGAAGAAGCCGAAGCGTTTGTGTGCCGTAAGGGGGGGGGGGGGGGGGGGGGGGTGGTGGTGTTGGTTGGAGGGAGGACTTGTCTCGCTGCACGATAAAACTGGAGGTGGTAGTAAACTGCTCAGCATCGGAGAGTGGCGCAGGGGGTGGGTAAGGGGAGGGGGGGGGGCGGGGGGGGGGGCTAAAGTTTATAGAACGCTAACAGTTCGCAGCGCACACACAACTATCGGCCTTCGGTTTCTCTCCTATCCTCTCCCCTCGTGAACCACTCCCCTACGGCGCATGCGCGGCGCAACGCTCGCTCGCGCGCCCCTCTCGTACGAGTCGAGAGGAGCGCAGCGTCTTGGTACGGGTGCGATTTTGCGTTCCGAGCGTGACAGAGCGGCACCTGGCGGATATGGGACTATCGGGCGCGTCCAGGTAGCTCCGGGTGTAGCGGTCGGTGGTTCGTCCATCGTGGACTCGTGACCGACGGCCACGTCGTCGTCGTTATCCTCTCTCTCTCCGAAAAAAAAAAAAAAAAAAAAAAAAAAAAAACACACACACTCTTCGTCCGTGAAACTCGTTATCGTCGCAACGTAATATTTCTCATTAAATTCGATTGGTTTTTTTTTTTTCTTTCTATCAACGAAACCACGAAAGGGCAGAGACTTCCGCACGAGAAGAGGAAGGAAAATAATTTTTTTTTTTTTTTTTTGATACATAAAATATATACATGTATGTATATATGTTAAAAAAATTGAAAAATTAAAAAATTCTGCGTCAGGAAGTTTTCGTCGGGTTCGGTCTTCACGTCTCTCGTCGTCTTCGTCGGGGCGGTTTCCCTCGGCTCTTCTTTTTTTTTTCTCTCTCTCTCTCTCTCTTCTCTCTCCGTCTCTGTCTCTCTCACACGCTCACCTCACTCTCGTCGTTGTCGTCGGCCACTTCGAGTGAAGAATCTCGTCGCGGTCCGCGCTTGTTGCCTCATCATCCACTACGGGCTTGAACCCCTCGCCCACTCTAACATTTGCTCACTCGATCTATCTATTCCTATCCGCCTCTGTCTATACATCGGTCGTTTTTAACGTCTCGCGATTTTTCTCCGATTATAATTCGGAGTCGGATGCTAAAAAAAAATAAATAAATAAAAAAAAAAAAAAAAAACAAGAACAAGAAGATAAAAATAAATATTAACTTTAACGATAATAATAATAATAATAAAAAGAAATAATAAAAATAATAACAATGAATATCGAATAAATAGACAATAGTTGAGGGGAAAGTGCCGAGTGCCAGCGCAGTGTTTGTCGGTAAAGGAAGAAGCTGAAGATAGGGGGGGGAGGGAAGAGGATCGTGGGAAAAGGTCTCGTTCGCAGGGGAGAGAGAGGGGGGGGGGGGGGATGAAAATTTGGTAACGTTTGTTAATCGTCGAGGAATAACGTCGAGGGTGTTTTGGACCGGTGTCGGAGCTCGATCGTAAGCCAGGAGCGGCGAAGGCCTTCGAAGGGTGGGGGGGGGGGGGGGGGGGCAGCGAAAGGTTCGCGGCTACGGTTGTTACATCCCGATGCTGCTCCGTTGCTGCAGCTGCTGCTGCTGCTGCTCCGAGATAATAACTTGAAGAAAAAAGGATATTACGATAAAGGGATATAACGAGTCGCTCTAACAAATTTTCGACCTATCGTAAGGCAAAAAATAAAGAAAATAAAATAAAAAAAAAAATGCCGCGTGTGTGGAAAAATCGTAGAGATACGAATTTTTGAACAAGTGCTCGTGGGACGGTCCCCTACCTGCAGGGATATGACGTAATGGCAAGAGAGGTATGAAAAAAAAAAAAAATTACCCTTACAGAGACGAAAAAAAATGTATCAATTCTTAACCTTTTCGTTTTTTTTTTTCGGCATTTAATTCGAGGCTTTCCTTTGCCGTTTTTTTGGGGGGGATTTCTTTTCCGCCCTTCCCTACGTTTGACCTGCATTCCGCTCGGTCGGCCATGCAGATGAGGTTTGAACTGCGAGATGCGCCGGCCTCGGGAATAATGAGTTTTTGTTGTAGTTTACACTTTATTCGCTCGTTATCTCGCGTCCTATGCGCTTTTCTCCCGAACTACTTTTTTATTTTTTATTTTTTATTTTTTTGTCGTGTCTCCCTCCCCCGCTCCCCGTCGCTCGGGCTCCACCTCGCTCTCTCTCTCTCGTTCTCGTTTCCATTTCGATCCTTTCATTCTCTCGGGTTCGTGCGCCCTCGGTCCCTCTCCACGGCACACACTACGAGACTACGAGGTGTGCACCTGCGGCCTGCGTAGAACACGGTGCTGCTGCCGCTGCTGCTACTCGGCCAATGGACCCTTCCCTGTCCCAAATACTTGACGTGACCCAGTTTCCCTGGTAGATAACCCCGTGACACCAACCGCGTTCGACTTCCCTGATTGAACGTCGCGCCCTAGTCGACGCTTATCCCTTACTTTCGTTGACAATTCGTTTTTTTTTTTTTTTTTTTTTTCACGCTCAAAACACACACGATTCGTCGATAAATTGCAATTAAAATGTTCGCCGATCGTTTCTACGGGCGTTGTGTTTTTTACGAATAGCGGCAAAATGATCGTCGACATAGCGTACAGGGTGGGTAGATTCATCGCCGTTTCGTCGAATTCAAACGCCAGGGCTGTGTGCAATTTCCTGCGATGCGTGCAAACAAGGTTTTTGGAATGGTGTTTCGTGTGTTTGTGCGGGGGTGTTTATTTTTTTTTTTTTTTTTTGGGTTCGTCCTTCGAGAGTGTGCGGACTATGTTTTGCGGGATTTTTCGAACGGACTTCCGGTCTTGGGTGGATGAGCGGAATTTTGTTTTGTTGATCCAATTTTGTTGGGCGAATTTGCTTTTTATTTAAAGGGTCTAAATTATATTTTGGGGATCTTTCGAACGACTTCCGGTCTCGGGTGGACTGCTGGAATTTTATTTTCGTCAATCACACTTTGGTGCGCGAGTTTGCAATTTTTGTTTAGAGGGTGCAAAACGTTGTCTTTGTAGCTTAAAAAATTAATTGTTCTTTACGCGAGCGTTATTCTTGGTTGCTTTTGTTGTGAATTATGTGCGCAGTGTTTTGACTAAATCTTGTCGGGAAATTGTGAAATTTTCTTGGATGGGTGTAAACATTATTTTAGACTTGAAAAAAAAAATACTTTGCTCCCTCTGCCTCGACTATTGATTATCCGCATAGTTTTTGTTTTTTTTTTTTTATTCGGTTCATCTTCCTTGAGAAAATTTTCGTGCAACTGCGCCCAGACACATGACGGTGTCTCTGCGGTGTCGGGGAATCGCTTCTGCTCGCCGCTGCAATACCCAAGGGAGCATCCGACCATTTTACAGTTTCTCTCACGCCGACGTTCATGATCTAGAGGTCAAATTTTGTTTTTAATTTTAGCAACGTTTCCATTTTTTAAAAAATTGATCTTTCTCGACACGCGACAACGCACTCGAAACCTTTCCCGTAAATTCTACCTTGTTATTATTATTATTGTTGTTTTTTTTATTATCATTATCTTGAGTAAGAATACTGATAGATTTTTTTTTTTGTAATTATTTGATCCTTTGCTTGTGGTTAATGAAAGAGAAAAAAAAAACGTGTCTCGGATTGGAAAGGTTTTTTTTTTTTTTTTTTTGGATCTCGAGAATGATTGAATCAGGTCAGTGTTTTCGACCATAAGTTGCGCGTGCGCCTGCGCTCTGACCACTTAGCGCCACCCCTGTTGAAAACGAGGGGTGACCCAAACATAATTTCGCCTCGTCTTGTTCACCATCGTCCTCTTCCGTCCCCTCCATCCACCCTTCCTCTACGTTATTTTAACTCGTTTCTTTTTTTTTAGCGCTCCGAAGGCTTTATAATTTTCTGTGCAATATTGCTTCGCGGGGTTGTTCGGGGGAGGGGGCGAGAGCGCGAAGCCGCATAGCGTCGGGAGGGTGGCGGAGAGAAGACGAGCGTAGTTGATTACTCGATCGGCCAGAGACCCGAGTGCCGCAGGTTATTCCTTCGAGATACGATTTTTTTTTTTTTTTTTTGGGCTAATTATCGAATAAAAAATTTTGCGATTAGAGGTCGGAAAAATGTTGAAGAAATTCTCGGAATATCGTATCGACCCACCGTGCATGACACAAATTTTTTTTTGACGATTAAGGAACAAAAAATTGCCGCCTGATAAATCAAAGCCCGAAAGACTAAAATTTATATTAAACATTTTTTTGTTTTTTAAAATAATAAAGCTTACACGGTAAAAGAAAGTGTATGTTTAACAAACTTTTATTTGTCCACGAGCGTCCACAATTATTTTCTTGTTAATTTTACAAATATTATATTTGTAAGATTAACGAACATTTTTGTGAAATGGATAACATTTTTTTTTTTTTTTTGGAAAATGGACAAGATTTTTTTATCGTAAAATTAAGAAGCAATGAATTGTGGAGTTTTGTGAACAAGAAACGTTGGTAGATATTTTACAGTGTATTTTGATTCCCCGCAACCAGACTGACCCACTGAGCGACGAGGGGGCCTGGTGTAAGGGGGACCCACCTTACACCAGGTCCTTCCCCGTTCTATCCCGCGGACGTTGGAATATTTCTTCTTGGTCCTACGTTACGATCCCTTTCTTTCACTCTCAGCCCATCATTTTTTTTCCAATCACAACCGCTTATTTAATTGTTACCAAAATAATAATTTTAAAAAAATCAACCGAATAATAAAAAAAAATATATATATATATATATATATATATATATCGCACGGCCAGAACAACAGTGTAACAATTTGTATGGTAATCCCATAAGAGATATTGCCCTCTTGTTCTAGGGGTGCGATGTAGAGATTTTTTCATTATTTAATTATTACCAAAATAATGTTTAAAAAATTAAACGAATAACTAAATATATATATATATATATATATCGCACGGCCAGAACAGTAGTGTAACAATGCGTATGGTAATCCCATAAGAGATGTTACACCGTTGCTTTAGGGGTGCGATATAGAGATTTTTTTATCACGTAATTTTACCAAAGTAATTTTTTTAAAATCAGACGAATAACTAAATATGTATATATATATATATATATATATCGCACGGCCAGAACAGTAGTGTAACAATTTGTATGGTAATCCCATAAGAGATCTTACGCTGTTGTTTTAGAGGTGCGATATAGAGATTCTTTTATTATTTAATTATTACCAAAATAATTTTTTAAAAATCAAACGAATGACTAAAAATATCAAAAACGATTTAGCCACGGTAAAAAAAAAAAAAAAATTCGATGCGGTACCGGGCATCGTACAAGCGGCGCGTTGCATTCCGCTGCACCCTTATCCTCCGATTTATCGGCTTATCGATATTGCACACACACACGCACACACAACAGATATGTTACAGTTGTTCCACTTAGTGTTTACTTCGTTGATAACGCCAGCATCATCCTCTTCTTCGCTGTTAATTATAAATATCAACGACAAAGCCAGGGGAGATAAGTCGGCCGAGTGGGATGCGCGCTGAGAAAATTAATTTTCCATTGACCCGATATGGACACTCCAGTTAACATCTGGGCGATTAGATATTGTAAAACGAGATACCAGACGAGGCGGGACGCGACCGAAGCTTAGCGAGCGGAGTGGCCACGAGCACAGCTTCAAATACATATTTCTAGCTCGTCGCGGACGAAGAACCTTGCAGGGGTGGCTTTCTTCGCCGTGGATACGTGCCGTTTAATATTTTTCTTTTTTTTTTTTTTTTCACCCTTGGCACAGTTTCGCGGGGACACTTCAGCCGTTGCGAGCTTCGATTCGCTCTGCGTCCCTCGAGCCGCGAGATAAAATTAATTCTGTCCTTTTTTATTAACAATTTTTTTCTTTTTTTTTTTATCAATAATTTTATCCCTTGGAATTTATTTATATTACGACTTCGCGTAGCCTTCAAGCTGCCCTTCACGTATACAGTAAAAAAGAAGTTTGTACTTTTTACAACAACTTATTCGCCAAACGTCCACAATTTTTTATTTGTTAATTTTCTAGTTTTAGAAACAAAAGTACAAACTAAAATTGTCAGTGACACGGGACATAAGAGAAGGGGTTCGTATATTCAAATAAGTGACAAACGAGTTTGTCACTTATTTAACAAAATTATTGTTACGAAATTTCGCATTCCGATTGTACGAAATTATTTTTTACGGTGCACGGCGGAGAATAAATAACAGAAAATCTTTCAAATAACTGCATTTAAGTTCGTAATAATTAATCAATTTTGAAACGATCGAAAGACTTCGAGGCAACGGTGCGAATTTTTTCAGATTTTGTTTCTAGCGTTTTGTCGATGTTCGAACTTTCCGAAGATCGCGGTGTGAAAAAATCAATATCGGTCGTTAGAGCGCGTATGTGAGGGGTCGAAGGACGTTCGTAAAGATTTTACGTACTCGCTCAGTATAATTGATTTTGTGGAGATGTGTCGAAGAGTCCCATTCATTTTATATATATATATATATATATATATATATATATATATACATGTGTGTACGCCATGCATCTACTGTGCTTCCTTAGCAGGTCATGCTTGACGTTTGTGATGCAGGAGTTACGGAGCAAGAGACCTTTCAAGATATGGGACAGCTGGCGTAACGTGCGAAAGGGGCTGGTTGTAAGCAACTTCGAAGAGCTCATACATAGGGGTGAGAATATCTTTTTGATGTAATTTTTTTTTTTTATATAATTTTTTTCTGCAACCCTTTCGACGAGTCAAAATTAAGTGACTTGATCGTAAATGAAGAATTTTCTTTCGGCAACCGATAATTAAAAATTGAAAAAAAAAAAAAAAAAAAAAAAAAAAATCCGCAGGAAAGGAAAAATTGGGCGTGCCGCAGAACGAGAACGTATGCCTGGTGCTAGAGTCAGACGGGACTCAGGTGGAGGACGGCGAGTACTTCAAGACACTCGCAAACAACACGATACTGCTGCTGCTGAGGCATGGCGAACGTTGGTGTCCCACAGGGGTTGACATCATTCGTGCCGGTACGTAAAACCATTGCCCTCCCCCCCCCCCCCCCCCCTATTTTTCACCGCTCATTGATGTTCAGTGTAATGCGTAAAGTGTGTGCAGGGTAATCTGAGACGAATATCAGTCTCGTCAATAAAGCACGAAAGCAGGGTTGAAGTTAAGATGAACGAAATCAAGTTAAAAGTCGTGGTCAATTTTAAGCACGAAATCAAGTTCAAAGTTACGATAAGACTGAAGCGCGAAATCAAGTTCAAAGTTACGATAAGACTGAAGCGCGAAATCAAGTTCAAAGTTACGATAAGACTGAAGCGCGAAATCAAGTTCAAAGTTACGATAAGACTGAAGCGCGAAATCAAGTTCAAAGTTATGATAAGCCTGAAGTACGAAATTAAGTTCAAAGTAAGGATAAAACTTGAGCACGAAATTAAGTTCAAAGTAAGGATAAAACTTGAGCACGAAATTGAGTTTAAAGTTAGGAGCGAACTTAAGCAAGAAATCAAGTTTATAGTTAAGATCGGTGCTAAGCACAAAATCAAGTTCAAAGTTAAGATCGAACTTAAGGGCGAAATCAAATTTAAATTCAAATTCAAGGTTTACATAAAACTTAAGCAGGAAATTAATTTCAAAGTTAAGAAAGTTGAGAAAGAAATGAAGTTTAAAGTTAGGATCGAACTTAATCAAGAAGTGAAGTTTAAAGTTAGGATCGAACTTAATCAAGAAATGAAGTTTAAAGTTAGGATCGAACTTAATCAAGAAGTGAAGTTTAAAGTTAAGATCGAACTTAATGAAGAATTGAGGTTTAAAGTTAGGATCGAACTTAATGAAGAATTGAGGTTTAAAGTTAGGATCGAACTTAATGAATAATTGAGGTTTAAAGTTAGGATCGAAGTTAATCAAGAAGTGAAGTTCAAATTTAGCATCGAGCTTAATCAAGAAATGAAGTTTAAAGTTAGGTTCGGAACTGAGCACGAAATACAGTTTGAAGTTAACATCGAACTTAGGCACGAAATCAAGTTTAAGTGAAGTAAATTTCGAGCCAGATATTAATTCTGCCTCACCCTGTACTGAACGTTTCCACGCCCAATGTGTTCATACATCTCGATGTATTTTCTGTCAAACCTTCCTCACATTTCATACACAGGCTCGTATTATGTACAGCACTTTGCGACAATGGACTGCGCAACTGTATTGATGTATGAGAAAACGTTACAACCACTACCATCCCGAGGCGTTGCACATTATAACGTTACCACTGTGGTGACGAACGAACGCGATAGACTCTCCATTAGTTTCCTAGCGATAAACTTGTTTCACTTTGTTCGAGCTTGTGCTCAGGCTCACTCTGCACTCTGTGTGTGGGCTTCACGGGGAGAATTCATGGCAAGGTAAACGTGAAAAGAGCATAAGAGAAGAGACCCGCAGTTGCCGCACGCTCGGGATCATATATAATAATGGTATTAACGCTCGCAGGGGATTCAGTAGTGAAGGTCGGTTTTAGTCAGACACGACCCGAAACGCTTTCTTCCTCGAAAGGAAAAAAAAAGTTAACTGCCACCACTTTACCGACAGTGTCGTCAATAATTAAACGTTATTTGCTGCCAGCAAAGCGCCTGAAAAAATTGGACTTTAAATCGTCTGATCTGCGGTCGTGAGATCCAAATTTAGTCTCATCAGAATCTTTTTACTCACGACTACAAATACGATCCAAAAGAGCAAAAATCCCATCTCCTCAGATCTTACCTTGCGTTTCGTTAATCTTCATCTCTATGCCAAAAAGTATCGTTTCTCCTAAAAAAAAAAGAAAACTAACTCAAAAACAATGATAAAAAAAAATTGTGTGTACCGCAGCAATTTCCGCAATACCGAAAATAGTTTTCGAGAGAGGAGAATTCATGGCAAGGGAAACGTGAAAAGAGCATAAGAGAAGAGACCCACAGTTGTTGCACGCTCGGGATCATATATAATAATGGTATTAACGCTCGCAGGGGATTCAGTAGTGAAGGTCGGTTTTAGTCAGACACGACCCGAAACGCTTTCTTCCTCGAAAGGAAAAAAAAAGTTAACTGCCACCACTTTACCGACAGTGTCGTCAATAATTAAACGTTATTTGCTGCCAGCAAAGCGCCTGAAAAAATTGGACTTTAAATCGTCTGATCTGCGGTCGTGAGATCCAAATTTAGTCTCATCAGAATCTTTTTACTCACGACTACAAATACGATCCAAAAGAGCAAAAATCCCATCTCCTCAGATCTTACCTAGCGTTTCGTTAATCTTCATCTCTATCCCAAAAAGTATCGTTTCTTCTAAAAAAAAAGAAAACTAACTCAAAAACGATGATAAAAAAAAAATTGTGTGTACCGCAGCAATTTCCGCAATACCGAAAATAGTTTTCGAGAGAGGAGAATTCATGGCAAGGGAAACGTGAAAAGAGCATAAGAGAAGAGCCCCACAGTTCTTGCACGCTCGGGATCGTAGATAATAATGGTATGAACGCTCGCAGGGGATTCAGTAGTGAAGGTCGGTTTTAGTCAGACACGGCCCGAAACGCTTTCTTCGTCGAAAGAAAAAAAAAAAGTTAACTACCACCACTTTACCGACAGTGTCGTAAATAATAATGGTATTAACGCTCGCAGGGGATTCAGTAGTGAGAGTAGATTTTAGTCAGACACGGTTCAATATGCTTTCTCCTTCGAAGAGATTTTTTTTATTCAAATGCCCATCACTCTACCGAACTTTCCGTAAACGATTAAGCGTAATTTGGTACGAACAGAGCGCCTGCAAAAATGTCGGTTCCACGGTCGTGAGATCGGAATTTAGTCTGATCGAAACTACATACACGACCCAAAAGAACGAAAATCCCATCTCCTGACATAATCGCATTTCATTAATCTTCATCTCCCCCACCAATACCATCGTTACATCTAAAAAAAAAAAAAAAAAACAAATAATAAAAAAAAAAACCATTCTGTGTACCGCAGCAATTTCAGCAATACCGAAAATAGTTTGCGAGACAATCCACGCCCTGGAGTTGCACGATGAGACGCCCTCCTGGAAGATTATGGACAATAAGGGACGTGTCACGGTGGTGCTGCACTGGGACCAGCGATCGTCGGGTAGTTCGTCGTCGTCGGGGCAGCAGCAGCAGCATCACCATCACCATCAGCAGCAGCAGCAACAGCAGCAGCAACAGCAGCAGCAACAACAACAGCAGCAGCAGCAGCAGCAGCAGCACGTCCCGCAGCCGCAGCACCAGGCGAAAGTGCTTCAGGACGTATTGGGCGGTGGCTCGAAGTACTCACCGACCAAGAGCAAAGTAGACGCCGGTGGTTTTTTCCTAAGCGGCGGTGGGGCGGGTGGTGTCGGGGGTGTCGCAAGACCGTCGTTGGTAATCCAGACGAGCCTGGACAAGCTCAATTACGGGATTGTGAAATCCGGCGTGGGTCACGGTGTAACGAGCGAGATAGTGTGCCCACCCCGTTACAGCAGTCCCCAAATCACTGTGATAAATCATGACGATATGGTGCAGAAGAGTTTTACTAGTCCGATTAATAGTTCCTACGGTCCGATCGTCGCCTCGGGCCCCGTAATACAGGGTGGGGTGTCGGGCGCGATCGGTAGCGGTACGACTGTCCTCGGTGGTATTCCCGCTCATCAGCAGACCTCATCGTCGTCGTCGTCGTCGCACACCGGCATGACCGGAAGGCTCGTAAAGCAGGGCACCAACTCGTTCGAGAGCACGACCATTCATATCCACACGCCCGAGTGTTCGAACCACATACATCAGCCCGTGGCGAGAAACGGCAGTCCGGTAAACGGTACCGACGGCGGAAACGCCGCCGAGTGCGACTTTCACTGCTGCGCCCTTCACGAGGAGGGTCGAAGAATCGCCGTTCACAAATCCGTCGCCACATCGCCGATTCAGGACAGCCAGCATCAGCATCACTCGCAACACCAGCAGCAACAGCAGACGCAGACGCAAACCCCGTCGCCGCAGCCACCGTCCTCGCTCTCAGACGGCACGAGACGCTCGGGGATGGTGAAGGGTCACGTGAGATTTCGCGACACCGCCGACGAGGAGTCGTCACCGAGGAGCATGGGTGGGGCGGCCGGGACCGGTGGCGGTGCCGCCGGAAACTTTCATCTTCATCATCATCATCATCACAATCATCATCAGGATCACGACAGCTCCGAGTCCGAGACCGAGAACACCATTATGGAGGACGAGATCGTCACTTCCGAGAAATTCTTGCTCCTAATCGATCAGCTCACCGTCGATCAGAAACATCATCTCAGCATCAAGGACATTGGCATTATTCTCGAGAGGCTCAGCTCGAAGATACTCGACGTTGAGAGACTCGATCGTGAGAGCGAGAGCGAGGAATGCTACAACTGGACTATCAAGGCCATCATAAGGGGCGACGTCCTCAGGGAACTCGGTGTTATTTACAATGGCAACTACTACGCCATCAGCGAACATCCCGGATACAAGGAGGAGTCCGAGGAGAACAATGAGGATAACGAGGAGGAGGAGGAGGATAGACTTTAATAATGGAGGAGGATAAACAAAACAAAACAAAAAAAAAAACATTAAAAATTTAATTAAAGAAATGGAGAGGAAAAGATGAGAACGCGAGGAAATTAATAATTGATTGATTTAAAAACGAGAAAAAAAAAGAAATGAACATGAGAACGCTGTTTTACCTAGATAGATTATATACACGAAAAATAAAGACACACACACACACACACGGGAGAGACGAGCTTGGGGGCGGATGAAGATAGTGGGGAGGAGGAGGGAATAAAAATTGACAGAGACGAGAGACACGAATGAGGGAATGAAATAATATGAAAAAATGACCGGGAGACACCATACGTGTTTGCGGTTATTCATTGAACGATGTAGAAGTGCGTAAGAGGAGGGGGTTGTTGGGACGGTTTTGCAGGAAGGCTCGTCCACGAATCATCGTGTTTTTGTGGAAGGACATTTTTTTATTTATTTTTTTTTATATCTGAGAGATGAATTTTTTTTGAGGAATGATTTTTCGTTGCTTCGCGAAGATGTTGCGAGAAGTGTCCGGAGAGTTATTGAGGTATTTGCGAGGAACGATGATTCGAGGACGAGGCGACGAAAAGTGTGGGCTGAAGATACGAAGAAAAAAACAGTGCCAACGTTATTTTTATTTATGTTTTTTTTTTTTTTTTTCTCAAGATGTTTTTTCATATAAAATAAAGAAAACAAGATTGCAGTCGAGAGGGGGGAGGGGGGGGGGGGGGTTGAACGGGCGACGAGAAGACGAAGAGGGGTGGCGCAACAGTGAAGAGAAAGCGGAAACCAACAATGCATCGTAACGAAGGAAGAAGAAAACAACAAAAAAAAAAAAAATAAAAATAATAAACGATACCTATAAACCTTAGCTCTAAAGAACGGTTGTTGAACATGTACTTATTAAATAGTATGTATACTTGTAGGAAACATTTGGGATACGGATGCTCTCCGTAACCGTCCACGACACTGCCCTATCTAAAGAAAATAAGGAAAAAAAACTTATAACGTACTACCAAAAAAAAAAAAAAAAAAAACATGAATCGTATGAAAAAAAAAAAACCATGAATATTAATTATAAACAAAGTTCAATCCTGAATCACGATTATGTATTTCAATGGCGCCCGAGCCCGAGCGCTCTATCGCGTTGTATACTTTTTCAAACAAAAACAAAAAAAAAAAACCAAAAAAAAAAAAAACACAAGTCCCGTCGAAAGTCCTCTATTCTCTGAACACACACACACGCATTATCGATACCTTGGATATAGTTACTATTTAATTGATTCTCAATAATATTCATTCGACTGCATTGTAACATGTAATTATCGTTAAATAATTGCGGTAAATTGTTCTTTTTTTTCGTACAATATTTATTTCGCGTCTCCGTTGTTTCCGCTGTGTTTCAATTTTATTTAAAAATTTTACATTTCGGCGAAAATTATTGGTTTTTTTTTTTTTTTTTTTAAGAAACTTACCAAGAATTACCGCGTTGAATCCAGGGCGTCAAATACGCCCGGTAATTTAACATAAAATTTCCATTGTAAATCGCCGTTTTTTTATTCCGAACGACCATCGGACAGCGAGACGATCGCGATTCGTTCGTAGGATTGTTATGGAATAATTATAATCGTCGACGTGTTTCAGAGAAGATTAAGTTGGAAAGAAAGAAAAAAGAGACGAAAAACAAATACAAAAAAAAAAATACCGCTCGACCGAGTTGCGACGATACGGCCGAGGCCACAAAGAGGCTGCTTTTCTAGTCTGTCTCGTGAATTAAGATAAACTGAAAAAAAAAAATAAGAAAAAAAAAGGTGCGAAAGACGAGACTAACAAAATTTCCAAAGTCGATCGAGAGAGACGAGGGAGGGAAGTGAAGATGGTAGAATGAAAAATAATATTGTTTTCTAGTTAATTGAGAAACACACAATCGTGATCTGTAACTCGTTGTTCGTATAAAAAAAAAAGAAAAAGAAAAAAAAATAACCAAAAAAAAAATAATAATAATAACAATTCCTCGATGAATCTCGATTAATCTAGTGTGACGAATTTTCGAAAGGGCGAACGAAAGAATAATGCACGTATGTGTGTGTGTGTGTGTGCTAGGGGATGAGTGCGTCTGTGTGTGTGTGCGAGGGAGAGAGGATGGAAAGAATTATTGAAGGAAGAATTTTAAAAAGAAGAAAAAAAAAGTGATACGATTCGCTTTAGAACGATATCGTCGCGTTTCGTTACTCCGACGACTAGACGGGAAGAGGGATGACTCAGTGAGTAAATTGGAGAAAAAAAAAAATGAAAAAAATGAAAAAAAATAAAAACAAAATAAAAAGCAGCGTAAGGAGAAGCGAAATTAATGGAAAGGTAGAAGTAAAGAAAGGCGAGTCCTTTTCTCGAGATACACTTTGCAATTTTAATATACATTTCTATCGTGATACTATAAGCGTAAGTGGAAGAAAAAATACGAACGTGAGAATAATAAAAAAAAAAATACGAGAAAGGAAGTTAGAAAAGACGAAGAAGTCGAGAAAGAAATGCCTTGAGTGTTCTCACTACCGAGAGCTCCCTCTCTCTGTGTGTGTGCGAGTGTGTCTGCCTCTGTGTACATGTGTGTGTGCGTGAGTGTGTGTTAAGTATTAAAAAAAAAAACGTAGTGAATTTCCTCTCATTCACTTAGAGACACTCCAAACAGCCCCAAAAGAGTCCTCGAGCTTCCAAAGGGATGAAAAAAAAAAAAATCGAATAAAAAAAATAAATATATTAATCAAACACACACACATACACACGTACACACAACTACCTAAAACTCTGCGTAGAACAAATCATGACGAGCAATATGAATTCTCTATTACTGTCACGTGACTCTGCTGCTAATTACTCGGATGTAATTGCGTCAAATATGAAACATATAATATAGAAGAAAAAAAAATGATAACGATGAAGAGGAAGAGAATGAGGAGATTGTCGAGATAAATATGGAGCTTCGTTGATCGACCTCTTAAAAAAAAATACACACACACACACACACACAGAGAAAAACATAATACACGATGTAAAGGAACGAAGAGAAAAAAAAGTCTAAGAATCTCTTGTTTTCTTTTTTTTTTTTAATTTATATTATACGATAGTATAATAAATTTATTATAAATTAATAGAAAGTCGAAGGGGTGAGGAAGAAGCGTTCCCGCAATTTCGGGGACCGTTCGCTCTCTCTCACTCTTTCTCACCCCCGTCGGACTCTAATGACGAAACGTATACGTAATTAACAGAAAAAAAAAGAATAACAAGAGGATAACGAAGAGACGCTAAAAGTGGAGAACAAAAAAAAAAAAATGGTGGAGAGAGGTTTGAAGAAAAGTTTCATTTTTGTTTTGTTTGCCTTTTGCGAGAAATAAAAAGGGTATACTTGGTGCGAGATAATTAGCTTGTACGACCTTTTCGCGAAGGTGTGAGAGACGGTGAGACACGATACACGCACGCACAAGGCAAGAGGATTATAATATTGAGACAAACAAATGAAAAAAAGAAGAAAAATAAAGAAGCGATGAGAAAAAAAAAAAAAATGGAGGCGACGAGATAGAGAAAGAGAAAAATAAAACATAAAATACACGCGCACGAGAACACGCATGCGAGATTATTAACAAAAAAAAAAAAAAAAAAAAAAAATGAAGTTGCGTTGTGTGGGTGTGATGCACTTGTTAGTAGGTATAATAATAAATAATGAATATACTACAGAAAAAAAGGGGAAAAAATAATATTAATATACTAATACTGATATATTAATATTATCGAAAAATAATAAGGAATAATAACGCATTTATATCGGACGAAATGGTGAGACGGAGGTGTGTGTTTTTTCAATCATTTATAGCCAATTAAGATTTATAAGAGAAAAAGGATTAAAAGAAGAAAAAAAAAAATGAAACACAAAATACAGCGCAGTATTAGGGGATGAATTTATCGAGAAGTAGTTAATAACGATTAATCGAATTTACGTAATACTGTGCGGGGGTTAAGGGTTCGAAAAATAAAACGAAACAATTGATTGGGGGCTTTGAATTTATGGGGGCTGGGCTGTCTATAAGAGTTAAATAAAGTGAGTGATGAATAAAAAAAAAAGAAAACCAACATAATTGATCGATCGCGATCGATCTTATCTTGACAGTTATCCAAATTACTTTCTCGGCGAGGAGTTGGCATTGTTGCCGTCAAGAGACAGCTGCGGGAACGAGATTCACTTCCGGTAAGAGTCGCAGGTGAGTATGGAGTCAAATTAACCGTTTCGTCATACTTCGCAGAGATTCGCAGCTTCTTCCGAAATTTTAGCTTTGATATGTCACTCTTAACAAAAATTCATTAATAATATTTTTTAAACATACACACGATATAGAACTGAATCGAGGAATTAAGAAAAAATTAAATTTATAGCAAATATTTACATCCAATTCTGCCAAAAATACTTGTTTCCGGGAAAAATATATAAGGTAAGGGAATTTTCGAATTTACAGAACCGTATTTCGAGCGCACACACGCCGATAAAAAAAAAAAGAAAACTATGAATTGGGAAGGAGGTGTGCGCAATTGTTGCAACATTTTTTATTCATAATATCGAAGAATTAAAAAAAAAAAATTACCCCACGTGTTTCGTCTATTCACGCGCCGAATCGAATTCAAATACGTCGAAACCGGAAGTGTCAGAGGCCGCCTCACGGAAGAAAGCTGGGAGATCCACAGATTGCAGAGCTCGGGCGAAGATGGCGCCACAAAGTTCCAGCGCAGAAAAGAAAGTCACGAAAGCGCAAAGGGCCAACGATCAATAGAGTAAAAGTTGCCTTGCATCGGAAATTGCAGAACCCGGAAGTTGCAGATTTTCCGTTGCAGCCACAAGACAGAAAACACCGACGGAGTCAGAATTTTGGGTCACTGAACTACGGCCAAAAAAAGTACCGACAGAGTCACGCGCAGCGACCCGCGTGAGTAATCCACCGCGAACACGAAATGGCGCCACCGGTCTTCCGGTAGAGGCGCGAGATGGCGTCAGCGTCTTTCGCAGTCCTCCCGCAGCCAAAAAGCTCGGGATCTGCAGCACCGGCCAAAAAGCCCGAACAAACCCAGCAATCCCAAAGACGCTCCTCAGCCCGATGGAAAAAGCACGACCCAAGAATCCGGATGGTCATCAAGATCCTCCAAAGCGTCATCGGGAGCCACGCCAGAATCCGGCTTCGGGCCAGGCCTGGCCTCGAACAGCAGATGAAGTTGCACCGCAGCTCAACTACGATCCAAGAAACCCAATTGCCAACTCCCATCACCACCAACGGGAAAACAAAACCCCTCGACCAAGCTCCAGTTTGAGGGGCTGGACCAGCGGAGCAGGACAGAACAAGAAGCGTGGCCGACGGAAGAGAGACCTAAAAAAGAAAGCAACGAAAGAAAAGCCCAAACAACCAAAGCCCGAAACTGCACGGGTAGTGATGATGAACAATCAGACGAGTTGAGCCTCCAGCAGGTTGGAAGTAGGAGAACTAGGCTGGCGTGGTAGGGAATCGCGAGAGGGCGGTTGAGAAACGGCGTCATCTCTGGGAGATCCCGGAACAGGACGAAGCAGGACCGAGACACGGGGGGTGAGCGAGGGCGGTTTGGACAACCGCCCGGTTTATTGATTCGGTAGGGACGACGGTACGGGAAATGGCGCAGGAATCGATAAGAGGTGGTGCGGTTCCCGGTGACCGAGCCCGCGCTGAATCCGCGGGACCAGCGTCACGCTCCCAGCAGCAGCAGCAGCAGCAGCAGCAGCAGCCCGTTAGGGGTTGCTCCTAGAGGGTTGCTCCGACGATAACATCGTATGAGTGCGCGCGCATGTATGAGTGAGGCTTCGTATCCGAGTACTCATGACTATGTGTGCATCCGTGTGCGCTATCTCGTGCATTGTCCACAGGAAACACGCATACAGGACGGGAGAGCGGCCAGACAAGGAGCGCGGAGTGGTGGGGGGAGGCGCTCGTAGGCAACTGCGCATGCGCGGGAGAGCTCCGGGAGAGTAGGGGAAGCGAGCGCGCCCGGAGTGGGAGCGAGGCGGTCTGCTCCCACCGCTGACGATTCCACGGATGGTGCAGGCTCTCCGGTCTGTCCCAGGGAGAGGTACGGTCACGAAGATACGCAGGCAGTCGGTGGAAGCTGCGAAACGCTCGCTTTGAGGGGTGGAAAATTCATCAACGGTCACAGCGGCGAGACGGCGAAGCTCTCTCTGGGGCTTGGAACGGAGAGTGGTGGGGGGGTCGGGGGAGCGTGGTGGGGGGCGCGCGGACGCCGGAGTGGGGCGCTCCGGGCAGTGGTGGGGGGGACGAAGGGTGCAGCAAATATTTTCATACTCCAGACTTCCAGCGGAGGAAGAAGATGGCAGCCGTGGCGTGATTTCGCGAGGCGATAGAAGCGGAGAAGCGCCGGAGCGTGCAGAGGTGCGGATTCGTCGGAGCGGGTTTGTCGTAACCCATCAGGCTCGCGAAGAGAGCACACACCGCTGCCGTCGTCGTCGTCGTCACCGTCGTGGTGGTTCTTCTCTACTCGTCGTCGCCGTCGGTCGGTCGAGCCGAAGCCCGTCGAGCCGGTGATAATAAATACGTACTTTTGTTTTTTTTTTTTTTTTAATCACGCGTTTTGTCGGAATGGAAAAACTTTGAGGAAAAAAAAACCGTTTTGAATTTGATTGAAAAATTGGAAACGGCACGACAACGACGCGTCTCGAATTCTCGGCGCTCGAAAGACACACGACACACTGCGCTCTGAAACCGGTCGTAATCTCTCGATTTTCGGCATCCTCGCCACCGAACTTCGAGGCGTCGCTCCTACGTGGGGTTTCTGTTTTTTTTGGGTTTTTTTTTTTTTTTGTTCTTAAGAGGGGTGAAAAAAGAAGAGAGAATTAAAAAGTCAGAGATGAAAGTCGGAGGAGGGAAATGAGAAAAAAAAGCCAAGCTGTGCGGACACTCTGGGGGTGATTCTTCAGCTGGAAAGACGTCGAGGGAGGAACTGAGTGGTTCTCGCTGGTTCGGCGAGTCGTTCCCGATTCGCCTTCGAGTCTGATATCTGTTTTGTTTAATTTTTTTGTTTTTCAATAATAATAACAAAAATAAATAATTGAAAAACGATTTTTAAAAAAATCATAATACAAACAACGGGAGTGTTTTATTTTTTTATCGTTGTCGATAGAATCGCGCGCGGGCAAATGTGTGTGTTCGGCGGACAGAACGAGATGAAGTGACCGCAGGCGAGGACGAAGAGGAGAAGCAAGAAGAAGAAGGAGAGGAAGGAAGGCTCCGGATAATCTATTAATCCGCGTTGTTGTTTAAATGATATTTCGTTTCGACGTTACAAAAAAAAAAATATATAATCGATATGATCGAGTAAGATTGTTTTTAAATAAAAATTTATCGAACGGTTGAAAATCGGGCGGGAGAGAAAATTAAATAAATTGGCAAGAATTAAAATTTTTGTAAAAAGGGCGTGCGGGGATAAAATTCCCGCGCCCGGCACCGGGCCTTGCGGCCTCCTCGTCGCGCTCGAGGTCTTGGAGGGTTAATAAAGCAAAAAAAAAAAAGGCAAAAAAGAACTTTAAAAAATAAATAAAAATTCACAGTACCTTTTGTTCGTAGATTTGCGGTAGGCAAAAACGATTTCTAAAATTCGTTCCTCGCGACAACGCTGCCTCACCCAGTGTTTCTCGCTTCTGGCTCGCTCGCTCAGCCTCCCTTACCTCTACCTCTCACTTTATCTCACGCTACCCTCTCCTACCCAAATATTCAGGGGCTGTTAATTTTCTTTCGATCTATCGATACAAAAATAAATAAAAATTTAATGAAAATAAATAAAAATTTAATGAAAATAAATAAAAATTCAATACAAATTCAATAAAAATTCAATAAAAATTCAATAAAAATTCAATAAAAATTCAATAAAAATAAATAAAAATAAATAAAGATGAGCAAAAAAAGACACACACAAAAATAAAATCGACGCGATGAATGACGAGTTTTTAAAGCTTTGATAAGCAGACAAAACGAAAAATTTACACAGGCCGTTAGTGCCGCAGTTTGTAAATCATCAACGGTGCCAACGATTATGCGTGAGACTCGCGTCAGCGACACCGGAAGCAACACCGTCGACATCGTCGCCAATATTAACGATACATTGTTTGGCGCAGAGAGAAACATCAACGAAAGCTCAACGAGGCCCGAGACAACTCTCGCAGCGGCGTTTGACATTGACTCTTACACCGGGCAGCGTCTAGCCCCGGTCTTAAATAACGTAAACGATAAAAAAAAGCAAGTGCTTCGCGGACGTTATGTAAAATGGAATTAAACAATGTTGTTAAGACGTAAACATGTTTTGGGTACACTGTGGACTCTTTGTTCTCGTGATTGCCGTACCTGGATTTATTAGCAGCGCCGACAGCACGTCGAAGCGAGGTAAATTTAATTTTTTATTTTAATCTCTTTAAATAAAAAAATAAAAAAATATTTGCCCTTATATGAATGTGTTTGGATCGTTGACATGGCAATTAAATGAGGGATGGAGGGGGGGGGGGGGGGGGGGGTGGAAATATATTATGACTGTTTGAAAGAGTGAAACTCTTCTCAGATAGCTGCCATGTTTCGGCTGACTAATAACGGAGCTTAACTACTTGATTGGCCTTTCCATCGTTATCGCAACTCTTTCTTGCGGAGGGTTTGGGCGGGGGGGGGGGGGGGGGGGGGGGGGGGCGTAAATATGTAATTACTTTTTTGAGAGAGTGAAACTCTTCTCAGTGATCGCCACAAATGTCGGGAGAGCTGCCATGTTGCGTCCGACCGATAATGGAGCTTAACTACTTGATTGGCCGTTAGCTCCTTCTTGCGCTATTCGGAGGGGGGGGGGGGGGGGGGGATATATTATGACTTTTTTGAAAGAGTGAAACTCTTCTCAGCGATTGCCGCAAAGATTCGCGAGAGCTTCTATGTTGTGTCTGACCAATAACGGAGCTTAACCACTTGATTGGCCTTTCCATCGTTATCGCAGTTCTTTCTTGCGCTATTCGAAGGGGGGGGGGGATATATAATGACTTTTTTGAAAGAGTGAAACTCTTCTCAGCGATTGCGACAAAGGTTTGCGAGAGCTGCCATGTTGCGTCTGACCAATGACGGAGTTTGACTACTTGATTGGCCGTTCCGTCGTTATCGCGGCTCTTTCTTAAGGTATGGGGAAGGGGGAGGGGGAAGGAAATATATCATGGCTTTTTGAAAGACTGAAACTCTTCTCAGCGATTGCCACAAAGGTTTGCGAGAGCTGCCATGTTGTGTCTGACCAATAACGGAGCTCAACTACTTGGTTGGCAGTTCCATCGTTACGGCAAATTTTTCTCACGCTATGGGGAAGGGGGAGGGGGGAAGGAAATATATCATGACTTTTTGAAACACTGAAACTCTTCTCAGCGATCGCCGCAAAGGTTTGCGAGAGCTGCCATGTTGCGTCTGACCAATATCGGAGCTTAACTACTCGATTGGCCGCTCCATCGTTATCGCAGGTCCTTCTTGCGTTATTCGGCGGGGGTGGCGGGGAGGGCGGAGTCTATAATTACTTTTTTGAAAGAGTGAAACTTTTCTTAGTGATTGCCTCAAACGTTCGCAAAGGCTGCCATGTTGCGGCTGACCAATAACGGAGCTTAACTACCTGATTGGCCGGGAAAATTTCGATGGAATTCGATGGAAAGCCCCGGCTTTCCATCGAATCTTCTCATAGACGACTTTGTGTTTTATTAGTATATATTGAGAAGGTATTAAAAATTTTACGGTAAAAAAAAACGCATAGCTTGTCCCAAGCCTCATCGTCAAAGCTCTGACAACATCGAAGCCTCGACGAGCACGCGGAAGATGAAGAATAACACGCTCGTGTTTTTCTTCATCTCGATGCTCTCTTAATTATCGTTTCTAGCGATTTTTGCTTTTTTTAAACAAAAATTAAAATAATAATAATAATAATAATGTTGGACAGACGGACGAACGACATGCAGTTTCGTGTCTTTCGGGCAAAAAAAATTCTTCCAAAATTGTCGTCGTTAGAAAATCATTTATCGTTGGTCATTAAAATTGAGCCCCGAAATGTGCGTTTCAGATGAAGATTTTGATAAACGCACGCTTTCTAGCGCGAATCTACTGTAGACGTCATTGCGTGTTTCTAAGTATAATATATGTATATATATATGTTATACTTAGAAATTTTACTTGATATTGCACGTTGATACTTAAGTATGTATTGTACTTAGGAGAACGTGAGGTCGGGTAGTAAACGATGTCGAAGACAGCTTAGTTTGCGGTGCGAGAGGGAAACAAGCTGGCGTCGTAGTTACAAGCTTGTTGGGATTAGAGGGGCGGGGAGGAGGGGGGGGGGGGGGGGGGGGGTAGTGCATGGTTTAACCCTTCACGTTCTGTGATCCTAGACTAGCGCGGTCGGGAAGTCTGTCAGTTCGCAGCTTCGCAAAAGTGTATTTTGAAGAAAATGTTATAAAAAACAAAAACAACAAAAAAATCACAAAATTTTCCAGACACACCCAAACGTGTAATTTGTCCGATTTCGAAGCGAAATAAAAATGTTTAGTACAAACGATAATAAAAGTATTTATTACAGAAGAAGAAAAAAATGTATCGATCGAAGCAAAACCCCTAAAACGGTGATTGGAAAATACCAATTCCAAAAAATATTCAGACACACCCAAATATGTAATTTGTCCCATTTCGAATAGAGTATAAAAATATTTATTACAAATATCCATTTCGTTGAGACAATTGAAGGAAAATGTTTTTTCGAGACAAAAGTTTGCCCGTGCCTGAAGAATGGGACTAGGGGTGGATGAGGGTTGTTAATAATTATTGTAAACTGATTTTCCCCGCGGCGGAGCTCGGTCCGAAAACTTTTCTTACCCAAGTCGTTTCGGTTGTCCTCGACCCGGATACAAATGGGAGGAAAAAGGAAGAAAAAAAATTGTATCGGACGAAGCAACAACCCCTAAGTCAGGGGTTGGGAAATGCCCAAGGGGTGCGGTTCTAATCCCCGAAATAGATTCTCCGCGTGAGATCCTTACTAAGCACTCCTTGCCAAGAGAAACTCGAGTAGGTCGACTCTTATGGGAAGGGGGGGGGGGGGGGGGAATATTTCGGGAACGGGAAGAAATATTTTCTGTATTTTTTTTTTTCTGTTATTATTTATTATTATTTTCTTTTCATCTCGCCTGGCGGCGCCTTGACAATCCATTGGCCCCAATTAGCCCAATTAGAGTGGACGGCAACGATGTCGAATAAATTTCAAAGTGGCGCATCCGCCGCCTACCAAGATGACCCAAAAGACTCGTCGAAGCGCGAGGATGAGAAGAATATGTCAAGAACTCGATGTGTATAAATAACGAGGCGGCGGGAGTGTGAGAGAGAAAAATATATATTCATGCGACCCGGTTTACATTCTCTTGTTCCCTCGTATCTACTTATATTTCTCTCCTGGCTCTCGTATAATGATTTTTTTTTATTGCTCGATTCTAGGACGATTTTTTTCTCATAATCAAAAAAATTAATAAATTAGAAATAAAAAGACAACGAAAACAAAAATATGAAAAAAGGTTTCACACTACCATTATTTATCAAAAATTTTGTCGGAAAACAAAATAGAGTGTAATGCAAAAATTTAATTTGTCGACTTTCTTTTCGCTTATTGGCATCGTAGCTGCGTTTAATGCAGAAACCTCGTTTATATCGCTGAAGGAAGAGGCGGAGGAATTTCACAAGGGTTATTTTACTGCAGCCTTGGATCTTCATAGCTCAATTCTGGAATTATATTTTTTTAAGTTTCAAAAATCAAAAAATAAAAAAAAAAACAAAAATAAAAATTGTGAAAAGAGGTTTCACACTACCATTATTTATCGAAAATTTGTGGGAAAATAGAACAGAGTAATACGAAAATTTAATTTAATTGGTTCCGTAGCTGCGTTCTAATGCAGAAACACCCTTGTTCATCTCGTTTAGGGGAGGGGGGATTAGAGGAGGGTTATTTTATCGCAGCTTTGGATCGAGGGAACGATTCTCTCTTTTTGTTCATCTTTTGCCTCCTCCACCCCCTTAAGGCTATTGAATAAATTATCTTTAACGAAGAGGAGTGAGAGTAAAAAAAGGACAAGGACGAACCAAGAGTCTCGTCATCGGGTCAGAGGGTCGTCACGGACAGTTGCCGGGAGGGTGGAATAATTTTTGTACACGACAAATTGGACGAGTTTGCTACCCGATTAGAGCTCGGCGAGACACATACGAGCGAGAGGAAAATCTAAGAAATACGAATTTATCTGAAAGAAAAAAAAAAAAAAAAAAAATACACCAATTTTATTTCGGGCAGGAACGAGAAAATGAGATTGCGTCGTTAGCGCTCCCGTCTCGATTTTTCTACGAAAGACGACAACAACAACAACGATAAAAATACTGATTAAACGAACTGTAACGAAATGTCAGGAAAAATTGAAAAACAAAAATATATATATAACAATTATTTTAGATAAAAATAAAAATAGTAAGATTTTTGAAATATCGTAAATAATTTTCTAGTGGCTTTTAATATTCAGATAGACAAAATTTGCAAACAAATATTATAAATTCTTCGCAACTCTTGCCCTAGAACTGCCATCCAAATAACAACAGCTGGTATTGAAATATTTAAAATTCAAAAATTGCTGAAAATCTCATCATTTTTTTTTTTTTTTTTTTTACGATACGAGAACGAAACAAGAACGAGGGTGGGTAAACGTGTGAAACGAAGCGGTGTGGTAAAAGCTTCGTGTACTCGTTCGAAGGGTGAAAAGTTCAGCCCGGAGTGGGATGGAAAAATGGACACGTACACGTTTCGATCCCACGTTTGGGTTTAAACGATAGCGGGCAAAAAACAAAATCGTTTTACAAAACAAAAAAAAAAAGTGCTCTGGAAAACCGTGCGTGGATCGCGAGGGAGAATGTCACGTAGGAATTCGAAGCTCCTCGCCCGAGGCTGAAGAAGGTTGGCGAGGCTTACCACGCTAGGGTTGAAAACAGTACGTGGCGAGAGAACTAAGATCTCGAAAGCTCATTCCAGCGTAACGTTTATAACCGTTCCGAAATAGGAGAGGGGGGGGGGGGGGGGGGGGAGGAAATGTTGTTAACACTTCACGTACGACACGCTCGTCCGAGGAGGATGTTCGTCAATTTGCGATATTCGAAGAGTTTCATTGGGGACAAAAAAATATTAAAAATAAAAAATTATAAAATTAATCGAGAAAAATTGAGAAACTCTGAAAGTGCAACTTCGATGGGAGAATAAATAAAATTTGCTAACTTTACTATCTAAAAGTCTTCCGTTTGTCGTGTCATTGATTCTTATTTTTTTTATTTTTTTTTGTAAAATTTAATCGAACCAATAACCAAAAAAATGTGGAGACTTATCGACGAGAGATTTTCAATTTTATTTCATTTCTAAAACAGTATGCAAATACTATTCAGAACCGCGATTTTTTAATCATTTTTTCGGTCTTCAGCAAAAGAGGAATTCTTTCCGCTATACAAAAATGGCAAACATTGCCAGCTTTGTTTCATTTTATTAAAATTTTGTTTTTTGTAAATTGTAAACGAACAAGCAACAACAAATTGTGGACATTTCTGTACAAGAGATTTTCACTGTTATTCAATTTCTAAAATAATATCTAAATACTATATTCAGCAAAGTCATTTTTTTTTTTTCGTTTTCGGGGTAAAAGAGGAATTCTTTCCGAAGGGTTATTTCGCTCACGAATATTTATGCGACGATACCGAAACGATCGGGCACCGCGATGAACATTGTAAATCACGTATGTCCAAGGAAATTTCCATGCGGAGCGACGCGAGGACTCGAAGGGCCCGGCCACGCAAACCGCATATATACATATATGCATATGCATACACATGTGTACACATATGCCTATATATCTCCTCGGACACGTTATGAAATATGAAACAATAATATTCGACGACCAAAAAAATTAAAATACATTTTTTTCTTCGATTTTCATTTTTTTTTTGAAAGTCACGAGGGTGTGGTGGAAGAAAATAAGTGGTAAGGGGCGGGAGACGACAAAGGGCGAGAGCGAGAGGGATGAAAGGGGGTTAGTTCCAGGGAGTACGACGCCTGGCCAGGTCTCTCCCGGACGCTTATCGCGCAGCTGCATTATACTTGCGCTACGAACTCTCACTCTGCCCAGCATCCCCCTCCCCGCCCTTCCTGTCCGCAGTTCCCTGTACACGCCCCTCGACACCCCTCTCCGGCCACGCCGGAGCGCCGTGTCGTCGACGAATCCCACGAGCAGGGCAGCACGGTAGTCTGCAGAGCTTTTTTTTTCAAAATTATTATTATTATTTTTTAAAGAAATTAATAATTCATAAACGTGATGATTTTACTGAAGTTACGAGAATTCGATTACAATTAATTTGCATGGGCAAGTAGAGCAGGTATGGCATTGTCGGACAGGTGATATAAACAGGATTTCGTTTCGAACTTTCTACAAAAAAAAAAGAACGAAGACACTTTTTAAAAACTAATAATTCATCAACGTCAAAATTTTTCAGAAGTTGGGAAAATTCTATTAAAATCAATTGGCAGTGGGAAGTGGAGAAGGTACGAAATAGTCGGGCAAGATATGTGAGAAGAATTTCGTTTCATTGCCGCGAAAAAAATTGTTTAAAAATGAAATAGTGGAAAGAATGTTAAAAAATGAATGATTCATAAGCGTCACGATTTTACAAAAGTTACCGAAATTCTATTAAAATCAATTCCTAGTCACAAGTGGAGAAGGCACAAAATAGTCGGACAGGTGATATAAATAGAACTTTGTTTCGACCTTCTTCCAATAAGCAAAAAAAAAAAAAATGAAAAAGTGTTTAAGAAATTAATTATTCATAAGCGTCACGATTTTACAAAAGTTACGGAAATTCTATTAAAATCAATTCCCAGTCACAAGTGGAGAAGGCACAAAATAGTCGGACAGGTGATATAAATAGAACTTCGTTTCGACCTTCTTCCAAAAAACAAAAAAATATGAAAAAGTGTTTAAGAAATTAATGACTCATAAGCGTCACGATTTTACAAAAGTTACGAAAATTCGATTAAAATCAATTCCCAGTGACAAGTGGAGAAGGCACAAAATAGTCGGACAGGTGATATAAATAGAACTTCGTTTCGACCTTCTTCCAAGAAACAAAAAAAAAAAAATATGAAAAAGTGTTTAAGAAATTAATGACTCATAAGCGTCACGATTTTACAAAAGTTACGAAAATTCGATTAAAATCAATTCCCAGTGACAAGTGGAACAGGTACGAAATAGTCGGACAGGTGATATAAATAGGTTTTCGTTTCGAACTTTCGTGACTTCTCGATCGGTGCTGTTAGAGAGTTGCACAGCATGTACGGCTCTGGCGTAGTCGAGCCGCACGCGAATATAATCCAACTGTTGATATAAATCCGTGAAATCGTATGTACGAATCGCGCGGATATGAGAGCGGGAGAAAAGACTCGGAGAAATCGAATGGCACGGCAGTTTGAAACGGCAGTTGAGAAAGGCCCTTTTCGAGCACGCGATTGCCTGTTGATTAGAAAAGATTGATCAATCTGACGGTGAGTCCGACGAACGCGGGAGGTGGTACGGAATGAGAAGTGGAGGAGAAATAAGTGGAATAGAAAGGGACGAACAGTCGGTCAAATGAATTAATCGAGGCTCCAGAGTAATTGAGGGCTCGTAGACATAGACATATTATATCTTATTTGTGTATATGTACGTATATATATATGTATGTATATATATATGTGTCTATATATGTATGTATATATATATGTGTCTATATATGTATGTATATATATATGTTTGTATATATATATATGTATGTATATTCCCTGTGCACATATCCGTGTCGAAGAAAACCGTCGAAGGGAGAAAATCGTTGAAAGGGGGATCGAGATTGAGTGGGATTTAGCGATGAAATTGATAGGGGACACGTGCGGGCTCGAGGGTAAAATTTTTCCGAGAAAAACGAAAGCCGAACTTTTGCGTGAAGACGGTATGAAAAAAAATAAATTATAATAAAAAAAAAATGTCTCTAGAAAATTACCCAATGTCTTTATTTGTTAATTATAAAAAAAAGTGTTGATTAAATAAGAAAAAGGAACGCGGAGGTTCGAGGACCGCAGAAAAAAATGTCTACCGTGTACGGAAAAAATGATCTATCAAAAAAAAGTGGCAAATTGCTTGACGGAGCATGTGCCCAATGGAAAAAAATAGGCAAAGCATCGCCAAAAAAAAAGAAAAAAAAAAAAATTGCCGATTTCAATCGTGGCTTCGGGCGTGAATTATGATCGGAGCGATCGTTAGTTGAAATTCCGAGATATGCGCCTGCATCGATCACTCGCGTCGCTCGTCGATGTTTCGCCACATTTCTCTCCCCCATCAAGTGCGCAAAAAAAAAAAAAAAAAAAAATAGAGCACCTACGTCAGAGTCGGCACTTCCCCTTTACCGGGGATTGCGTTACACAATTCCTGCAAAACTTCGGCGCCGTTAATACAGTTACGGCATGCCAGAGGCCATCGTTGCCCATGCGTTCGCGGCTGCAGATAGTTTCCCCGTACGTATAGTTAGCGCGTCGCGGTTACATTCCGAGCTCTAAATCAAACAGCGGCAGCAGCAGGCACTGAGAGATCAAAACCACCGGTGCGGCGGTACGAGGGATGAAGGGGGCGGGGGGGGGGGGGGGGGGGTGCAGATCGGTAGAACCAACAGCAGTAGCGCTATTAGCCAGAAACCTATCTCGCCCAGTCATCCAGATAAGCTCGCTGGTAATTCAAAACGATTTTGCACTACCGCATTTGTAACGCACCGACGTCCATTCGTCATCGGCGTTGCCGCTAGCTTCGCTCCCATCATCCCTAAGAGTATCCTATCATACGTCATCATTAGATTCCGCTTCGGCCGACGTCCATCAACGCCCACTTTATTTACGACATTACCTCACGTGGGAGTTAATTTCATCATCGATTAACAATTTCGAGTATGTGGGTCGCGAAATGGAGATAGTGATTTATTATTACTATTGTTGTTGTTTGGTATTCGTCAATGAAATTTGGGATTTTGGTTGATGTTTATTTTTTATCGTGTTCTTATGGCCTAAGGAGAGGCTAAAAATCAACATAATCTCAAAATATTCAACATACAATATTATAATATTGTCGGTCGGAAAATGGATATACTTAGCTGTTGTTATTTGGTTTGTTGTCGTTATCCATCAATGAGTGAGTTCAATTAGCCCTGTCAGGGTAATAGTCGATACCTTAGTAATGACGCACCCACCTGCAAAATTTGCAGATTTCGTTAGATGTTCATTTTTTGTTTCTTCAATTTGTTTAAAATTCCGATATGACTGCGCAAGTGAGATAATTCAATCATCGATTAATTATTGCGAGTATGTAGGTCGGAAAATGGATATACTTAATTGTTGTTATTATTTGGTTTGTTGTCGTTATCCATCAATGAGTGAGTTTAATTAGCCCTGTCAGGGTAATAGTCGATACCTTCTTAGCAATGACGCACCCACCTGCAAAATTTTCAGATTTCGTTTGATGTTCATTTCTTGTTTCTTACATTTTTTTTTAAAACCGATATGACTTCCCAAGTGAGTTAATTCAATCATCGATTAATAATTACGAGTATATAGGTCGCAAAAATGCATACAGTGATTATCATTATCATTATTCGGTATCCATCAATAAGTGACTTCAATCAGCCCTTTCAGAGCGACGCTCGATGCGTTCTCAGTAATGACGCCACAGAATCACAGAATTTTCAAATTGTTTTTATGTTTATTTTCCTCTTTCTTACATTAAAAAAATTTTTATATATATATTTTTTTGCTGGCCCTGTTTTTTACGTGGCCCGTACCGTGGGCTTTCTGTTAAATATTAAGCCGGACAACGCAGAGTGGGAAGCAATTAAAACCAGAAGCCTTTGATAATTTTCTCTCTTTCTTTGCCCGCGATCTCTCACGGGTCGCGGCGCCACAGACCGTAGGACTTTTTGCTTTTTCTTTTCTCCTTTTTTTTTTCCCCTCGCCGCTCCGATCACGCTCCGATTAACGTCCTTTCCGGTACTCCCGTATACCCGCATGGATATATGTATAATCGTCGGAGGCCTTGTATGCACGTATGTAAGGCATGTGGCACATGCGCCATGTCCGCGAATCCGGAGCTGAGGCACAGCCGCAGGTATAGATGAAAGTTTCAGCGATGGGGAAAGCCGGTCAAACGTACGTTCGTTAAAGGCACGAGGCCAATAAATTAGAACTGGCACTTTGCCATTTCAATCTCGCCGATCCTGCGAGAGACAAGGCGATGCGGAGGATGTTAAAAGCGAAGGAATCGTGAGCCCCGAGGGGGAGGGGGGGGGGGGAGGGGGGCAGAAAACCACTACCATCCACCGGAAAGCACACGAGCGGCGAGTCCATCGGACTTTATCACGTTCGCTCTGCTCCCCCTTTTTTTTCACTCCTCCTCCTCGTCCTCAGCCCCTTCCGCGCTACTTCCGAACCTCGTGCCCTTTATACACTGCCAGATCTCGAAAAGACCTATTTCCAGACCCTTCGAGTACTTTTCGCATTCAATGAAATCTTCTTTTACGCCCTCTCGGTTCTCTGAAGTGCCGAATTTTATGGAGCCGAGATGCGCCAGACTCAGTCGGTAACAAAAACTGTGATCCATTTTTTTTTCCAGAGTCAATTGCGACACTCCGGGCTGAATGAAAATTGAACGGTTCCAGGGCGAGAGCATTTTTAGAGGTCTTTGAAAAAAAAAAAAAATTTATTACATCATCTCAAGGCAATACTCGAGTTAGGACCTTAAATTTCAATTCCATCCGGGCAGCTGATTGAATCAACGCGCTCTTCTTTTCATATCACTTTTTTCCTGCCTGCCGTAGATCGAAGATACGTGAATTTCTTTTTTTTTTTACGAGGTAAAAAGTAAACGAGAATATCGCGACATTAAGCGCAAAGCTCCGCGTTCTCGTAACCGTTAGTTCCGTCGATGCTTTCTTTTTTTCGTTTTGTTCGCCGCGTTCAAACGTCATAATGGAATGTCTAGGAACGCGCAAAGCTCGGATGCTCGTAAACGTTACTTTCCTCGTCTATTTATTTTTTCCCTTTCCTTCTTTCTCCGCGTTAAAACACGTCACAATGGAATGTGTCTGGAAAAGCACGTAGGTGGGGCGGGGCGGGGGGGGGGGGGGGGGGGGCGAGTCGGAGGAGATCCGGTAATGGTCGCGCAGAAACAGTTTGCGTGACCCCGTATGCCAGTGGTAAACAAAGCACTTGCTCGTATCTATCCTCGCATCCATCACTCCGGCTGCACCGTATGCATATGCATGTAGCTGTATGCGAGAGACGGATGAGCAAATGGTCGTGCTGTTCGGTGAAACGTTAGAGCCCGCTCCATCCGTACGACGTCCCTATCCTGTTGTTCTTCCACCGTTGCTGGTCCTCCGCACTGTGCGCGAGATGCGGATGGCCGAATTTTCGTTGCTCGACGAATAATATTAGTTGCAGACCGTGACGCACGTGACCGCACGGCAGTTGCCGAACTTTGTCGTCAACTCTGCACGATGCCCAATATGTGCGTTACACGCTGACCGCAAGAGGCTCCCTCTGCCGTCCGGTTTCTCAAATTTTAATTACGACTCTCGTTAGGCGGCCGTCGGACGCGGAACGCGGAACGACAGCGCCACGGCGATAGTCGGTGGCCTTTCGCCGAACACACGGACAGTTATCGTATCGCGTCGTTCTCGTTCGCGCGTTCGCTGAGGTTATGCACAGAAACACACACACACACGCACGCACATAGGACACAGAATCGATAACAGCATTTTCCGGACCTGCAGTCAGCGAGGGACGAGATAATGTCCTCGAGTCACTGCCGTCGACGCAACTATCGCCGGTACGCCCAAGCCGAAACTGAACGTGCAACACTCATCAGCTGGGAACACGCATTCATCTTCGGTGATCCGTGACACCGAATGAGCACTCGCGAACAACCGGGCGCGCCGTCACACTCGACCTAACATCATCGCTCTTCGAGCCTCGACGTCGGACAAGTATTTACACTCGTGACCTTTCGTACACTGTTCAACGAGCATATAACGCGACGGTGAGCTCGGCTTGTATATTATTTTTTTTTTTCGACTGCATTATTGGATTTTTTTTGGGGGAATATTTGATGAGATGGGAGATCGAAATCTTTGAGATTTGCGACTTTTGGTTTTACTAATATTACCACAAGATCGAACCAAAATAGATTGGTAGTGTAACGGGTTAAAAGACACATACGCCTTGGCATATGTGTCTTTTAACACAGAAGACTCACAGACCGAGGAGAGTATACGGTCGGGAATGTCGGGTCGACCTATCGGTCCCTTACTTGCAAGACCGCAGAACTTCTTTGCCTTTCCCAGTTCCCTTCCGTCGTGTGCGTTAGGTTCTAACTAATGCACCAGTGCGTTATTGAGGGGTCAGCAATCCAGCTGACCTCTAGATAGATAGAGTTTATTAAGTCTCAAGATATATCCTCTAAGGACCAGGTCAATGCAAGCAATGAAAATAGTATGCCTACAATCTTAAGCCTTAGTATGCACACCTCCGTAGTGAATCATTAAGGTAGTCCTTGCGGACAGCCTGAGCCCACGTGAGTTCAGAGCGAATTGAGAGTGGAATTGCGAATACTTCGCGGTGAGATGAAAATCTGAAAAAAATCAACCATATGGAAGGTACTGAAAAGATTGATTTTGCATAATAATAATTCCAAAATGTTATTAACAAATGAATGAAAAAAAAATTGTTCAACAAATCTTCCGGCAACTTAACTTTTTGTTCATATAAAAACAATAAGTTAATCTTTTTGAATACGTATGAATTTTTTCAGAATTTTGTCTAATTTTTGAAAATTGCGTTTTTAGTTAATAAAAAAACGTGATTTTCAAAAATTAGATAAAATTCTGAAAAAATTCATACGTATTCAAAAAGATTAACAAATTGTTTTTATATGAACAAAAAGTTAAGTTGCCGGGGAATTTGTTGAACAATTTTTTTTTATGCATTTGTTAATAATATTTTGGAGCTATTATTATGTAAAATCAATCTTTCCAGCACCTTCCATATGCTTCATTTTTTTCGAATTTTTATCCCATCGAGAAGTGTTCGCAATTCTCTCTCAATTCTCTCTGAACTCATGTGGGCTCAGGCTGTCCGCTAGGACTACCTTAAGTGCACACGGGGTCACTTTGGCCTCCAACCTCGTATATCTTGATAACTATGCGCTTTTCGGAAAAAGGGTTAAGACAGTTTTAGCAGTGAATTGATCAAACTGTAAGTTCGCGCGGTCAGATTTCCAAAAACAACCTTTTACCCGTTCCGAAGCGTGCTTAAAGTTGACGTTAGGCAAAAAGTTTAGGCAAGGAAAGACGGGATGACATTGGGGTCAAAGTGACCCCTAATGCGCACTAAGGGTAAAGATTAATATTAGTATAGTAGCCAGAGATAATATATAACTTTATAAGTAACATAAACTTTATAAGTCTCACCTCCATCCCCACTCTTAGGAGCTACCGTAGCAACGCGTCACCCCCACTCCGTGTCAGTCCCGTTTTGGGCGGTGTAACTTGTAAAGGATTAAATAAGCGTTGATCAGTCTAGTCAGAAAATAGTAACCCAAAAGTAAAAAAAAAAACTTCACTTTTTCGATCCCCTTCAACTTTCCTTTCGGTATTTGAAAAAAAAAAAACGTTTTTCACGAGTTTGCAACTTTTCTCGTATCTAATCTAACCGAGTTTCGTCGTAACCCAGATACCATGGGCGACGTCATTCCCCCCTCTCCACCCTCCCCTCTTCTTTTGCTCACAGATATTCCACGAAGGAAGGAAAAGACGCACACCGGTGCGGTTTGAGTTCCTCTTCTCGGAATAATATTTTCCGATGAAAATTTGCCTTGCAAAGTGTGCAGAGGCCGAGGGATGGATGGAGGGTGGGGGGGGGGGGGGGAGTGGAGGCGGAAGAGGGGGAGGCTGAGCCCTGTACAGCGGCCGCAGATCCACCGGGCAAGGGTGACGCTCGTTCGTCGTCGACGTCGTCGTGACGTTGCAACAAATTTCCAACTGTGCTGCGCCAGCAGCGGAGGGATAAGGGTGGAAAAAACGATGGAACGGGAAGACGTCCGAGAGATGAGGGTTCGGAGTTTTTTGAAGAGTAGATGGGGCCCTGAGGGGGAGGGGGGGGGGGGGGCGGAGGTGGGTTTAGAGTGTACGGTAAAAGTATACGAAGTTGCGGGTGGCAAGGGACGACACGTTCGTTTTACGAAAAAAAAAATTTCATCTCACTTCCTGCTGGCTCCTGCCACCGGTTTTCTTGCCCATTTTCTATTCCTCCATACAGAACACGTCTCCGGGTTCTTGAAAAATTCGAAGGTTGTCTCAACTTTTCTCTCCATTTTTTTTTAGGTCTTTTTCCATTTTTTAGGGTAGTGAAGTTTCCCCTTATCAGCTTTCTTTGTGAAACCGAAGGAAAAAAGGGGTGCGCGGTTTTTCCGTTCAGCACAGCTCGGCGAAGAGTTGGAGCATCGATCATCGTCAGAGAGACTTCGACAGAGGTCGTTGGACGCTGGCAATTTTCCGGCAAGCCGGCAGACGAAAGATTGCTTGATGGTCGTTTCTCGCGTTGCGCTCTTGAAGTTTCTTTTTTTGACACCGAATCATTTTTTTTTTTTAAATTTTGGATCAACGTTGCGTAGATAAGGTTTTAGCCGAGATATCTTCTGCATTTTTGTTGGTATCGTAATTTTGCAATTTTTTTTGTTTAACTTTGTGTAACGTACGAGACTGTGCAGCAAAGTCGCTGGACGATAGTTGGGCAACTTCTGTCCCCGGAAGAGTGAAGAAAAAACTCGCTAAAGCTTCATAGCCATGGCGTTAAAAAGAGTTTAAAACAAATTTATAAAACGCCCTCGGATCCTGCGGAAGCATGAAAGTATGCATTTCCCTAATGAATCCCATAAGCGCGGGCCATCGGGGTAACATCGTAAAAATATTTTTTTTTTTCAAGATTTAAATAATTCATAAACACCCCCACTCTCGCTCTATCCCGTTAGCATTAAAAAAAACAAGGTCCGCGCCCGAGTCTCGAAGGGCATGTGGCTCGCGAAGCGCCTGATGACTCTGCACATTCCATTAGGCAGGACGTACGCGCACGAGAGGAGAATTTAATACTGCGAGCTCGATTTAATTTTTTTACAGAAACAGTTGCAAGAAGTCTCGCTCTTATTTTCAGTAAGCAAACCCCGCGGCACGAGTGCAGAGACGATGTTAATCGAAGAAATGTTTAAAACAACTTCTGAAATGATGGATTCTCATCGTAGACCAAAAACTGAACAAACTTTTCCTTTGGCAAAACTTCATCCGATGCGTGGTTACGCGTTTACCGAGCGTCAAAGATTTCGACCAATGAGATCGCTGGATTTTCGGCTCAATTGAATGTAAACTTTAACGGCTCGTATCTCGAAGACGGAGCGTCGTAGCGAAAATTTTCCAGGGACAATGTTCGCTCATATTCACAGACCGAGCACGGTGGCGCATTTTTTTTTTCCTTTTATTCCGACATCCCGTGCCGGGTGAGAGGATTTTCGAGGTCCTTAGGCAGTTGCGGCAGTTTGGTCGCTGGCGACGGGGCAATCGAGCGCGACAATGATGACGTAGCACGTTGTTTCAGCAATGCCGAGCTCACGCACCGTTTGTTTTTCCTCTCCTCCCCGAGTTCCTGGTTGAATGAGCTTTGCGCACTTCCCCTTCCCGGAAGTGGAGGAGTGGAAGGAGGAGCTTGCCGCTGGTATCCGCGGAGAACGGGATGATGGGACCATCAGCTCGTTTTCCGTGTGGCCTGCGGTGTGTCGGCATGCGGTACACATACATTCTCGTTTGCACTTCCATATCCGTACACCTGAAACGGGAAGGGGCTCGGAAATGGATTTGGCGCTAACGCGGAAAGCTGCCGTCGAGTGTCGCATGAAAAATTACGCCGCCCTTAACGACGAGGGGAAGAACCAAAAAAAAAAAAAAAAAAATGGCGCGTGCTCGATTATGTATACGACAATCGTATAGTAGAGCAGATTCTCGCGCGTGCACTATGTCAGACTAAAATCAGATATTTCTACTGGCATGCAGATAAAATATTTTATATTCCTAACCTAAAAGTAAAAATAAAAAAACGCTTATCACTATACAAGCATTTTTGGTCTAAATAGTGGCTTCTTTCTGTACTGTCTTTAAAATTGATCATTTGGGAGACAATTTTTTCGATCTGCCGTTTCAAGCTATTTGACAAAAGATTGTCTCACATCTTACGAATTTTGTTGCGTGACCGAAATTTTCCTGTCTTACTGGTAACAAAATGGAAGAAAAGCAAACCGCGCCTAAAGTCTGACCAAACGCTCTTTCTACTACTAGCGAACTTTTTTTTACATCAATTTCTCATGGCTCCGATTGCGCAGCGCGGAGGTTATCGCGGAAATGCCGGGGCGTGAATGCAACAACCTCTGCCAAGGGGAGTAAATGGCCCAGTGGAATTCGGGGACTTCGAAAAATCCTGTTCTCTGGTTCGTCCCTACCACAGCGGTTGGCTCGCCGATGCTATTTTCACCCTCGTCGCTCGTACGCGCGGCACGCGCAACGTTATTCAACATCAAACGGAGAAAATTGGTTGCCGCGTGCCACGTCCTCGCGAAGGGGCGCGTGAAATGTTTATTTTCTTTCGCACCCACGTCCTGACTGCCGAGAGGCACGAGGCACGCACGAGAGGGATGAGACACGAGAAGCCACTAGGGTAAAAGCGTTCTGAGCTACGAGGCGTACGACGAACGAATTACTCGAGCCGTGACAGCTCATTCCTCGAGCTGATCGTCCGGGATGGGGGCTTGTCAAACCCCCCCGAAAAAACTGTACCATCCCTTATCGCGGGGTGGAAGTAAAAAATTACCGTACCAAAGATCACCACGGAAACGTCCTTCTTGTTTCTTTTATTTCACTATTTTTCTCTCTGAATAGAAGCAGAAAATGTCTCTAGTTATTTATAACTTTTTCTCGGAAACTAGTGACTTTAGGGAAAAATGTACTCGACATAAAGGATGCGTATTCGCAAGATCTACAACTTTTGTTTTAACATTTTTTCTCTAGGACGAACGGGTAGCGCGCAAAATGCAAAAATGTGAAACCCAAATGGGCCAAAAAAGCTATCGCTTGAAAGCGGATCGAAGGAGACATCTTTTATTATTATCCGCCCTCCATGGAAACAAACAGTTTTAGGCTCATTGCGAAATACCCTGCGAAAAGACACTTTTGGCCAGATCGTTTGTTTTTTTCAAACTAAATCGTCGAGAAACCGTGCCAAGGGAAAAACCAACCCCTTCTTGTTCGCCAACGGTGCGACTGCTCAGTCGCTGTTTTCCGGACGTCAACATCCATCGAGGAACGAAGGATTCAACGGGAGGCGAAGAAGAAATTACATTGAAGAGAAGACGAGAAGCAATAAATGCGCGACTCGTTGAACATTGCAAGGCGTGATATTTGTTTTAGAATTCCTACGCTTTACCGGATACAACGAAGTGGCAAAGCGTTTGAAATCTGAACCGAATGGGCGCTACGAATCGTCTCGACACGTGTCCACGAGCCGGTCGATAAGGAACGCAAAAAACCTCGGCATTGTGTAGAAGTCTGAGTGCTTCTCAGTCCGTCTCAAATTAACTTTAAACTTTTTAATATTTAATAAACTATCTATTAATAAACAATTTTCAAATTCGGAAAAAATAAGCAAAAAAAAAATTTCTCTTCATCTTCATTCACTGGAGAGAGGTTAGGAAATCGCGTCAGTGAATGGAGGTCGATAATTTCGGCATATTTTCAACAATTTCTTGAAAAAAAATATTTCAGAATCAATAATTAATTGTGAAAGGCGATAATTTCAACGCTAACTGTAATTTAAAAAAAAATGTTGATCATCGAATGTTTTATTGTCGATCGAGTACTTTTTTTTTTATTAAACATATAAGGGATTTCGTCCATTCACTTGTGCACTCACCCTACTAAAGCATGAACAAATATGAGTCATAAAAAAATATTTCAAATACGTTATTAATAGATCGTAGGAGACGCCGAATGAGAGCAAACGTGAAGCGTCCCGCTCGATGTATAAATTTAGAAAAAGCACTCCGGCCCTCGCTCAAAGGAGGGACGGAACGGGCGGAGAGTTATCAAACAAAAAGTTTATTGCGAAGGAGGAAAGAACGAGGCAGTCCACTTGCCTCGAACTCCTTGATTGCTCACTTATTTGATTTGACTGCCTTTTTATTTATCTCCCTGTTTGCTCCCTCACCCTCCCGGCCTTCCCTCGCCGATGCGACAACGTAAACACGTTTAACAAGACGAACGTATACACATATATGTATAGTGTACCGCTATGCACATACGGGGACTCTCGGATTGCTTGGCAAACTCTTTCGGTTTTTTTTTCCCCCTCTTTTTTTTTTTGTGACTCCGATTTCTTCTGCCCTTATTTTCCGTCGACAATCTGAACGCTGTTATTGCAATACGACGCGAGCGAAGAAGAAAACTCGGTCAGGAGGTCGGAGCTCTTTTTTTTTATCGTGTTAAAATATCTATTTTTTGTTTCTGTTTTTCCATAGCTCTAAGGTTCGAATTTTAAGACATTAGTTTGAGCTTGAGATCGAACTTAAGATGTAACTCAAGTTCGAACTTAACATCGAACTTGATTTCGCGCTTAAGTTTAGTCTTAAGTTTGAATTTCAGTTCGAACTTGAGGTCAAATTTAAGCACGCAATGAAGTTCGATGTCAAGAGCGATCTTAAGGGCGAACTAATGTCTTAAAATTCGACCGTAAAATGAATTTTGATATTTCCTGAAAAATTTGATATTTCCTGAAAAATTTGATATTTCCTGAAAAATTTGATATTTCCTGAAAAATTTGATATTTCCTGAAAAATTTGATATTTCCTGAAAAATTTGATATTTCCTGAAAAATTTGATATTTCCTGAAAAATTTGATATTTCCTGAAAAATTTGATATTTCCTGAAAAATTTGATATTTCCTGAAAATAAAAATTGGAACTTTGGTGCGAGGTTGAATAAAAAGCTATTGTCCGAAGGGATTGCCAACCTTTGATTCTTTTTCCCTCTATTGTTCTATTATTGAAAATAAAGGAAAAAATATTGGTATTCTATATTCATCATTGAATTATTAACTATCGTACCGAAAGATCCTCGAATATCTGCATAACCGTCGTAATTTCTATTTCAAGAGGTGTGCAAATTAACTCTTTATTAGAGCTCTCGCATCGATATTCATAGGACTCTTCTCGGCCTCTTCTCTTCATTTTTTTTCTCTTTTTTTTTTTTAAGAATCTCGGCCATTCCCTCGATAAGTGATAATTGAATATTCATGCAGGTGAATCGAAACCTTCTCGTGGCGGATCCCAAATTAGCCCCTTTCCCGCTTGCTGTATTATTGACTCGGCGATTCCTCGAATGTCCCGAACTGGGCCAAGACTCATCGACGGACGAACAATTTTATTTGTAAAAAAAATCAATTTTCTAAAAAAATTTTAAGTGAAAAAACAAATGAAAAAAAAAAAAAAAAAACTAATTACCAACAAACAATTGTCGGATGGATGGAGAAAGGAAGTATTGCGCAAACAATCGTCACACGTGCTCGTAGCGACGATGCACAACCCTGAACTGCCCTTCGTGTCTCGCGACGAGCCATGAAATATTAATTCGTTTCGTCTATATTTTTTTCATCGCATTTGTGCGATCTCGAGGCCTCGTCGCGATCGACGCGACGCGCTGTCCTTCGCCGCATGCGTTTCGTTATTTATATTTTTCATCGTTATCTTTTCCACACAATTTTCATTCCCGCGAGAGACTTGCCGGCTCTCGCGAACGTTGCGCTTTAGAAGCTTCGCCAGTTTTGTGGAATTTTTGTAATTTCACGAAAATATATATATATATATATGTTAGGGTGCTGGCGACATTTTTTTATATTGCTCTCACGCTTTTGAATTATAGATTTCGATCTCAAATTGAACCTCGCGAAAGGCGATCCACAGCAAAAAATCGCAAGAGGTGACGCATACGACTTTTGTACCCAAAAAATGCGGCACCTCGTGAACTTAATCGTCAGCGACCGCCTTTCGCGCGGTTCAATCTGAAATCGAAATATATACTTCAAAAGCGTGGAAATATTTTTTTTCAACAAATTGACACAACTGGACATTCTTGGAGCTTTTTCCCTTTTTTAAAACAAATAGCACGTGCCGCCGGCCCACTCCGGCTCAAATAAAAAAAAAATGTTATATACGACCCAAGATCTTCCAGAATTTGTTCAGATGTTTTGGAAGTTTTTTTTTCAACTTATAAAAAACTCTTCGGAAAAATCTGAAAAAATGCTCAAAAATGCAGAATTGCATATAAAAATCTTCACGCGACAGCTCACCATCAATGAAATCCCTTTCTTAATAATAAACAATTATAAACAATCCGAAAAAAATCTTTAAAAAATATCCGAGTGCTTTTGAGATTTAGTTCGATCATAAAAAATCTTGGGCCAAATCCAAGATGTGAAGGGTCGGACTCAGGTCGATTTGGTGTGGAATGCCTCGTATATATATATTTTTTTTTAAAGGGCCTTTTTTGACGGAAGAATGGAAGCGAGGAGAGGCGGAGATGCCTCGCGGTAAAGAAAAAGAAAAAAATGAAAAACCAAAGAAAAAAAAATAGGAAAAAAAAAAGAAAAACGAGCCAGCAGTGAGGATGAAGTGAGTGTGGGATCGAGAATCGAGGCCTTGCCGGCCAGAACAATGAGTATATACGGAACAAAGAATATCGAGAGCGTTGTAGAGAGTCCCGGGAGCGGCGCATGGAGCAGCGGAAGCTGGAGCGTGGACTCAATTAGTGACATACTATAGAAGCTCGTACTCGGCCGAAGGGATCGACTCGCGTAGGTTACGAGTACCCGCGAGTACCACTGTGTATGGACTATATAAGGTAGACTTGGTACATAGAACGGATAAAAGCCACCTATTGGAAACCCTACCCTCCCCCCCCCCTACACCCCCCGTCCTTGCTGCCCAACCCCCTTCGATGTGCGTTCGTTCGAATTGTTGAAGATTAAATAGTCGAGAGCCGTTCAAAGTGTTCGATTTATTTGGCTCCGGGTTACTCCCTACTCGCGAAACTATTCGTCCTGCTCTCGAGTGTCTGGGGACTTTATTTACAGAGCGTGTTTTTCTCTTTGAGCCTGTAATGGGCGAGGATCTTTTTCGTTGAAGATAAGTAAATAATAAATCATTTTTGATCGACAGTTTTTTATATTGGGATATGGAAAAGGTCACCATAATTTATATATATATATATATATATATATATATATATATGTAATTTTGATTGCAAATATTGGTCCGGGGTGCATCAGTTTTCGTAATTTTTTTTTTCTCCAAATTACATTTTTTTTCTCCAAAAAAATCCGCGACTTCGGATACAAAAAATTTATCGAGAACACCAACTTTTTACCAATAATAATTTTTTATCAAATGAGTAAACAAGTTTCGTTTTTCCCGACAAAAATGAAATAAGCCGTCGGTCCTCTCGACATGTGGCTTTCGATATCCCGATATAATCCCAGAAGCCCCTCCGTAGATTGAGAAAAAATAAATAAATAATTTCGTAAAATGGGAATACGAAATTTCGTAAAAATAATATTGCTCAATACAAACTAGTTTATTAAGGTTTGAGTATATAAACCTGTCCTTTTATTTCCCACGTCATTAACAATTTTACTTTATATTTTTTTTTTTTTTGTAAAACTAGAAACCGGATGGTGGGATCGGAAAATTACCAAATAAACAAATGGACGTTTGTGTACGCTAAGTTGTCGTAAAAAGTACATTTTTTTTTACTGTGCACCGTCCCTTTAAACACCGACACCGAAATAAACATGACAAATAAAAAAATGTATTTCTCCGTTAAAAGATTTAAAAAAAATAATAAAAAAAAGAATATGTATCGTACGATTTCGTTCCGACTCGAACGTGTTTCGTCCCCGCTGGTCGTTCCCCTAACGAAGTGTCTCCGGGCTCGGTGCGATCGAAGAACCGATCGTGACTGTTTCCCCGTTCGCCGCGGCGTCCGCAGCGAAGACCTCGCCCGGCTTTTCCAATTTGTTCCCGGCCCGCGAAGCCAACGGCGATCAAAGAGCGGAAGCGTCGCCGCGCTCGCCTGTGGGAAATGAAGTGACATCGATGTTGCAGCCGGGGAACGAAAAATGCAAGCCGGGACGGGACTAGGGGGCGGCGGGAGAGAAGAGGTTTCGAATCAACGTTCTCTCGCCTGTTCCTGCGGGCAAAGGGGAAAAAGGCAATTTCGAATCCTTTCCTTTACCCTCGCCTCTGCCCGACCGAAAACTCTCGCGGGGAAAGAAAAGGCGGGGGACGGAAGTGTGTGACGAATAGCCTTTCTCAGGCAGCGTTCACACGCCGAAGAACGAAAGGCTGCCAAAGAAAACTCAAGAAAGTGGTAACAAATAATAATAATAATAATAAAAAAATAAAAATAAAAAGATGACGAATCAAAGGTTCCGTGTACGGGAATCTTCCGACTCTTTCTCGGGTCTTTTTCCTCCCGGGGCGTTTCAAAGCGAATCCGCGAGGGAAGCAATCTTCGCGACGGAAAAAGAAAATTGCACAAAAAAAAATATATATATAATAATAACAAATAAAAATGTATAGAATAGATTTACCGTCTCGGCTTCGCGGCGGATCGATACAGTGGGTGTATGGAAAAACGTCGCCGATGAGGATTGGGACGAGGCACGGGGGCCGAAAAATAAAGAGACCAAGACGAAGACGTGAGAAAACGGACCTCCACATTTTAGCCGAGACCTTTTTTTTCCAATCGAAAAAAAAAAAGCCAAAAATGTTTAGTTGTGCAGCGCAGAGCGGGTCAAAGATAGCTACATAGGGTCCTGCACATTTTCGTTTCCTTTTTTTTTTTTTTTGTAAACCTTTTTTCTTTTTTGTATCTTTTCTCTCGTGGTTGAAGCAACCGACTGTGTACTCTCCCAGGCAGATACCTTCGATATATAGATAGATAGATCGAAGAAGAAAAAGAAAAAAAGCTCTTTTCTTCGGGGTCCTTTGGAAGAGCGCGACGGTATCTTCCTTCGACCTTTCTTTCGTCTTTTATTCAAGAACGACTTACATCCACTACATATATATATATATATATATATATAAATCGTGGATGTAAGTCGTTGCCTCTCTATATAGGACCTATATATATATATATATATATATATATATATATATATATATATATATATATACACACACACACACACACACACACACACACACACACACACACACACACACACACACACACACACACACACACACACACACACACACACATATATATATATATATACAGGTAGAGAGGTGTACTGTGACCTCGCTGTCCTTTCCTGCATCGTCTGTCGCCAAGGGAGTATATCGCCGGGTGGTTTGAGCCCCATGGCGATTCGAAGCTTTCCGAACCTTGAGGCATCTAAACTACGTTAGGAGGAAATAGAATATCGAGTACTCCAGTGAGATCGATAGGGTTGGCCTCGCCTTCCTCCTAGCCATCACCCCCCTCCCCCCCCCCCCTCTTCGCTCGCCGATCACCTTTTCGCCCTCTCCTTCTTCTTAACTTCTTCTATACACAGCATCTTCCGTTCGTCTATATTTATTTCGTATTTCGTTCTCGAGGGCTTAAGGAACGTTGGTCGTCGGAACGAGATAATCGGGAATGAAATTCATCGGATCGACGCTCCGCTACCTCGAGAATGATTCAAAGAGAGTCTCGGCACCGGGAAAAACTTTCGGCTCGATATATAAAAAAAAAAACGTAATTGAAAACTAAGAAAAATGAGATTTTTTTTGGTCACATTATTTTATTACGTTTCGACGAAATTATGGAAAATTAATTTGGATTAATACCTATTGCAAAGCTGGTGATTACTTATCTTCACGCAACTATCACAAGATACAAATTCTCGGTTTATAGGATAAAAAAATGAATACACTTCGAGAAATAATGAGAAAGCCAATTTCATGCGAGTCTGCAACGCTGCACCGTTCGGCGGAAGTCTCTCGCCTCGTCGGGCTTTTCAGTCTTATCTCCAGCGCGCCGACTTTGGTTTAAAAAAAAAAGTGAATGAGTTTTTAAAAAATCCGCTGGAGCTATAAATCTTTACTTTTTTTTTTTTTTTTTATTATTTTTTTGATATCACCCCAAAACGTTAAGTGGTAGTAACTGCCACGTACTCGAGTGTAAGGGATGTGTGGGCGGCTGGCACGGTAGACTGGAGGGCCGTACCGAAGGGGGAATCCCCGTTTTGCTTCGCCACATCGGCCCTCCCGACCCGTTTAAGCTCCTGTGAAATAAAACCAGTGTACGAGTGACTATAACACCGCACTTAAACTACAGTTACGTTAGGACAGCAGTGCCGGAGATAGGAGAGGACCGGAGAGACACCGAACCAACCAACGGGGAAGCGGGAAGTGTAACGCGTGTTTACGAGCGTTATGGCTCGCCGGGGACATTTTTTTTGCCTTTTTTTTTATTCCAACCGGGGAAATCCTCCGCAACCCCTCAGGATCAGCCGACACGATAACCACTGGGCTTCCGCTCTCGCGGACTGGAGTTCAACCGCTCGGATGGTCGGAGACCAACTGTACACCTGCCGAGTCTACACGAAGGCAGCTCGACACAAAAAGTATGCACCAAACCACTGTACACGTAGGCAGTTGTACACCAAATAACTCTGCACTGAGAACCGCACACATCTCAGCTACACTGAGAGAAGAAACGGAGATGGGGCGAACATACATGAGCGCTTGAGCCAACCGAATATGGTTGGCTCAATGACGATTTAGTCGTCTCAACCACCGAGAGGTTGAGTTTACGAATATTATATTATATATATAATGTTATTTAATAAATATAATAATGTTAGTTAACGAAAATTCTATTATATTATATATATATTATAGTTGAGTTAACGAACACACATGAGAGGTTGACCCAACCGAATATGGTTGGCTCAATGAGGATTTAGTCGTCTCAACCACCGAGAGGTTGAGTTTACGAATATTATATTATATATATATTATAGTTGAATTAAAGAACACACATGAGCGCTTGAGCCAACCGAATATGGTTGGCTCAATGACGATTTAGTCGTCTCAACCACCGAGAGGTTGAGTTTACGAATATTATATTATATATATAATGTTATTTAATAAATATAATATGTTATGTTATAATAATTAATATAATATTAATATTAATATAATAATGTTAGTTAACGAACATTATATTATATTATATATATATTATAGTTGAATTAACGAACACACATGAGAGGTTGACCCAACCGAATATGGTTGGCTCAATGAGGATTTAGGTGGCTAAACCACCGAGAGGTTGAGCCAACCTTATGTTATTAACTCAACCCCCGTGTTGCTTCGCTTCATCAGAACTATTTTTCTCCGTGCACCACCCCTACACGGAGAAAAATAGTTCCGGTTCTCTAACAAAATGTAGATCGTTGATAATTTATTGTTGTGGCAGCAAAAATATTTGGCTGCTACAGCAAAATATTTGTCGCCACAGCAAAATATTTTGTTGTCCCTGTGTTAACTAGGTAAATCAGATATGGTAACAAAATTCTTGTTGTCCCAACAATTTGTTTTTCTCCGTGTACAGTTACCCTCGGCCTCCCCGGCGGTACCCGTATTTATTTATTATTACAATCGTCACCTTCATCATCATCATCGTCGTCAATGTTCCCTCCGTGTTAACCTGTATCGGAAAAAAAAATTGCGAACAAAAAGATCGTGAATTCAAAAACAAATTGTTCCGATAATTTTCTTCTTCTTAGTGTACTTGCCCTACAAAATAAAATTAAGCGTTGGCGGGACGGCGATGACGATTGAACAGAATGATGATGACGATGATAATAATTATTATTATCATCGTCATCTTCGTAATCATCATAAGTTGTCCCACCATGTTTGACAGCTATCGGAGAAAAAAATTTGCAAACAAAAAGACTGAATTCAAAAACAGATTGCTCCGATAATTTTTATTCTTTTCTCTTTATCCGTGTACTTGCCCTACAAAAGAAAATTGAGCGTTGGCGGTGCGGCGGTTGCTCTTTTTTTTTACACAGCCACATTTTATCAGTGAATTAAATCGAGTAAAGTGCAGCTCGCGTGACTATCGTTACGGAGCGATCGGCGCTCGGACGGTACGATAGATTGCCGATTGCACGACGGAGAGGAACTGGAAAGGGCGGGAGTGAGGAGTGAAAAAAAAAAAGAACAAAAAAAGGGAAACGGAGCGTTCGAGTAGTCCGCGGTGGAGACACGCAACGCTATTACCGTGAGAAGACTCCTGTTGAATGTCGGCGGCCGCGGAGGAGTGCGCCCGGAGGAGTAGAGGTCACGGAGCGCGGGGCACGGCTCGGGCAACGTGAAAGGGTTGAACGGTGCGGCGCACCGAGCGAGAGCCACACCCCTTCGCTCTCGGCGGTTTCCGCGCGCCGCGCCGCGCGCAGCACATCGCCGGCGTTCCTAACGAGACTCGAATAGTTTTCCTCCACGCCGGCGGCCACCCCACCCATACCCCACCGGGCAAGATTTCTTATCGGTCCTAATTTCGAACCTTCGTGCTCTCGATGCATCCGTGGCTTGATAGAATCGAGCCTTCGGAGCGCTGTATAGTAGACGATCGCGTAAGTTGGATGAGGAGTAAGCTTCATGAGGACCAAGTTGGATGAGGAGCAAGTTGGATGAGGACCAAGTTGGATGAGGAGCAAGTTGGATGAGGAGCAAGTTGGATGAGGAGCAAGTTGGATGAGGAGCAAGTTGGATGAGGAGCAAGTTGGATGAGGAGCAAGTTGGATGAGGAGCAAGTTGGATGAGGAGAAAGTTGGATGAGGAGCAAGTTGGATGAGGAGCAAGTTGGATAAGGAGCAAGTTGGATGAGGAGCAAGTTGGATGAGGAGCAAGTTGGATGAGGAGTAAGTTGGATGAGGAGTAAGTTGGATGAGGAGTAAGTTGGATGAGGAGTAAGTTGGATGAGGAGTAAGTTGGATGAGGAGTAAGTTGGATGAGGAGTAAGTTGGATGAGAAGTAAGTTGGATGAGGAGTAAGTTGGATGAGGAGTAAGTTGGATGAGGAGTAAGTTGGATGAGGAGCAAGTTGGATGAGGAGCAAGTTGGATGAGGAGCAAGTTGGATGAGGAGCAAGTTGGATGAGGAGCAAGTTGGATGAGGAGCAAGTTGGATGAGGAGCAAGTTGGATGAGGAGCAAGTTGGATGAGGAGCAAGTTGGATGAGGAGCAAGTTGGATGAGGAGCAAGTTGGATGAGGAGAAAGTTGGATGAGGAGCAAGTTGGATGAGAAGCAAGTTGGATGAGGCGCAAGTTGGATCTGGAGTAAGTTGGATCTGGAGTAAGTTGGATCTGGAGTAAGTTGGATCTGGAGTAAGTTGGATCTGGAGTAAGTTGGATCTGGAGTAAGTTGGATCTGGAGTAAGTTGGATCTGGAGTAAGTCGGATCTGCAGTAAGTCGGATCTGCAGTAAGTTGGATCTGGAGTAAGTTGGATCTGGAGTAAGTTGGATCTGGAGTAAGTTGGATCTGGAGTAAGTTGGATCTGGAGTAAGTTGGATCTGGAGTAAGTTGGATCTGGAGTATGTTGGATCTGGAGTAGTTGGATCTGGAGTAAGTTATACCGACTGGGTAAGTTGGAGAAAGCATAACCGCGTAAGTTGGATCGGTAGGCGGAGAAGATACACCCGGAAAAATTTCCATGGGTTATTTTTTCCAGGGGGTATTTTTTCAGAGGTTATTTTTTCCGGGGATAATTTTTCTGGATTCCTATCAAATTCCTATCAAAAAAGGTATCGGGCAAGTACTATAGCAGGTAGTGGGAAATCTAACTTATGCGGTCGTCTGCTGTACTCTTAAAACCCCGCCCCTTCCCGGCTGGCGTACACCGGAAATACCCTCTTTGAGAACGATTACGGTCCGGGATATACCGAGGGATGGAAACAACGATTGAGACATTTTTCATCGAATTCCGGAAATGGTGAAAAAAAATAATAATACAAAGTAAAAATAGAACTCTCGGAGCTCGGTGTGCACGACATGCACTAGGGAGTGTAATGTAGATGTGATCTTTTTTCTAAGGTCATTTTTTTGTATCTTTTTTATTAATTATTAATTCGTTAACTACGTTCTGTCACGCAACCGTTTGGAGGACGGTAGTGAAGGCTGTGGCGTGTGGTTGAGGGGATGTTCTTGTCGCGAAGGGCTTGAATGGGACATCGACAATTTTTGGTGGCGTCCTCGAAGGAGAACTGTGCATGGTCAATTTTTATGTATTTCTTTCTTAGTAATTTGAATCTTTTTTCTGTCAAAGAACGGTCTTTTTTCACTAACAAAAAAAAAATTACATGTAAAATTATTAAGAGAAATTTTGCAAAATGGTCGCTCGGGTACGAAAGATGTTTGTCGAGAGTGCAAATGTTTTTTTCACCGTGTACCTCTTCCTTTGGAGATATTCTCTTTACACTATCCGCTCTCAATAAAAAATAATCGATACAGATTGAATAAAAAAAAAAAAATTGAAATTATCAACAGGATATGCGAACCGAGGTACTAACGATGAAAAACAGTGATAGGACTTTCCAGAGGATTTCGCTCGAGGGTATAAATTTCGGGTGTACCCACACTCACACATACATATACATATATATAGGAACGGTTTTCCGGCTGGGTGTTTGAGAAGGGTGGGACGGCGGAGACCATTAATTATGTAGTGGCACGTAGAGCGAGGCACTCGGCAGGAAGCTCACGTCGAACTTACGGGCCGACCCGTGATTTATCACTCCAGCGCAACTCACCCCCCCCCCCCCCCCCCTTTGCGCCCTTGCTCGGCGTGTTTGTATCTCGCTCCAACTGCGAAGCTCAGCTTCCCAATCGACTTCCCCTCCCCCACCCCCTCCGGCGGGCCGAACACGTTGGGGGTCCTCCGTAGCCGTCCGGACAAGTGCGATACTCCAAACTGCGTCGCATCGATCACAATTAACTCGAGTAATTGGCTCGAATACGATTTACGCCTCGGCACTGGCAAACCGTCGTCGTCGTACCAGTTTCTCGAAATCCTCCTCGAGGAAGGGAGGCTTCCCTTTAAACTAAACGACAAAGCTCAAGCCTCCCCCCCCCCCCCCCTCCTTCTGCATCCCCCCTTTTTCCCCCCTCCGAAATAACGCTTTCCATATCTCTCCGCGGTGTTTCTCGCGGATATTAACGTCGTCGCGATATTACTAATTTTACTGGGACGTGTATTAGGGAGGGTGTGCTTTAGTGCTGTTTTCAGCTCAACAGATAATTTGGGGATGGTAATTCGGTTGTTTGCGCAAACGGGACGAGCTCGGTGAATATTATTATTGTTATTATTATTTTGAGGAGGGAGGGGGATGTATGTATGGGGATAGAATTTTTTTTTTGGGTTTTTACTTTGCAATGAGAGAAAATGTGTAAAGAGTTCTTTCGTCGACATTGTTACTTTTAATTAGCTTGAAGGGTGGAGTTTTAAAGTTATGAAAAATCTTTGGAAGCAAATTTTTTTTTGATTGATGGAATTAAATTAATGAATTCTCGAACGCGCGTATTGTAACTTGGATTTTTTAAATCAGAAATTGACAGCGTTTTTTTTCGCATTTTAGATTTTGGATGTAAGATTTTATAATTTAATTATCATTGCTACGATGGAGGGAGAGAGGATCCTTGTGGGGATATAAATTGTTGGCTTTTGGGGGGGGGGTTTACTTCGCGATGAGACAAAATTTGTAAAGAGAGAAAGGAGTTTTAAAGTCATGAAAAATCTTTGGAATAAAATGTTTTTTGTAATTAATAGAAATAAATATGTACTTCCATTCATTAAAAAAAAAGATTAATTTCTGTCAATTGTAAAAAATATTTTGTTCCAAAGATTTTTAAACTAACAAATAAATTCTCGAACGCGCATATCGTAACTTCCGAGAATTTTCTCAGAAATTGGCAATTTTTGATTTCCCATTATCGATTATAGGTTTAATATTTCAGATTTTTCAATTAAAAATTATATTTCATTTTCATCTAACGTCTTTTGCGATGGCACACGCGAGCGCTCTTTCTCTTAATGGATTTAAGGAATCACTGAAACGAACGTCCGAACGGAAGAACGAAATAGAGATCGAAAAATAGATGAATTGCTTTTCGTCTCTCTCTTTCGCTCTCGGTCGGAAAAACCCTCCTGATGGCTTCGGCCTTTTTCCATTCGTTCGTCGCGCGAGAGAGCGTTTTCATATAAATAAATCGAAACGACGAGTCGACGTGAAAAATGACGGAAACACGCTCTCTCGGCCAAGGGAACATAAAAGGGTATGAAAGGGCGCGACTGAAAGGGCGAGAGAACGAGGGAAATGAGAAATTTTGCTCTATGCAACGTCGCTTCGATTTTCACTTCCGGTTCGTTCGAATATCGTTTCTTCGTCACGTTTTTCTGATGCATCGGCGAACAGACTCCTCTTTTTTTTTTTCATTTATACTTTATTTTTATTTATTGTTCTCCTCTTTCCTCTCGGTTGATTTCACTCCTGTTTACTCCCTTTCACGTACGTTTTAGCAACGTTAAAAAAGAAGTATTAAAAAAATATAAAAAATATAAAAATAACACGCTTCGCCCCGAATAAATATAGTTTGAGTTACGAGCCATATTGCGAGCTCCGAGGCTGTCTAAGGCTGTCGTGTGTTTAAATTGAATTTACTGCAAACTCAATAAAACCATAACTGGAGCCTTGAGCAACAATCACGCTGCTTTTGCACCCCCCCCCCCCCCTCCCCCTCCCGGGCTCTGCGAGTGACAGAACATTTTTACTCGCTCAACTCTGTGCGTTTGTACGTTCGTGAAAACTGCTCGCCTGTTCTCCCGGAAGAAATTCAATCGGGATCAAAGAAATTGAAACAAAGATAAATAAAAATGACAAAAAATTAAGAAAAAAAACAGGGAAACGTTTCTGGAGTTTCGCGACAGTGAATTTTGTCAAGCAGCAATTGAGATTTATACTCGTAATTGTTTTTTTTTTCTTTTTGTTTTATAGTGACAAAAAAAAATAAAATAGAATTTTGTGTTCGGTGACGATTGTAGTGCAGAAGGAAAATGTTCTTTCTTTCACTTATTTCAATAGTTGTCCAGGAAGAAATTCAGTTCAGATAAAAGAAATTGAAATAAAATAAATAAAAATGAAAAAAAAAAATTTAGAAAAAATAGGGTAAAAAATGAACAAAAAAATAGGGTAACGTTCTGGGGTTTCGCGAGAGTGATTTTCGTCAAGCACGGATTGAGATTTATACTCGCATCTTTTTTTGACGATGACAACAAAAATGGATTTTTTTCGTTCGGTGACGATTGTAGTGCAGAAGGCAAAGGTCCTTTCTTTCACTTATTTCAATAGTTTCGCGGTGTAAGGTCGCGCCGCCTGGACAAGCTTCTATTATCCGCAAGCGAAACAGCAATGGACAATGCGCCGGGCACAATCCCTCGTGCTGCCACGAATTCTTGCCAGCTCTCTCCGCCTCCCACGCTCACTTATCCGACCAGGAGCGCGTTCCCACCCTCGCCATCGTTTTATAGACGTCGCTCGGGGTTCGCTTCGCTTTTTCTTCGCGACTGAAAATTCGTGCCGAGGACCCTCGACCTTTTCTTCTTTCATCTTAATTTCGCGGAAACGAGAGCGAGAGCCCGCCCGACTAACGGTCGGTAAGGAGGGCGAGAGAAAGAAAAAAAAAAAAAAAAGTTCTCGATTTTTTTTTACCTCCTTTTTTTCTCGTAGTGCACTGCCTTCCTTTGGCTTTAATAGGTTTTAAGGGGATACTTCAAACTGCGAGTGACGACAGATCGACGGTTCTTTTTTTTTTAGGTTTCTCGACATTTTTTTCTCTGGTTTACATTTTTTTTTCTTTAAGAAATTGAGCGCTATCGAAATTGGGATAAAAATTGAAAATTTGGCGAGGAAAGAAGGTGTGCCGAAAAAAAAGTTGCCGTTCTGACGAAAGTTATATATATATTTTATACAATATTTTATATAATATTTTATATAATATTTTATATAATATTTTATATAATATTTTATATAATATTTTATATAATATTTTATATAATATTTTATATAATATTTTATATAATATTTTATATAATATTTTATATGTAGCGCAAAATATAGTTACAGTTCTACATATATTTATGCTTTAATTGTATAATTAATTGATTAATTTGAAACTGCTACGATAGATCGACGGGGTTTTTTTTTTTTTTTCTTATTGACAACATTTTTTCTGTAATTTTTATTTCTTATTTTTAAAAAATCACGCGTTATCGATTTTGTGACAATAATTGAAAATTTGCCGAAAAAAAACTGTACCGATCAAAAGTTCCAATTACGTCGCAATATACATATGTATATATAATATATATTTTTTTTTATGCGCATTTTTTGGGAGCTCGAGTGACTCGAGCAAGAAAATCCTTGGCCGAACCTCAGCAGCCTCTCGGCCTCTTTCCTCGCGGCACGTGTGCGCTCCTGCACACGACGTTCCGGCCGGCGCACATCGGTTGTTATTGCTGTGCATATCCGAATAATTAAATTTCGAACAATAATTTAAAAAAAGAAAATTGCAGAAAGTCTTGCTAAGCGTCGTCGGGCTTAAAGTTCCGATCGCTTCGACGAACCGAAAAAGTTTCGATAATTTCGAGTCGAGTTCCCCGTCGACTGTTTGTCGCGACTGTTTCCCATTTAATTAAATTCATGTACTCCTCAAGGAAGTGTCGCGTGTCCCGGACGGGTATTAAATCCGCGGAGTCTCGGCGTTGTGTTGTGCCGAAAATTAATTATTATCCGCCCTGTCTGGAAAGTCGCCGGCGATGAGGAAAATTCGTGCGGTGCGGAATTGGCAAAAAGACGGCTTTCTGTCAGGCACGCCCGAGTTAGAGTTCACTTAAGGTAGCTATGTTGCATCGCGCTCATTTCGCACAAGTTCGAGAAAAATAAGAGAAAATTGCAAGTACTTCTCGATGGTGTAAAAATCTGAAAAAATGCACGCATACGAAAGGTAATGAAATGATTAATTTTTCATAATAATAATTCCAAAATTTTATCAACAAATTAATCAAAAAATTAATTGTTTAACAAATTACCCGGCAACGAACCTTTTTTTTTATGAAAATGATTCGTTAATTTTTCTGAATACGTATGCATTTTTTCAGATTTTTCCAATAGTTTTGATTTTTGTGTTTTTCCATTAAAAAAAAACAAATCCTTTAACGATTTAACGATTCCATAAAAAAAAAAAAAAAAAATTTATTTAACAATAATTCAAATAACAATAATAAACAAAAGGTTCAAATTTTGATAAATCATAGACTTAAGTGTTTTTAAACTCTTCAACTTTTATAACTCTACTCCGGAGTTCAAAACTCAGGATTTATAATGTATTATATTCCGATTGCAAACGAGAAAACCGTCAAATAAATTTCATATCAATACAGCAATAAAATTCATCCAGCAAATACAGTATTGTTGCTTTTACTGTGTACATTTTTCTCAGTGTACGAACCTATAAGTTCCGTCCATAGTCACCATTGCCATTGCAACTGGCGATTCGACTCGATCGATTTATCTGAGAAAATTTCGCGTCGGTGTACTACGACATTTTTCCGGGGTGAGAGGCGACCCGGTGTGCAATCGCGTATGTCACGATGGAGTGGAGAGTCCTGGCAGCTCGGAGGGAGGTGAAAAGCAACCGCGCCCCGGCCTCAAATGCTCTGTAGTTTGAATTCTATATACCACATATATATATATATACATATATACATATACATATACATATACATATATACATACATTTAATATTTACATATTATATGGATGTATATATATATATATATATATGTATATATATATATATATATATATATATATATATATATATATATATATATATATGTATATATATATATATATGTGTAACAGGTATATGTGTGTATATAATATGAAAGCGTACGTACAAGCTGCGTGATATATAGTGCATGAGCTTTCGATCCCCCCCGGCAATGACGTCAAGCTCGAATCCCGAGCGTTTCGCAGAATCCTCGAGAACGCACTGTCGTGTCGCGCGGGTATGAGAACACATACGCGCGGTGTATTACAGTAAACCGTTAATGTATTCATCCGATCAGATGTTGATTGAAGCACCGAGCGAGCTCGGGCCAAGCCATATATTCCCATTCGGAATTGCGATCGGGATGTTTGATGTTTGCTGTCATTCGAGCCCCTCGATTTTCGAAGCCGAGCAGCGAATCGAGCGCATCTCCTCTAATTAGAATTTAATTTGTGGGCGAAAAAAAAATTTAATTAAATTACAAAGAAAAAATCGTCTTCCAGACTTTGAACTCGTGACTCGATCGACACTTTTAGTCTCTCCGGTGAGGATCGGCAAGGTAAAAAAAGATCCGCGCATCTATCGAACGTTTCTCATCCGCGAACCTCCGCGATTGTGGTGTTTTCCTCTAAATTTTACAATAATTTTTATACAAAAAAAAAAAAATGCAAAAAATAAAAGCGTGCGTAATTCTCGCGACGGTTGAGTAGCTGAGCAACGCATCGATACATCGTCCTCCAATTAGAACGTTATTTATAGATTTTAGTAAATAAAATAAAAGTTCTGCCGGACTCGGGCATGGAAATTGAACATCGTGCGTAATCGAACCGTGCGTAATTATTGTTTTTCTCCTGAATTTCATAATTATTCTCTTGCGGTTTAAAAAAAAAAATTAATAATAATAATTATATTTGTTAAATTAAACAGGCTATATTTTATCCTTTGTAACAGGGTTGACCCCGTTGATAAATAAATTAATTAATAATGATAATAATAATAATAATAATAGTAATAATAATAATAATAATAATAGTAATAATAATAATAATAATAATAATAATAATAATAAAAATGAGATGCGTCTCCAATCAGAACATAACCTGTAGACAGAAAAAAAAGTGTCTTTCGGACTCCGGCATGTAAATTAGATAGAAGCCGCACAATCAGTATCTCCAGCAAGAATAAAAAAAAACCCCCCCAATTATTCTATTTCCCTCAACCTCACAATCTTTCCTTTCCGCCAGAAAAATAAAAAAAAAAAAAAAATTAAAAGAAGCAAATAAAGAAGCACAAAGAATTAAAAATTAAAACTCGTGCGTAATTCGAGCGGCGGTCGAGCGGCCGTAGCATGACGCAGAGTGATGCTGCAGCTAAAGCGATGCCAGCCACAGGGATGCCTGGCTGACTGCCTCGAGGAACGTTTGACGTCACAACTCGGCTGCCACCGGGCGCACCGACGCCCCGTCTCACCCCCCCGCCCCCATCGCCGACATCGAGATTTCCACGTATCGCCGGAGATGAAGGGGGCGGGGGTGGAGGGGGGGGGGGGGGGGCGGAGGGGCGGCAAGGGTGCGGCGCACGTTTGTGCGCTCCCGACGGGACCCGGGGAACGACGTCGTGTCGATAGAAATGTCGGTCAGACGTACGTACATCGAAGGCTGTTCCGCAGCTCGGCCTGCCTGGCCGAGAGTACGTCAAGCTTCCCCACAATCCTTTCACCCTCCCACTCGTTTCTCACCCACAAACGCCAGCCCCCCCTCCGAACGAGGGGGGGGGGGGGCCCCCCCCCCCCCCCCCCTCCGAACTCCGGCGTTACCTCACCCCTTTTGCTTCTGGCACTCGCGCTTTCCTACAATAATTATTCTGACAATTAATACGTCATGGGCATGCAATCCAGACACCCCCCCCCCCCCCCTGCCCCCGACGTAACTCGGGCCCCGCGCCCTAGATCGGACAACCTGTCGTCAATTTAAAAGGATTTTACCGCCAAAAGTAAAACGGGGAGATTTAATCGCACGACGACGAGGGCGCCGAATTTCGCCACGTGGAAATAAAGTGTATTGGATTTTTTGTTTGTTTGTATATTGAGCACTGGTGGCGAGTGTATAGGTGGATTAAGTGTGCGGAGGATTTTTTTTTATTAATTATATTTTATTATTATTTTTCTTTTATGTTTAAGATTTGATATATTATTTTTGTGGACTTGAAAGATTATTTGTATTGCACAGATGCAAAGAAAGATACGTTGTATATGACTACCCTTCGCCGCCCCCGACCTAACTGATCGCCCTTCGACGTAGATCGGGCGACCTGTCGTCCATTTGAAAGGATTTTGCCGGTAAAATTAAAACGAGGAGATTCAATCGCACGTCGACGAGGGCGCCGAACTTCGCCTCGTGGAAATAAAGTGCATTGGAATTTAGTTTTTGTTTTAGTTTTTTTTTCATATATTGAGTACCAGTGGCGAATATATAGTTGCATTGAATGTACGGAAGAATTTGTATTTTTAATTATTAAAATTTTTTTAATATTTAAAATATTATTTTTATGTACTTAAAAGATTGTTTCCATTGTATAGATTAAAAAAAACATGTACATTGGATATGATAATCGCACGTCGACGGTGACGAGGGTGCCGAGCTTCGTCATGTGGAAATAAAGTGTATTTTTTTTTGTTATATATTCAGTACTGGTGTCGAGTATATCGCTGGATTAAATGTGCAAAGGGTTTTTTTTCATTTTTTATTATTTTTGTTGCGTACTCAAAAGATTATTTTGATTGTGCAGATGCAGAGAGAGATATACATTGTATATGATACCCCCCACCCCTCGCCGTCCCCCAAACCGAACTGGTCGCCCCTCACCCTGGATCGACCAACCTGACGTCAATTTAAAACGATTTTACCGCTGAAACTAAAACGACGAAATTTAATCATACGTCGACCGTGACGAGTGGGCCGAGCTTGCCACGTGTAAATAAAGTTTATTGGATTTTCTTTTATATATCGAATATTGATGTCGGGTATACAGCTGTATTAAACGTACGGACATTTATTTTTATTTTTTATTATTATTTAAAAATGTTTAATATTTAATATATTATTTTTGTGTACTTAAAAGATCATTTGTATTTTGTAGATGTAGAGAAAGATGTACATTGTGTGTGACGAGATATAGTCGGTGTTTAAATCTTTTTTTGGACGAAATTATTTTATGAATTTTTTAATTTATTTTATCCTGCTGTCGGGGATCGCGATGTGTAGCTTGCATATGCATTTGCGTTACTTATGGTGGACAGACGTTCGAGAAAATAGTCGTTTGTACGTTTGACACACTTCTTTCGTCACAAAGACCGACCATTTACTTTCTTGACAATATTACAATTTTTCGTTGTTGAAAATACGGTTTGACAAAAAAAAAAAAGAAAAACGTAAAAACGCGGGCCTTTGTAGACTAGAAATGTTCGCCGAATGTACGAACCTTTTGTTACCCCATGCAGACCACGAAAACAAGGTTTGTACATTCGACATGCAATTCGCGTCCACAAAAGTCCACAATATTACGTTCTTTTTTTTACATTTTTACCTTTTCATTTTTGTAAAAAAATACTTATATTGAAAAAAAAATAACTTGAAGGTATATACATAGAAACAATTTTTTACGCAATTCTGGTAGAAATGCGGATAGTTTCACGTTTTTTTTAAATTGAACAAATTAGTTCCTTATCATCAATTGCCCAAACCTGCAGGTCCATCATCGGCAATGTTTTCTCAAAAAAAAAAAAAAAAAATCTCTCCCTTTCTCCATCCCAGCGACAAAAAGTTCGTCCCCGAGCTTCGATCTTCGAAGACATATCAACATATTTGTAAAAACATACATTGAAAAAAATGTCTCAAAGGTGTTTACATAGAAATAATGTTTTCAGGTGATTCTGGTCGAAATACGTATTGTTTCACGATAAAAAAGGATCGAACGAATAAATTCCATCCGAAGAATTGCTCAAAACCGCCAATATTGTAATTGTCATCAAGTTTCCTCAGAGCAACATTTTACTTCTTCAATCCCTTTCTCCACGTGAGCGACGAGTCTTTAATTGAAAAAAGCTCGTTCCCGAGCTTCTTCGAAGACAGCTCAACTAATACCTTTAATTTTTCACCCTACCCGCACACGGGTCCAATCTTCGAGCGGTACGTAAAAGAAGAATTCATTCTTTTGTCCCAGAGACGAGACGATGCGGGAGTCACGGCGATTGGCGAGTGTGTCGGTTCTGACCTGGGTGAGGTCGAATCCTCCACCCTCATCCCTCCTTTACCTTCCTTCCATACATATACCTATATATATCTATATATATATCACACAGCCGGGGGTATTAATGATCGATCCCCGAGCGCACATCCATCCGCGTCTCGAAATCTCCCCGGCCAAACTCACCATTTATTCTGCCTAGGAGGCACACACAAAGTCTCCCCTCCCACACCCCCCCCCCCCCCCACTCCTCTATTAACAGCATCCCTTATACCTCTATTTTTATTTTTTCATTTTCTTTTTTACCGTAAGAGGCCGACCCCGTCGTTTCTGTGGATGTGCTCGATCTCCTCGGGGGATAAACGTCGTATCACGTGACCAATTCCCAGGAACGATCGGCGATATAGAAAACGTCGAGGGAACACGTCTCACGAAGAGCCTAGACTCTTCCGATCTCCAAGGCTCTCTCTTATATATCTTTTCAGGCTTCTCCTGTACCTGACATGCCAAACCTCTCAACATTGTATACATACATACATACATATATACACGGATATATACATATATATGTATGTGTATGTATGCATGTGTGTATGTATGTGGGTATGTATGTATGTATGTATGTATGTATGTATGTATGTATGTATGTATGTATGTATATATGTATATATGTATGTATGTGATGTATGTTGAGGCGTCGTGTCTGACTACGAGCGGTCTAATACTACCAGCCGTTCTCTTCTTTTCTTTTCATTTCTTTATAGATCTCTCGCCGACCGCTCAGACACTCGATACATATTGTATACAGGACTCGAGACGAGTGTCCAGGGTGAGTGGACACCTCTTTGTATCACTTATTTTCGTCGTCCGGTATCGGACACGTGTCCTTTATGTGTCCGCCCAGGCACGTTCCGTCACCACTGGCGCGTCGCTCTTCGGAAGTTCCGATAATTTATTTAATCTTTTATTACTATTAAATAATATATTACTATTAAACTTTACCACTGTTATATTTTAATTACTACTATAATATACAACTATTAAATTTTATTGGTAGGGGGAACCGGGGCGAGATGGGCTGGCGAAAAATCGGGCTGACGCGGGGCGTAATGGGCCACCCCCAAATAAGATAACTATAAGGCTGCAACGGCGGATTATTGGCGCACGAGCACTGCGGACGGGTAGAAGTTGGGAAACTCAAGATGTATGAATAGTACAGGCTAGGGCTGTACAGATAGGCCGGCCTAGCCGGCTAAAATATCTTATCCAGCTAATGGATTTTATAGTTTGGCCGGCTAAACTATTTTAGCCGGCTAATCCGTTTTAGCCGGCCAAGCTATATTAGCCGGCTAAGCTAATGCAGTGTTGGAATTTTTTGACGAATTTTTATTTTATTTTTTCTATTGTTAGCTGCAACGTATTCCGGCGTATTTTTGCGCGCTGAACACAAATCCGCCGGCCTTTCTGGCCTAAAGTACAGTGCGACATTGAGGGGCTCGATTTTATTCACGAAATTATGCACGGTTTTATGCACTTGGCCGGCTGAAACGGCTTAGCCGGCCAAACTATAAAATCCATTAGCCGGGCAAAATATTTTAGCCGGCCAGTCCGGCCTATCTGTACAGCCCTAGTACAGGCAGGGGTTAAAAAAAGTGAACAATTTAAGGGTAGCCCGTCTCGCCCAGACAATTTTTTTTTTTTCGAAAGCGCTATAAAACTGTGAAAATATCATTGTTGGATGACAAACAATAAATTATGCTTTCGGCAGCGTTGTGGCCGCATTATTCGCTTACCATTAAATAATAGTTTCGGCAAATGGACGGATTCAATTGGGAAATGTTATCGCGAGGAATTTTCGTTTTAGGGTGGGGGAATGCGGAGGTCTGAAGGTTTTGGTCTCGGGAATTATCGGAGTCGACGTTAAGGGAGTTTTTTAAATTTATTTAATTGAATTTTGGTAGAATATTATCGAGGAAGATTTTTATAAGTGGGAACAGATTTGAAATTGATTTTTTTTTTTAAGCTAAGGAAGAGGAATTTTGGTGACGATCTAAGAGGAGGCGTGAGTCTGGCTTATGGAAAAAATTAGCTGAGGCTTAAAATTGCGTTCATTTCGAAAACAAAAAATTAATTACGTACGTGTAAATAAACATAATATTGAAATATTCAAGCGCGCTGCGTAAAATTCATGGCACGTTGGCCTCTGCCTCGAGCGCTTGAGAGCCAATTTTTTTGTTTTTAATACGTGAGTTTGTTGACGAAAAAAATATGTGTATAAAAAAAAAATTAACGTGCGAAACATTCGTAGATAGAATAACGCTCCATGTCGGTAGGAATTCGAGTTGCGCGTGTAATGGAAAACACACACGAAAGTATAATGTGTATGAACAAAAAATTAGCGAGCGGAATATTCGGTACGAGTTCAAGTTTCGCGTGTAATGTAAATACGAATCGGATTGCGGCGCTATAAGCGAATAGTCTATTTGATTGATTTTTCCTGGAATATCGTCGAAATTTTATTTTTTTATAACTAGGAACAAGTAGTTTGAAACTTTTTTTTTTCAAACATAACAAAGAGTAGTTTCAGTGACGATCTAAGCGAGGTGTGAGTGTAGCATCTAAAAAAAATTAGTAAAGCCTTAAAATTGCTTCAGTTTCAAAAAATTAAGACTTAATTAAATAAACAAAATATTGAATTTCAAGCGCGTTGCGTATAATTTACGCTTCATTGGCTTCTGCGTCGGGCCGTGAAGGGCCATATATATATTTTTTTAATTCGGGAGTTTGTTGAAAAAAAATATGGTAATAAAAAAAAAAAAATTCGCGAGCGAAATATTCGTGGATAGAATAACGCTTCATCTGGGTACGAATTCGAGTTCGCCTGGAATGTAAATATAGAACGGGTTACGATGCTGTAAGCGGATGGTATAAAATTCCTGGCTACGAAATTTCTCCGCGTGGGTGAGGGGAATGCAAATTTCTGGCTATTGAACGGACACACACGTGTACACTGATTCCGACGAGTGGATGAATGCATCCGGCAAGTGCATCGGCAACGGGTTCATAAACCCATAATAAAATATAGGAGGAAAACCTACTTGTATTCCTGCGAGTACCCTCGACTTGCTCCGTTCTATTGCTGACCGACCATTGACCAATGAGAAGCCACGCGGTACAGTTGCGCCCTTGTGATTCTCAGCCGTCGCTATACTGTATCCGAATTTTTTATTGCTATTTGTGGAGTCGCTTGAAACGTATATTCGTACAATATACACGGGAAAAATCCGGCTAACCAGCAAAGTATATGCTGAATTTATGCACTCGAGTGCTTCCAAGTGAGTCTATAAGGAAGTAATAATGGTCCGTTTTGCCCCGGTCTCTCCGACTAGTGCACTTACCTTATTTACGATGTAGCTATGCGGAGAGCAAGGGTTGGACGATGAGCCTTTCAGTAGTAGAGATACGGCAGACATGTTGCTTAAAAGAATAAACAAAGACGAAACGCATTAGATAGCGACATTTTTGGGCGTTTCGAAGGTTTTGAAGCGTTGAAATATTTTTAGAATTTTCAATAGCCAATTGAGCAAACTGCAAACTGCGTATAATTTATTTAATTAACGGAAAAAAAGCCAACATCTTAGGGTTTTTTTTTTATCATGCAAGTAGGAGACTTCCGGTTGTGGATGGAAACAATCGGTGGATTCGTATTCAGTGTTGAAATCCGGGAAGATATTGTCTTTGAAGCATTTTATGGTAACGCATAGTTTCCGAGATACGAGCGGTAGAAGTTTTAGCCAATCACCAACCCGCGACAGATGGCGCGACGGTCTCCGAGGGTTCTCAACCGAGGGTTCTCAACCGCCTCGACTTTGTCCTCTTATATCTCGAAAACTATGCACTCTACGAAATTTTGCCAGAGGACAAATCGCCTCGATTTCGCGTGACGAACAACGTCGCAAACTTATCTATCCCCGATTTCCTACATCTAAAAATAAATGCCACCAAACACCGATCCGCACGTGTATCAACGCTGCTCCGCGTGTTCGCCCACACTCAACGGTGTACAGACACACAAGTTCAACGGCGATCAAACAGCGGTCGGCGAATTTCCGTGAGACAGTCAAAGGGTAGTTTGGGGCTTCGACAAATTCCGATGCTTCGCTCGGGAGGGTGAGGTCCGCATGTGTCAAGGGGGTAGTTTTCCCTGAGTCTCGAATGTCGCAGGAGGGTGAAGGTGAGAAGTAAGAGCTCGGGGAAGGGGAAAATTTGTGAACGACTAGGAAGAGATGGAAACGTTCCCTCGATCTCTCTCGGTCGTTTTAGGGGCTTGGGGGGAGAGGGGGTCAGAAGGGGCAAGAGGCGACTGGGAAAAGCAATCAATCTTTGAGAGGCAGATGAGTGCGAACCTAAAATATAGGGCAACACAAATTTAGTCTGCTCGTAAACGTAACGGTGGGTGGTCCACCCGAACCACCCGCGTCGTCCGTCGGTCCTGGTTCCGTTCTCTCGGCGGCTCTCGCTCTCTCGGTCGGTCCACGTGTCGACGTGAATGCGCAACCGCCCGGCTTGTAATCGATATTGCCGACAAGGTACCACGCCCTGCACCTGCGAGATGTGCGGGATGCAACTACTCGGCTCCTCACTCTGATTCTCTGCATTTTACCCACACATATACCTATGCATATATAGCTATACGCATTACGTCTCTATCGCGAGATCCAAGTATAGCACTGTCTGGAGACGGCCAAAGCGGGACCGCATTAAAAAAAAAAAAAAAAAATACCAAGCAGAAAAACAATCTCCCACATTCATGCGCATATTCTTTATTTTCTTCCTTCCAACTTTACAATTTATGAACATTGTTGCCGATCGGCATTGACTAAAAAATTACTAAATTAAGAAGTTCGGAGCCCATTACGGTGTCTCGAAGATGAAGCTTCTCCAAAGCGACAAAAAAAAAAAAAAACAAAACAGAAAATGTTCTCAACTTTCTTTCCTTTTCGCCGAATACAAAGAGGGCCAACATTTTTAAAGGGGTTTCCACGGAGCGCGGCCTCTCCTTTCCTATATCTTCTCGCGTTGCTCGCCGAGCTCCCGGGTGCAAGTGGGGAGGAGCGGAGGACCGATGGATAATGACAGAGAAGAGCAACGACACGCTAACGACGAGGAGTAGGATGAGGATGAGAGTAGATGGAGAGGAGGAGATATCCTACGGAATTATCGATCGGCGTTAACTGCAGCCGAGTAACCCAGCGGCCTCGCTCGGCCGGCGCACCTGCACCACAACCCTCGCGGCACAGACAACCACCCCCGCGCCTCCTCGGGTTCGCACACAAACATCAAACGCGAACGCACACACGTCCACAAACGGGAGAGGAGGAGCTCACTGGATGTTGCGGCGGTACGAATGGACCGGTGAAGATGCTGTGCAGCAGAAAGCACGAGATAGCATCGCGAGAAACACAATACGAGGGAACCGCGAGAGGGGGGGTCTCGAACTGGTTCCATACCATTCGATACATTCGCGAAGGACGAGGCAGAGCTCGAACCTCATCCTCCTCTTCGGCCTCCTCCAGCTCTCCCTCTCTACCTCTCGTCATAGCGGAGATTAATCGGCGAGGCCTCGACGCCGACCTCTTCCAGCTGGTCGCGCTTTTCTCATCCAAACCTCATCCCCCCCCTCCCGGCCCGATCCATAGTGCCTCCTTGCGTGCTACAGCTATAGGAGAGGGCAAAATGGACCAGTGTCCTCCATTTGAGATGAGGTTTTTGCTGTTTTTTTTTCGGGGAATCGGGGGACCGTTTTGCCCCGGGGTTCCATTTTGACTCTCCGAGTTACATGATCACGTGTTTCTGAGGATTTCTGGATCACCTAATCTGGGTCTAATTGGATGAGTTTTTGTCAGGATTTGGGAAACTGGTTGTTTTTTGCTATTGCGACAGAGGGGCGGAGAGCGGGGACAAAATAGAATGCCGGGGCCAGAATGGACCGTTCTCACTGATCTCTCGAAAAATCGAGCAAAAAAGGTCACATCTGAAATGGAGAGCACGGGTCCGTTTTGCCCCGCTCTTCGTTCCCACCCGTCTGGCGTTCTGCAGCTATAGGGGAGAGCGGGGCGAAACGGACCAGTGTCCTCCATTTGAGATGAGATCTTTTTTGTTCTGTTTCTCGAAGAATCGGTGGGAACGGTCCGTTTTGCCCCGGGATTCCATTTTGGCTCTCAGCGCTGCATGATCGCGTGTTTCTGAGGCTGTTCGTCAATCATCCGCCTCGCGCACGCGTCGGGTCTCAATTCTGGATTATCCGATCCAGGTCTAATTGGATGAGTTTTGTTTGATTTTTTGCAGGATTTGGGAAACTCTCTTTTTCCATTAGGACAGATGCGGAGTTCAGCAGAGATTACAATATCGCCTGAGAACTATTACCATGTTCACGCACGGGAGTCAGCCACTGCGTCGAAGCTTTTCGACAATTCGACAGAAATAAATTGAAAAAATGTATTGTTCTTACAAACAGCCTCTTTTCTAATGTGCTTCCCCAAATATCCCATCCCTAAAACACTTTTCCCCACTCACCAACGAAACCTCGTTCAAACTCAAGCTGCATGACAAAACAATCATCCCCCGCCCGCCCCCTCCCCCCTCTTCACATTTCCAAACATTAGCAGGGATAATCTTCAACATAATTATTGGAAATTTATACTTCAAAGAATTACACCTACAATTTCCATTTAGAGGAGATTGCTACAGAGCAATGGGTAAACTAATTTTCAAAATCTATTATTTTAATCAAAAGTCCCTTCTCTGAACTAATATTTTTATCAAAAGTCCCTTCTCTAATGACGTTCGCGGGTTCAGCCCCCCTCGCAAAAATAAGAAATCAAACTTTTTACCCAATCCATCCCCAAAACATGTTCCTCACTCCCCACCAAAAACCTGAAACCGCATGACAAAACGATCACCCTTCCGCCCCCTCACATATCCAAATATTATCCCAGTAACAAAGCTTTCTCCCGTCTTTCCCAGCCGCCCCCCATCGGCCACCCCAGCACCCTCCCATCGAACTCGTCCCCGTGATTTCGGCTCTCAATTTTTTTCCCCCAGCGTCCCCTCCGGTCGCGGACAATGCCGCGCGGGCCATCGGCAGCCTCAGGGCTATCTCGGCTAAGGACGTTACGCAAGGTCGATTCATTGATTAATCCGCGAAACGACAAGGGCGCCAGGAGCGTGACGCGGCCATAGGCGCGCGCGAGATACGGTGGGAATCCCCCGTTCCCCCACTCCGTTCCCTTTCCCGCGCTGAGGTAGCCAGCGGGGATTCCCCGCTTTGAGCGCCAGCGGTGGCCGCTGCAGCCTCGCCGCCTGACGACGTCGTCGTCGTTTCTCGTCGTCATCCTCATCCTCGTAGTCGTCAGGGGGTGCACTATGGGTTGTGTCTCGTATTCCCCGAGCTCACCCTGGGGGCCGCGGCCGTTGCCCGAGTTACCGCCGGGCGTCGACGTGCAGCCCGGGGTGGGAGTTGTATGGGCAAATGGAACCCGGAATAGAAGGGTAGCGGGCGATATGGCGGAAGCGGGCCGGAGGGATGAAGAGGGTTCGAGCTGAGGAGGAGGGGGCCGGGTTGGGGGGGGGGGGGGGGTGGGTTGCGAGTGAGCAAGCGTTATATCTGATATTAATTATCTTAGCGATGACGTAAAGAGGCTATTCGTGTCAGGAACGGGTTCTCACCTCGGTAGGGTGAGATTTTCTTTGCCCAACCGAAACGGTAGCGAGGGAGGGAATTCCCCCCCCTCCCTCCCGCTCGTTTTCCCTGGTACTGCGTCTCGCTCGATCGCTTCGCGCTACGCTCCCGAGCCTGATCCAGTCTCATCGTAAGTCTGCCCGGAGCTCGGAGATCGGCCTGAGAGAAGAGGGGAAAAAAAAAAAGTGGCGGAATATGAGGGGCTGGGAGGGGAGGGGGAAGAGTGAGAGCTTCAAAGCTTTCTCCCTCACGGGCGGCACGTACTTCAATCTTGAGATTATCTGTACCACTCGCTCGAGCGGCAAACGAAAATCAATCTAGAATGTATATGTATATGGATGTGTATTGATGTGTGGTCTTCTTTGGGCGTTGGGATTTTGTTGAGGCTTTTTTTTACTTACGCTTTCTTCTTTAGATGGAACACTCTGGTGGTTGATGGGAAATGGGGGGATATTAAATCTTGGGGTGTTTGAGGGCTCGTGAAGTTTTACTTGATGAAGGTTCTCGTGGAAAATTGGAGTCTGGTTCTTAAATGTGAGAGCGGTGGGCGAAATGATATTTTTTTTTTTTTTTTTTTTTTTTTTTAGGATTTAGGCTTAAAAGGAAAAAGATGGAAAGCTCTCAGCGGATTACAATTCGGTACATTTTTAATGCTAAACACCGTATAGTTCCATTTCACTTTGTCATCTCTTGTTATGTTTGTATATATATTCTTTTGACCCAAGACCTGGCTTATGGAAAGAGATCGGAGGATATTAAATCTTGGGATATTCGAAGCTTCCGAAATTTACTCTTCGGTGGTTCTTGTTTGACAACAAATATTGGGCTCTTTTTATTGACTGTGCGAGCGGCAACATATTTTTTTTTTAGGTAGGATTCATCGATAGAAAAAAAAGTCTGAGAGCTTTGATCGGATGGGAATTCAGTACATTTTCCAATGACAAGTAACCGTTGAGGTTCCATATCATTTTTTCGTCTCTTTTATATTTCTATTTTTTTTAAAGCTAGAAACTCATGGAAAGAGATCGGAGGATATTAAATCTTGGGATATTCAAAGCTTGCGAAATTTATTTTCCGGTAGTTCTTGTTTGTAAACAAGAATTGTACTCTTTTTATTAAGTGTGCGAGCGGCGAGCAACGCGATCTTTTTTTAGATAGGATTCACCGTTAAAAAAAAAAAAAGATTGAAAGCTTCGATCGGATGGAAATTCGCTAAATTTTCAATGATAAGCCCCGTGTCGTTCCATTTCACTCCATCGTCCCTTTTTTCAGGTCAATCGAATACGTTTACGGCCAGAGTGATACGCAGAGAAATCGTTGACCCATTTTTCCCTCTTTTTTGTTTTTTTTTTCTTTTTTTTTTTTGTCCTCTCGGTTCTACTGTAGTGCCCGAGCCCCTTGCCCTTTTCACCGAGCGCGAGAGACGCGGGTCGAAAGGCTCCATAAATAACGATTAACCGATCGAGCGCCTGTTTGTATCGCTTTTCCAGCAACAGTGACGATTTTTTTCCTGCTCTCATGCTCAGCTTCATTTTTTGATTAAAAAAAAAAAAAAAAAGAAACCTCTCGAACCAAGTCCATACTCTTGTTCTCTCAAAAAAATCCCGAAGCTTCGCGACAAACCCCCTAAAAAATAAAAATTAATCCCATAAAGGAGCAATTAAAACCGGAAGAACAATTTATTCAGACCTAAGAAGACACAAATTGAGAATTTAATTTCCGGAGCTGCAATATTTATCGAATCGTAATTCCGCATAGACAGAAACATTGCTTACATCCTGACGTATCGATTTCACTACAAAGAAGCAACGAAACATTTGGTTTTGGCGAAGTAACGACCCTCGAAGACAGGGGTGCGAAAATATGCCGCGGTCTTATTGACGGCTAAGGGTCAAATTTTAAAACGTTAGTGTGAACTGAAGATCGAACTCAAGATCGAACTCAAGATCGAACTCAAGATCGAACCCAAGATCGAACCCAAGATCGAACCCAAGATCGAACTCAAGATCGAACCCAAGATCGAACCCAAGATCGAACCCAAGATCGAACCCAAGATCGAACCCAAGATCGAACCCAAGATCGCACCCAAGATCGAACCCAAGATCGAACCCAAGATCGAACCCAAGATCGAACCCAAGATCGAACCCAAGATCGAACCCAAGATCGAACCCAAGATCGAACCCAAGATCGAACCCAAGATCGAACCCAAGATCGAACCCAAGATCGAACCCAAGATCGAACCCAAGATCGAACCCAAGATCGAACCCAAGATCGAACCCAAGATCGAACCCAAGATCGAACCCAAGATCGAACCCAAGATCGAACCCAAGATCGAACCCAAGATCGAACCCAAGATCGAACCCAAGATCGAACCCAAGATCGAACCCAAGATCGAACCCAAGATCGAACTCAAGATCGAACTTCATTGCGTGCTTAACATCTATCTTAAGTTCAAATTAAAGTTCGACCTTAAATCCCAACTTAAGACAGATCTTAAGCACGCAATGAAGTTCGGGTCAAACTTCGATCTTAAGTTCACACTGAGGTCTTAAAATTCGACCCTAGGAGTCAAAGGATTTCGCCTAACGGCGCGAAGGGCGGACAGATGGGAAGGGACTCTTGGGCAGAGATAACGAGCGCAGCCCTCGGTGATGGTTCCGGTTGGGCCGAGGGTGCCCGAAGTGGCCACTGGACGGAATTTTAACACGGCCTATATCACCGGGCGCTTACGAGGCCCAAACGCGCGACGATGTGAACGAGAACGTGCTGTCCTCTGGGAGTACCTTTATCCACCGGACAAACTCAACTACCTTCATCCTGATTGTTATCTCTAACCAGCCTCCAATCAAGTGTTTTCATTTCCTGGAGCCCCGCCGAGAATCCGAGTTTTTTTTCGCTGCGAAACTCGCCCGTCTGACCAAACACTGCCCTCTCTACTTGACGATTTTTCCTGCTTTTCTTTCCACTAGACCGGTTTGTTTTACCGGAGTTTCTTTGAAAGGGCGCAACGCGACGCTGGACTTTCGAGGGTATTTTCACAAAGGATGAGACAATAGGGGGATAAAAGAATACTTTTTTTTTTTTTTTTCTGAAACGCCGGAAAAAGTTTGAGTAAAAAGAAAATGAAAAAAAAAAGTTAATAATTGATGCGGATCGTAAAATAGAAAAGGTGATTTTTGGGTGGTTTTTCGGAGCTCCAATTTAGGTACATAAAATGGATCGATCGGTAACTCTCTTCGGACATTTACTTCTACGGTGAGGGACGGGGCAAAACGGAACACCGGGGCAAAATGGACCAGTCCAGCAAATTTTTTTTTCGCCGGACGTGAAATGGAAAGTTTCGTCTCGAATTGAGGTCCATTTTACCCCGCTCGCCGATGTCCCTCGAAGAGTTACGACGAAGTTTTTTTTCTTATCACAATAATACGATGAACTTTATCGGCAAGGGAAATCATTTATTTTTTTTTTCGTCTTGACCCTTTCGCCCGGCGTCCTTCTCGACGCCGGAGGAGCCGGGACGTCTCTTTCTCTCTCCATAGCAACGGACCTCGCCGACGCCACACCTTGACACCCCCCTCTCGTCCCTCATCCGGTCCCCTCCATGGACCAGCTATCTCGCGAATTTTTTATTCCTCCCCGCTATATATAAAACAAATATCCAGGGTAGGAGAAAAAAATAGAAAACGTGTCGAATGACGATCGAGGGAGAGACGATGAGAGTGGAAAAAAAAAAAGAAAGTCAGGGGTGAGAAAAAAAATGAATCGGCAACCAGAAATCGAGGGATGAAAAGAACGGCCGGCCCGGGGGACCTCCATGTATTATTTATGCACGGTGGATGTCTATATATACATATATATAGACAATACATATACATGGGGCACTTAACGTCAAATCGGCAGCCCGTGTCCCTCAGCCTCGTCGATTTTATTCATTTTTTTTAAATCTAATGTTACTACCGACCCATATAGGACTCGACATTTTTTTTTAGATTTTTTTTACCACCGGTGAAATTTTTAAACCCTCGGAGAACCAATTCCGAAAAAGCCTTTTTTTTAAGTCTGAAAAAATTCACACTGATTCTGGGATTTAAAATATGATTTTAAAGGACCACACTATAATGGAATCTCGATATTTACTATTTTTTCACAAGTTTTTTGTTTCTTCCGTGTCGCAACTGGAATTTTTATTTTTTTTCATCGGTCATAACTTTCTCAAATATCAATGGATTTCAATGTTTCTGAGGTTTGGAAAAATATCGAAATGTCCGAATGCAATCGATATAATTTGATTTTTTTTTTTTTAATGATACCAACAGCATTCGAGCTTTCTAGTATTTTTATAAACATCGGAAAAATAAAATTCATTGATACTTGAGAAAGTTACGACCGATTAATTAAATAAAAAATCCAATTTGAAAAACTTGCGAAAAACGAAGTAAATATTGAGGTCTCATTATCGCATGGTGCTTAAAAATCATATTGTAAATCATAGAATGACAAAATTTTTTCAAATTTTTAAAAAAAGCCCTTTTCGGAATTGGTTTTTCGAGGATTTAAATATTTCACTGATAAAAAAATCTGAAAAAAATGCCAAGACCCTGATGCGTAGCTAACAACAGCATACTAAAAGATGAACAAGATCGACTGGGCTGAGGGACATGGGCCGCTGGTTTGACGTGGAATGCCCCATATATATATATATATATGTACATACGACGGTATAAAACTGAGGTATAAGTGGGTGAGATATTTACGTCTTTGCGTCACGAAGCTGAAGGAGACTTTTGCGAATAGGGGATGCTGGAAAAAGTGATTTTTTTCGGGAGTTCGGGGGTTTGGGGTGATAAAAAAACCTTTTCTCGGCTGGAAAGGTAGAACGAAGAAACCACGTCAGAAGACACGTCTGGCTGAGGTCGCGAGAGGTGGGGGGGGGGGGGGGGGGAGGGGGGCGCGCAATATAAGCAAGTGTATATAGCGAGAAATAAATTGGGGCTGTTGGCCCCTCGAGAAAATTATACGAAGTAGAGGGGTTTGAGATAGTTGCGAGAAATTTTCGTCGTCCTCGGTGGCGGAGGCAAATTTGGATTAACGCGGAAAAGGGAGGGCTCGTACATTTTCGTTTTGCTCGGGTAAACCGGCGTTCCCGGGAAAAAAAAAAAAATCGTTTCACAACCCCCTGGCCCACTCTCGGGAGATAAGAAACGAATTACCCGAGCAATTTTTTTTTTTTCTTAGCGGCCCCCAGTCAGCGAAATGTTTATTTTATTTTTTTGCAAGGCGTATAAAGAGAGCAGTAATTTTTTTTTTTTTAAGGTGGATTGAGTCGAACGAGATTTGTCAAATTACCAGGACTTTACTGACTATCTTTGGATGCGATAAATTACCTCCATTTAACTGAATCTCTCGTCTACCCAGTTGCAATTTTTTCAATTTTCAAACCCTTTACTATACATAAAATTCGATCGACCGAATAAAAAAAATGTCTATATTTAATTTCGATTTCAATTGCTATTTTGAATAACTAATTTGTTTTCGATCGTTCAAGAAATACTTTCTATTACATTTCCAATGTAATTCTTAATAATTAATCAATGACTTAAGCTCAATGGTTTGACTCAATAAAAAAAAAAAAAAAAAAAAATCCCCACACAATTATCCGACCACGAAATTCCATAATTCCCAATAAAAAATATCCCCGCCCCAATAAATTTAAAAAAAAATCGAATCAAAAACCCAAAAGATCTCCACAATTCCCAAATACCGCCGTTCATTTTATTTTTCTCTCACTCACTTCCCAGGGAAATCACGAAATTCGTTAGTCACTCGACTAGTCCAGATGGGGGCCCAAACGAACGTGTGCGAGCCGATAAAACAATCTCCGATTAATCAGAGGGTTCTCGGGGGTTAGGGAGTGTGTGGGCCTCGGACGAGAGGACTACACGGTGGAGTGGGGAGGGGTGAGGGGGGAGGGGGGGGGGGGGAGGGATGGATGGTTTTGTGCGCCCAGGGGCACTTTGGTCGACGAAAGCACATACGGTGAACGAGAGAGAGAGCTTTCATCAACGTTTCCCCGGAAACTCGATCGACCGTTCGGTCGATCGTTCCCGCGTGAGGATGAGCGTTTGCCGGCCATTGAGGGAGCTAAAATAGAAGAGAAGAGCGATCGGGGCTCTCGGACGACTAGGGATATCTCTATACATATGTATGTATGTATATAGAGGGAACGATGGAGGTATCGGATAAGATAGATCTCTCGCATCGTCTCATTGGCGCAGCCTCTTTTACGGTCCAGCGGATTCCTCGAACGATGCTTGACCGGCCGAAGTTGTTTGGCCGAACAGTAAATTACAGTAGGAACGATCGGAGACGTCGAGGTCGTCGGAAACTTCTACGCAGATTCTATTTATTCCGGACTTGAGTATTAGAAATGCAATTTTTTACTTGCACTTTAAAATTAATTATTATAAATTTAATGTAGTTGAACTTGTAGTTTGCTTACGTTACTTGCATTGATTGAGATCAATGTACTTTTTTTTTTTGTGAAATAAAAATACCAGATATGAATGTTGAAAATATTTTGCCTCAAATTTAGAAAAAATTTCATCATAAACACAAAAATTGCAAAGAACTTGTGTTTTAAATTTCATAAACAGTTTATTTAAGCAAGTTTACAATACCGTTAATTACTTTTCAAACATTTGTTTACAGGACGCACTGTAAAAAAAATGTTTTGAATGAAAAAAATTCGTGCGAATTCTAACAAATCAAGGAATTCATTTAAAACGAGAAAATAAAAGCTTTTCTGATTTTTTAAAGCAGTTTCTTAATAACATTTTGGCATTGTCATTATTAAACAAAATCAAAAGTCTTGACATCATTAATGCGGCTGATTTTTTAAAGGTTTTTGGCATATCGCGTACTGAAATTTTGATCGAATTGAACGTTAGTTTGGAAATCTATGTGCGATGAATCCTAAACCGTAACCGCATTGTTACTTTACCTTACGATTTTATTCGAACCGGAAGACCTCGATTTTCCTAAGTCCTCGCATCGGTTATGCGCCCTTATGATTTTTAGGGCTAAAAAAAAAGGAAAAAATAAAAATGAGGGCAGATAGTTCGCTCGATCGGCCATTGCCGATTTCGCACCGAAGACTGGTCGAGATCGGTGGGGGGAAAAAAAGAGGAGAAAAAAAGGTTTAAGCTGGAAGCTCTTTTTCGACCCTACGGTGAGGGATCCCAAGGGTCCCGTATCTCGTTAGAACTACGTTAAAATCGTATACCTCTCGCGCCAGCGTTACAGCTCGCCGGAGGGAGGCTCGGAGCCTTTTAGGATTCCCGTCTGTGTTTGCGGGCTTCTGTGTGCGGATTTTAGCGGAAAGGAAACATAAGGGTGCGATTTAGCCTCGAGGGTTGTTGGCCCCCTGTGGATCCGCCGTTAACAAAAGCACTGCTGACCCATAGAACGCGTGTTCGAGTTCTCAGCCACAATCTATAATGCATCTTTCGATGAATTCGATTCCGCTCGGGTCGAAACCTTATTTTTGACGACTATTTCCCTTCTTTTTCTGCTGACACGGAAAAAAATTCTTCTTCGGAGAAAGATATTGGGCGGAAGGGACGAGGCGGCGAGGGACCGAATTAGGGAAATCGCGAAGGCTGAAGCTAAAGACCGAATTTTCATCGATTTTAGGATGTTTTTTTATATTTTTTTGTTTTTTTGAGTTTTAAAGTGGTTTTTTTTTTTCTTGGTAATTGCAAGTTCGTCCGACAATTCTCTATGACCGACTGTTAGTAACGGCGCTTGCGAGAGTGCGAAAGAAAATCCCGGGCGCGGACACAAAAAATTTTATGAATTCAACTTTTATTAACGTGGAAATTTTTTAAAAATAATATTGAAAACAAAAATGTTCGGAGGAAGATATTGTGCAGAAGGGACGACGCGGATAGGGAGCGAATCGAGGGAATCAGGAAGAACGGAGCTAAACAAGGAATTACCATAGATTTCAGGACTTTTGGTTTTTGCATTTTTTCAAGTGTTTTTTTTTTTTTGTAATTTCTCAGTTATTGAACATTAACTCGAAAATTCTCTACTATCGACTGTCAGTAACGAAGCTTGCGACCGTGTGAAAAAAATCCCGAGCGCATACACAAAAAAAAAATGGTGAAAGTTCAATTTTGATCAAAGTATAAAATATTTTGAAACAACGATATCGAATGTTTTCCCTGCGCCCTCTTTATGCCCGGTAAACGTCGTTTATCGACGCAGCCTTTCTAAATCCCTCGCAGTCGGTCCGTCCGCCCGGCCAATTAATCGTCTCTTAACTTCGCCAAACACGACTATTTTTCCGTTTGTTTGTAGTGAAATCGATACGCCAGAATGTAACCAACGACTCGGTCTCACCCCCGCGTCGATCGGACATCCGGTTCAGAAACTAAACGCTTCAGAACCAAATCCAAAAAAAAAAAAAAAACCATCAAAAAGCTCCACCGAACCTGAACGAGGGATCCGAAAAACTGCCATAAAGCTAAAAAAAACTCCCTTCCCTCAACACGAATTGAAGCTTAAGCGTAGAGCCTGCCGCGGTCGTCGGGGTGGTTTTTCGTGAGATAAACAAGAGTAAACGAAAACCCTCCTGAATAATCATCGAGGTTGAGGCTCGCCTCGTCACCTCTTTCGCCACTGTTCTCTCCGCTCGCGAATTCCATGCCTCTGTACCGAACTATCCATCCACACTTTTTCTATTTTTTTTTTTTTCCAACTCACACTCCATCTCGTCGGTTATGTAGTACGTGGAATTCTGGCTCGGCCCTTACCCGGGAGTGAACTGCTGCTTGCTGCTGCTGCTGCTGCACGTGACGGGAATTCCGGGGCTCGCAATTTTCCGTTGGTCACGATCGATAGCCCAGCTCTCTGGTGTTCTCCATCCCACTCTGCCTAGTTTCCTCCCGTTCTCTCCGGAACAACCCCCCCCCCCCCCCCCCCGCCCCGCGCACCGCGACCCCCTCGATGACAGGCGAGCTTATTCCCTCCCGTGAGCTTTCGGACGAGAACAGAAGAACACGCAGTGAGTCGTGGTGGGCGAGCGCGTTCAACCACCGCAGGTCCGTGCAACAGCGGCAGCGTCAAGCGCACACAAGAAGGAGCGTAAAATAAGCTCGCCTCATGTTTTAGGCCGAGGGACGAAGGGTGGGACAGGATAAAGGGAACGGGCCTTTGATGAAATATCAACGGGCTCGTTGGAGTCGGATTTAAACCTTTTATTCGATAATAATAAAGATTTGAGGAATTTAGAAAAGTGATTGTAAAGATTTGAGGACTTTAGAAAAATGGTAATAAAGATTTGAAAAATTTAGAAAAATGGTAATAAAGATTTAAAAAATTTAGGAAAGTGGTAATAAAGATTTAAAAAATTTAGAAAAGTGGTAATAAAGATTTAAAAAATGTAGAAAAATGGTATTAAAGATTTGAAAATTTTTGAAAAGTAATAATAAAGATTTGAAAAATTTAGAAAAATGATAATAAAGAGGGCTGAAGGACTCCGGTCGACGGCCCTTCGGCAATGTCAATGAAAGCGACTGAACAACAACATAGAGAGATGTATCGAGGATTGTTTGGACCAACTGTTATTGTCAATAAATACACTTTTACTACTTACTACAGATAATAGAGATTTGAAAAATTTAGAAAAATGAGAAAAGTTTTTTTTGCGGAGGACTAAATTTATTAGAATTGAAACATTTTTCTTGAAATAAATAATTCGATAGAAGAATTTAATTTCGAAAATGAGTAAAATTTTTTATGAAACACGATCGAATCCGTTTTCACGCTAAGTCAGCTCAATTCTCCAATCGATGAAAAAAAAAGGTAAAAAAGACGAAAACTACGTAAAACAAATAACGAAATAAAAATATTTCGCTAGTTTCGTGACTCGGCGCTATTCGTTTCCATTTGGTTTACTACTTTCACAGCTGGCTCCGGTGTCCCATGAATATGTATGCGCGTTATAAAAATAGGTATATCCAGGATTGCAGAAACCCTGTAAAGTAGATTTGCCCGGATATAACGCGGAGGAAGAAGGATTGTCTCTCTGCTTGTCACTTATAGATAATTCGCGACGTCGCGCCCCACGGTTATTCCTGGCGAAAGGACTTGGACAGTAGTGTGACGCTCTTCACCTAAGACGTATACATGTATATGAACACATATAGGGAACCGCGGGGCAAAATGGAGCCACGGGGCAAAACGGACCACTATTTTTTTTTTCACGGGACAAAAAAAGGCCTTGTCTCAAATAATATCCGTCTTGGCCCATTATCCCCCAAATACCTTTTATATACTATATATTTAGTTTATTAAATGTTTTTGTCGTTTTTTTAAATGAACTGCCACGTATTTCGACGTATTTTTTCCCCGCTAAACACGAATCCGCTGGCTTTTTTGGGACTAAAGTACAGTGAGACATTGTAAGTCTCGATTTTATGCACGAAAAATCCTATTTTTGGGATTAAAATGGAAATTATTGGCTTGGGAGTAAAATAATTGTTATATTTGTGATCAGCGGGAAAAAATAGGTGAAATATAGCCTTGAAATAAAAAAGACGATTAAACAACGATTTTTCAATTTTTTAGCCATTTTTGAAAAAACGTCAATTTTCGTGATTTTCAATGGTCGATATCTCGGCTCCCAATGGAGCTAGGCAAAATCTGGGGTGCCCATCGTGTTCTGCGGGAAAAAAATACACAAAATAGGACCTTGTGCAAAGTTTTACAATCGTTTTATCGTCCCGTTCGAGGACGTTGAAAATCGTGAAAAATTGATTGAAAAGGGGCCTTTGGAAGGGGAAAGGGGAACCTTTTACTCTAAAATACGTATTCATCACAACAATATCAATTGCATAATTTTTCAAAATATTTTTATACATAGAACATACACGTATGCGGACTTATATATATTTATCTATTTATATGTCAGAAGACAGGCTGGTAGACTGTCTAGTCGTGAAAGCAGTTTCTACTCCGTTCCTCCCATCAGGGGCCGGAGAGGGGGGGGGGGGGGGGGGTGGGGACATAGATGGCAAGCCCTCTACTCTATCCCCGTGCTCTATTCTGGCTGGCGGTGCTGTTGATGCTACTGTTGGCGAAGAGGCTACACGAGTGGCTGCGAGGAGTTTAGCCGAGTTTTACCGGAGTGAGCCAATTACAGTGAAAGAGAGAGGGGCGGGAGGGGGGGGGGGGGGGGGGAGAGGGGTAAAAGGGCAGAGAGAAGGGAAGAAAGGAAGTGGATGTAGAATTAGACAGATGGACCAGAACGAAGAAGGAGAAGAAAGCTTTTCTCCATTCGGAGAAAAGAAATTCAGGCTTCTTCTTGCGCTGCCGCTGCTCCTACTTGCTTTCTTATAGGTATAATGCTACTTTCGAGAAGCGGAGGCAGAATAAGAAGGAAAAGAGAGGAAAGTAAAGGGAGTGATAAGAGCGCATGCAAGCACCGTGCGGGGGAGGGAGAGGAATTCAATAGACCTTGTACACACTGTGGACAAGATCGATAATACTATCTTGTAATTCGTTTTTTTTTTTTTTTTGTGTTTCAGAAGCCGACTATACCTTAGATGATTCCTTTTGGAATGAAGAGACTCCAGTCGGTCAGTATTGAGTCAGATACCTTTTTTGTAATAATTAGTTTGATTGTTTACATGCAAGTTGGAATTTTTTTTTTTTATGTTATGACAATCCGTCGTGAAGAGAAGATATCGCTGTTTGGGAAAACACCGAAAGTCACTACACCCAGAAAAAAAAATCATTTGATGGCCACCGTTTATTCGGTGTAAGTAAAATATTTATTTGATTTAAATAAATATTTATTTGATTTAAATAAATATTTATTTAAATTAAGTAAATAGTTAGTTAAATGAAATAAATATTTATTTCAATCGGTGGCCGTAAAATAAATAGTTTTTTCTGGGTGTAACTGATTGGGCAAATTAATTGCATTATTGACGAACGAATTATAATTTTTTTTTTTCTCGTAGTCGTTAAACTGTTCGGGTATAAATGAAAAATAAACGATACTGCGGAGAAATAATTCTGGTAGAGCGTAAAAAACAATGTCGTAAAAATAATTTTGTTGAATAAGTGACAAGCTCGTTTGTGTTCAGGTTTGAACATACAAACCCGGCCTTTTATATCCCGTGTCATTAAAAATTTTGGTTTGTACTCTTGTGCACAAAACTAGAGAAAATTAACATATCACAAATTGTGGACGTTTGTCGAAAAAAAGCTGTTGTAAAAAGTACAAACTTTTTCATACTCTTTACGTGTAACGAAAAAAAAGGTAAAGCGGATGAAAATACTGTGACGCCATTTTCTTTTCACCTCTACAAAACAAAAAAAACACTGAACGAGTAGTGAATCTTATCATCCTCCTCGCATTGTTTTACATTTTTTTCCGTTTTATTAATTTAATTGTTTCTTTTTCTCCGAATCATTGAACTATTCGGCTAAACCCGAAAAACAAACTGTAAGGCAGAAAAACAATTCTCTCACGCGTGATAAAAAAAATGGTAACCCGGATATAAATATTGTGATGCAATTTCCTTTTCACCTCTACAAGAAAAAAAAAAAAAAAAACAAACAAAAACACACTAAACACGTAGCTGAATCCTATCGCCCTCACCGTCATTGTTTTATGTTTGCTCCGTTTTACACCCTCGTACATGCTTCGTGGTTACGCCCCCCCCCCCCCCCATCTATGTTTTACAACCCCCGTAGGGCCTGCTACGCTATATTACTTTTATTATCCCTCACGTTTCGTACCTCATGCTTTATATTTATAGTATGAAGTATATAAAAGCCATATATATATATATATATATATATATATATCTCGGAGCCCGGTCAGGATTCCTCGAGGTAGTTGTCTTAGTGTATCTCTCTTTTTCACCTTTAAGATCCCGGGTTATCTTGTCTATATCTATGTGCACGAATAGGTATACATCGGTCGACGTTTCCTTGTTCGCGCCACGTCGTGCTAGATCCAAGCTCGAATTCGTATTCCGGGCGTTTGGCCTGACTCCATATAAATTCGTACCGCTCCGTGGACGCCCCGGCCTGGCCTTGCGGCTTCTCTGTTCCAGTACCTTATTTTTATTTTTATTATTTTTCTTTATTTTTTATTTTTTGTTTTACTTGGTACCTCCTTGTTCTTGGTTCGCCTTTCGCTCGGGCGAGATACGCCCTCGTGGAAAACATCCGGCCTTTGTTTTATCGCCTCGGCGAAGGAGCGACGGAAGGGTTGATAGGACGAGGAGATGGCCCGGTCGAGTGCCAAAAACCCGCGTTCCTCGCGTCGACGACAAATCCGTCGACAAAGGGCGGGCAAACTACTCGTCAGTTTTCCTCGCACTGTTAAAAGTAAAAGGTTCGACGAACATTTTTTTTTTGTTCGCCAAGGTTCGAATTTTGTCTTGTGATTAATTTTATAAGTTTTTTTGTTTGTTTGTCAAGGAATGATATTTTTTTGAACTGAAAAACGGCAAAAATGACATAAAATGAAATAAAATTGTATTGAGGATATCACCACGTCGAATGCCAAAAGCCTCCTTTCTTATGTTTCAAGTCCATTCTTACGTTCATTAAGGTTCGAATTTTTTGGCGGTTAATTTTATAATTTTTTTTTTATTGTTTGCTAACAAACGATATTTTTTTTATCGACAAAAGTGTAAAAGTGGCATAAAATAAAATAAAATTGTATTGAGGATTTGGGCCCGGTCGAATGCCAAAACGTCTCTTTTCGTACTCAACGAACGATATTTTGATAACTAAAAAAATCGTAAAAATGGCATAAAACAAAATAAAATTGTGGACGTTTATGGACGGAAAATGTCTTTTAAAGTTGAATACTTTTATAACCGTGTAATATATATAAATTTTGTTATGACAGAAATGGTTCGTAACGAATTGAAAAACGGGGCTGAACGTAATTTCGAAAAATCACAAAATTCGAAAAAGAATGAAATTGACAATCTTGAGATACTCGACAGTAGCAAACCCAATCGCTCTTTCTCGTCGATCATATTCGACCGATTTCCACTTGATATACACTCCTGTCCTGCAACGCGGTCCGTACCATTATTTTTCGGGTCACGGCATTACGTTTCTTTTTCGATGATCAATCATGTCTTACTCCGGACGCGTCGCTCGCCCCTCGCCGCTTCTTCCTTTTTCTTCTTCTTCCACCCATCAAAACAACGGAACCGAAATTTCATCTTCGTTCTTCGAGCTAGCCGCAATATTGTTTTTCATCTCGGTACTTCGAAATTTACATTCCCGGAACTCGCCAGACCGACACAACCATATTTCTCTCGCCTCCGAACTCATCATTCTTTCAACTTTGAACTCTGCTCGATTTTCCTCCGTTACATCTCTTCCTTTCCTCATGTAAAAATTATTTCAGTCTACGTTTTATTTTTTCAACATTTTTAAGCTTTTTATATTTACAATTCAACGGGTAAAATTTTAGGACCCAGTTTAAACTTAAGATCGAACTTAAGACCGAATTTAAGACCGAACTTAAGACCGAACTTAAGACCGAACTTAAGACCGAACTTAAGACCGAACTTAAGATCGAACTTAAGACCGAATTCAAGACCGAACTTAAAATCGAACTTAAGATAGAACTTAAGTACGAAATCAAGTTCGAATTGATGTTCGATCTGAAGCACGCAATGAAGTCCGGGACACACTTCAGTCTGAAATTCGATACCAAGAGCGATCTTAAGTTCAAACTAACGTCTTAAAATTCAATCCAAAGCATACTCGTCTTGAATCATAACGCAAGCTTTGCTCAATTTTCCGCCCTTACATCTCTTCCTTTCCTCTCCTAAAAATTATTCCCGTCTACGTTTTATTTTTTCATCATTTTTCAAAAATTTTTTTTTCTTGTATCTACAATTCAAAGCATATTCGTCATCGGTCTTGGTAGGGGTGCATTTGCAGAGCTCGCGCGCAAGGCAAACATCCACGGGAGACAAGAGAAGACGTTCTCGGGATGATTAATGTGGCAGCTCGATGATATCCAAACTCCGGTGGGGCTTTCCTGACGCTTGAGATTCTCCTCTTCCTCTCCATCCGAAACTGTCTTCAGGGACCAAACACCACCCCCCCCCCCCCCCCCCTCCACCCTTCGGAAGCTTCTGCCTAATATGTGCCTAGTTGATGTTCCGTTTCTGCTCGCTCAATCCCTTGCTCTTCTCGTCCGGCAAACTCAGCAAACCTACAGTCTCTATATATTATGTGTATATATATATCTATATATATATATATATAATCTGGCTCCTCATCCCTTCATCCCTGTCTCACTGTCCAATCGAGAATCGATTACTGTCAACTCACCCTACGACACTATCCGATCCTTCAATGTCCATGAATAGCCCGCCGGCATTAAATAGACGACGTCGTTTACATTATTAGGAAAAGCGAGTGACGTTCATTTTTCAGGCTTCGACGGATTTTACTTTTTAATTCTTTTATCGGAGAACGGGGAAGAGAGCAAAAAATGAAAGTTTCAACGATGGGATAGAGATTTATTATTTATTTAAAAAATAAAGTTTTGTGCGGGAATATTAACGTTCCTCGTCGTGACGTCCGGTCGTTGACCCGAGTTTAGATCTTTTTTTTTTTAACGTCACGTTTTATGTTTATTTTTTTAATGGTTTTTTTCTCACTTGTATCGACACTTATCTCGAAATGTTCGAAGTACCTTCCATTCTGCCCGATGGTCATCAAACGCCTATTCCAAAATCAACGTGGGTCGCTGCGACCCGGCGGCGCAAATAAAAATGAATTTCAAAATAATATCGGAAGACAAAAATAACTCCGTAGCTCCAATTTTCTTATTTAAATATGCATGATTAAGGTGAAGTGAAATACGATCTCCGTCACACTCCCGGCTCCGTCACGTGACTTTCACTTCACCTTAACAGTGTATATAAAATGCAAACTAATTATAAATAAATATAAGCAGTTAAAACCAAAATATTTTCAATAGTTAAATACATTGCCATGGAGGACGATTTTAATAGGCACTTTCCTCTAAAAACTGAGTTCCAAACAGCGAGACAATAATTAAAAAAAAAATCTTGACCCCGGTTCTAAAAATTAAAAACAAAATCCGTAAATAAAACGATTAATCGATTTTCGCCTTTCTTCATTTTTTTTTTTCTGTTCCTCCCGACTCGCGAGTGAATTCTCTCGAATGGGAAATGCTACACCTTCGTTGCGATTCTTCTCCAACAAACTAATTATAAAAAAATATAAGCAGTTAAAACCAAAATATTTTCATTAGTTAAATACATCGCCATCGAGGACGATTTTAATACGCACTTTCCTCAAAAAACTGAGTGCCAAAAAGCGAAACAATAATTAAAAAAAAATCTTGACCCCGGTTCTACAAATTAAAAACAAAACCCTTAAATAAAACGATAATCGATCTTTCGCCTTTCTTCATTTTTTTTTTTTCTGTTCCTCCCGACTCGCGAGTGAATTCTCCCGAATGGGAAATAGTACACCTTCGTTGCGATTCTTCTCGGAGCGTTTGGAGCGGTTACGAAACGACCTACTTATCTTCCTTTCTCCGTCGGGAAAAAACGTCGAGTGGGTTGGTTGGGTCGGTCGTCCGAGTCGCGGGGGGGGTGGGAGAGGGGTGGGGGGGGGGGAGGATTTGAGAAAAGGAACCGCGAGGATTTATGCCCAAGTGAGGTTTTCGCACATAAATATAGCCGAGAGAAGAGGCGGGGATTCCCCTGTTCACGCATATGTTTACAGTCGTTGTATATTTATGTGTGTGTCCGAGGGGAGGGGGCGGGGAGGGGGGAGGGGGCCGGTCGAAGAGCCGAGAGGGTGTGCACCGGTGAATGGACTTTCTCTCGAATGGAGAGACGGAGGAAGCGGGGGGGGGGGGGGGGGGGGAAGGACACAGAGGAAGACGGAGAAAAACGGGTGGGTTTTGAAAAGACGAAAGTGGAGGGAGAGAGCGAGAGAGGCCATTTGGGTTTACAGGGAATGCAGAAACGTAGCCGCGGGCGATAGGTCGCGTTGGATGCTGCAACCAAGTAATATGCGCATATTAAGTGTCCGGTTACGTATAAAGTGCAGCCACACGTAATACACTGCGCAGCGCGCTCTCCCAAAGTACTGTGCGGAATACACTTTTATTGCGTTACGCAAACTCGTTACGTATTCTGTGGATCGTTTTTCTTTTAATTTTTTTTTTTAATTTTATTTTATGCTATTTTTTTGCTGCGCATTTTGGGAGAAAGAAAACGCATTTGGGAAATTGGGAAAACAGTTTTCACGGAGATGAGACTAATGGGAGATTTTTGTTTTTCTTCTTCTTCTTCTTTTTCGTGTTTATTTGGGATGAATAGATGACATTTTGAAAAGCGTTGGTCAGGGAACGAAAATCAGGGTAAAACGTTACTGTTCTTTTCGAAGCCATAATTTATCCGGTTATTATTTTTTTTTTTTTGGCACATAAAGTTTAGAGGTAATTTATGTTTTTACAAGGAATTTTGAAAATCGGTCAGAATTTGTAGGGGATTTATGTCACAGCTGAGACTGCGAGAGAATTGTCGATTTTACCGGAAGGATATAGAGATGATATATTTTTTAATTAAAGTTGGTTTATTTATTGAGAGTATCGACAGAACCAAGAGAATTAATTTCTCCGACTGTTTCATTCCTTTATTTTCATTTCGCTAAATGAAGTTCAAAAATAATTGATTTTTTTAAAAACGATTTCCAAAATCGGTCAAAATATGTACGGAATTTATGTCGCAGCAGACACAGCGAAATAAATGTATTTTTTTTTTACTACATTTTTTTTTGTTTGTTTTAGCGATTGTAAATAAACAATTTTTTTTTGTTCTCGCAGGTGAGGTCGAAAGACTGCTACGAGAGTATCGACAGAACCAAGAGCTAGTACGAAACATCGGTAGTCATTACTACCAGATAATATATCCTGTGCAGTTGCGGCATCACGAGAAAATGGGGATATCCACGAGAGAGGCCGGCTTCCCAAAGGTAAATCGATCAGGTCCACGTTAAACTATACCTATATATACGCGTCCTCGATGCTCACTCCGTGTATTACTCTGGCTCTGGGGGATTCGCCCCTGAGCCGATCCGCAAGGATATCTTTCCTCGATCCTTATAAATTTTCTTCCCAAAAAACGAAAAAAGTAAAAAAAAAAAATATAGTTTTTCGATCAGACGCTCATTTTATTTTTTATTTTATTTTTTTTTCAAACCCTCCAATCTTCTTTCTCTTTAAACTCGCGTTATTTCAAAAGACTTTCATAAACGACCGGGATGTCGTTGAAACATTTTGGTTTTTTTTTTTGCTCGCCCTTTTCAGCTCTGAGCTATTTTTTATTACGTTAGCTCTCACGTTAAAATAAAACGATTCTATTGGTAAAATATAAATGTTAATCCTCCTAGTTTCCCCAGAGAAGCGGCTACGGCGATGGAGGATTTCAAAATTCACGAGGAAGATCGAGAGTAAGCACGATTTTTGAGATACTAAAAAAAATTTAATTTAATTCTACGGGATTCGAGGGTGTGGAACGAATTTTCAAAGCTTCGAAAAAGAAAGAATTTACCAATTTTGCGAAAAAAAAATTTATCTCGCCCGAGTAGAAAAATTCCTATCGAATAAACGCTTGCCTAAAAAAAGCTTCGAACTCGAAAACACCTTCGATTAATAAAAAAAAGAAAACAGTACAATAGATATTTGTATGACAAGGGCGTAAAAAGGAAGTTCTTGTCGAGTATGAAAATTCACAGGAGTCAAAACTCCCTTTTCTAAGCCCATGCCATTCATTTTTCCACGCCTTTCGTTTTTGGAAAGTGTGCGCAGAAAGGCACTTTACCGCACTAGTGGGCTAAAAAATACCATATCGATTTTGTACGCATGCGCAGTATTTTTCCCGTCCGCGATGCGAAAAAGTGCCTTTATAACACTCGGTGCAAAAATTGCAGTTTTTGCAAACCCCGATTCGAACTCGAAAACACCTTCGAAAAAAAAAAACAAAAACTTACAAATTTTTTTTCTCTATATGTTATCCAGGCGGGGAAACACTTTCACCGGACGTCCCTCTTGATCAAGGCCTTCAACCACAAATTTCGCCTAGATTTAGAATTAAATACGTGAGTCTAAAAAAAAAAAAAAAAGAAATCAAACCATTCGACTCCGATCCTTCGACAAAAATGTCCTTCCTCCGACCGTGGAAACGGAGATAAATCAATCTGTTGTTCCTCGGCTCGGCAAATTGGAGGAAATTGTCAGGCGCACGGTGCTTCGCCCCACGGTTGACGGACGGGTCCGTTCACCGTCGTATTATAGTAACAGCCGCTGTACAGTACACGACCGCGTTTCTCCCAACCGCATAATTCCGAACGACCGCGTAAGTCCAATTCGGCCCCTTCTCAAGGTCCGTTACCTGCTTGGTGGGGAAACAAACGACTCCTTCCCTTTTGCTACCTGCGAATGAAATCGTCGCTGCTGTAAATCCGACAAAGAGGGAATGCGGCGGCGAGCTTGATATGAGACAAAGATCGATGAATTATTCCTCTACATTTTCTCATATTCGAGCATCGGACATATTCCGTCATTTTACCATAAAGGAGAAGCTGTCCCGTCCGATAGCCTCAATATGCTCCAATTTTTATTATTGATCAAATATTTCCTCTGATAAAAACCTTATTTCTCCGAACGAAGCGATGTGATCATAGTAAAATTTACATTTTTCATGAACATTTTTGTAAATTTCAGGCAAACGATTTGTAACTTTAATATCTGGTATTTTTATTTTACAAGCAAAGTATATTAATGTTTAAGTAATATGAGTAATGTTAGCAAATTACAAGTTGCAGTACATTAAATTTACAATTTATTTCACAGTGTAAAGTATATTACTGCACGCTTATATTACGGTCATTTCTGCGGCTATACACTGTAAAAAAAAATTGTAAATTTAATGTACTGGCACTTGAAATTTGCTAACATTACTCACATTAATTAATCATTATTGTACTTTGCTTGTAAAATAAAAATACCAGATATTAAAATTACAAATATTTTGCTTGAAATTTACAAAAATGTTCATGAAAAATACAAATTTTACTGTAAAATTGCAACGCACATGTGTTTTAAATTTCAGAAACGGTTTATGTAAAAAAGCTTCCAATACTGTTCAATAATTTTCAAACAAAATTTTTTTACAGTGTACGTATCTCCACGCGCAACGCGTAACGGCGCTCGGAAAGGGAATTTTGCGTATGGGAAGGGACGGTGGGCGGGTACTTGGGCGGGTAGTGGGGTGTCCAACTTACGCGGTCGTGCTTAATTGGATTGGCTCCCGAGGATCGAAGAAACGCGGTCGTGTACTGTACAGCAGTCCGGTACGTTCCGCTCGTGGACAGTGGTCAAAGACGGTATGCGCTCGGGCAGGCGTAAGTGGAGAGAGGACGATAGGGTCAGGCGTCGCATTAGCGTTATGCCTTGGAGCAGCGGCCGAACAAGGCTTACGGTCAGAGCACAGGCTCCTCGTTACTACGCTCCTGCTACGGGTGGCTCATGCCAGTGACTAGTTACATCGTGGAGTGGTCAGACGCGACCCGCTGGCAACAGTTGAGGAGCAGAAGGGCGGGGGGAGAGGGGGGGGGGGGAGGAGGATGTCGGAAGAGCCGGCCCGATAGAAACTCGGTGCTGAGTCAGCCCGTAAATCAGTAGAAATTACCAGCTAGGCACACACGAACCAACCGGACGAAATCTCAGTCAGGGATTATCAACCCTACCATTCTCGCTGAGCTATCCGACACTCTTTTTGTTATCGGAGGGTCTTGCCGATCGGTCATGTTATCGGCTTTTTGGGGACTTTGACATTATTATTGGTATTATTGTTATTATTATCATTATTATTCAGTGTAAAAATGAATTGTGAATTCAATTCACTGAAACTTGAAATTTGCTTACGTCACTTAGGTTAATTGAAGGTTCATGTCCGTTTTTCAGAAAAGTTCAATACCAGATATTAAAATTACAAATCTTTTGGCTGAAATTTACAAAAATTTGTATAAAAAATTTTACTGTGTGATTGCAAGGCACAGGTGTTTGAAATTTCAAAAACGGCTTATATAAGAAGCTTTGAATACTGCTCCATTGATTTCCAAACAAAATTTGTTGACAGTCTTACTATTATTATTATTTATTAATTTATTGAAGTGAAAACAGGCTACGCTCGATTACAAGTTGATGGCAAAACCCATTAACCGGATTGATACGGTACGGGCGACCAGTTGCCAGAATAATATTAGGCTGAAATCTCCATAATATTATTAATTAATGCTTAACAGCGAACGCATACAAGCAATCCGTATTCGCTATGCGCGTGACTTACACAGAGCTTCCAGTCGAGCGTGTATTGCCGTGTACGTGCATTCTGTCAGCGTCGTCTACGGGCCAGCTCCGACCCAACTTGCACACCCAGCTCTTTGCATCTATACGCAATACACACTCGTCCGGTGAGCTTGTGTAAATCGTGCACATAGCGAATAGAAATAACGCATTACCTCCTAACCAAGTCTCAACGAAATCCATTATTATTATTATTATTATTATTATTATTATTATTATTATTATTATTATTATTATTATTATTATTATTATTATTATTATTATTATTATTATTATTATTATTATTATTATTATTATTATTATTATTATTATTATTATTATTATTATTATTATTATTATTATTATTATTATTATTATTATTATTATTATTATTATTATTATTATTATGCATTGTGAGAAAAATATTGTGTTTGAAGAGGTTTCACGATAAATTTTACTTTTTTTTCTCCGAATTCAATTGTTGGAATACAACAACAAAAAATATGAATTTGAAGCAAAAAAAAATGTACGTTATTTTCGCGAATCTGTACACGTACATTTCGTCGTTGTTTTTTCGGTCTGTTGTTGCCGAGTTCGGGAACAAAGATATAGTGCAGCAGGAGCGGCTCGCAGGGGCGGGGGGGGGAGGGGGAATATTCGCTATCGCGTTACCCCCGGATGGGCTTTAATTTTCCTCGCGAAGCCCGGCACAGCCCCTGCGGGCTTCCTCGCCCATCCAGTTCGTGCTTAATCGAAATCCGTTGAAACTCGGCCTAATTAGCGTGAGAGAAGCATTTTAATTACCAGAAGATAGAGACGAGAGGGAACGGTGTATGACAGAGGGGGAGGGGGAGAGGGGGGGGGGCGGATGAGAGAAGAGACGGAGGGAATGCGAGACAACAGAGCAGGAATATGCGGCATTGATAAACCACCTTTTTTTTTTCTCTATCTTCAGCTTCGCAATTTTTTTAATTCTTTTAATTTTTGTATTATTATTATTATTCTTATTATTATTATTTACATTGCTCTCGAGCCCTTCAGCAGCCTCGGGAAAGTAGCGGCGATTTATACTCGTTATATATTCATCCGCCGGCTCGTCTTTCTCGTCTTACGGTTATCAACGAGAAACGGTCGAAGGGGGAAAAAGGGAATAAACGAAATAGAACGGTCCAAGGACAGAAAGTGAGAGCGAGGATTTAAAAAAAATGAGAGAAAAAGAAAGGGTTAAAAAAAATTATAAGCATACAATTTTCGGCGGGAGAAATTCGACAGATGAAGCGAAAAAAAAATGTATTCACTAAAAATGTAACTCCCAACTTTAACCGACGATCTGATAAGGCGCTAATTCGAGCTGATGCTCAGTTGTAATAAATGATTTTCGCGTTCCAACGGCGTCGCCCAACCCCTTCCGGCCGAGTACTCTAAATTCGTAATTACAGTCGAGATGAAGAGATAGCCGAGGCGGGAGGTGTGAGGGGCAAAAAGGTAATGAATGTCTTGATTTTATCCATCCGTTCGAGCGGGACCGGGGCGGAGGTCAGGGCGAAACTACTTTGACTTTGAAGAGTCGATTATACTGCCGAGAAGATTATTATCTCGCGGGGGAGGCGCTCTTTGACGGTGGCAAATAAAAAAACATTTCTCGATGCCTCCGAGGTAATTATTTCCCGGGAAAGACGGGGGAAGAGCTTATCGCGATTTACCGTTAATTTAGCTCACAAAAGGGGCAGAGATAATTATATATATATATATATATATGTGTATATCAATGTGTATGAATATTTGTTTACGGCGATAAGAAAGGCACAGAGGAGTTTCAGACGTTTCGGATAACCAACGCAATCGCTTGAACTATCGAAAATCTTATTTATTTATCCTTTATTTCAGGCAACTCTTAGCACCGAATCTGAATCAAAAGGACTTTTTGACGAGCGGAGCGGAACAAGTTACGAAACAGGTGAATTTTTTAAAGTAACTTAATAATTAACAATTAAAAAAAGGGACCGGAGACGAGAAATTACGAAAATAATGTAATATTAAAAACAAAAGTGTCTTATGAAGTGAAGTTTCATGAGTGTTTCGTGAAAACAAAAATTATATTCGTTATGAAGACAAATACAATATTTGTCAGGAATACAAATGTTATATTTGGCCCGAAAACAAACATAATATTTTTCACGAATACAAATAGTATATTCTTCGTAAAAATATAATTGCTCGACATCACGTTTAATTTCGATCAGTGCTTGCGATTGTAACAACTGTACAAATGTTGTCACCTGCGAGTGATCGAATATAATATAATTAAATTTTTTTTTTTTTTTTCATGGCGTGAATTATTGGTAAATTTTGTTTTAGGAGATCGAGCATTGTTATTATCACGGTACAGTGAGAGATTATCCGGGCGCGAGTGCTGCATTCCACACGTGTAACGGTGTAAGCGGCGTTATTCATCTCGGCAACGAGACATTCGTTATTCAACCGTTCTACGGTGGTGATTTGTCGGTCAGTAAATACGTCTAACAGTAACTATAAAAGAAATAATATTTGAAAAAAAAATTATGTCATCGGTGTTGTAATTAAAATTATCGATGGAACTATATGCAGACCGCTCTCTTTTAGCAGAGACATCCTCACGTTATATTTGAAGCACGAACTAAAGCTAACAAGGGCTGCGGTATAACCGGCTCGCCCGATCAACGAATGGCCAAAAATCGACGACAAAAACACGTTCTCGGTCTGTCCGAGACAACTGCCGATCGTTACAAGCGCGACGTACGCGAGGCTACGAAATACATCGAAACTGCCATCGTCATCGACAAAGCTATGGTAAGGCATTGTCAACCCTAAAAAATCTTTCTCCTCCCCTTAAAAAAAAAAAATCAAAAAATTAAATGATTTTTCTGAACCGTTCGACACTCTCCTTTACGAAAATACTTTGACTTTTGAAGAATTCAGGTTATTGATTTTGTTAGACCAAAAATGAAAAACTAAATTTACGTAACTCCGGTCGAAAAACTTTCTTTGATAAAAAATTACTGTTTGTCAAATTTTTGCAGAATTAAAAAATTTTAATTGAACGAGATGTAAGAAAAAACAGCTTTTTTGCTAATAAATCGAATATGCAACGTTTCGAGCTAAAGGGCTACTTAATTAATAAATTTTACACAAAAAGTCTGGTCGGAAAACTTTCTGTGGTATGAATTACTGTGTCAAATTTTTGCAGAATTTTTAAATTTAAATTGAACGAGATATAATAAAAAAACACAGCTGTTTCGTTAACGTATCGACTGTGCGACGATTGCAGCTAAAGGGTTAATTAATTAATTGATTCCCGTAACTGCGTCAGATTTACACGTTTCTCCGAATCTTCGAATGCCTATCTCAGGCCCTTTGATTAAACACGCCAACATCTCATTGATTAGTCTCTCTAATCGAACTCTCCCCCCCCCCCTCCTCCCTCTCCCTCCCCTCTGTCGCCGTGTTTACAGTTCGACAAGAGGAATGGCAGCACACGAGCCGAAGTCGTTCACGATGCCATCCAGGTCGCAAATATTGCAGATCTCGTGAGTTCGAACAACCAATCAGCTCGATAAGAGACACGATTTTCTTAAACAAAAATTAAATCAAATTAATTTTCGAAAAAATGTCATCGATCGATATTTTTCTTCAAAAATGTGTTCATAATAAAAATTAAAAAAAAGATTTTCACTGATCTCGAGTCTGTGTTTGTAAATTCGAAAGTCGACAAATCTGTGGAAAAATCGGAGGTAGAAAAAACGTTGGCGACGAGTCGATGATAAATCGTTTTTAAACAAAAAAAATTATTGTTACAGTATTTTCGCACGCTCAACACGAGGGTCTCCGTCGTCTACGTGGAGACATGGCTCGGCGGTAACCAGGCGAGCATCGACTCCAGCATGGAGATAAAACGAGCTCTTCTCAATTTCAACGACTACACCAAGAGAAATATGTATCAAGTGTCACCGGACACGACACAGTTGCTCACGTGGGTACACGCGAAATGCGACAATTAATATTAATGTTTTTTATTCAACTTTGGAATTTGAACTGTTTTTTTTTTTTTTTAAATCTTTGTACAAACAATTTTTTTCGTCATTTCAGGGGTGAAACGTTCCAGGGTGGTGAGTCGGGTCTAGCGACCGAGGATACCGTTTGTACTATTACATCCGTAGGTGTGAGCGTCGATCTCAACACTTACGAGCCCCATTTACTCGCTGGAACGATGGCGCACATGATAGGCCACAATATTGGAATGGGCCACGATGACGGAAGTGCGTTTAACACTTTGTCAACATTTTTAAATATTCAATTTTTATAATGTTCGATTCTCAAAATTGTCAATTCTTACAACTGTCAATTCATACCGATGGCAATTCTTAAAATTGTCAATGCTTAAAATTGTCAATTTTTAAAGTGGTTAATTCTTAAAATTGGTAATTCCTAAAATTTTCAATTCTTACAATTGTCAATTCTTACAGATGGCAATTCTTAAAATTGTCAATTCCTAAAACCGTCAATGCTTAAAATTGTCAATTTTTAAAGTGGTTAATTCTTAAAATTAACAATTCCTAAAATTGTCAATTCTTACAATTGAAAATTCTTAAAATAGTCAATTCTTAAAATTGTCAATTTTTAAAATGTTTATTTTGATTACTTCCCACAATATCCGCGCCCCCTCGAGCTATGAAAAAAGTCTTAACATTTTTCGTTCAATCTGAAGTTCTAACTTCATCTCGACCACGACCCATAATTTTTGTGGCTAACTAAAATGCAAAGCGTGTTATAGGTGAAGTTCGTGTAGCTTGTATAGTATCTTTGTGTGTTTTGTTGTTGTTATTGTTGAGTGTTGTTCTGTAAATATATATTGCTCAAATCCTCACAGGGGACGGTTGCTTCTGTCGGGATTGGCACGGCTGCATAATGGCCAAGTCCATCGTCGGTTTGGAGAACGTCCAACCCTACAAATTCTCCGAATGCAGCAAATCGGATTACGAGAGTACTTTGACATCGGCCAGCGGTATATGTCTGTTGAACAAACCAAACGAGGTGAGAATAACGCTCGAGACATAAATAAGCTTTTCCCAAGCCTTTTCCAAGCTCTTGCTCTGGAAAATCTTCAACCGGCATTCCACTCCAATCTTAATTCATCTCCCAGAAAAAAGAAGACCAAAAAAAAAACTACAATCACATCCTTTCCCGTACTTGGAGCCCAATCAAAAGATGAACGCCCTGGGCGTCTTCGTTCCAAACTTACGCAAACAGAAAAAATCTCCTAGCCAAGCCCGACCTTTTGTCATTTTGTATTTTTAATTCTATATTCGATCTGTAATTAAATTTCCAACTTTATTTTGTCTCGAAACATTCTTTGGCTGCCTTTGGATGGGAAATCGAAAAAAAAATACCTCTTCCAAACGTGCAGTTGAAACTCAGATCGTGCGGAAACAGGGTAATTGACGATGGTGAGCAATGTGATTGCGGCACCATCGACGAGTGTCCGGATTTGGACCCTTGCTGTGATCCAATCACGTGCAAACTCAAGTCCGAGTCCGAATGCGCTTCCGGACTGTGCTGCAGTAGCTGTAAGGTACGTACGTGCTGCTGCATAAAACTATACAACTGTACAACCTTCCTATTAATAGCGTACCAGAATATCAATCGAGGTATTGTCGTGATAGCTGTACGGTGAGAAGTTATCAGCATCATTCCGTGATGCCAGCGTCCATTTCGATGATAAAATCGAACTTTGGCGGGATTAAAATTATGGAATCGTACAGGGCGTTAAAAACTGAACAACTTTCCTCTTCGGCAAATTTCTCTACGATGCATAGTTCTCGAGTTACCAGCTTGCGAAGCTCCCAGCCAATGAGGCTGCGCGCGCGCGCGTGGCGCCACCTGGCGCGTCACGCTCATTGGCCGATAACTTCAACTGCTCGTAACTCGCGAACCGTTCATCGCAGGAAGTTGTGCAAAAGGAAGAGTTTGCTCAGTTTTTAGCGCCGAACAACATGACATCAATATTTTTTTCAATAAATTAACTTTTCGTTTTACTTTTGTCGATGCAGTTGCGAGCACGCGGTTTCGTTTGTCGCAAGTCAACGAACGAGTGCGATTTGCCGGAGGTGTGCTCCGGGGAGACGGGGCAATGCCCGACTGACTCATACAAGAAGAATGGTACACCATGCTCGAAAGACGCGAGCTATTGCTTCAACGGTGTTTGTCCATCGTTGGATCTTCAGTGCGAGCAGGTGTGGGGCGAGGGTGGCGTCGCTGCCGACAAACAGTGCTTCGAACAATTCAATTCCAAGGGATCGATAAACGGACACTGTGGCACCGACGCGTCTGGTCATTTGGTCAAGTGCGAGGCGGAGTCAGTAATTTTTATCTCACCATCTCGATTCTCAAAGTTGATATAACTCGATTTAAAAAATCAAATAAAAATCTCCGCAATTTTTTTTTTTTTTTTAGGAACATACGATGCGGTTCTCTGCAATGTCAGTCGGGCAACAAACAACCGGTGATAGGTCGTATGGACCAGTCATATTTAAGAACCTTTATATCTATCAAAGGAAAGGAGTACGAGTGCAAGTGAGTTAATGACCGATGAATCTTAAAAATACGACCGATTTTTCTTTTTTCACGTGAATTCTATTTTTTTTTTTTTGTTTATCGCAGATCTACCTCCGGCAAAGTTGAAGGAACCGAGATGCCGGGCATGGGACTTGTACGCGATGGGACATCCTGCGGTGACAATTTGGTAATTCAATTTTTTCGTTCATATTTCATTGATTGATCAATTGATTGATCAATCGACTGGTCAATCGACTGGTCAATCGACTGGTCAATCGACTGGTCAATCGACTGGTCAATCGACTGGTCAATCGACTGGTCAACCGACTGGTCAATCGACTGGTCAATCGACTGGTCAACCGACTGGTCAATCGACTGGTCAATCGACTGGTCAACCGACTGGTCAATCGACTGGTCAATCAATTAATCGATCGATTATTTACTTCATCAGTGCATTATTCTCTTCTTACGCTCGCATTGGTTCCATAGGTGTGCTACAATCAATCGTGCACCAGCCTATTTCCTCACATTGATCCTGAAAAATGTCCGAGCAATCACGACAACAACGAGTGCTCGGGAAACGGGGTAAGTTTGCACGTACATTTTACGTTGTACCGAAATAAACGGCAAATGTAAAAAAAAATCGTAAACTTTGATTCTGCATACGGTATTCAAAAACTGAAGAAAAAAAGAAAAAAAGAAAATGTTTCACTCCAGAAAATGTGTTCCACGGTCGGATAGTTTACGAGACAGGAGCCAGCAAAGTTTCCAGCCAACGGGACGCTCCGGCGACGCGCGCGACCTCATTGGCTGAAAGCTTTAGCTGCTCGTAACTCGCGAACTAAGCGCTCTGGAAAAATTTTACAAATGAAAGAGTTGCACAGTTTTTGACGGAGTGTACGTTAAAAAGATTTTTTTTTAAATTATTCAGCCGTACGGTGCTATTGCCGAACGATTATTTTTATGTAAATTAATGTTTTTTTTTTTTTTTGCAGGTTTGCACGAACCTGAACAAATGTTACTGCTTACCCGGCTGGAGCGGTCCAGACTGCTCGTTACAGCAGGAGATACCGACTCTAACACCAACTACCTCCACCACCGCAAAGCCTGGTAAATCTACCACAGAGACCAAACTCCAGAAGAAAGAGACCCCCTACGGTAAGACGGAAATTTAATAAATTACGTTCTACTTTGAACAACCGATAATATATTACAGCTCGATAAAAACAAAATTATCGAGATAAATATTAAGATTTTTTTTTTTTTTTCATTAACAATTCACTTTTGCTATATATACGTGGCTCCACTCCGAGTCTAAACGTCGGTCATTCTACCAAGTGAACATATTTATTATAGTTCGATAAAAAAAATTATCGAGTTAATTGTTAACAAATTTTTTATTATTTTTTTTACTAACCATTCAGTTTTACTATATATATAATTGGCTCTATTCTGAGTCTAAACGTGGGTCGATTTACCAACCAATAAAATTTATTACCGTTCGATAGAAAAAAAAATTATCGAGATAATTACCAGCGATTTTTTTTTATTTTGTAATTTTAGTTTTAACTAACAATTGACTTTTACTAAAAATACTTGGCTCTATTCCGACGTAGATCATCCTACCAACCGATGACATATTACAGTTCGATAAAAAAAAATTATCGAGATAATTATTAACGATCTTTTAATTTCATTATTTTTCAAAAAATAACAACTGACTTTTACTATATATACTTGGCTCTATTCCGAGTGTAAACGTGGAAGGGACAAATATCTGAGATAGCTCTAGAATCAACAGAGCTCGGGATAAACTCGATTGAAAATATTTGTCTTTGCCATTCAACGGTCTCCATCACGGACCGTTATCCGGACGGCATGGGCGCTCGAAGGATCCTCAGAAGTCGGCACGAAATTTTCATTATAACTCCCGAGGCGTGTGACGCAGTCTGATAAATCGAATCTTCGCTCCATTCTCGTCAAGAACGGAGGGACTTTTCCGGAGGTTTCCGATAAACAGAGCGGCTCGAAGACGGACGAATGGCCGAGCCCAATCAGGGCCAATTTTAATTTGTGATACGATTAAACGATTGCCAAAAAAAATTATAAAATTTATTGGATATCGATTTTTTTTTTTTGTAACTCTGTGAAGCTCGGTATAAGTAAAATATTTTTTTAGTCAATTCGAGGAAGAATCGTGAAATTTGCACTGCATAAGACGATGTCGACAACGAAGGTTCGAGATTTTTTTTCGACCCTTCTTCCGAGCCAAAAACCTGCTCATCCAAGAAAAAATATCCAACGCGAAAACAATTTCGCTCCCTACGAACTGAAAAAAAATAAACTGCAAAAAAAAATATTTTTCCCAAAATTTTTTGTGGTAATTTATTCTGTGAATCTCGGTATTAGTGCTGTATTTCTTAAACGATTCGACGAGGAATCATGAAATTTGTACATACGAGGATGTCGATAACGTACGTTCGAGATTTTTTCCCAAGCCGAAAACCTGACCAAAAGATTATTCAGCGTGAAGACAATTCCGCTCGCGACGAAGAAACAACAAAAAAAAAATTGTAAAAGAATATCTTGTTTCCATTTTTTTTTTTCTCAAGTTTTTATTTCCATTTTTATGTAAACGCCGGACATCCGGTATTTTTCGTTGAATAGCGCTGACGCGATCGCGGTCCGTAGTAAGAGGTGTATATATGCACAGTTGGAAGGAAAGTTTGCACAGTCGAGCTATCTGAACCGGAACCACCCATTACTCTACAGTTTACTATAGAGATATATGTAGAGAGGGGGGGGGGGGGGGGGGAATCGCTGGAGCGCTGTAGAGCCAGCTACTGCGTGTATACACTGCGGGTCTAACTCGTCTCGATGCCTCGATATATCTCGTGCCCGGATCGCTTGCCCTCGTCGTCACGGGAAATTGATTTTTCGACGCGTAAAGCCGAACTACCGAGACGAAAAAAAAACTGAACCCGAGTTTCCTCAATTCAAAGTACAAAAAAATTTTGAAAAATCGAGAATGGAAATGGAACCAAAAAAAAACCCGGAAACGCTCCGGCGACGAAACTATTGTTTTATCTCACGCGATTCATTCGTTCCGCAAGTAGTAAATAAAAAGCCGAACTACCAAGAAAAAAAAACCAAACATGAGTTTCTTTGAATTTAAAGTACAAAAAAAGTTTAAAAAATCGAGAATCGAATAGGAAGAGAAAAAAAGGTAAAGAACGAAAACGTTCTGGAGACGGAACTATGATTTTATTTGACGCGCTTCATTCCTTCCGCGGGTAGCATATAAAAAGCAAAAAAAAAAAAAAAAAAAAATACCGGAATGGAAGAATGACGCTGAGAAAAGAATTGAAAAAGGTCTCGAGGAAAAGCACGACCGAGCTCGCATCCTACGGTCGTCTTTTATTCTTTTCCCAGCACCCACGAGTACCCTTCAATGGTTCCTATATATATATATATATATATATATATATATATATATATATATATATATATATATATATATATATATATATATATATATATATATATATATATATATATCGAGGTTTGTATGTGTATATATATATATATATATACATATATGAATTGGAGTCACAAGGACGTATCGACTGGCCATGTGAGCGCAGATACGCCCTTATAACCTTTGGCGAACCATATATACAAATCTACACTACATTACGTAAGGTACGATTTTCGATTGTATGCTTTATATATATATATATCTTATTCTCGCGGAAAGAAGTTCTTCGAGATGAGTATTCCCCCCCTCGCCATCTAAATCTCGAACGTTTTTGTCTTCGATCGATTGTCTCGTTCTTCGAGCTCTACACGCTGACTCGAAAATCAAAGAAAATTTTTCTTCTCCGCCGACGCTACTTTTTTAATTATTTTTTTTTTCACAAAATAGCACTTTAACGTAGAATTAATAAAAAAAAAAAAACACAGTTTACCCATCTCCCTAAATCTCGAACGTTGTTGTCTTCGATCGATCGTCTCGTCCTTCGAGCTTTGCTTCGAGGCTGATTCAAGGACCAAGAAAGATTTTTCTCCCCCAACACTATTTTTTTTTTCTTATCAGATTTTCCACATAAAAGCTTTGCGATGGAAAAAAAAAAAAACTTCGAAATGTTCGTATATGAGATGCCGAGATTAAACGTAAAACCGAGCGAAATCCAGGAGCAACATAATAAACTGGAGGGAAAACAATAAAAGCAGGAAAGAGACGGTTATTTCGTCGTGGCCTCGGTTTTCCCTCGTCTCACCCCTTTTCCAGGCTTCCGTAATAACTAGACGGTAAAGATTTCTTCAGCTGCCAAGGGTGGTCGTAAAGAAGCCGAGCGGAACGAGATGCATTCCACAAAGAACAGCGAAAAAAAAAAAAACAAACAAAAAATAACAAAACGGAAAACTGAGGAAGCGCCGTGACGAAAAGAAAATGCCCAGGAGAGTTGTCGCTTTTTTCTGCAAAAATTCGAGTGAAAAGAAAAAGCGGATTCAAGACAGAGCGAATTAAAAAAAAAAATGGCAGACTGGAAGATGACGATAAGGGAAATGCAGAGATTTTCGTTTTTGTCCCCGAGATGTGTGACCGAGCTACAGATTTTTTTTTACAGGGCTCATACCATCAGCTGTGCACATAAATTTTTCAGAACAATTTTTGAATTTTAAAGAGTTTTCTTATTTCAAATCAAAGAAATTTGATTTTTAATAATTAAAAAAAAAATTCTTTACAATTTACGGTAGTTTGTATCGTAATTTAAGTATATACTAAGTTCGTTTAATGTACCAATTTAGCGTGTAGGATAATAATGGTCTGGGCGACGGGAGAGCGAGCCGGAAAACGGCGGAGAGCCGGGCGGTTGCAAGAGGACCAAGTTGATACACGGAGTATTTCCGCTCGGTGACTTTGACGAGTCCTCCACGGAAAATGGTGCGATGCGGCAAAAAAATCGTTCAGACCTTTTTTGTAGAGAATTTTGTCCTCTACAAAAAAGGTCCTGAGCGTTTATAGTGTCCGATCTACCGTTGGCGAGTTAAAGGCTCGTTTATCACACATATCGATTGTTGTATTTTCCGTGTGGGATAATGGAAAAAAAAAAAATTTAATTAAAAAAAGAAATGGAAAAAGGCAAATTTTGTAATTAATCGTTCTACGAGGGTATTAAAGTAAAAACGATACGACAGCAGGCACATGGGAATGCGGTGGATACTGATTGATGATTTTACAGAAAAACAAGAAGCGACTTTTAGCACACCCGCTTTGGTACTTATCCTGCTGAGCGTGGTGAAGGGGGTCTTCATTTGTTTTACACTAACGGCTCTTTTCTACAGGTACAGTGGCATCAAAACAGCGTCAAGCTGGTATCATTGTAATACTGCAACCTCGATAATAAGCTCGTTTTTTTTTTATTAATGTCGAATATACATTGCCAGTGAATGCGTGAAAGAGAAAAAAATAATTCAACTTAAAAAAAAAAAAAATGTTCTCCGAGCTACCGGATTCGATGTTAAGGAGGTCTGATACCTAAATGCATCCAAAATTGATTTTTTCATTGCGAGTCGATCGCGAATCTTAAGAGCTCTTTTCTGGAACAAAAATATTGGGAGGTTATTCGTAAAGAAATTGTTTAATTTTAACTTTATTTGAGGCCTGTTGGATTTTTCGAAAAAATATTATTTTTTAAGGATAAATTTTGTTATTGAAAATAACTAAAGTTAAGTTGGGGTCGAAGGCACTCCAAGTCTCTATGCGTGGCCTGGAAGAACTAGCCAGTGTTTTATTTTTGTGATTTTGATTCTCCAATGGAAAGCCACACTTACGTTCAATCGTAATCATTCAATACGCCATTGAGGCCTGATTTTTAAATAATCTTGAGTAACTTTCAATTTTATTTCGAAATTCAATTTTTTTTTTCAATTTAACTTTTAATTTGGGCCAGTTGGATTTTTCGAAACAAAGCAATGTATGATAAATTTTAATTATCGAAAATAAGTAAAGTTACTTTGTGGTCAGCTAGAAAGTCACACTTGGGTTAAATCATACTTTTAATTTAATACCTTTCATTTAATAATACTTCAAATTTAATTTAAGAGCAACTTATAATTTTATTTCGAAGTTCAATGTTTTTTTCTTCCTTTAAATCCCCCAAAGAATATTTTTGCAAAAAAGGTACCAAATTTCCTTGACAAAAGGTCCTCGAAGTGGGCTCGTGGGAGCGGAAACGCGAAACTCGTCCTCGTCATCCTCGTCGTCGATGTACAATGCAGAATTAATTATAACGAAAACCTCCAGGAAAATCCGCGCAACAATATCGACGTATTCATCGGACTATACGCGTGAATTGCAAATTCGGTGATCGCAACCGAGCCGATAGCGAGTTACTTCCCGAATATCGATGAGCCGGATTATCACGGCAAATATAATTTAACAAATTTGCACCAGAATGAATTAATGAATTAACTTCCGGCTCGATGACTCGGATGCGGAGGACAATGTACGTTTATTTTGTTTAAAGTGAGAAATTATCACCGCGCACAGAAAACAAAAATACCGAGAATCTAAAACAAATAACTTGCGTCAGACGATAAATTAAATACCAAATAAATATACCGTATACATATAACTATATATATATATTACATGTAGTCGTATGATGTGGTCGTGATGTATCGAAGCATACTATGTGCCAGCTGCTTGTATATGCCCTTGCCCGTCATTATTATTATTATTACTATTATTATTGTTATTATTATTATCATCATTATCGTCATAATAAAAATTTGAAGAAAAAAAAAGTAAGCAAAAAGAAAAAAAAAAACTGCTATGAAAACAAGAATCGAGAGCAAACTCCTCACGGAAACCAATATGATTATTGGACAGACGAAAATGTGTTCTACAGACAGTGATGATTACAACAAAAAAATTAAATAAAAAAAAAACATGATTTTAAATAAAAAAAATATTATTGTCATTAAAATTTGAAGAAAAAAAGTAAGCAAAATATCGAGAAAAAAACTGCAATGAACACAAGAATCGAGAGCAAACTCCTCACGGAAACCAATGTGATTATTGGACAGACGAAAAGGTGTTGACTACAGACAGTGATGATTAAAAAAAAAAAAAAAAAAAAAAAAAACAATAAAAAAAGATGATCTTAAAACAAAACAAAAAATATAACAAGATATTTATACAGTAGATGATATTACTACTCGAAATTCTCGATGGTGTGTATCGTGATAAATGTGCTGATATTGGCTTCTCTGTTTCTTGTCTGTTTTCTGTCTGTCACTGCCATCTCTGTCTGTCTGCATGCTGTGGGACGCTCGGATAAACCAAACAAAACCACCAACCATCCTACCGGCTACCGCCAAAAACAATACGTACAAATACGTACGTATTTACTGCGTAACAACAACACCCACGTTTGGGTTCATCGGTTCATCGCGTTGGTATCGCCATTACTATTACTAATATTGCTACTGTTACTTGTAATTACTTTCCGTTACTCTGCAACCGCACTTACCGATTACTGACTATTTAAAAATAATAATAATAATAATAATAATACAAAAACCAAAAAAAAAACAAAACAAAAAATACGAAACCCACAACTATGCATCGATATTGCCAAAAATCGTGCCGATGGCTCCGAATTCAACGTGACGTATTAAAAAAAAAATATCGAATATCAATCGACAAAACAACGTGATTTTTTTTTTCATTTTTTTTTCCCCTCCGTTCTGTTTTGTATTCACGAATAACGCAGAGAACTACCACGGCTCTAACACTGTATTTTTAGTTGGTATGCTCATGTCGGTGGTAGGGGGTGTTTTCGTAGTATTTGCTCTGATGGCTCTCTGCTACAGGTCAGTCGTAGTACATAAAAACTTCTCCCTCTGTCTCAGGTTAGTGTGCAGATACATACACGTAGAAGTTCTTTGTATGTCCTTACGTTTTATCTACTTTACATATGTATGTATGTATATGGATAATACATTCTTTTTTTCCCCCTCCCCAAACAAAACAAAAAAATTATCTATATACAATATATACATATATATATAAACAATTTTTTTATTTCTTTCGTTTTCTTTTTTCTTTTCGTTAATTATTGATTGCTAATTATGATTACTCCGTATCATAAATCGATATTCGACAATTGTACGAATTTCTCGTGCCTTTTTTTTTGTCTTACTACAAAATCGTTCAATCGATCGACGTGGATTTTTGATACGGGCGTTTTTTGTCCTTTATGGGTTTTTTTTTTTTTTTTATTCTTTCGTTTACTCTTCATAGTTATTCTCCTTTTTCGTATACCGTTAGCCTTTCTTTGCAATTGCATAACAATGATTGGAAAAAAAAATGAGATGAGAGATAAATCGGATGGGGGTAACGAAAAAAGAGTAATTGAAACGCGACACAATCGAGAGGTCTCGCTGGACGCCAGTTCCGATAAATTTCGCCCGCCTAAATTTCAGCACGTTTCGTCAACATTACAAATTATTATTATTATCGTTCAATGTACTCATGCCGTATTTGCTCGATTGATCCGCGACGATTGACGATGTTTTGCGCCGCTGAACGAAGGCACGAACCGGTGGTATTGTTGACGACAAATAACATTCGCAATTGTTCGATTCTCGTTTCGATTTTGATTTTTTTTTCTTTTTTTTTTTTTTTTGGGTCTTTCGTTCGACATAATTTGGGTTAATTTAATTTAATTCGATTTTCTTTCAATTAACGAGAGATAAATAAATTACATTGGCGATGCAACCGAGCTTCTGATTGCTCAATATTCGCTTACGCGTTGCGTGCGCTTTTGAAGGCTTTGATCGCTTGCACCTGAGTCGGCACCTTAGCACGTAAATTGACATTTCAGAGGATCCGGTCGAAAAGGCGCCTAACGGAGGTGTTGAAAAAAAAAATACATATGAAAAAAAAAATATATATATATTTGATCGAGAACGGAAAAAAGTAAAACAATCAAGTGTCTCCCCTTAAAAATGAAAGATAAAGCGTAGTTTGAGCGTCGTCTCGCAATTTCATTGACACGACAAGTTGAAGACAGTAAGCAAGAAATTGCGAGATGAAACTCGCGTTGGTCTCACACTAGCCCGAGAGAAAGATATTTTTTTAATAATTTTTTTATTTTTATCTTAGTCCGATAGTCGCATTAAAAAAAAAAAATTGTGGAAAAAAAGTACAAATGATGAATGAATATTTTTCGAGTTACAATAATGAGAGCGAGATTATATTGACGTGAGTAGAATGCATAAAAAAAAGATTAAAAAAAATAATAGAACTCTTTGTTAGTCCCAAAACTGCACTAACTTTAAGTATATAAAAAACCAAAAATTAAAAAAAAAAATTGTATTCTAGGTTGGCGACAGCGCGCAAGCGCATATCGAGCCATGAGAAGCCGCTAAAATAAGTGCAAAACGTATAAGCCAGGCGAAAATCGATGTGAGAGCTCGTGACGCAATACACACGATTTTTCACGTGACGTGAAAAAAAAAAGAAATTACAAAAATGCAAAAAAAGGAAAAGACAAAAAAAAAAAAGAAATAGTTGGATATCACAAAAATCTTTCGAAAATCTCTAAAAGTATTTTCTCGTTAATTATCGATCTTTGCCACGCGAAAGTTAACACATCAAAATATCATTGAAAATGATTTATAAAAAACACCAACAAAAATTCGCGTTTTTATTATTTAACGATTATAATTTATTTTATCTTCATTATCTACTTGTGTGTCTTGTTTGTCTGTTTGCAAATACTTTTACTACTACTATTAATGATAATACTTTTTTATTCGTCATTATTATTATTATTGTTAAATTCGCTCAAATCTATGTACACAAAGTCGCGTGTCTGACACGTTATTTCGTACGATTTTTATGTTTTTTTTTTTTTTTATAATCTTTTTTCTATCTCTCTTTGTGAACAAAAATTTGGCATGCTCTAATTTCAAGGAGAATTATGCGACGCAGATTGTTGAAATGAACGATTAATATTTGAGAACCGATCGTGCAAGCTTCTACGTCCCGTATTTAAGTATTTGATGAATATTAATATAATCTCCGGTTTCTCCATTCAGATAATTAATTGATTTTCATTAATTGAGAAAAAAAATTATCTCTTTCGAATTAATATCTCGGTATTAAATTGGCCATGATTTATCGAATTAATTTAAAATGATTGAATTAATTAAAAATGTAGAAGCTCGGTAAAGCGAATTTCCGAATTTTACTTGGCCCATTCGACGGCTTCGCCGAATATCTCCGTGAAAGATCGATAAAAATATGTCATCCATCGATTCATGGAATCAAATTATCGTTATCAATTATTTAGCGTTTTTCGCGGAGTCGAAATATTTTTTAAATAATTATCTGTTCGACAAGAAATCGAAGCGACGATTTGCGAAAGTAAATTTTAACGAAGCGTCACTCTATTATATTTTATTTTGTTACTTTATCATTTTTTGATTCTTTTGCTTTTTTGTTTCACCTTTACTGTTGAAAAAAAACATGGCGCATTCTCGGTCTCAACGAGAAAATAAAAGAAGAAAATCGCGGGGAAAACACAACAACAAAAAATAAGAGCGTGGCATTGAGAAATGATAATGACAAGAAAATATAAAATGACAAGGCAAAACGGCTGCGGGTTTACCATTTGACTGGTTGATTGTTTATGTTACATAACACCGCATGCAATACCCCTGATTAGGTGGTAGCCCGGTAGCTCAAAAAAAAAAAAACAAAAAAAAAAAAAGTCCTTGAAGAGAAACGACGCATTTTGCGTTTGACCATTGACTAAAGATCTAGATCAAAGAATCTGAAATAGAGCACATTTGCATTTGTTCATTGTGCAGACTAAAAACAATTGTACGAAAAAAAAAAAAAAAAAAAAACAAAAAAAAAGAGCCAAGATTATCGGTTGCTCTAAGAATCTTGAGACAATTAATATTTTTGGACAATCGTACGATCAAAGAGGCAAAACAGTATGTAAATAACACATGTACATAATATATAAATAACTCATAGAACAAAAAAAAACAAGACTCGATAGATGCAAGAAAACGAAAAACCAGACTGCACATCACGTTTGTAAATATGAGGAGATGGATATATCGATTAGATTGTTCTTAGGGCTCCCGATAAAAAGGTATCCGTAGATATCCGTAGTGGCAGAGTTCGTTCGAGAAAAAAAAAATGTTATCACAAAAATTAAAAAAAAAAAGAAAACAAACAAAAAAAAAATTTGTATATATATACATATATATATTATGTATAAATAGCCCACCGATGCACCTCGCCCGAGCTGATCGCGATGTTGATTTGAACGATTGATTTGTCGATCCGAAACAAGAGAATTTAAAAGATAATAAAAGAATGCGAGCGAGGCAAAAAAAAAAAAAGAAAAAAAAAAATTAAAAACAAAGAGAGAAAAACCTTTAGCGTGCATGCGCTTTGTCGTCCCCGTTTTCGATATACTATACTACAATACTATACTGTAAGGAATCCACTGTGAAAAAAGTGGCTCGATTTTGTTGAGCCGACAAATCGAGCCCTGTTAACGTATTTTTTGAACAATATCTCGCAGACGGAAGAGCACTATCCAGAAGTTCGATCCGCCGTATCAGAAGAAACCCGCCCAGAAGACTTACAGTACGACGTCGGTCAATCATAATCCGGAAGTCGCCGCGCTCGACAACGTCAACAAAATCCTCACGTTTGGCCCCATGCCATCGTACAAGTAAAAAATTATTATTCCAAACAATTTAGTGTCTCTCTCGTTGAAATTATCACATTATGTGAGGAAAAAGAGAAAAAGAAAACAAAAATTTAATATAAGAATATGCGATACATGAACGACTTGGAAATGTGGGTTATTCATTTTTTTAGCTGCGGCGAGACCCAGCGCGTGCTGTTTCAATCCCAGAATAACGTCGGCAACGTGGACGGAGCACGACTCAAGTAAGTTTTTTTTTAATACGAATTTTCCTACCCAAAATATTCATCTCAAGAAAAAAGTATTCAAGGTCGAAACTGACAACTCTTCGGTCCGACCCTGTTTACTTACACCGCTACGATTTAAGAGTCGAGAGGTGTTCAAGGTCGATCAACGGAGCCGAAAACTCGTCGCCGAAATGAATGGCTGAACTGTAGAGAAAAATCGGCACGCCAAGTGTCCCCAAGAATTGTTCATTGTCGAAAATAGTTTCGGAAGATATTTTTTTTTTTTTTTTACTTTCCATACATTTTTTAAACGAATAGAATCCTGAGATCTCGTACTTTTATTATACAAAAATTAAGCCTTAGTGTGCATTAGAGGTCATTTTGACCCCAACATGTTTCGCCTGACGTCAATTTTTAAGAACGTTTGTGGACGGGTACAAAAGGTTTTCTTTGGAAATCTGACCGCGCGAGCTCAAAGTTTGATCAATTCAATGTCAAAAGTGTCATAACTTTTTTGAGAATAGCTAAGGAAGTCGTTAAGGGTTAAATTTTAAAACGTTAGTGTGAACTTAAGATCAAATTTAAGCACGCGATGAAGTCCGATCTTAAGTTTGATATTAAGTTATATCTTAAGTTCGACCTTAAGTTCACATTAACGTTTTAAAATTCGACCCTAAGGGTGGCTAAGGGTTAAATTAAATAACGGGACATTTTGATGATTTTTGTTCGTCATTTGCAGGGACCATAAACCGCCGTTGAAGAGACTCGGAGTGGATGACGAGGATGGAGGTACGGGGCTCGAGGAGGTTGTCTCTTTCATTGATCTCCCACCAAACAGTCTCGCAAAGTTGCCTGAGAAGGGAATTTTAAAGAAACACGGTGGTTACGGTATTGTAATGCCTGAATAGTCGTAGACGTATTTTACCGTTTCGTTTTTCAACGTTTTAACTCCATCAAACTTTTTGACGAAAAAACAATCAAATCCGAAAAAAAAAAAAAAATCAAATTTTTTTCGTCCCCCTCACATCAACAGCAATGCACATTCTCACACCGAGCGACGATCTCTGCCAAAAAAGTTGCCTACCATCAGTTGCCTCCCAACTTCCAACCAAACTACATCTCACCCGTTTGAATCGCATAAAAAAAATAAAAAAAACTAACTCTCCCTTGTACCATCGAGATTAATCAACAGCATATCGCGGTCGCGTCCATAACCAAAATAGCCTATCTAATTAATTCATATACGTACCAAATAACAAAAAAAAAGAAAGCAAATAAAAAACAAGAAGATAACGAAAACTTCGAGAGAACACTGCCTCGCCTAACCTAACTTTTTCTGTTTTTTTTTTCTTTTCTTTCTTCTTTGTTTCCCGAAAACCTTCGACGGATTGTTGTTCCACGCTCTTCCGGACCGGATGCGCCTTGGCACGAGAAGCAGGAATAGCCGACGGCGCAATGGTCGAGATGCAGAGAAAGCTGAACAGTCTCAACGGTTACCACGGCGATCTTATAGACGTGTTGAGGAACGCGACGAGCCATCGCGGAATGGCTAGTACACCGTCGAGCTCCGGCAACCTATTGGACGACGAGGTTTTACGAAAGTCGCTGGCGGACTGCGGCTACGCCGAGGCGTACAGAAAGGCCCAGCAGGCGCAGGCGCAGCAGCAGCAGGACGGACAGGACAACATCGACAATCAGGAGGACGAGGACGAGGACGACGTGCCGCCTTCGTGCGGACCCATGAGAATAAGAACCCTCGAGGACATAATAAGGCAGCTCGAGCATCATTCGACGAGGCACATGAGCCCGAGCGGCTCCGAGGACATGCGGATCTCCGAGGGGGAGGGCGATCGCCACTACAGAATAGACTCGTCGGTCTGTAGCGAATCTTCCCAAGGGTAAGACGACGCGTCAAGGCGACTCTTTGTTTTTTTTTTAATTTTCTTTCTCTCACTTCGAATCACGTACTTCGTTATTGAAATCGGACAAGTTTTTTTTTTATCTTTTTTTGTGATAGCGGTTTTACGACTTTCGAATACAATTCTTTTTGAGTTTTTTTTTTTTAAGGAGCGAGTCTCGTTATATTTTCAGCCCAGAGTGAGATTCGGAGAGTATTTCGAATAGTTCGTAATGGGACAAAAATCTGTAATAAAACGATTTTCGGAAGGTGCTAAGAACATTGATTTTATAGAGAGCTGGGTCGTACTCGAAGTACTGAAGTACTTTCTTGCGATTTCAAGTACCAAAGTACAAGTACTTTTTGAGTACACGCTCGCATCACGGATACTCGATGAGCAGCATGACATCCTGTTTCTATTAATGTATGATTATCTGTCTAAACTTTTCAACATTTTAACGAGAACATATTGTTTTTAATTTATTTTTGAAAATTTGTTAAAAAAAAATTCGATAACAAAATGGTGGCTCTCTTCTCCGTTTTTCTTTTATTTAAAAAAAATATCTTGAAACAACGAGAAGGAACGAGAAGGGATCCTTTTCGTTATTTTTTAATTAATTTTTTTAAAGATAAAAAAAAGTTAGAAATACGAACTACAAAAATTTCAGTTACTTTTTACTTTGTACTTGAAGTATTTTTTGACACTTTGCCCAGCTCTGATTTTACACATTAACAATTCTAAAAATTTGTTAACAAACTAGTGAAACAAAATTGTTGAACAAAAAACGCCGACAACCTAACCAAGGCTTTTTTCCGATTTGTTTCTAATTGCCTAATTTTTTTATCGATAAAAAGTCACGAAGTTTGGGTATGTTTTCGGAAAAAGACTACGCACTCAAGAAGTTTCTGGATAATTGGTCGAAAAGATTCGCAATACAGCTTAACATTTTTTCGATAAACGGAGTTTTCGGCAATTAGAAAACAATCGGAAAAAATTCATACGTATTTTGGTAGAAAAAAAAAAGTTAGCTTGCCAGTTTCTTTCAATAGTTTGTTTAATAACTGTTTGGAATTATTGATATGTAAAATCAATGTTCTTAGCACCTTCCGAACGGTTGATTTTTCTCAGATCTTCGTCCCATTAGGAATTGTTCAAGACACTCTCTGAATCTCACTTTTGGCTGGGAATGTAACGAGTCTCCCTCCTTAAATTATTGAAAATGATATTTTTACAATGTGTACTCAAAGCGTCATGGAAGACGCTCGATATATTAAAAACGCCTCGGCCTGGCTTTTCTATTCTATTTTTCTGTCCTATCGCTATATCGTAAACTTTACATCTTTTTCATCTTACGAGCAATTTAATTGAATAACAATTTTTCGTTCTTATCTTTTTTTGGACGCGGCTTTGACACGATATTTATGAGTTCGATTTATATTAATTTCTTTCTCAAAAATTTGTTTGTTCGACGCTTGTTCTATTAGAAATCATTGAGATCATTGAATATTGTATTTCTCGAGGCTGACGAGGATTTTGGATCCGAGTCGTCCCGAACTTTAGTTCTTCGTTCGATAGCGAAAACAAAATGAAAATGCCAGTAAAAAAATGGTCGCTCGAAACGAGCCTCGGCAGCCTCGAATCATCGTCATCGGTTGGAAACGCTTTTTGCTCGGTAAAACTTTAATCGCGGCCTCTTCATCGCCATTTACACCTTTTTTTTAATCGTTATGAAACCGAAAAGAAAAAAAGAATGATTTCCTCCACCCAGTACGTTTAATACTGAATACATTAACGGGAATAAGGGGGTTTGAAGTTTCCGACGGGAAATGAGCGATCGAGGCTATCAAAAAAAAAAAAAAAAAAATTGCCATAATTAATAAGAAGAGAGGAAAGATGCTAATAAATTGATATACACTGTAGAAGCAGGAGATGCAGCCGCGCTCGCGACGATGATCGATTCGTCTACGGTCGATATAGGCAGCCGTCGGCTCGAAGCCCGTATGGCACGCATCAACATACCCACCAGCATTCCCATCAAATGCACGAGGAGGAGGGAATCTATGAAACTGCCGATCCTGACAGAGGCTCAAACACTAGGGGCGAAACGCCCGATAGCGAAAGGTATCGGCGAGTATTACAATACCCAAAAAAAAAAAAAAAATTAAAAAATTCGCGAACACTTGCCTACTTTCTTAATTCACTATCTCAAATATTGTGATGTTTACAACAAAAACTGAAAAAAATGAAGAAAAAAAAACACCCCCTTTCTGACACTATTTTTCTATCTATTTATCTACTTCAATCCCTCTGTCAAACCTCTGTTCTTCTGTGTCTCATCTCCAAACCCACACAAACTAAAATTATGCAGAGCCGATTGGAACGATATTTAATTAAAGTTTTTTTTTTCCTTTCATTTGTTGTTGGGCAAAAGTTGCTCTCACAGGGACAAATTTGTTGACTTAGAAAAAAGAACTTAAAAAACAAAATACTATCCTACAGTAAAAAAAAAAATAATTAGTGACTTTGAGGACCGAAAGATACATTTTTCAAACACGCCCACCTCTCTCCGCCCTTCTAATGGATCTACTGTCACGTGACACTGATTCTTCTCGAAGCGAGTCGACGAGATATCGACATTTTATTAAAAATAAAAAAAACGTGGAAACAAGTACAAGACGTGTAAATTATGCAGGACCATAATTGGTGTGAAAAAAAAAAAAAACCAAACATTAAAGGGATATAATTCGTAACGCGAGTTGCCACACCGCCACCAGTTGTTTCTTTGCTGTTCGTTAGAATCATCGTTCTTATTATCAGTTGTTATTGTTGATTTGACTATAATTTGCTGAAACTTATAGCGCGGTTCGCTGGCATTTAACAATCTCGCACTTGATCCATTTTTTTCTTCTATTTATATCTATCTATATATATATATATATATATTTATGTATGTTTATATAAATAAATATGTATATAGATCGATCTATTTATCAATATATTCTATCGAGCTGTTCTTGATCCTCTTTATATCTCTGTCTCTCTCTATCTCTCTGAATTCTCGCATGCGGCATTGGCGTTCGTGTCTCGTAGTTCAAACGCTACGTACTGTGGTCTCCAAGTCTCGAGATTAGTCATGCACTTTTTTTTTTATTTTTATAAATTCCTTTTTTATTTAATTTTTTTACGAATTGCCAAATTTAACACTGGAATAATATTTCCAGATAAAAACTGAATGATGCGGTTCTCCAAAACGATTTTCCTCATTTTTTCCTACTGCTACTGTCGTAACGGTGAACTTTCGTAATTTTTATTTTTTAATGAATTTTTTAAGGATGCATCGCACGTACATTTCGAGCAAAAATTGAGATTCAATTAGATATTAAATATTTCCAAATCGTACGAATATCCGAAAAAATCAAGTGTATCAAAGGCGCCAAGAACATTAAATTTTCATCACAATTGTACATTAAATTTCATACGAATTTTGTTTAGAGTCTGCGATGCATCCTGTAATTCGATACACTTACTTTTTTGTTATATTTCATATTTGTTATCGAAGCGCATGCGCGAGAGACAAAACGCGACGACTGTGCGTGGCGTATGGGCTAGTAAAGATCCAACGGGCTCGTATAATCTTGTTATTTTCTAGTGATGCATTTATTCAAGCTCAACATCAAATAGCCCGGTGGACGAGTGAGGAGGGAGGAGGGGGAGGAGGAGGAGGACTAGGAGGTATAAACATAAACAGCAGCGGCGGGAGTGTACAACATCGTCCACCCCAGCAGCCACCACCCCTGCCCTTGCAGCTCCCTACATCGCCGGCCGCGGTATTGGCAACGATGGGCCAACAAATAATTCAACAGCTGCACCAGCAGCGTCACCAGTTAAAGAGAAAGAAAAAAAAGCAACAGCAACAACTGCCGGCGGAACAACTGCCAATAAGAGATCGCGGCTATTATCCATCCCCGCCCCACACTGACAACGGCCTCGACGACGCGATTGACCTTAACGAACGAAAGGATGACTACTACGACGATGACGAGGACGACGAGGACGACGAATACGTTAAAAGAAACGACAACGATCCCGACATAGTTGAACGCGACGAAAAATTCAACGAGGCCGTTAATGCTCAATCCCATCAAGACATAAAGTTATTAAATAATAATGATAAAAAAATGAATGAGATAAAGTTAATGAGAATGAAAAGAAACCCCGACGATACGATTATGACGAAGATGCGTGAAGTCGATGTGAAAAAAATGCCTAATATTAACAAACGCCCTCTAGACGATAAATATAGTCTAGAATGTAACATAATAATAAATAACGGTGGTAATGAATTGTCGAATGCCGAGGGTATTAAGGGGGACGACGATGACGACGAGATGAGTAAAAATAATACGAGCAACAACACTAGTGATAACGAAAATACTGCCCTACTGCCCCCTTCGCATTTTCCTGAGTACAAGCATTGATAATTATTAATCGATGACAGATAGTGTCGGAAGAAGAACAACCAAGGGAAAGAACGATTATACGATGACGATGATGATTAAAGAAATGAGAGAAAAAAAAATAACAGCAACAACAACATTATTATTATATATATTATTATATAGTGGTGTGATTTAATCTCGAACTCGCATTTTATACTGAATAGTGTAAATAACGATAAACTATAATTGCAACACACACAACAGGTATTAAAATTATAATAAAAATTAAAATTAATCTATATAAGAAATGTTTATTAATAAACATTAGTAAAACGGATTTGTTCATATCTCGCATGTCGTACGTTACTTCATCCTCCCCTCCCCTCCCCTCCCCCGCCCTGTTATTTTATTTTCCTCGATCGTTATCGCCCTGCAGAGATTATTGTTTTGGTAGAGAACATAATTCGTAAATTTTTGCATAATGGCCCAAGGTAAAACAAAAAAGAGACAAATTTGTCTTCTCATTAGCTGGGAGCGTGTCGAGTAAAAACAGAACGACGACCGCGCTTGGCTGCGTGCGCAGCCCAGCTGATTTTCGGGATAAGTATCGTAATCCTTATAAAAAAGTAATAAAGTGCAAACGACCGTTTTTTCGTTCTCCCGAATATCCGCATAACTGATACAGCATCGATATATAACCGTCGCTTATATTGGCTTATGATCGCAAGATTAGGATTGCGAATTATTGAAGTGAATTTCTTACCTTACGATGCTGGGCCGATAATTATTCCGTTCGTCGATCGTCGTCCCGGTCCTCCTCGACACAGCTGACACAATTCATTTTTAAACTCTACTTTCACAGCTGACACTATTCATCTTTAAACGCAACTTAAAATTTTACCTCCAAAACTTCATCGTCACCTTTGACCGAACATCGAACGTTATTTTAAACTGAAGTTTGATCGTAAAAGAATTTCGTTCGACCGAAATTTTAACCGAGAGTGTTATCGGCGCACCTCATCTCCCTTTCCGTTGAAAATTCGCAGTCAGTTCCTCGACTTTACCCCACGAAGACGTCGCGAATTGAAACCATCTCCCGGAACGGACATCTAATACTGTTACAGCGTGCCCATCTAATACTGTTACAGCGAATAATGTGCTGAAAATCGACGAATGAACACGGGATCTGGAGCGTTTGGAAGTCAACGAAAAAAAAAACCGACCGTGCGGCATTTTCGCCGTGTCGGTCTATTATCTTTTTTCGTTCTTTTTCATCAAGGAATTCGGAACATATTACCTCATAACGGCGGCTGGATTTTACCTGCAGCGTTTCCGTGCGGCTTCGCGAACATGTGGGAACACTTTCTTTCACGCATGCTCCTTATTAATCAGTTGTTTAGAGCGAAAAAATGTGCGGAGCTCAAAACTGCTCCGCGCGTCGGCGTCCAAGATGGCGACTCAGCAGCGGGAGGGAAAACACTCGAGCGCCTTCACCGCGCATGCGCGCGCCGAATGTTCTCAACGATTAATCGAATGGCCGACCGTCGATCATCGGCGCGACAGTCCACCACAAACTTCACGCTTCTCTGACATATGTGTCCTCTCTGTCTCCACGTGCTGTTTACCCGTAGTTTTACAACAATTTTAGTTATGTTAATGCTCAAGTGACGACAAATCGGACGAACCTAAACGAATAATCGAAGTTCACAGTTGATCGTCGATGTTAATGTTCCCGCATAATCGCCAAGATGAGTACGATACTGGAAAAAATTGCGGCGATCGAGACCGAGGTAACCTACCTGTACTTTCGTACCTTTTAGTTCGACCGCTAATCACTCAGTCCTCATATTTAACCCATCGACTCTCGGTGCCCAGCTAAAAAATAAATGTTCACAGATCAGAATTGAAATCGCAGCGAATTTTTTGAACCTAACCTTATAAAAAATATATATATTTATTTTAATAAATAATATTTAAAAAATAATTTGTTTTCATCATTAACTTTAATATTTAATATTTTTTTGACAGATGGGGCGAACGCAGAAGAACAAGGCGACGTCCCTCCACTTGGCGATGCTCAAGGCTAAGCTCGCCAAGCTGAGAAGAGAGCTGATAACTCCGAAAGGCGGAGGCGGAGGCGGAGAGGCCGGCTTCGAAGTTGCGAAGACCGGAGACGCGAGAATCGGCTTTGTCGGTGCGCTACTCAATAAAAATTTTTTTTTTTTGTTCCTTTCTTGTTTACAAGGATTGATTTTTTGCAGGTTTTCCGTCCGTCGGGAAGTCAACCCTGCTCAGCACCCTGGCGGGTGTTTACTCCGAAGTCGCCGCTTACGAATTCACCACCCTCACCACTGTTCCTGGATGCATCAAGTATAAAGGCGCCAAGATTCAGGTAAAAATATCGTTTGGGATATCATTAATTTATTTACTTAATTAGCTAGTTAATCAGCTATTTATTTGGCTATTTATTCAGCTATTTATTTAGGTATTTATTCAGCTATTTATTTAGCTATTTATTCAGCTATTTATTCAGCTATTTATTTAGCTATTTATTCAGCTATTTATTCAGCTATTTATTTAGCTATTTATTCAGCTATTTATTCAGCTATTTATTTAGCTATTTATTCAGCTATTTATTTAGCTATTTACAAAGAAAATGCAGGTGTACAGAAGAAAGTATGATTGCATTTAGTACCACATATTCCAGTTGAAGGAAAATGGAAGATCGCAACAGAGAAACATGTTAATGGACAAGAAATTTGCGAACATATTTAATAGTTATTCGAAGCGTAGGACCCGAGTAGAAAGTGAACTTGTGTAAGGCGAAATTGGTCTGCTGAATAAGTGGGACAAATTCAGATATTGCATAAATTGAAAAAAAAAAAAAAAAACTAATGACTTTGGATGGAAAATAAAAATTGATTTGTCTTTCGTTTTGCAGTTGCTGGACTTGCCAGGTATCATCGAGGGTGCAAAGGACGGCAAGGGCAGAGGAAGGCAGGTCATAGCCGTGGCCAGAACGTGCAGCTTAATATTCATTGTTCTCGACGTTCTGAAGCCGCTCGGGCACAAACGACTGATAGAGCATGAATTGGAGGGCTTCGGCCTGAGGCTCAATAAACAACCGCCCAACATTAACTTTCGTAAGAAAGACAAGGGTGGCATAAATCTTCAGACCATGGTATGGGAGATTCGTCTTTTTGCTTTTTCATTTGTAATCATTCGAGAGAGAAAATTGAGCTAACGGTGGGGATTTTTCTTTTCTCTTCAGTGCATCCAATCGGAACTCGATTTGGACACCGTAAAATCCATACTCTCCGAGTACAAAATTCACAACGCCGATATCACGCTACGCTACGACGCGTCGTCCGACGATCTCATAGACGTCATCGAAGGAAATCGCGTTTACGTGCCGTGCATCTACCTGCTCAACAAAATAGGTGAAAAATTATTTTCATATTTTTAATTATTTTTATATTTTTAATAATACATCCTAAAGTTCCTTTACGATTCTTTCAACATTTCTTTATCGAACGAACGGTTCCACGCTCGCGGCTAAAGAATGGAATCGCGAGATCATTAACGAATGATAATTCGGTTTTTCAGATCAGATAAGTATCGAAGAGCTCGATGTCATTTATAAAATACCCCATTGCGTACCCATCTCGGCACATCACAAATGGAACTTCGACGATCTACTGGAAAAGATGTGGGACTATTTGAAACTTGTTAGAATGTGGGTACCTTTTTTATGCCGCTTCGTGCAAAATTATTTTCCAATTTTGACGATTGTTTTTTTTTATTTATTCTCATTCAACAGTTACACGAAGCCGAAGGGTCAACTGCCGGACTACAATTCGCCGGTCGTGTTGAACACCGACAGGCGAACGGTTGAAGATTTTTGCAACAAGCTTCATCGATCTATCGCAAAGGAATTTAAATAGTTAGTAAAACTCGCCGCTTATCGAATTGCATGGCTTTTTCATTTTTCTTCTAATCCGAACGATTTTTGTAATAACGAATTTTTTTCTTACAGCGCTCTCGTTTGGGGCTCGTCGGTCAAGCATCAACCGCAAAAGGTCGGCAAGGATCACGTTCTGTGCGACGAGGACGTTGTACAGGTTGTGAAAAAAGTGTGATTGCTTTCATTTTTTTTTTTTTTTTTTTTGATTTTATTATATTATACAAATCGTTTAAGAAATACAAGTATGAAATTGACTAACTATACAGGTACAAAGGTTTCTTATATAAAACGGTAAAATCAATGCTTTTGCAACTATCGAGCTTTGTCGATGAGAAAAAAAAGGAACTCACAGAGATTTGAGGACGTACTCTTTGCGCTGCTGATCCAGCAGTCTTTCCAAATGCTCGCACTTGTCCCGCATCTCGTTCGACTCCCTCGTTATATTCTTTATCGACAAATCCTTCTGCGTCACGATTAGCTTTATTCTGCGTAAGGAAACAACGATCGATTAATTTTTCGCTCGAACACGCTGATGAAAAAAAAAATCTCTCGTGTGGCCGACAAAATATATTGGTCGAAGTAAAATACCTGCTGTACAATTGTGCCATAACGGAATCTCTGTTCGCATTGGTTTCCGTTAATTCGCGATACAACGAGGCTATTTTGTCCTCGAGCTCGCGCTTCTCCGATTCGATCTCCTGACGCGCTATTCTCTTCGCCTGGTCCCTCTCCAGCGTAAGTCTCTCCACCGACTGCTCGTCGATAATGAAACAAACACAAAACGAATTTCGTAGAATCGTCTCCCAATTTGTTACTTATATTGTACATTAGAAAATATATGCCAAAAAAACTTTTTTTTAAGTGAAATACCAGAAACAATATATTTTTGCACGATCGAATTTTGGAAGAAAAATTATATCGTAATTTCACCTGTTTGAAATACAATAGAAAATGTATTTCAAGAAACGTAAAAAAAAAAAAAATCTCACGCTCGAGCTCTCGAAGAAAAATGGCTATTGCAATGGCACCTTCTTGAAATGCATAAAAAAATGTATTTCAAAAAACCTTTTTTTTAACTTAAAGTAATAAATCTTTGCACGATCGAATTCCCGAAGAAAAATTGATATCGGGATTTCACCTGTTTGGCCTCGGTCAATTCTTTCGTGCACTGTGCCAATCTCTCCTCGGTAATTTCTCCCTTTTTCTCGAGCTCGATCGACTTTTGTTGAACCGATGAGAATTTTACTTTCAAACACTCGAGTCGTTCGTTGGCGTCCTGCAGCTCGCTGTCGTACTTCTCTTTCGTGCATCTGCAACAGACTTCCGTATCAAATCGATTTTCCCACATAAAATTTCATTGTTAACACCAACCGCAATTTATTTTCCCAATTTTTTTGCATATTCATCTTCATATCGCGAGTCTCCTTCTCGAGTCTCGCGATAGCCAGCTCGATCTGCCGATCGCGTTCCCTGTTGCACTCGTCCATTATCCTCGCCTGTGCCATCTCGAACTTGCTGCTTTGCTGACGACGATAATTCTCGATCCACGCCTCGCGCTCCCCTTGCAAAGATTCCTCGAGCGTTCGCTTGTCGATCTGATGCTGTCTCGTCAGAGTTTCAATCTTTTCCTGCGATTCAATGTCAAATTTCCGAAAATTAGACGAACTTCCGAGGAAAAAAAATACATTTTAACCAGATGTGGACGAGAACGTACGTTGAATTGCGCCGCCGATTGTTTCAGAACGACGTCTCGTTCGGCGTCCCTTCGAGCTTGCTCCTCGGCGAAATTTTTCTTCTCTCGCTGCAACTCCTCGAAGAACTTTCTCTGCTGAGACTGAAGGAGAGCCTCTTGCTCCTCGAACTTTTCCTGAAATCTAACGCAAAATCTTTAGACCAATTCAGCTCTCGAAACTGAATTTTCCGAAGTTTTACCTCGAGATCGAACTCGAAACTATTTTTTTTTTTTTACATATAATCCAAATTCGAGCTTATTATTTCGACTAAACTTAATTCCTCAAATCTAACGCCGAGGCTTTAGACCAAGAGGATCTCTCAGAGCTGAATTTTCCGAAGGTTACCTCGAGATCGAACTCGAAACGATTTTTTTTTTACATACAAAAAAATTCGAGCTGATTATTTCGACAATTTAATTCCTGTAATCTAACGCCGAGGCTTTAGACCAAGAGGATCTCTCGGAGCCGAATTTTCCGAACTTTTGACTCGAGATCGAACTCGAAACAATTTTTATTAGATACAAAAAAAAATTCGAGTTTATTAATTAGATCGAACATTTTTATTTTTACCGTATTCGCAGAGCCTCGCGCTCGTTCGCGACAATCTTGTCGTGACTGGCGGTGAGCTCGAGTCTCAGTTGTTCCAATTGTTGATTGGATCTTCGTATCGTTCGGAGCTCAACGTCCTGTAGTTCCTTCATGTGCGTGCTACGGATATCTTGTATCTCCTGCTGGTGCTGATCGACCATGCTTCGTAGTTCGGGCTCCAGGCCTTTCACAGTCATTTCCTAAAAAATAAACCGAATATTAATTTTTTAATAAAAAAAAAAAATATCGGTATATAAAAAAAAAAAAAAAAAAAAAAAATAGTTACACCTTAATCTTAGAAGTTTTTGCTTCTAACCATCGCTCCCTCCGTACTTTCTCCGTGGCCGCGCAGAGTTCCTTCGCTCTTTGCAATTCCACCGCGTGTCTGTCGAGAGCGCATTTCAAATCGCGCTGCTGCTTGGCTTCGGACTCCCGGATTTTATGAGCGAGGGCGTTGCACTTCTCCGTCAGATCCTTCTTCTCGGCGATTAGCTGCTCTATGAACTTCTGGTGCCTCTTAACGATAGCTTGATACTTAGTTTTCTGCGCCTGAAGCTCCGACGCACTTTCCTTTCGCTGGTTGTCCAATTTTTCGCAGGCTATCTTGCGCTCGGCTTTCAATTCGTTCTTGAGCAACTTGAGGGTGGCTTCGCGATCCTCGAGCTGCAGAAGGGCCGTCGATAGATCTTCTCTGAGGCTCTCCGGATGCTGCGACAGATTCCTCGAGACCGGCCTGGATATGCACAAGATGTTAAATTCGTTTAATTGACTTCTCATCATTTTGCATCTATTGTTTTTTGTTGTAAGGTGAAGTTTTTTGTTGTAGTGCCAGAGAGAGATAGCTGCAATTTCGCAACCCAACAATCTCCCAAGCCGTTTATTTCTTGAGAAAATGATGAGAACAGTGAACTTCAGAATTACTGCGCATAGGTCACGGTTCTAGTATTTTTCCCTAAAAATTAACAGCCTTCGATAATTTTCGATTGCAGTTTTTGTTACCGACCGAGAAGTTGCCCTTCACCTTAAGGGGAAGTGAAAGTCACGTGACGGGGCCATGAGTGTGAGATAGATAGTTGAAATTTTCAAATTAACTTTATTCAATGGTGCTAATTTTTTTGAGAAAAAAAAATGAATTCGGGCCGATTGCGAAATTACCGTGTGCATCCGGCTCGAATTTGCATTTTCCTCAAAAAAAATTAGCACCCTTGAGAAAAGTTCATTACAGTTTTCATTACCGACCGCAATATTTCACTTCCCCTTAAGCTGATGTAAAATACCGCCGCCGGTAACAAAAACTCTACTGCACGCCATTTCGAGACCGCAGACCGCCGAGAAAAAAGCAAATTGTCTTTCCCTGAAGAATCGGCAGACGCAGGGAAAGACAATTTTCTTTTTGCCAGGGGTCTCCGGTCTCAAAACGGCATTCATTACAGTTTTTGTTATCAGCTGAGCACGGGGTAGGTCATACCACATCACCTTAAGGGTAACTCGCAGCTGTGCATCTGACCTTTTGCATACATCGCTCGTTACGCAGAACTCCGGGACGGTCGCGTCCTGTTCCAGCGTTCCGAGAAAGTTCATGATATCCTCGTAAGTGGATCCGTTGGTAAGGCAGATTCCTGTCGACTGATCCCTCTCCGGTCGGTCCTGCGAGCACGGTTGGTAAGAGAGCCGTTCCCAACGATAAAGATAATTGTTCTCAAAAACATTTTCATCCAACGCTCACCTGATGCAAATACTTTTGGGGAAACGAGTTACCGACGATTTCCTCGAAGTCCGGACACGTGACCGTGGCGTCGGTAATGTTCATATTCTGTTCCAAGTCGCTGATCATGTTGCACAGCTGTTGAAAAGACGACGAGTCGGGCTCGATGACGTTTTGATTGCAGTCGCTCGTCGGCTTTGAGCATTTCGGCACTTTCTCCAAGCTGCTCGTCATCTCGTCGACTCGCCGAGAAGGTTGCTCGGCGAAGAAGATTTGTTCCTCCGACAGCGCCGGGAGACTCGAAGCGTTGTTTACCAAAGCCTCCTCGCTCACTCCGACACGACGAGAGGTCAATTTTTTTGCCGCAATGCCACCGGTCGCGAATCTCCGCAGAGGCGGTTTCGAGGATACCGGCGGATGGGCGATATTTATCATCGCGTCTTGTACGGAACGCTAATAGTCGAGAGAAGAAAAAACTAATGCAAACTATTCTCGTCAACTGCGGTCACTGAACATCGATGCTGCTGCAAAACCGAACTGAGGAGTTAAAGATAGCGGGAGCGTCGAGTGCGTTGCCAAGGAGACAAAAGGGCAGCGGAGCAAAACAAAACAAAGGCAGCCAATACTATGTTTATCGAGTATAAAGTCGAACGAGTCGATAATTTTTTTTTTTCATACAAATCAGTAATTAATGGAATGCTGACGATTAATTGGATATAAATCTCGAGAATATAGCATTTGGAAGTGCTTTAGGATTTTCGAATTTCACTCCCGTATGCTATGAACGCAGAAATCTCGAGAATATAGCATATAAGAGTGATTTAGGATTTTCGAATTTCACTCCCATATGCTACGAACGCCGAAATCTCGAGAATATAGAATATGAGAGTGATTTAGGATTTTCGAATTTCACTCCTGTTATAAAGCAATTAATTGAATACTGACGATTAATTGGATAGAAACTCTGAATAATAATCTAATTGAATAATTCAAACTCTGAGGATTAAACAGCCCGAAGATTGTCGCTACTTCCGGAGTTTGAAAAATCGCGCACGAAAATCCGTCCAATGACAATCGAGACGACCGCGCGTGCGCCGCGCGCACCTCTCGTTGCACCTCCCACCACCTGTGCGGTGAGTTTAGTTCAGTGGGGCGGCCAGTGTGCGGGGCGATATATACCCACCACTTGACGTCACTGATTAGGCCGCCAAGATGGTTGTCAATGTTGATAAGTGTTTTGGTTCGCTCGCATAAAAATCATCGACTAAACCCGCGGTTATATTTTGCAGAAAAAAAACAGAGTCGTTCGAGCGCGGGGCTTGGGACTCCGTCGTGACGGGTCCGAGCTCGAACATGACGATGTTTCATTGTTGACTGGCGGAAGCCGGTTTGTCGACGGAATTTTTTTTTTTTTTTTTTTTTTTCGTTAAACGATTCTCCTGTTTAATTTATCAATAAAAATATCTCCGTCGACGTTCGATCGTCGTCGAGGGGCTCCGTTTCTCGCGGGGCGGCACGGAGAGAGAGCCAGCGAGCGAGTGTCCGGTGAGACGTGCGGAGGACGGCATGGCGGACGGCGAGGATGCGGAAGACGAGATACGACGGGCACTTTACGTCGTTCAATCGATGATTGACATCTCGGCCGATCGACTCGAGGGCCTCAGGACACAGTGCTCGACGAGCGCCGTACTTACGCAACAGGAAATTCGCACCCTCGAGGTAAACACGATTTTTAACGAAAATATATTTCAATGCTTTTTGGGATTTTTCGACGATTTTTTCAATTTACGTGTTCGGCCCACTTCGAACGGTAAAAAATGTTGGGTGTATTTTTTTATGTAATAACATTTATTTATCAAGTGTTCTTACTAATCGAACTACAAGAGGTTGTGCCGGACCAATGAAGAAGAACGAAGATCCTGTCTAGAACTTCAAAAATCTGTTCCGGTCTCGCCGAGAGATCGATTCATCGACGTCGTAGCCCCGGTCCGTCTATCCCACTCGCTCGGCGGACCAATTTTTTTTGGTGCATCGAAACTTACTTTCTACTCGGGTCTCACTCGACGAATAGCAGCTAATATTGATTACAGTCCCAAATTTATTTTTCATAAAAATTTTACTCGTTATCCCACTTGTTTGGAGCAATTTCGGTGTATGCAAATTTGCTTTCGACCCGGGTCGAACTCTACGAACAGCAGATAGTATTAATTCCATTCTTAAATTTATTTTCCTCAAAAGTATTCGTCGCAATACACCCCACTCGTTTGACGGAGGATTTTCCATACATATAAACTTGCTTTCTGCTCAGGTTTTGCTCTAAGAACGGCCTATAGTATTGATTCCTTTTTCAAATTTGTTTTTCCAAAAAATGTTCTCCGAATATAATCCCACTTGTTTGGCGGACCTATCTTACTCGGTTCTTATTCTTACTTGGTTCCATATTATAGGCGGATCTATTACTCGGTTCTTACTCTACGAATAGCTAATAGTATTAGTTTCTTAGGTCTTTCTCTACTCCGGCCTTACTCCAAGAACGGCCAATAGTATTTATTCCTTTCCCAAACTTCTTTTTCCTAAAAATGTTACTCGGAATATAATCCCACTCGTTTGGCACTGCAATTTTGCTGTTCACAAACTCGCTCTACTCTGTTCTTACTCCAAGAATCGCCAATAGTATTGATTCCTTCCCCAATTTTCTCGTTCTCAAAAGGACTCAACAAAGTGCCGATAGTATTGACTGCTTTCCCAAATTTATTTTTCCTAAAAATGTTACATGAAATCCCACTTCTTAGGCGGAGCAATTTTGGTCTATACAAACTCACTTTCTACTCTACGAACACCCATTAGTATCAATGCCTTTCCTAAATTTGTTTTTCCTAAAAATGTTACTCGGAATACACTGTACAGATGCAATCATATTTTCTTTCTTTTTTTTTCAGCACTTTCTTTGTAAGAGGGCTTGGCCTTTAAATAAAATAAAGAAATAAATATCAATTTATCTCCCATCGCGACATTCGAGCTTTTTTTCGAGTTAACGGCGACGTGAATTTATTCATTGTTGGTTGCAGGGCAAATTGATAAAGTTGTACTCCAAGCAACTGGTGACCAAGGCCAAACTTCCCGTGGAGTCGTTGCCCGCGGAGATGCGACAGTATCCGTCTATTCAACAATGGCTCAGGGTCGTCGGCCTAACGCCGGAGTCGGTGCGTCTGGTATGCGCGAAGACGAACTCGCTGGAGGCCCTGAAGGAAAAATCGGAGCACGAGCTGAGCGGCATGCTCGGAGAGAACAACGAGAGACACGCCGAGGAACTTCGCAGACTCTGCCGGGCTCTTCACAATCTTCGCAGATACATAGGTGAATGGATTGAAGCATCGACAAAGTTGAATTCGTTCGTTGCAACTATATCGATTAAGAACATCGATTAAGCAATCTGCATCAGAGATCCATAAAAAATTAATAGCCGCTCGAAGAGAGAATAATTTCTTTTACCGAAAAATTGTCAATGTTGCAACTATTTTTACATACCTTGCTTTTTTTTTTAATACTCTATCATTCAACATTTTGTACCTTAGAAATCGCAACAACAAAAAGGTGAGATTTGGTCGAAACGAGAATTATTTTTTGAACGAAAAATCGTCAATGCTGCAACTATTTTTGCATACCTTATTTTTTTTTAAATTCCATAATTTAATAATTTATACCTTAGAAATTGTAAAAAAAAGTCAAATTTTGTCATCACAACGATATGATGACGATATCGTAAAAATGTGGCTTTATCGAAAAAAAAAAAATGTTCTCGAAAAATTAATTGATGGTTTATTATTTATCGCCGAAGATGTTTTGCTGCGCGGCGACATGGAGAACAGCGATATGAATCTCTACTGGGATTCTTGGGACCGTCATCACTTGCGGAGCGGCCCGTCTCCTCGTCCGGCGAGATCGCGCGTCGCCCGGGGCTCCGTACCGTCCGAGGACAGCATTCCTTATCAGAACAACAATAACAATAATCTCAACAGCGAGACCCTGGCGCAAGCTTCGTCGATAATATGTCTCTCGTCGAGTCCGCCGTCGACGCCCGTTCTCGCCCGTCAGGGACGCGGTAAGGATTACATAATACCGGAACGACGAAAAAAACCACTCCGGTTACGATCGATCAGATAAAATTTCGCAGAAAGGGCACGATTCTCATATTTATCGATCATTTTTTATTTCAAGCCCCGGCCGTCAAGTTCCCGACGACGCCGCCGCCGAGCAAGAGGCATCAGACAGGACTCCAGACGACCGCGTCTTCCCAGCCCGAAGTATTCCCACTTACGAAATCAAAGTCTCACGAGTCGCAGTTGGCCAATCGTTTGGAAAACGGCGATCCTGCGTCGAGGCGAGTGTACCCGTGTGCAGAAAATTAGAGAAAAACATAATTGCAAACGTTTTTTTAAAATGATTTTTCGATGTTTTGGAATTTTCTGAACACGTTTTCATTAAATTTCGAAATTTTTTATTTTCACCAAAACGAAACTTTCTCTATGAGGAAGCAAAAAACATAATTGTAAAATTAAAAAAAAAACAACACGACTAATGTATAATCCGAGACTTTTGTTTGTAATTACAGTGGGAACGAGCATCTTCAAGCTCGTAGACGGAGTCGATTGCCAACGGAGCCGGGTTCTTGCAGCAGCAACGCCGACATAACGGGCGAGAGTTTGATGCCGAATACGAACAGTCCGGTCAAGTCGCCGCCGTACTCGAGCGCGGAGAGCGACGACAACAGCTACAAGGGAACGGGTGCGAAGCTTGCACGCGAATAACAATTCGAGTCTGGTTTCCGTACTTCGTTTACTCAGCTAATGTTCTTTTTTTGTTTTTTTTTTTTTTATTTCAGTGAGCAGCAGTCTGCAAGTGCCAAAATCACCGCGCACGCCGACCGTGACGCGAGGCATGGGCCACATAATCGCTCATCGTTTCACGAAGACTTTCAAGATGATGACGACCTGCGACTACTGCGACAAGCAAATGTTCATCGGCACCGGTCTCAAGTGCACCGAGTGCAAGTACAAGTGTCACAGAGACTGCGAATCAAAAGTTCCACCGTCGTGTGGTCTACCTCAGGAACTGTTCGACGAGTTCAAGAGAACTCTGCAGGCCGACGGTGAGGCGCGAGACAAAATGTTTTTACGAAAAAATTCAAACTTTCGAAACATCGCGGAACACTTTATTTTTTACTGTCAACGGTCTCGTTTAGGGATGGTAAACGTGTCGCCGATACTCAGCAAGCCCGGTATAACGTCGCCGAATCATCACAACTCGAGTCTGCTGAGCACTCTGAATCGGCGAGATCGAAAACGGTCTCATCCACACTCGGCGATAAACGTGCCATTCCAGGTGAGGCATCGGATTCTCTGGACACGTTTTCATTCCATTTGTGTTCACCCTTCACGTGCGCGATCCACGCTCAGCGAGTATTTGGATTGCGCGGTAGAAAAATCGCTGTATCTAAAAAAAATATTGATAATATCGAAATTCGGAAAAATAGACTTCGAATAGCGCACTGCAAAAGTAAATTGTACATTTAATATACTGGAACTTGAAATTTGCGTACATTACTTACATTAATTGGACCTTGATGTACTTTTTTTTTGTACAATTGGAACACCAGGTACTAAAATTGCAAATCTTTTACCTGATCTTTTGTCGTCGATATGTAGTGTGCTATTGTTATTCGGAATTTATATTTCAAATACACGACTGGCAAGGTCGCGAAACCCCCGGCCTGCCGCGTCACGCTCTGCGCGACGCTCCCGTACGTGAAGGGTTTATACGCGAGTTGTTGACTGTTCACTTTTTAACTTTTTTTTCTTTCTTTTTTTTTAGGGTGCGGACTCTAGTTCAAATACCTCGAGCTGCAACAGCTCAACGCCTTCTAGTCCAGCGTTGCTACCGGGTAACGCGAGCCAAACGCATCAGGCAACAACCAAACAACAATTCCATTTTCCAGGTATATAATTAATCGTGACCCAGAAGATATTCGCACGAGATTAAATTTCATTAAGCTATAACGCTTGGTTTTTTGCATCGCACAAACTTCGCTCGGACATGTTCACTTGGAGAAAAAAATTATACACGTGAAGAATTTTGTTTTCCATCCTAAAGCAGTGCATTGACTTGCCAAAGATGAATTTTGATGCCATGCGGATATATTCATGATCATCATTAATCGTTATTTTATTTTATTTTATTATATGAATTACTATTATAGAAAATATTTTACTGATACGGCATAAATTAATGTGTCCGATCTTCTTGAGTCATTGACAAAGAGACGTTCTTAATAATTTTTTTTTTTTGGTATTATATGTTTTCCAGACGTGACGCTGAACGACAAGGGAATTACGCTGGAGACTCATCAGCTGGAGGGTACAACGATGTCGAGCGACAGCGACAGAACCGTTAGCGTTTCCGGTTCGGGTAGCGTGAGCACGGATTCCGAGCGCACACCGGTGCGCGTTGATTCTCAAGATTCGCAAGTCTCCGACGGCGAGCCCGGTGACAGTCGATGGCCTCGGCAGAACAGCGTAAGCTTATCGGACTCCGATTAGCTCCTTAAGGAGGTTCGAGCGCTTCAAATGAGTGCTACATTTTCAAAGTCGTTTGTACAAACTTTTACGCATGTGTTGATTATCGTCGATGGTTATTTTTGTTGCGGCAGCTGTCCTTAACGTAGAAAAATATTAATTGCAATGGATTCAAAAAAATATTAACTGGTTTCTGCTAATATTCAAAAAGGTACATTTTCGTTCAGTTTTTTTCAGAGAATAATCCATAATTATTCGCTCGATTTTGTTGTGTTACGGCTCATTCTTTTCCTTGACAGATCCACTACGAATTCATCGCCTAGATATTCGATAGTATTTTCCGTTCAAAAATGACAGAGTTTTATTTATCCGTCGACGAAATTCCTTCATAAACAAAAGGTTGACATTTTTAAAAGGAAAATACTATCGAATATCTGGACAGTGAATTCGTAAAGCATCTTTTAAGGAAAAGGATGAGCCGTGACACATAAAAATCGAGCGAAAATTACGGATTGTTCTTTGAAAAAACGGAATGAAAGTACCTTTACGAAAATTGACACAAATCAGTTGATATTTTTGCAAATCCATTGCAATTAATGTTTTTCTGGGCTAAGAACACCCGCTGTAATACAAATAACTATCCACAATAATCAATAGATGTGTAAAAGTTTGTATAAACATCTTTGAAAATGTAGTACTCCTTTGACTGGTGTGAAACGCTCTAATCTCCTTAATCACCGCATTTGACGACTTATAAAAACACATTTTTTAAATTCGGGCAGTTGTCGATGCGAGAGTGGGACATTCCATACGACGAACTGAAGATCGGCGAATCGATCGGTACCGGGAGATTCGGTACGGTTTATCGTGGCAATTGGCACGGCGACGTGGCTATCAAAGTACTGAACATGGATTATTATCTGGACGACGATAAGACTCTCGAGGCTTTCAAGCTCGAGGTAAAGAAAAAAAAAATCACTTCTCTCATCTTCTCATCTATCGTGGATGAAAAAACCAAAATGTTCTTACCATCATTCGTTGTTTGATCGCAGGTGGCAACATTCCGCAAGACAAGACACGAGAATTTAGTTTTATTTATGGGAGCTTGTATGAAACCCCCGCGATTGGCGATAGTCACGAGCATGAGCAAAGGCATGACTCTCTATACTCACATTCACCTGCTCAAGGACAAGTTTTATATGAACAAGACAACTATTATTGCCCAACAGATCTCTCAGGTAACGACGAGATCGACGATGAAGTCGTTCCTTTTTATTTATTTATTATTATCCAGTCAATTGCATCACGATAATCCACTCGTGTACTATTCGACCAACAGGGAATGGGATATCTCCACGCTCGTGGAATTATTCACAAAGATCTAAAGAGCAAAAATATCTTTCTCGAGAATGGCAAAGTTGTCATAACGGATTTCGGTCTGTTCAGCGTTACGAAGCTTTGCTACGGTAACAGGTAAATAATATTTTAATAAGTATTTACCCTCAGCCCCAAATTTCAGTCACGAACTCTCGTGCTCGATCTCAATTGTATTTTAACTTTATTTCGTATCGAATATTTAATTTCCTCTCGTGCTTTAATAAACATTTCATTTGAAGCAAATTTCGCGAGTACATTTTGAATTTAGTCGTAGTCAAAGAAAATTTATTGACAATTCTATACCTCTTTTGTTACATCTATTCACACTAAATTTTATATCTAAGGATAATCATATACATCGACAAGGGCCATGGACCTGATGCTGTTCAGCCCGTGATACTTTTTGGTGTTAATTTTATTGGTCCTTTTTTGAGGTTTTTTTTGCCCTTTCCTTACTCAGATTACGATTTAAAAATGGTTTTAGGTTTTATTCGATGATTCTATCGCGGTTTTAGGACATTAATTCTGATTGTATTACTGTTGCAGCGATTGCGTACATAGTCACTTAATATTATCGACTTGGTTAACGGCAATTTTGAATTTATTAACGACGATTATTTTTCATTTTTTGTTCGAGCAGGAAGGGAAATGGCTTGAGCATACCACCCGGATGGCTGTGTTACTTGGCGCCGGAGATCGTTCGACGTCTTCGACCCCAACAGAATCGCGATCAGGAGGAATTGCCCTTCTCGGAATCTTCGGACGTTTATGCATTCGGGTTAATTATCAAATCGAATACTCGGTTATCAATAGTCATCCAATTTCTTATTTGATGACTTATGATTAACTGATTAATTTATTAATTTATTTAAATAACGACCGATAACGAATAAATCCTTAATTCGCAGTACCGTCTGGTACGAGTTACTCTGCGGCGAATGGCCGTTCAAGGGACAACCACCCGAAGCTATAATCTGGCAAGTCGGCAAAGGAATGAAGCAAACTCTCGCCAATCTGGAAGCCTCCCGCGACGTCAAGGTAGATTTTTTTCACCCACCAATTTTCTATCTGCAAGCTCGAATTCATTTTTTTAAATACTAAATTCGATTAACTTTACAGGACATACTGATGCTGTGCTGGTCCTACCGTCCGGACAACCGTCCGGACTTTGCCAAGCTGTTGACGACCCTCGAGAAGCTTCCGCGCAAAAGACTAGCCCGTAGTCCATCTCATCCTATCCATCTGTCGCGCTCGGCCGAGTCGGTATTTTGAAAGCACGAAGATTAAAAGAGAGAAACAAAGCGAACGATCGGGAAAAAAAATGAGCGATTCTCTCATCTCGTTTGTAAATATCACGGAGACAAAAACAAAAGCGCTCGTTTAATTTTAAAAAAGAAAAAAAAACACTTCGTGTTGAATTTTAAACAACTACTATTTAATCTTCGAAAAATTCGTCGTGTCTATACTAGTGTAAATATAAAACGTTTAAACTATCATAAGGATAGGAAAAAAAATGTTCAACGACAAAAAAAAAATGAAATGGCTGAACCTGTCGATGCAACACACGCGCATCGAGGATAGCGTCGAACGCGACAAACAAATGCGTGTCTTTTATCAATCAAACTTTTGAAAGCACACACACACGCAAATCGCACGCAAAATTAGTAACGACTAAAGTCTGAAAGACCGGAAGCGCGATACAAGAAAAAAACGTAGGTCAAGTATAAAAAAAAAGCAACACGAGACTATCTTGAATCGATAGAGTCGCGCGTTTTATTCACGCAAAGTATTCACGAGAGTATTAACGATAAAAAAAATCAACAAAAAAAAAGAAAATCACTTTTGCAAGATGTAATTTAGCTAAAGTCCCATTACTTTTTCCTAACGTATAAAAAAGAAAAAGCGTCATAGTTTAAATGATAAGTATATAAAAATTTTAATGTAATTAATTAATCGCGGTCCTGTTACTTTCAATCGTATTAATAATATCGACAAAGTCTAGTCATTTTTTTTTCTTAACTCTAAAAAATAGATGCATGAATCGACGTGAAATTTTTTTTTTTTTAATTAAGAAAAAAAAATTAAACACAACAAAAATGGATCGGAGTGCGCGGGCGAATAATGATAAATTTTACGATTAAATTATATAGATGGCTCTCAATCTCCTATTAATAAAGATAATTCATCGGTAGACGATTTCAACGAGACAGAATTTTAACTGCGAAAGATCTCATATAATTACTACTTATTAAATATTTATTTGCGAGTAAACAAAAAAAAAAAATTAAGATATGCATCGAAGCATAGAAAAGTCAATTACTCGCCTCGAAGAAATTTCGATTATCCGAGAGGTCAGGGCGACGCGGGTTGTCGGTGAAAAAAAAAAAAAAAGAAAAGAAAACAGATATAAAGACACGTTGTCGAAACAATCACAGCCGACTCTTCAAAAAAATGTATTCTTTGCAAGTAGATCCTCAAGCCCGAAGAATTACTAAAGTTTTAACTAGCGTTTTCGAATAAATCGTTGCTGAGAGGAAGGGCAAAAAACAAATTCCTAAAATATAACTCGACGAGGGAAGAGAAAAAAATCTTACGATATAACTGTAAACGATGATAAAATTAAAAAAAAAAATCGGATTAAATAATCTCGTAAATCTGTCTTTATTAATGTACCAATTTCGAACACTAGATTCGCGTTATCTTGTATTGGTGTTAATAAAACATATGATACGAATATATACATGAGAGAATGAAATAATTGTTCAGTGTTTTACGGTGAGCATTTTTTTCTTTTTAGAATGCCATTTTTTTTTCGTTATTCGTTCACAGCTGAAGATCGCCGTAAAGTTTTTGCAAATCATGCAGGCGAGTGCGAAGGTTGGCGGCGCGAATGTTGTTCAGTTCGATCCTCGACTCCAAAGTCTGTATCAGAGGCTTCGTTATCTTGTCGGTGATGTGATCGAGGGCTTGAGTTCTCACTGAAACGAACAAAACAATAGAATCAACAGGAAAAATCAGCGAATACGGCGGTCGCGAATTGTTCGAAGTCGATTTTTCGTACCCGCATCGTTGTGTATCGACGCGAGAATATCCGGATGATCTTTGCCAATTTCCGCCGCGTCCTCCTCCTCTTGAATGAGAATTTGTGCCACGTCGGTCATTGTCTGCGCGAGGTAAATAAATATGTGCGATAAACAGCGATACAGAAAAACAAGAAAAAAAAAAAACTAAAATACAGTAAAAGTAACGACAAATATTATCAAGAATGACCTTCAGACATCGATCGGATATTCCCGGAGTCCGAATTATCTCCAGCGGGATTTCGACGGCCTCGCCGTTCTCCGATTGAAAACAGGTCAACTGCACTTCTTGCTCCTACAAAACGACCGATCAATCATCTTCTTTAAGTACTTAATAATAACATATTTTTTTATTTATTTATCGAGTTTATGGGTCTAACCCTTTTTATTTTTTTTATTTACATTTTTTCTTTTCGAATTTTTTTTTCTCTTTTGGAAACTACATTTCACTCACCTTCGTATCTTTGACTTCCGAGAAGACCGAGAATATCAAGCCGACGAATCCTCTCTCCATCATCTGATAATTCGCCTGCGTCCTAACGTCTTTGAAAAAAAAAAAAGGTTTTTCTATTTTCACAAATTATTTAACTACCCGATAATACGTCTGTGTCCTAACATCTTAAAACAAATAAATTATTTTTCATTTTCACAAATTATTTAACTGTAAAAGCGCCTTGTTGCAAGAAACAGATGGAAAAAAAAATAAAAATTCTCCGACCCACTGTTGTGGTAACATTTTTTTTTCTTTTCATAAACGATGAAAATAATTTTTTGTTTAATTTTGTCATTATATCCGAGCAATCTCCTCACCGACGTGCGAGGGACAGACGGTGATGTGAGGATGCGAGTGATACCATCCGATTACCCTCATAGGACGGCCCAGCTCGACCGTAAGGCGTTCGGCCTCCGCAGTAGCTTTGAGCAGTTGCTCGGGCGATATCTCGACCCTGTCCTTCTTCTTGTCCAATCGTCTCAGATTAATAAGAGCCGATATATTGGCGATTCCGTTATCGAGCTACAAAAAAATAGTAAAGTTCCGATGGTTTTTTTTTTTTTCCGAGGGCACCAAAACGGAGGGTGCGAGAATAAGGAACGAAAATTCGACTCTCACGTTTCCGATCAGCAGTCCCATGACTTCGAAGTTTTCCGTCGTAAAGGCGTGCTGCAAACAAGCCATGTAGACGTCGGCTTCGAGCTCGACCTTCTCCAGCGGCGATTCCATTTTTCTTTTACTAAAACCGAGACAAACAAAAACAGTCGTGAACATATATATATATATATATGTGTGCTATAATAAAATCGTGCCGGAAAACAAATATTGATGTAATTCCTAATCGTCTTTTACCGGTTGATCGTAAGACGTGTTCCGGCTCGCTCGAGCGACTAACTGGACTTTTTCTTTGCGAATCACTAGCTGGTCTGGCTGGACTTAAAAACTGTGCAATCCTCAAAGTTTCCTCATTTCATCTCATCGCGGAAACGATGTAAGTTTGGTTATGTTTATAATGGATTTCGTCCGGACCTGTCAGGGTGAGTTTCAGCCGTGGAGGTTCGCGAAACTCCGCCGGCATGCCAAATTGCTCAGAGATCTGCCTTACCGGCGCGGGATGTTCTCAGAAATTGAGATGCACTGGAAGCGCTTGAGGAGCTTAGAAAAAAAATGCGATTCTGTTTTGTTTTTTACTCGTTGCTTCAAGGTCGTCGAGACACAGGCCGCGAGAATGACAAACAAAAATTCGATCGTGTTTCCCCGATCAGCAGTCCGATTACTTGGAAGTTTTCCGTAGTAAAGGCGAGCTGCAAACACGTCGGCTTCGAGCTCGACCTTTTCCAGCGGAGATTCCATCTTTCTTTTACTGTAGTTTTTCACATCGAGAAAAACAAAACAGTCGCAAACACATAGTATTATGCGTAAAAAAAAAATGGAAATACCATGCGTTAATTATTGCCTCAAATACATAGCTTCAACGCTAAATAGCCAAGCACTATTTTCTCTACCTTATACAGAAAGCTATAGTTTTGTAAAAAAAAAAAAATCAAATTACTAAAGTTGGATTATTTTTTCATCGAGACATTCGTTGTTTTCAAGGTTGAGGTTTTTCAAAATCAATTGTCTTCATCACTCGATCTATCGTGGATTAAAAAGATGTTCTTTCGTCATAATAGCATTGCAGTTGGCAACATAAGAAGGAACACGAGAGTTTAATTTCTCTGTGCGGACCAAAACGGATCTCTCGGGTAACGAAAAATCGATAACGAAATTGTTCCTTTCATTTATTTATTTTTATACAGTCAATTGCGATACGACAATGTGTTCGTGTACCGTTCGTCCAACATTGAGTGGGACATCTCCACGCGTGTGGAATTATCTACAAAGATCTAATGAGAGATAATATATTCCTCTAAAAAAAAAAATTGTTTATATTGCAAAGTCGTCACAATGGATTTCGGTCTGTTCGGCGTCACGAAGCTGCGCTACGGTAACAGGCAAATGATATTTTACAAATCTTCACTTTAAAAGCAACAAGTTTACACACATATATACATATATACAAAATAATCGAGCAATCGTTTAGTAAATTCGTAACAGGGTTATCCCTTCCCCGGAAGAACACTGCACGCTCTTCAACCATACATATCACAGAGACGCCCATTAAAAAATAAAAATAAAAAAATCCTCAATGCAATACGAAATTCGCAGGGACCAAAACATAGGGTGATTTTTTGTCGCCCGCCGTTTCCGCCGGTGGAATGATAAATTCCGGGTACTCGTAATAAAGCGAGCTTCCTTGTCCGAGTGGCGAGGGAGCTCGTGGATAATCCTTGATGGCCCACGAGGCCGACGAAGAACCATCGATCGGCAGTGCCAAAGGAACGAAGAAGCATTTGGGATTCCCACAGTGACATTTTGTCACGGGTGAATGCTGGGGCGTTTCGGGGATTCCCGAAGGTTCGCTTCCGCCCAGTCCAAAGTTCTTCCGCCATTGATCCGATCGTCTCTCGACTTCCGGTGAAGCCGGAGTCTTCTTCGGCAGATCCGTCTTCTTGTCGACTTCCGGTGAAGCTATTGGGGTGGCGCGCGGCGATTCGCCGCCACCGAGACTCTTCTTCACTTCCGGCGAAGCCGAGTTTCTCCCAACCGGAAGTCCACCGAGTTCGAGGATCCTGGACCTCGGATTCGGTGCAGCGGAGGAAACTTTGGAGCTTCCGGTGAGCGGAGAACCGTCGTTCGAGTCCTCCGTGTCCGCAACGTAATCGAGGTCTTGGTCCATCCACTCGATGACGCTCTCCTGCAGACTCTGCATAGCGAACGATTGAAGACGATGGTTGATCGACTCATTGATGGTGTTCATCTCGACGTCCTCGTCGGAATACGCGCTGTCCGTTTGATCGGCGATTCTCGCCGGATGATCGTTGATCCGCTTTGCGTTTTTCTCTTCCGAGGATTCTTTGGTCCGCGAAGAGTTCGATGGACGATCCGAAGAGTTCGATGGACGATCCGAAGAGTTCGATGGACGATCCGAAGATTTCGATGGACGATCCGAAGATTTCGATGGACGATCCGAAGATTTCGATGTACGATCCGAAGAGTTCGATGGACGTTCCGAAGAGTTCGATGGACGTCCCGAAGAGTTCGATGGACCTTCGGGAGTCTCGCGATCGATTCTCCTTGCATGAACGTTCCTTGGTGGATCGCTATAGGCGAGAGGCGTTCTTCTCTTCCTTATCATAGCGTCGCACAATTCTTCGCGAGGACGAGACCGCTGAAGTTCAACGTCCGACGTACGCTTCGCGAAAGGATTGTTTCTTCTTCCGTCGTAACGGCCACGATCTTCGTCGTCCGACGAGGAAGAAGGAGAGGTGGAGGCTCTCTGGAAGATCCCGGCAATCTCACGATCGGCCGAAGAAACGGAAATATCCTCCCGAGAGCTTGATCCGGGTTGTTCGCTGCCGGACGACGAAGAAATTCGATCCGATCCTCTTTCCATTTTGGACCGGAAGTCGCGGTACGGCGAGCGAATGCCGATCGATTTATTGAAGTTCGAGCTCGATTCCTCCATGGAAACCTCCATCGGCTCTTCCACCGAGCAATCCTCGTCGGCAGGGTTCGATGAAGTTCTTTCAAAATCGCTTCCCCAACCCTCGAAGTCTATCGACATATTCATCAATGGCGAACTCTCCGCGCTGCTCCAACGGTCGTTCGACGAATCGTCGAAACACTCGTCGGCCGTTACCATCTCGTCGGAGGATTCGTCGTTCGCTCCGTCCTGAAAGATTCGTCTCGCAGCTGGGCGGGTTTTCGGAGCTAAGTCTTCGACCGGAAGTCTTGCGGAAGTCGACGAAGATGAAGAGGAAGATGCGGAAGATGTCGCGGTTTTAGGGACGTGGGTCCCTAAAACCGAGAAAGAAGCCGAGGAAGTGATCGGAGGATCAACGATCGGGGCTACTCGGGATGCCTTCGACAAGCTCGAGGAACAGGAGGAGAAACCGGAAGTGGAGGAAGTTGGCGATGGCGCTAAGCTTCTTCGCGGTAGATTCTTCTCGGACGAAGAGCTCGATGATTTCTTCCTGTTTTCCTGAAGCTTCGGGGGCGATGATTGGGTTCCTTTCGTTTGCGACGATGCCGACGAGCCCCAAATGCAGAGATGGAAGAGATGAAGCGGCAACATTATGTAACGGATGCCGTGCTGGACGAGGCCTCTGGGTTTTACGGCGGCGACGTCGTCCTCGGATAGCTTGGGTACCTTCGGCATGTCGGCTTCCGGTTTGAAACCTTCTGAAATCTTCGTTTCTTGCCCAGTTTTCGGACAAACCCGCGAAACCGCAGCTGGCCTTCGAAGCAGTGGACTCTCACGTTCGAAGGTGCTGCGGCGACCGGCAGCGGGCGAGGATCGAACGGCCTGGCGGATCGAGCTCAGAACAGTCTGCGAAAGAATCGAAGATTAAATTAACGTCGCGCCAATTTTTACTGATAAACGATGTAAAATATAATTTTTCTTTAAAAACACGGTCGAACTTTGTACACCGGAAAAAAAAATTGTTTTAATTAAATAAATATTTGTACATTATGTTTTGTCATGTGCATATTATTATTATTATTATTATTATTATTATTATTATTCGTTATTATATTTGTTCGATAATTTGGCAATATGCTTGAAAAATGTTATTTGTCCAATAGTGAGAAAAAAATAAAAATAAAATAAAAAATAAACTGTTACTTACGTCTCTGGGGCTGAGCCGCTTGCGACAGCTACTTCTGCTGCTGCATCGGCTCAAGGATTTCCTCACGGCCCTCGGCATTTTTATTTGACGATATACCGAATCGAAGCGAAGACAAAAAAAAATTAATTTTGATATAATTATCGAAAGACGTGTGACGATGCGGGGGAAATCGGGAACGGGGAACGGGGACTCCTTCTCGACTCTCAACACCTTTTCCGTGGCTCTGAATGTTCACTAATAAGTTCGAAATTCAAGTGTCCCGAGGCTTTATAAGGGCTGGAGGCCGGCGGGGTGAAGCAGCTGCGATTTGATTGGACGAAGGAATTTACCTAATCCTGGCTTAGCCGCAGAGCAATATAACATTTTTGGGATTCCGGCCTCGAGCTTCGGGCGCAACAAGTGCCGAAGCAACGTGCGAACGATCCAACCTGTTATGCGCGTAGCTAATGAGTCATCGAAACATAGTAGAATGAAAACTATACTTGAAATACAATCCGTTAATTGTCGCGACAAATATTTATCTTTTACAGGAAATATCGAAAAAAAATATTTCTACCTTATACATGAGGCCATAATGGTTTTAAAAAAATATATTTTTTTTAAGATTACAAAAAAAAACATTTTGTATCAGAAGATCAGAGTGTTTAACATAAATCGAAATATTGTCTACAATTTAGTTGAGAAATCTTACGACTAAGCCAATGAAATTTGAAGAAATGAATTTATTGAAAAAACTAAATTGTGTTAATAAAAGATTTTTTTAAGAATTGAAAAAAAATGTAAGATCATTAGGTCAGAGTGTTTAATATTGATTGAAATATTTATCCACTGGAGTAAGTTTCCTACTGGTCTGTGATTGAGCCCTAGGGTGAGTAAAAAAAAAGACATTTGGTCCAACCGATTTTTCTTTAAAATTTTTTTTTTTTTTCCCTGTGTACGCCGACTTCCTTAGGGTCGAATTTTAAGAGATTAGTTTGAACTTGAGATCGCTCTTGAGGTCGAAGTTAAGATCGAAGTTTGGCCCAAACTTTGTTGCATGCTTAAGTTTGATCTCAAGTTCCCACTTAAGTTCGATCTCAAGGTCAAACTAATGTCTTAAAATTCGATCCTTAGACTATAAGAAATCCACTAAAAATCGCCATTTTATAATGAACACGTAGAATTTAGATAAACATGTTTGTATGTACGAATTCCTTAGACTATAAGACTATAAGAAATTAACACAAATTCAATGACTCTGATAGATTATAATGAACACGTGAAATCGTCCGTGCGGTGTACAACATCCAGACCGGCACAGCGGTGTTTAATTTCTATCGGGGCGTTGAAGCCGGTGCCTGTACAGGTATAAGAGGTGGATCGACAGGTATAGATAGGTGACCGAGATACATGCCGTCGCCAGCATTGTCCCGTGGTCGATGGAAAAATATACTTTTTGCACTGTTACAATTGACGGTTGACTCATCGAAAGGGTCGACCGGTTTACGTACCCAGAAGCCTCCCGGAGTGCTATTCATTAAGTGTGGTCCTGCACTATGAAATAACGACTATGCACATATTATATATATATATATATATATACACACACTAATCTATACAAATCACATAGACAGAGTTTCCCGCATCTTCGGCCTGACGATACATTGGTCTCTTGTTTTATTTTACAGCCCTGGGATTATTATCGTTAGTTTAAGGAGTTAAGGGTGGTCGGGTCGGGGGGGGGGGGGGGGGGGGGCGATTTGGAAATTCCCGAAAATGTTTCTCTAAAACACCCTTCCTCCTTTCTTTCTCGACATTATACGACAGCGTAGCTGATTTTAGCACTAGATCTTTTTTTCGAATTTTACTATTACTATAGAAAAAATCATTTCAACTAAAAAAAAATGTCACAAGTTTCGCCTTGGGCTCTGTAACAATGAAAAATAACGATAATCTCCGTCTCCGATGTTTCATCATCTTTTGCACGACTACATCTTTGTAAACATATGACTAACCGGACCTGACCGCTTTTCTACTATATTTAGTAGTATATTTTTTTTTATTTCGAATTTTACTTTGACGAAAAAAAAGTAATTCGAACTAAAAAAAATGATTCCACAAGTTCTACAATGTAGAAGACAATATAGAAGACTACGGACAATTGCCGAAAAATAACGAGAATCGTTTAGATAAACTTCGTCTCCGATATTTCGTCATCTTTTCCACTATATCTTTATAAACATACGGCTAACCGTGCCTGACCGCTTTTGTACTATATTTAATCTACAGTAGATATATATATATATATATATACATGTATAATGTATTATATACCAGGACATAAAGTAAAGGCAGAGAACTTAACGATCATGGTGCGGCGTACGGACACGCGAAGCACGCAACCGTCCATGCACGCGAGTTTCGTGCACGCACGGCACGCTCACGCAACAACGGTCGTATAGCCATCCCGATCTCGCATACGAACGCACGTTCGGTGCTTACAAACATACTATGGGAGTTAACGCGATTGTACGTACGGGCATGCACGTATCCGCAGCCCGGGCACGCACGCACGCACGCACGCACGCACGCCTATCCGTTTTAATTTAACTTCAGGGCACCGAGCACCTCTATCTACCACTGCGCCGAACTCTTCATTCCACGTCAGGACGCCTCGGAAATCGGACGCTTCGAAACCTCGGAAAGAATTTAAAAAGAAAAAAATTATAATACCAACTTCGTACCACTTCCGGTAAGTTTTTAGTATCAAAAACTTTAGACTTATGGACAAGACGGAAGTCGGATAAAGAAGATGTTTAGACAAGTGTCTTATATATATTCAATTATCATTATTGTCGTTCTTTAAGTTATTTCGATAAAAGTTGTATAGATTTCAAGTACGATTTTCCATCTTGCAATTATATCCAGAAAACGTTTACTTTCGTCAATCACTTCCGGTTAGTTTACACGTCGAGTTTACGATTTACTTGCGAAAAATTATCATCAATAACACGCTTACTCGTTTGCACGACAACAGAAAAAAAAGCAGTTTTTCGTTGGCCCAAATATATAAACCTCTAATGACCGCGAATCAGATTAGAAAAAGACAAATTGCATATAAAAACTGTACAAACAAAGCTCGACTCTGCTTGTAAAATTTGCATCAGAATCGTCACCTCCGTCGTTGGCCCCGCTGAATGCGCAGAGTCAAAACAGCGCAGTTGAAACGCTGTATTTCTTGCATACAGGAACAAGACCGTTAATCGCAGCGATCTCCGAGGGACATAAAGAGGATACGCAGGAAGAAAAAAGAAAGGAAGCTTCGCCGTGTAAAACACGCTTTTTCCCGTGGCGGTAATCGATATCCTCGGGTGTTTTTATTTTTATTTTGTCGATCGGGAAAAGAGGCGGGAGGCCGACGAGACGAACGTCTCGCGCCGGGCAGCAGCAGCGAAGGGCGGGAGGCGGAGGAGGGGGGGGACGAGTTCGAAGTGAGCGGCCATATTGGATAATCCGCAACGTCGTTGACGCCACCGACATTCGTAAGGTGTGCGCGAGAGAGCGAGTACGAGAATGTTTATGTGTCGCGCCGACGACGCACGGTGTGGTTGACTAGCGTGCTTAGTCGCAAATTCGTCGCGTTTAATAACGCAGTAACGTGCGTCGCTGATCGTCGAGCGTGTTGATGAGTACGGACAGTTCGAGCCCGAGTGACTGGCAATGCGTTGCTGAGAGAGAAGGCAAAAGTTTCGTCGACACGGTTCGGCGCGAACTGCTACGTTGCGGCGAGCCCGCTCCTGTGCCAATAGAAAAGCTCGTGTCGGGGCTCGCATCGAAAACGTCGACGCGGGCGCGCGGCCACGAGCCCGCAGAGGCTCGCGCGAACGAAATGTCAAGTCAGATATGCCTCAAGTGGAACAGCTTCCTTAACAACATTGCGACGAGCTTCGAGAGCCTGTGGGAGGAGGAGGGACTCGTCGATGTCACGCTCGCCAGCGACGGACAGTGCCTCACGGCCCACAAGGTTATACTCTCGGCTAGCAGTCCGTTCTTCAAAAAGGTCTTTCAGGTTAGTCCAGCCGTCGAACCAAATCTTGTACTCTCCGCTAGCAGAACCTTCTTCAAAAAGGTTTTTCAGCATAGTCCCGCGGTAGATCAAAATCTTACTCTGTTCACTGGCAGTCCGTTCTTAAAAAAGATCTTTGAGGATAGTTCCGCGATCGAACCAAATTTTACCCTGTTCACTAGCAGAACGTTCTTCAAAAAGGTCTTTCAGGTTAGTCCAGCCGTCGAACCAAATCTTAGTCTCCGCTAGCAGAACGTTCTTCAGGTCAATTCCGCGATCGATCCGAATTAACGTACTCTCTTCTTCTGCCGTAACTCTACGAATTATTGCGAGAACCGAACTTGAGGCCCGTCGAACTGTCGCTGCGAGTTTGTTGTTGTTTCTGTGTTGGACCGAGTCGCGGCCTCTCGACACGGGGCCGACCGAACATCGACGATTCTTACGTTCGGTTTCTTCGTGAATTTTCGAAAAGTCGATTTTTGGATTTGGATTTGAACAAAAAAAAAAAGAACATCAATTCAGACTTGAAAAATATGCTCGATAAAATAATTACTCGGAACTCCCTTTGTCCCTGTCCAGAATCCATAAAAGCCTTTTTTTTTATTGGTAGCGGAAGTGTTTTTTTTTTTTCTTTTTTTCCAATTAGAAACCGAACGTTGTTACAATGAATGGCGTTTGAGCAAAGACGGGCCAAGGTTGAGTGGACGATGAATTCAACGAGGATGTTTTTGGCTTTCAGACTAATCCGTGCCAGCATCCGGTGATAATACTGCAGGACGTGCACTTTAGCGAGCTGGAAGCGCTCCTGATATTTATCTACAAGGGTGAGGTCAACATAGAGCAAAAGAATTTGCCGGCGCTGCTGAAGGCTGCGGAGACTCTGCAGATAAGGGGACTGTCCGGCGGGGACATATTTGCCAAGGAGTCGTACAAGAGGCTCGTGGAACTCGAGAGTACGATAGACGAGGACGATGTCGCGCAGAACGAGCAGGACGAGGCGCCTAAGAAAAAGCAGAAAGTAACGAAAGCTCAGAACAATTCTATACTGGAGAAAGCTCTGACTCCGAGAGTCTCGGCACCGGATACCGCGAGCGAATCCTCGTGCAGCGATCTGTGTTCGAAAGATGACGACGGCACGAACAACGAAGCCAACACCGTTCCCAATCCCGTCTATCACAGGCTGGAGATGAAAGTGAGTCCTCGTTCGATTAGAAATCATTATAATGAATTCTTTTCCTCCGAATCAACGAGAAGATTCTATTTTTTTTAAATATTTGATACGAGGCATTTAATATATTTCTAAAAATGTGTCTGAATATAAATGAGAACATTATGTAAATTCTTTTTCTCTAAACTCGAAATTTTTTCGTTCATAACTCAGTGGAAATATAATTACGAATTGGAATCTAAACGGTTTTTTTAAAATTTTTGCAGATAGAGCCGTTCGAAGTGAAAGTGGAAGATATCCAGAAGCACGCCGAAGAGAAGGACGTGCTGCAGAGATTAGACACCGGACAACCGGACGAGATTCCAGGTCAGTGACGAAATTGTTTTAAAAATGTTATTAATTCTGTTCCTTTTACAATTTTCCGATCGTATCGCACCTCTTGTACGTTTAAAATTTCGTTCGTCCAATCATACGACACCCAGGACCCTTAAAAATGTGCACGGTCATGAAAAACACACACACACACACGAGAGAAATGAAAAACCACCCCGGGCGTCTCGAAGCCGATGCACAGCCGGTTTACGCTTGCCAGTTTTAGCTGATTAAGCTTTCTTTGGTATCCGAAATACGTGTTCGTAGCTTTTGGTCATGAATTTATTTTATTTTTGTTGTTAACTCGTAAGTTTCGCTCAGAGATCGTCTTTTGTCATTTTCGTCTCGAGTTCGTACACGGCACCTCCTCCTCCACTTGGTTCTTCATGCCTCACGAACGATCGATTATCGCCATTGAATTTTTACATAGTGCAAGGTATCGTTGTTATCATTCTCGTTGCAACTGTTGAAGAACGTTTAAAGAAATAATGATCTATTACATTGAGAAAAAATAGTCTGCGTGGATGTTTGTGCGAATGGGTAGATGCATGAATTTCTTTATTTACAAAGACGTAATTGTTTTATTGTTTTGTTCAACAACAAAACAATTAATTTTTTAGAACAAGTAATTTTTTGTATCCAATTTCTTTTTTATTATTTTTTTTTCCGACATATTCCCTATAATCTGAGGATTGTTCCGCGCTCTCAGCATCCACCTTTAATTACGAATGTTATTATTCTTTTTTAAACTCTTTGAAAAAGGATAATGCTATCGTTTGAACTTGTCGAAGAGTAAACACACAATTTTATTATATTTTCATATTTCATCATTGTTCAAGTGACTATCAACTGTTGAGAAACAAAAAAATCCGTTCCACAAATTAAATTCTTAATTTTTTTATTTTCGCTAATTGGATAATCATTTTTTAAATTTTATATCGCATAATCAAACGATTGTTCCACGCTCTCATCATACGCTTAATTGCGAATGTTATCAAAAATAAATTCTCCCAAATGCATAACGTTATCCTCTGGACTAGTCGAAGACGCAAATACGAAATTTTATTATATTTCCATATTTCATTATCGTTCAATGGTCCATACAAAAAAATGTCGAGAAAGAAAAAAAATCTATATAAAAAAAATCTTTTCCAGAAATACGATTCTTCATTCGTTATATCTTCGCCAATTTGGTGATATATTTTTTCAAATTCTATTACTATCTTGGTAGTCTTTCTTCTTTTCGACGCCTGCATGGATGTGATAGAAAAAAAAAAAAAAAAAAAAAAAAAACTAGATACGAGTAAACTGATGTAGCGATTGCGTTGACGTGTGTGGCAGGGTCTGGGAACAGCCCTGCTGAAGACATATCCGGTTTGTCTGGGTTATCCGGCCTATCTGGATTCTCGGACGCGAAGCAACTGGTATACGCTTATCAGCATCTACCTTACGCCGATCTACTGCCGAGTCCCGACATAATATCGAACTGGGCTTCGTCACGTCCCATGGATCATCTAGCCTGCGACCTCATGAAGATATTGTTTACCCCAGAGGAGAGAATATTGTGTAACGTTAATGGTAAAATGGGAAAGCAACAGTTCGACAGTAACAAGATACATCTTATAAGAGAAGTGCTGTTGCACTTTAGCGGCATTGTGCCGAACAGCGTCGAATGGGAGGAGGCGTGGAAGAACTGCGTTACGAAAATCGATACGAGCAATAGAGGCTTAAAGAGGTATCTGTTTCAGAGACGCTCGGTTTACACCCAATGACTAGGGCACTTCAGGTCAGGGGTTAAACGGGAACGTTTTCACTGGCTCGAATAATAGAAATGTGTATATATATGTATATCCTTATATATATATATATATATACATAGATATATACGAAGAAAACAAAGAGATCGATATGTGACGACTGTCGATCCGTGCGTTGCGTAAATAAAACCATTTTTCTTCTCGATCGGCGCTTCGCGCTTAAATTTGAATAAATGTATTATAGCTGAGGTGCGAAGAGAATTCAATATTTCACGAGAGGGGTAAAAAATTCGAACATGTCCCCATACGCTAGAATTTTTCGGATAATATGTGAGGAACGTTTTCACTGACTCGAATAATAGTTATATATACATAGATATACAGGAAGAAAAAGAAATCGATATATGACGATTATCGATCTGTGCGTTGCGAAACCAAAACCATTTTTTTCGTTCGGCGTTTTGCGCTTAAATTTAAAAAATTTAATATAGCTGAGGTGCGAAAGGAATCCAATATTTCACGACAGGGGATATGTTCGAATTTTTTTGGATATTATGTAAGGAACGAAGAAAAAAAAGATCGATAAATGACGATTACCGATCTGCGTTGCGAAAATAATTTTTTTTTTTCCATCGTCGCTTCGCGCTTAAATTTGAATAAATGTATTATAGCTGAGGGGCGAAGAGAATATTCAATATTTCACGAGAGGGAATACGTTCGAATTTTTCGGATATTATATATATATATATGTATATGTACGAACAAGTAACGCTGGAGCGAGAGAGGAATCTCGGTAGTACTCACGGATCGCAGGGTTTCAACCGTAGCAAAGAGGCTAACGTGTAATAGTCGATTGAAGATGATAATTTAAAATAATAAAAAAAAAGAAATTAAGAAAAAAAAAATGATGAAAATAATACAAAATAAACGTACTGTAGAGCGAGTTAGTCTAGGCGCGGTCGAGTTATTTATTACGCTTCCATTTGCTTTCGCAACGAGGCAAATGATTATTGTGAGCCTTCCGTGAGTTTCGTCACCGAACGACGCGAATACGAGCGCGATGTTTAGTTGAACAGTTTTTTTTTTCTTATAATTTTTATCTCTTCCCCAGGGTGGGAAGAGTCACGCAAAGCTGACGAAGGAACTTGGGTCGAGAAATTTAATCAACATTGTAATCTAAAAGTTTATTAAAAAATCAGACACTGCAAATCAAAGACTTGAACTCGAACTTGATTTTTTTTTTTTTTTTAGTCGAACGCAAATACAGAAAATTTGAATAAAAGCAACGAAGTTGTTGACTGAAGTTTGCGAATAATTTTGAATTGAATTTCCAGGCCGAAGTTTTTTTTTGCGACTTTGCACGGAAAGTAATTATCGTGCCGATAACTATAATCGTTGCTCGGTCGATAAGATTTTCCTCGAACGCAGCCGCGATAAAGAAAAAAGTAACGAAACATTCCTTCGTTCTCCATCGAGAATTCGTTTTAAACGCAAATTACTTTTATAAATCGTAAAATACACCCCAATAGTACAAGAATCGACGCGAGCGTCTCGCGTCCGAGTGGGAAGTCCACGATCTCACGCGCACGTTTATACACACGCATATTAACGCCGCGCGGAAACACAACTAATGAAAAATAAAAAAAAGGATAAAGCAAAAAAATAAAAGCACGCCTCTCGTCGAGCGAATCGCGGCGCGACTGACGGTCGCGAGAGACGCATTGGCTTCACGACGAGACTTTTAGTAAAATTGAAAAATAAAAAAAATAAAATAAAAAAAACAATGAAATTTAAGATAATAATAATGTGCTTGTAGATTATTTAAACGAGAACACGTCGACGCTTATCGAACGAGCGTGAAAATTTACCTACTAGAAAGTAGAGATGTACGATCCGATCGTAACTTGAACCCTTTTTGTGGCAACGAGAAACATCACGTTTCTCATTTCCGTGGAACAATTTGGTGGATCGTTAAGTGATAAAAAAAAATCGTATCTGTGAATATTTGCACGAGGTACGTACAGTGAAAAAAAAATAAATGTATATATTTATTGATTCCAAATCTTTGATAAAAGAAATCCACAAATTGCCACAAAAAGAGTGAAAAATAAACGAGGTAAGGTTGTCGAATTCACGATTGAATTATTTTCAAGAATATATTGTCTCGAGGAAAGAAAAGAAAGGGAAAAACAGACAAACGAGTAAATATACTATTGTAGACAAGACACACGACTGGTCGCAAAAATATATAAATATTTTACATTTTTAATCGTCTATTAATTACCCACCCATCCACTCGCGGTGAAAACAGGTGGTATTTTTTTTTTCTTCAATTTTTTCAGTCTCTCGAATGATTGCGGGTTCCTCGAGATCGACGGTAACGGTAATAGCGGAAGCGCGTAATATTTGCAGCCCTCGTCGCGACGACATAGCCGAGAGGGTAGAATTACCGGGCGATGTGGACGGAGCGAGAAGATCGTCGGCGAGCATCTCCGAGGAGCGTAACGACGAGGTCGAGTCGTTGGGCTTTCGATCGGAATGCAATCCAGGAATATCGCATCCAGCATTTCCGCCCTACGCCAGCAGCGGCAGTAACGAACTCTCCGAGGAATCCCAGGCGACGACAACGACCCAGGGAGGCCCGGCTTATCCTCCGTTTCCGTGCCCATTCTGCGACAGAGCTTACACCAGCTGGGGCTTTCGCAGAAGACACATCAAAGCCGTTCATACGATATCGCCGAGGCTCAACTGCAAGTGGTGCTTGCAGGTCTGTTTTTGGAAAGAAAAAAAAAAAATTAAGTTACTTCGCTGACTGTAACAAATAATTCGTACGTATTTTAATGTACCGGACTTTGGAAGTTTTAACGCAAAAGCCGGTGTATTAAAATTCATTTACAATCGTGATGAAAAATTGACGTTCAGTGTATTGGGAACATTGGAAATACTTTATTTTTAATCATTTACTTTAATTTTACTACAAAAGTTCTTTGATTTTTATAATTTAGTCTCTTTTTCAATGAAAAAGTATATTAATCTTTCATCACGATCTTGTACATTCAATTTAATGTACAATTTTCATGAAAAATGTATGGACATTTAGAGTTACATTTAAGTTAACTATTAAAAGTAAAGTATTAAAAAATATTAATACACCAGTTTGTGCATAAAAACTTCCGGTGCCGGTACATTAAATTCGACTTATTCGATGATAAAATATTTTTTACAGTACCAGAGATATTTTTATTTATTCAAGGGATATATTTTTTTTTTTTGGGAGAGATTTTGGTAGCTCAATTGCCATACGGTTTGTTCGAATAAACGCAACGAGTTACATAATAAATATTTTCAGGTGCTGCCGACTCACGCAGCCTGGAGGCGACACGTAATATCGGCCCATAACTTGTCGGCGAGCGACGCCCACAACGGCCTCCTGATCCTCGAGGAAGCTCACATGGTTCTCCAGATCGCTCATCCCACCCGACTCGACACGCTGGTCAACATAATCAAACAGAGCTCGCAGCAGAGCGGCGCGATGCGCGACTCCGATTCGCAGCCCGAATAGCGACTATTACCGGAAGTTCGAACTTCTATCGAGCCATTTTTTTTTTATTCACTCTTACCGAAAGGACCGATTCGACAATTAATTTTTTTGGGCTGTGAGATTCGATTTAGTAAGTAGTTCCTCTATAAATTTGCGCAGATAATTTCATTTTTTAAACCATATTTTCCTGTTATTCGAACACTTTCTCCCGCCCTTGCTCGAAGTGTCAATTCCTTTCTGTCATCAAAAACGATGCCCCTCTGGGCTCTAAGAAAGAGAGCTTAATAATATATTATTTTAATGCAATATCCAGCATCCAAGATGTAAAAGAAATGCATAAAATCTACGTTGAGATATTTCCTCTCAGCTCTAAGAGAGCTTCGTAATATATTTTTTAAATCTCACATCTGGCATCCAAGATGTAAAAAAAAATGCATAAACGCTACATCGCGATATTGCAGCACGGGCTTCGGATGGTTTAACTAATACTCAAAGTGCTGCGCATACGTTACTGTGATCGGTTGTTGGATGAAACAATATATTTTTATTTAAGTTTCAGAGTATTATATTGAAAACGAAATGCAATAAGAAGATCGTCATTATCGATGGCCAGTATATATTTTAACATGTAGTTTATATATATAAAATATATATGTCATGTTTTTTTTTTACAAAAAAATTATATGCGATTTTATTTACGAAAATAAATTTTTTATATAAAGACAGGCTGATGACGTTAAATGAATCCACTACAGTGTGCAATCATCCTTTATTTTTTATTTATAAGTTACAAAGTAACATAACGAATTCGTTGATGATTCATAAATTTTCTAATGACATTAGCTTTATCCTTTATAGTAATTAAATTCATATTTAATTTATCAATTAACAATCGTATTCGCGAGTTAAAATAAATACGAGGGCTCGACTAAGGCTGCCTATAGGGTGCGCTGTAATAGGTATCCGGTTCTCGGGTCATCCGGCGACGATGAACAACGGCGTTTCCGACGACAATTCTCGCTTCTCAAATACATGCGTCGAAACACCGTTGTCCACAATGCCGCGGATGTCGCGATTTTTTTTATTTTATCTGTCTGGAGGGATTGGCAAGCTTCGCGAACGACCGAAATTTTGTCCTTGACTCCGATTCTAATTTTCCGAATCTTCAAAAAAATTGCAAATAATTCCTTCCAGTTTTCGTCGCTTTTCGAAACATGTTTTTTATTTATTTTTATTTATAGCCTGAAACACAAAATTTTCGTATTCTCGCACAATTAGCAGCTTAAACTTGCAGAAAATTGCATATAAAAATTTCGAAGAATAATTCAACCGATCTTCGATTCATTTTTTTTGTTTTTGGGTGGTCTTTCGCGAAGGTGAATTTTGTTAAAGCACCGTACAATTCAGACCTGTCGCACCGTCAAACTCGGCTGGACGACACATTTTTCGATGTAAAAATTAATATGCATCGTGAACGTTTGGATTAATGTCGCTTAACGTTGGTAGTTTAGGCAGTTATGATTGCGTCTCGCGTCCTTCTGCGTTCCGTCACGACATCGCGCAAAGCCGATAGATCAGTCAACCATCCCACGGTCCGAAGAATGTCGTAAATTCGGTCGCAGCACCGAGTGTAGTCGGGAAACGACCGTAATTTTTACGCGAGACGGTTGACCTTCGCTATGTCGACTCTTCTTCATTTTCTTTTTTCTCTTCTCTTTACCATTAATCAAGCGAACCCCGATACCGTTAAATCTACGTGGGTCATTTTTTTTGTTTCCATTCACAAATCGTGCACGTAACCGTGCACCGTTATGCCCGGTGCGATCTCGACGTGGGCCATTTTGGGACCATCCACGGGTTCACCGCCCCACGCACCCTCGCGGCCGTATTTCTCCGACATCCTGACCATCTCGTTGGGACTCCACTCCGGCGAGTCCACCTCAGGGCGACTACCGCCGCTCTTGTAGACGACGTTCGGCTCGTAGAGATCCTCGCGGCTCGATGCACGATAGCCCGACGACGTCCTCGGGGGCGGTGGCGAGGCCGCACCACCTCCGTAACTGTCGTAGATCTGGTTGCGCTTCATCGAGGCGCGGGGATGATTCGTTTTTCTCAACATCGCCTGTGTAATTAAATGCATTTGTTAGATTTATTGCCTTACACGTAAACAATGATTTATAACCATTGCGGAGATTGATTATAAGTCATTATAGATTTTTGCGGTAGGAGGTTTGAATTTCATGCCCGTAGAGGTTAGGTTAAGTGGGGGGAAGGTGAGATCGAGAATCGATACATATCGACTGGAGAACGGCCAATCAGAATTATGGAAAAGCGGCTCAGACGCTTCGGAACGTTTGCGGGGAAGATTATTTTTTTTCAACATCTGTCTGTTACTTTAATTACATTCATTCAATGTATTGCGTTACATGTAAGCAATGATAAATGTAATGATGTATAACCATTGCAGAGATTGATTCTAAGTCCTTATAGTATTTTGTAACAGATTTTTGCGGTAGAAGGTTTGAATTTCATGCCCGTAGAGGTTAGGTTGAGTGGGGGAAGGTGAGATCGAGAATCGATACATATCGAATGGAGAACGGCCAATCAGAATGATGGAAAAGCGGCTCAGACGCTTCGGAACGTTTGCGGGGATGATTAGTTTTTCTCAACATCTGTCTGTTACTTTAATTACATTCATTCAATTTATTGCGTTACATGTAAGCAATGATAAATGTAATGATGTATAACCATTGCAGAGATTGATTCTAAGTCCTTATAGTATTTTGTAACAGATTTTTGCGATAGGTGGTTTGAATTTCGCGCCCTTAGAGGTTAGGTTAAGTGGGGGGAAGGTGAGATCGAGAATCGATATATATCGAATGGAGAACGGCCAATCAGAATGATGGAAAAGCGGCTCGGTTGCTTCGAAACGTTTTACCGAATGGCTTATAATACTGTGTTGAGTTTTTTTTCGATTTTGTACCTGGAAATTGAAGGGTGGGTCGTCCTCCTCCTCGACGTTGCTACTCCTGCGTCCCATTCTTTGCATTTCTTGAATCGGGTTTACCCTGTTAATCATGAACATCGATAAAACTTGTGTGTTTATCTGTTTCCATCGGTACACTTCCGGCTTTCCAAAATCATTTTCTTTACGGTTTTCATAGCATATCGAATGGATTTCGAAACTAGGAAATTCCACTTCACAAGTGTGTGTATATTTAGATTTCCTGTGATGCTTCAATCCATGCTTACCGGTTGCCATTCGACGGTTGTCTGTTAGTTCTGTCCTCGAATTCCCAATCGTTGTCGGTGTTCCTGCTCGTGCCCTCAAAATTATTACTGTTGTAGGCCCGGCTTGGTCCCTGCATTACGGTCGGTATCGGGGGTGGTGGAACTTTCTTCTTGGAACGTACGGAGCCCGTATTGTCGAAATTATTCTGAAATAATCCCAAAGTGCAATTCCTCAGAGATTCTTCAGAAAAATCAAACTACACCCCATCATACATATTTAAAAAATAATAATCAATAAAATAAATATAAAAACCACCGTTCATGATTTGAGGAATTCTTTACTATCTTAACTATTTCTTTGCTTCTTTACGTTTTTTTTACGAAAACAAAAAAACTCCCGGTAGAAAAAATTAATTTGACTCACTGAGCGAGGTTTATGAGCGTTGGAAGACGACGGTAGTTGATTACGGCTGCTGGGTGTAGGTTGATAACCGGAAGTTGGCTTGGATCTTGGCGCCTCTTCCGGCGGGCATTGCACTGGGACATTGGGGTCCCTGGAAAACGGAGTGTTGATCAGACTTTGGCCTCCGCTGACCGCCGGTTGAGCTACCCGATGCGGCGAGTTCGTCGTTTGCACTTCGACGTCTGCAAATTAAAGGTTAAACGGCAGCTGAAGATGCGGATGCTCTATATGAATGATACACTCGGTCTGTCTTTCCCTCTTCTTCGTATTCAATATTTTCTCTCTCACATGGAATATTATTGTTATTATTATTTGATGAATCTTCAAACCTTGGAAGTATGATTCTGCAAATTTGGGCCAAAAATCTGTTTCAAATTTGCTAATTAAAAAAAATTAGATATATGTATAAAAAATCAAATTAAAAAAATGTGTCCTGACGGAAAATTTTTTTGTCGCGGGTTTGGATCAACGCGAATGCTCTTATCGCGCTCTCGAGAGATTAAATTCCTCTCGTAACGCAGTGTCACGAGATTTTATTGCCTCGGGCAACAAAATCAACGAAAAAATTTGTTACGCTTCGGGTCGCACCTCTCGTGTGAACGTTGGCGTTGGCCCAAGGTACCGTTTGTCTCCTTAACGGCGCGTCCCAGGCCTCGTGTTCGTCGTCAGACGCCGAGGATGTCATGGATCTGTAGAACGTATTCTCAGATGTAACGAAAAAAAAAAAATTCCCGCATTATTCTTTTTCTCCAAATCAGTACCGATTAAAATTTTTTGATTTTTCTATTTTATCTTTCTCTTTGCGGACGGCACAAAAAGCACAGAGAAAAAAATCGCGAACACACAGTAGGGAATATAAAAGACATTTTCTTTTTAACAAAAAAAAAAAAATGTAAGAAAATTCGAAATTTTCTTCGACGCGGTTTTCACGGTTTTTTCAAAAACTCGCTCGAGACTGACGGCACAAAAGCACAGACGAAAAGCGCGAATACACAGTAGGGAAGATAAAATACATTTAAAAAAAAAATAATTTCGAAATTTTCTTCGTGGCGATTTTCACATTTTCTTCAAAATTCGTTCGTGAACTTTAAGGGCTGTTTGGAAGTTTGATTTTGGGTCGGGACACTGACGACGCAAAAAGCACAGAGAATAATCGCGAACCCACAGTAGGGAGCATAAAATATATATGAAAAAAAACACAATTTTCTTCGAGGTGTTTTTCACTTTTTCTTCAAAATTCGTTCGTGAAGTTTAAGGGCTGGTTGGAAGTTTGATTGTTTGGACGTAAAACTACGAAATGAGTTAGATGATTTATGGATTTTTCGTGATGTATGATTCGAAAAAGACAAGCGAAGCAATTAAAAAAAAAAAAAAAATTATTACGTTTAAGAAAATGTAAATTCAATTTTGGTCTCACTCGGTTCTTCTCTTTGATTTTGCCTTCGACGGGTCGTTCATGTACGTGGTGTCAAAGTACGGTAGTTCCTGGCGAAAGTCGAACGGTAGCTTGTGTACTTGGGGAGGTATCGACTGGCCTAGATAAGCTGTTTTTTTCATTCCCGGATCAATTTTCTCGAGCGGCACGCGCTCAATCGTCGTCTGCAACTTCGCAGCTAACGATTGATTGAACAGATGGACCTGCATTAAAAAATAAATAATAATAATCCAAATGCATTTTTTTAAAAATTCAATAAAGAACTTCTCAAAAAGATCGCTCACTTGCTGCGAAAATTGCACGAGGTCTTGATAACGGGCTGCACGGTACCGTAGGAGGACTTGAAACATGCTCTTCGATCTCCATTTGCTGCTGTAAAACTTCATAAAGTCCTTCGTCTCCTGATCCATCTCGCCCCTCAACGTCGGGCCCACTTCCTTTCTCACAGCATGACCCCTGTACGCTGTTTTTTTGTTTCACAAGAAAAGAAAATAATAATTCAATTTAAGATTAAATCGACTTAAATGCTTGAGTCTCTTTAATAGACGATGAAATAGATTAATTTTTCCTTATAAAATAGTAATAAGAGGATAGTATAGTACTTTCTGTAACAAATGTATGAGAAGTGTTACTTCCGTGCCTGCCGAGGGTGCCATAAGAACTAATCTCTTACTTCTCACCCGCGAAAGCGTGCGAGAAAGTAAATTTGCGTGCGAAAAGTAAAATCCAGCCGATGTTGGTATGCTCCGTGTATGTGCAGTACGTCCCACTCTAAAGCGGCATGAGAATTAATCTCTTACTCCTCACCCGCGAGAGCGTGCGAGAAAGTAAATTTGCGTGCGAGAAGTAAAATCGGGCCGATGTTCGCACGCGCCGTGTATTTATAGTACGTCTTGCTGTAAAGCGCCCCTTTCGCCATTCTCGGCAGACACGAGAAGTAGTATTTCTCATGCACACGTGACAAAAAAATATGTACACTTGTCCGGCGCCATTGTGTGTACAAGTTTTGTTATTTTAGTGAAAATTAAAAAAATCTATCTACCGGCTCCGTACGATCGATAGAATAAAACGCTCTTTCTTTAAGTTCTGGCGGTAGCAATTTTGTTTCTTGTTCGGCGTCGACCCTACCTTTCTGTATCATCACGGCAGCCTGATCCTCGGACATTTCCTGAGTCGGAGTCCTCATCAACGACGCTTTCTTTACTGAAAAAATGTCCGTTAATGTCCGGAAAAATCGCGAACGAGTGAGCCGTTGAGAAAAAGAAAATCAACTCGTGAAAAAAATATAAAAATAAAATGAGTTATCGAATAGCGAGTTCTACGAAAAAACGAGGGCCTACCGTTACCTACCAAGTTCCTTCTTCACTTTGATGGCCTTCGTCGTCTTCGTCGCTTTTCTCGCCAGGAAGGCCCTCAGCATGCACTGCACCTTCACGATCTTCTTCACCTGAGTCTCGTACAGACGCGAGAGATACTCCTCGTTGTAATATTTCAGGAACACTTTTGTTTTTCCGATTATCCAACCCTCCATCTTCAATCTTATCAGCAAAAGGCGACAATTGTCCTTTGTCATCTCGACGTTCTCGTCGAAGTCGAACGCCAAAAATTTGTACCTAGAAATTAATTAATAATTAATAATTAATAATTAATAATTAATAATTAATAATTAATAATTAATAATTAATAATTAATAATTAATAATTAATAATTAATAATTAATAATTAATAATTAATAATTAATAATTAATAATTAATAATTAATAATTAATAATTAATAATTAATAATTAATAATTAATAATTAATAATTAATAATTAATAATTAATAATTAATAATTAATAATTAATAATTAATAATTAATAATTAATAATTAATAATTAATAATTAATAATTAATAATTAATAATTAATAATTAATAATTAATAATTAATAATTAATAATTAATTGAAGTTTTTGTTTACGAGCTAGAATTATTTAAAAAGTTGGCCGTCCGGTACCTTCGCAGAAATTCCTGAAACGGTATTCTGTGTGGATATCCGCGCTGTCGCGCCTTCGCGGTGTCGAGAATAGCGAGCGCTCTGATCTGCTGTCGGACCACCTCGCGATAAAATCCCCTCGGACTCCTCTCGAGATCGGCTCTCACGCACCTGACGAAATGGGTGCCACCGCTACCACTGCCGACCGACAAATTCTTCAGGATCTCGAGACTCGTCGATCGGAATATTGCAGCGCAAGTTCTCATCTTTCGGGTCTGAGAGTATTGTCCGCGCGACGCTGTGTTGTACTTCTGTCGATTTTATTGTAAAATAAAAAATGAAAATATTTCAAGATTTAAAGACGATAAAAAAATATTAATGTTTGAAGATTTAAAGATTTTAAAAAATTCATATTTGAAGACTTAAAGACGATAAAAATAAAATGAATATTTGAAGGTGTAAAGAGACGATAAAAAAATAAAAAATTTGAAGATCTAAGGACGATAAAAAAATGAACATTTGATGATTTAAAGACGATGGAAAGAAAATGGATATTTGAAGATTTAAAGACGACAAAAAAACATTAATATTTGAAGATTCGAAGGCAATGAAAAAAACAGTTCCATGTCTCTTCGACATCAAGATGTTTGTCTTGCCATTGAATTTCCGTTCCTCCTCGCGAAATCGCACGGCTTACCCTAACTTTCTGTGTTTCCTGCATCAGACATCCCCACTTGCTCTTAACACTTTTCTTCTCAACGACTTTTGGCTCCTCGACGACTATCGTCAAATTGCCGGATTTCGTAAGTTTATTGACGAACATCGATTTCACAGCCTCCGATGACGATAGTCGGAAAGTCTCGATCATTTCCGGTGGGACGAAGTCCCGATTCTTCTCGGCTATCTCGCTCGCGTCGTAGATCAATTTTCCCGTGTAATGAGCGACGGTGAACTCGTGAGTGCCCACGGGTTTCACGTGGACGTTCTTGCCCCACTGGTTGATCCTCTCCAGGATAAACTGGGCGTCCCGAGACTGTCTCGATGCGTCGTCTATGAGAAGGAAGAGACCGTCGTTCCTCCCCATGAGCTGATCTATCGCTGCCTTGTTGTCGTAGAAGTGAAGCTGCTGCACCGGAATTTCTTCCTCCTCTTGCTCTTGCTGACGAAAAAAAAAACAATATTAAATAAATTAATTCGATCAATTTTTACGGTACGATTATAATTATAAAAAAAAAATAACCCCCCGAAAATCAGACATGGACGAACATTAAAAAAAAATATATAAACAAAAATGGATCAATTTTTACCGTACGATTAATTTTTTTTTTTTTTATTTAACCACCGAAGACCAGACACGGACAAAAAGATTTAAAAAAAAAAATTAAATTAAGTTCGATTAAATTTTACCGCACGATTAAGAATTACAAAAAAATGTTTGTGTAAAATGGTGCTTGTAATTGGCAAACTATTGGCCACATCGGCGTGAGGCCTTGACATTCATGTCAGTCACATCCTGTCGTATCGATTTCACTACAAACACGCCGCAAAATATTCATTTTCGGCTGAGCAATGTGCCGATGAAGATCAGAGTGCGGAAGAGTACGCGAGGTTTTCCGGGGTTCGCGCAGTTTGGAATTTATTTTATTTTCCTCGCTAACCATTTCCCAGGCGAATATCCGCTGATTGTAATGACACTGCAACTGCTCGTTCATCGTGTTGACGAAGAGCTGCTCGATTCTGTTGACGACGAAGCACTCGAAGCCGAACAGATCGAAGACGCTTATGCTGAACTTGTCGCCGCTACGATAAAAAAAATATCCCAATAAAGTGAACAATTTTTATTTGCCAATTAAAAATTTTTGTTTAAAAAAATAAAAATAAAAATATAACAAACTTACAAAAGTGTCCGGGTGACTGTGAGCTTCTCGTTAACGTGATTGACGAGCCAATCGACCAGCCTCTGATAGATCGTGTTCGCCAGAACGTCCCGAGCTTCTCTCGCCTCCTCGCAAGTGTGTCTTCGACGCACAGCCGCTCCTTTTTTTATGACGCAGTAGTTGGTCAGAGCCCAGGTGAATTTTTTTGGATCCAGGCCCAAGTGCTCCGCGACTAAGATCGACCAGAAAAATTGAAGAATTAAAAAATTAACGTATTCAAATTTTATTACGAAAAAAAAAAAAAATTATTTTGAAATTTTTTTTATTAAACTTTTTTTTTTTACCACTATTGGCAAGTTGGGTGTTCTGTACTTCGGCCTCGCCGTTGTTACCCTCGCCGAATCTGACGTCGCCGAGTATGAGAATAGCGGCCAGAGTCTTCCAGATTACTTCCTGATGCTCCTCCATTTCCATGAGTTTGAGAGTTTCCTTCAATTCGTCGAATTTCAGACTGTTACCGGCCGGATCGTTTCGCACCTTGAACGAACGCTTGTTACCGGTGCTCTTGTCACCGATCCTCAGGTAACGATACTTTCGGCCCGGCGACAGCGAGTACCGGTCCAATCTGTTCGTCGCCTCGAGGCCGTCGTAGAAGTAGTAGAAAATGTGGAAGTTCGACTGATTTCTGTAAACGACCAATAATGTAATTAATATAGCGAAAAAAAAACATTTTTTTGTCCATGTCTCGAGGTGGTCAAAGAATATATTTTTATTTCAGCGGCGATTAAAAATTTACAATTTTTACGCAAGATTTTATTATTATTCAATTAAATAATGACTTCCTAAGTAGTACAAGCACAGTGCGGTCGGACGGCGGGGCGCCCGCGCTTATGCAACCATTTATACAGCCGCTGATCTCCGGCTGCTCAAACTCGGGTGCATTCAACGAACACCCCGTGAAATATTTTTCTCTTGTTGACTGAACATATTCGTTAAATAACAGTTAACAATATTTTTAACAAAAAAAAAAAGTTAGAATGAACGTGAATGAAAATTCTGGACGTTTGAGCCGATAAATGTTTATTACATTGACGAACTTTTTTTTTGTTGCCGTGTAGAAAATAAAAATAAACTGACCTATCTCTCGTGGAAACTCGCCACTTTTCGAGCTGATAGAGCCAAAAAATAGCCCCGGAGGCTTTGCCGGTAGAGCCAAAAGTAGTTTGTATCTGAAGCACGCATCTCGTCGAATTTGGATTTAGAGGCGTCGCGGCGTGACAGAACGTGTGAATCAGCTGTATGGCTTTCATGAGTCTCGCACCTGTGTCCTGCAGACTCTGAAATTAAACATTTCTTAAACATTATTTTCGTGCTTTTCGTTAATAATTCAATGTTCATGATAATTTTTTTTTTCCAAGTCATTCTTCACTGCACTGTTCAAAAAAATTGCAAATTTAATATTCCGGATGTACCGGACTGAACGATTTTTATGCGAAAACTGGTACATTAAATATAATATACAATTGTTATGAAAAATTAATGGACTTTCAGGGTGAAATTAAAGTAAAGTATTTCTAAAGTTTTTAATATACTGTACGTTAATTATTCATCACAATTGTACGTGAAATATAAAAATATCAGCATCTGCATAAAAACTTTCAGTACCAGTGGATTAAATTTCACACGATTTTTTTTCGACAGTTCGCCCACCTTGCCGAGGTACATTAGATGCTTTATAACGTGCATCGCGTTCGCAGTTTTTCCCGAGTAACTTTCACCGGCGAACAAAATGTGTTGAGGCTCCTCGTTGTGAAAAGCGTCCTGAAAAGCACTGTCGCCGACCGAATAGATGTGCGGCGCGTTGTCCGACCTCGATTTGCACTGGTATTTTGCGTGAGACTAAAAAAAGTAATTAAAAAGAAGTTTAAAAAAAAATCGAAAATACACAAAATTATTAAAAAGAAATTTTACCTTAAAAAAAAAAGCATAGATATTTTCTTGACTTTTTTTTTTTGTGAAAAAAGAAGATTGTTGGAAATTGAACAATCGGTTAAAATTAAGAGCTCACGTGCGGCCCGTAGACGTCTTGAATCTCGTTGGGATTGAGTATCAACAAAACGTCGCCGATGTAAGTGTGAAAAAATCCCTGTCGCAGTCTGGCATGCAATTCGTCGAGAACAGTGTCCTCGGTCAGATTTTCCAAAGCCGCCAGGTCTTCCGTGAACATCGGCTCAGGCGGATCCGTGTGATTCGTCTGGAAGAATTTTCAGAACATTTTTTTTTTTTTCATTATTTTTCGAAGACCCCAACTTTTTTTTCCACAACTAAAATTTTTACAGATTTACGCGAATAACGATTTTGGGAATATCGAAGTTAAATCTAAATTTTCAAGATTAAGTTATCACGCACTTTGAGATATCCTTTTCGAACAATGACTTCCGGCTTGCGGCCCAGCTTGCCCTTCTCGCCGACGTTCAGCGCCAGTGCTTTGATCTCTTGCGTCAACTATTGAAGACAATTCGTTTTTTATAACATTTTTCCATTGATATGATTGTCGATTATTTTTCAGCCACAGAAGTTAGCAACGTTGCTCCAACGAAATTATTGACAGCTGTCACGTTTCGCAGAAAGTTGCTTTCTGTATAATAATATAATGTAATGTTATATAATAACGTAAATATTTGTAATAATAATAATTATAGATAAAATAATAATAATATTGCAGAATACATTTTTATCATTTCGGCGGAAAATAAGCTGTTTGAGAAAAGTGACAGTTGTCAATGAAACCATTAGAGCAACGTTGCTAACTTCCATGCCATTTATTTAAAAAAAAAAAAAAAAAAAAAAAAAAAAAAAGTAAAAATCTCACAGGGTAATCATTTTCCGGAAGTTCCGACAGAAACGGATGTTCGAGGATTTCCGCCATGAACGGTCTGTTATCGGGATTTTTCTCCAAACACCTGGAGTAAAAATTGTTAAAATTTTTTTGTTAACTAAAAAGATTTAAGAAATTCTATTGATTAACGAATCGAATGAAAATGTTGTATCTTACTCGGCAATGAAGTCGTTGAAGTTCTGGGACCAGTTCGCCGGCCTATAGAGACCCGGCGGTGGATTTCTGACGATCTGAAAAAGCGCCCTGGTAGGATGCATGTCCTGAAAGGGTGGTTTTCCGTCGGCAAGCTCGATAGCCGTGATTCCGACCGCCCAGACGTCCGCGCGACTTCCGTAACCGACTTCCGGTTCGGCTTTGCTCATAACGACTTCCGGCGCCATCCAGCACGGCGAACCTATGCAGGTTTTCCGCTTCCCCATCTCGCCCTTTATCATTCTCGTCAGCCCGAAATCCACGAGTTTCACCTCCCCCTCTTTCGTCAGCAGAATATTCGCCCCTTGCACGTCGCGATGAATCACGTTGTTCTCGTGCAGGTGAACCAAAGCCTTTCGAGAAGAAAAAAAAATACCAATAACAATAAACAATAAAAACTATTTTTTTTAAAACGACAATAAAACAATTAAAAATGTATAAATATGTGTTTGAAAAATTCTTCAACTTCCGGTTTATACAAAATAAGAAATTGAGTTACTTTTCTGTGACGAAAAAGCAAAAGCGGAGCAGAAAATATTATCTCTCGAAGATTCCCTAACGACACGACACCTCGGCCTGCTTTATTTTGTTTTTCCGATAGAAAATTGACATTTTTGCCTCGATCGTTTCGCACAATAATAAAAAAATGACAATAAATAAACAGACGACAATAACACAATTTTAAAGGTATAAAATATGTTCGTAACATTCTGTATCTCGCGGTTTATGCAAAATAAAAATTTGAGTTGCATTTCCGTCACAAAAAAAATTTCTCGGCCTGGTTAATTCGTTTTTCGATCAAAAATAAAAATGTTGATATCGTTACAACTGAAACAATAAATAAACAAACGACGATAAAACAGTTTAAAATTTATTTTAAAAAGTTCAAAGAACTCTTTGAATTTCGGTTCATACAAAATAAAAATTTGAGTTAAATGTCCATCACAAAAAAAAAAAAAAAAAAAAAAATGTCCACAAAAAAGATCGCTCGAGGATTCGCTAAGGGCAGGCTCTGCCTGCTTTATGTTGTTTTCCGATCGAAAATTGAATTTTTCATCTCGGAACTTGTCGCGGGAACTTTGGATGGGATCGATGAGGTGGACGACGCAGCGAGATCGATTTATCTCCGCGGAGGTTTCAGATCTCCGATGCGTAATGACGCACCGGAGTGTACGAAGCGGAGAACTCGTCTCTTTCCCGTCGTATAGTATAGCATTTATTTAGCGTGTAATTTGCCGGCATTAAACGTCAGCGTGGCCTGATTTACCGCGAGAGTGACCGTGGACGACGAATCGCTACCGGGCCCGTGAAACACGTATACCTCGCTCGTACGATCTTTTAACCGGGTGTATATGCCCAGAGGAGAAATAGCAGTTATATAGAGTATAGTATAGTGCGGTTCGCGGGTCGAAGGAGGGCCCGGAGGGCATGGGACTCGCTCCGCGAGACCCCCAAAGGCAAGTCACTAATGATTTAGTGACAAACTGCCGGGGCCGTAAATACGAAATAGCGCGAACCTTCCGTGTCATGCATGAATCGCTCCGTATCGAATCGGCCATCGATTCTTCGTCCAATTATATTGCAAAATCGAATTAGTTCTAAATTAAAAAAAAAAAAAAATGTTTCCACAGATAACTTTGGAAGAAATGTCATCGAGAAACGCACTAAAGAAACTTCGTTCTGTGCATTTAAAAAAATATTTTTGAAAATTCTATGGGCCATAAATACGAAATAGATTTTTAAAATATTTTAAAAAATCTTTGGACCGTAAATACGAAATAGATTTTTAAAACATTTTTAAAAATCTATGGGCCGTAAATACGAAATAGCTCGAACCTTACGAGTAAATACGAAATAGCGCGAACCTTCCGTGTCATGCATGAATCGCTCCGTATCGAATCGGCCATCGATTCTTCGTCCAATTATATTGCAAAATCGAATTAGTTCTAAATTTAAAAAAAAAAATGTTTCCACAGATAACTTTGGAAGAAATATCATCGAGACACGCACTAAAGAAACTTCGTTCTATGCATTAAAAAAAATATTTTTGAAAATTCTATGGGCCGTAAATACGAAACAGCTCGAACCTTACGTGTCATACATGAACCGTTCCGTATCGAATCGGCCATCGATTGTACGTTTTGTTCCTTCATTGGAAAATCGAAAAAGTCGTAAACGGCCAAAAAAAGCCTTGATTTTATTTCACGCAAAAGGGCTTGATGTGGTCTTCAAATAACGCCATACACCTTTCTTCAAACCTACGTATGGATTTCGAACTTAGAAAAAAATAATGTTTAAGTAATTCCTTTTTTCAAAATGAAAATAAATAAAAAATGTAATAAAGTGTCGCTATTCATAAAAATCCATAACTACCTTCGTTTTGGGAGTTCGGATAAAAGGGTCGGCTGGGTGCGGAATGTCTCGTGTATGTGTGAATTGAAGTGCCGCGCGCATGCGCAAGCGCACACGCGTGCAGGACATGTACCGTATATCGTTTTGCCTTCTCGAGGGACTTCACGGCTAAGAATGCAGCTCCATTATGAGTATACGCGTTCTTTCACCATCAGGGATTGCTGTATAGGCAATATAATATACATGTAAAAAAAAAAAAAAAAAAATTACACTCTTATATTACGCACGCGAGGACACACGCATGGACCAGGTGCTGCGTCCACCTCTCATGTTCACCGAACCGCTTATATTTCTCTTGCCCAATTTTTTTTAATATTATTTTTTTACTTTTTTTTTACATAAATTCTTGTTTAATGCCCGGGAGAAGTAGCGATATCAAGCTCTCGTTGGACTGCGCTGTACACTTTATGAAGAATAATTGACTCGTGCTCGAGAATTTTATGAAGTTCATTTATCCGATCGGGCCATAAAATGTGATAGAGAAAGAATGTTGTTAATTGGTTTATTTTTAATATTATTAAATTTTTTAGTAATTTTTTTTTTTATGAGAATGTAAAACGTCAGTGCGACGAATTCCGATCGCGAAACTCTCGGGAGGGTTGAAGAGCGCTGGTTTCATTTTATTTTATTTTATATTCTTTTTAAAATTATGGGCGTGTGGGTGAGCTCAGGGCCGCGAGTGCAGGGCACAGGTGACGGTAATAACACACATTAAAGGCCGTTTCACGAGCCGTGACAGACGACTCGGCTCGGATACACTTGCCGCTCGACCTGTTTCGTGTTATTGTTTAATCTCGCGACGAGCCTCGAACAACCATCCGGATAGCCAAAAAGTTCAGTTAACATTTTTTATTTTAATCATTTTTTTGTTTCCTCGAAAAAAAAAAACAATATTTAGCGTAACGATTCTCCATTTTTTAAATAACGAATATATTTTATTTATGTACTCATTTGTTCGTTTGTTCGTTTGTTCGTTTGTTCGTTTGTTTACTTGAAAAACTTTAACGAATTTTAAGTTTAATTTGAAATGAAAATTTGATTTGCTATTATTTAGCCGGCGTTGTGTTACGAGTTGCGGGGTGGAGGAATTCGTTATTGCGATGCGCAATGAAACATGAAAGCGCAATGAACCTCGTTCACCGTGGCCGCGAAACAAAGGCCGCGGCTCGGCTACCGTAGCCCCCGTCTCTGTCCGCTTCATCCTCATTCTCTTAGCCCGGGACATACCATCGGCCACAATTATGTTATAATAACGTGGCTTGGACGTCGGGGCGCGCAGTCGTTGCTACCAGCGAACGGCGACTGCAGCTTCCACGGAACGAGACGAAGCGGGCGAAGATTTCTCTCGCGGAGCGAGAGCGATTCACCGCGAGAGCAAAGGGAACAATCCAACCGCACCCCGCTGGTATTTATTGCCTGAGATATTATATACCTACGAAGCAAGGCCATCAGACATTCCTGCGAATTTGCCCCGAGACCGTCAGCCCGCAAGCCCTTTTGCTTTACATTCGACATGCTCTATTCTCTTCCTTCAAGGATATTTTTTTTTATCATCGAAGCTTCGGTTGCGTCTTTGAAGTGATTAAAAAAATATATATTTTTCCCAAGATAATGGCGGGATTGCTTTAATTTTTGAATAAATTAATTGTGTTAATTGGAATTAATCGGAATTAATCGGAATTTATTGGAATTTGTTGGAATTTGTTGGAATTTGTTGGAATTTATTGGAATTTATTGGAATTTGTTGGAATTTGTTGGAATTTATTGGAATTTATTGGAATTTATTGGAATTTATTGGAATTTGTTGGAATTTATTGGAATTTATTGGAATCAATTGGAATCAATTGTAATTAATTGAAATAATAAATTAGTTAAGGATAGCTGATCGGAAAATGTTAATTTTCGCTTTTTGTAGAAAGAAAGACAGAAAAAATCATTTTTATGATTTCATTACTATACTTTGGACGTTTAAAAATGGATGTGAGAAGAATTTTCGAGATTTTTTTTATTTAGAATTTTTAGATTTTTTTTTTGTGTCTCACCTTGATTACTTCCTTGAGTATGTAGGCGATGTGTTCCTCCCGCATTTTCTTGTCGGAGGCGACGAGGCCTCGGACCATATCCATCACCGGTCCACCGTCGCATAGCTGAAAAAAATAAATATATGTATATATTTATATGCGACTAATGGTGTGGAATTTTATTTTTCATCTGTTGCGCGACTGTATCAGTTCTTTATTAACTTATACCATCAGCGCTCGCGATACCTCGCGGTGTGCAATGTCGAGCGATATAATAGAAATGCCACTCGTAATTGCGGAAGTAATTTCTGAAACTTCTTAACCGAGGACGGGATTAAAATTGAATCGTGGTCGCACGATTTTTTTTCTTATTCTTTTTCTTTTTCTTCAAGATCCCCCGGCTGTTAGCCCGGGTCGCGCGAGCTCGGGGCCTTGCGGTTTCTTCGCTGCGAAGAAACGTGCGAAACTCTTTGCTCCATGCATTTTTTTTTTTTCTTAACTCTCCATGTACAAATTTATAATTCCCTTCATATATACACCGTACCTTTCGAAAGCGTCGATGAAAAATTATCAAAATTTTTTTTCAAGACTGAACAATTTTTTTCTTGTATCGTTTCAAATTTTTCCCGCCTTTTATTGACGCTCGACACTTGAAAAAATGAAAGGGTTAAAAATAAACAAAAAGGGTTTTAAAAAAATTGCAAAAATACTGCAATTCAGTGCAAAGCTGCATCCAATGAAACTTCTGTTTTATTGCTTCGATTTCCCTCCCCCTTTTATTACTGCTCGACACTTGGAAAGTCAAAGGATTGAACGCAGATAAAAAGGGTTTAAAAAAAAATATTTAAAAAACAGGAATTCAGTGTAGTATTTTTTTCATTATTTCCTCTTTCATTAATGCTCGGCGCTTTTATATTAAAAGGATTAAAAATAGATGGGGTTAAAAATGGGGTTAAAAAAAATCGAATAAAAATACTGTAATTCATTACAATATTATTTTTTTTCTCGATTTTCTCTTTTATTAATGGCCGACACTTCGATATTCAGAGGATAAAAAATGGATTAAAAAAAGTAAAAAAAAAAAAAAAAATTGATTAAAAATACTGCAATTCATCTCGAAGTTGCGTCCAATTAAACTTCTGTCTTGCTGTACTTCGATTTTTTGTTTTTCTCCTTTTTCTTTGTCTTCCGCCGGTGCCCCGAACGCGGTCGTAACTCCGATGACGTTACACTTTAACGCACGGGAAGCTCGCTGCAACGAACTCTCGGTAGGCAGCACGCGTGAGGATATTACGCATTGCGTGTAAGTACGTGAACATTGTGCACACATGCTTCGGCGCAAAACGATCGACAATTGCGCGGTGAGCCCGAGCTGCCAGAAGCGAGTCAGCCCCGCCGGTGTACGAGCGCGCGAGCCACGGCTTCCTCTCGCTATGCCCGTAAACGCTCGATATGAAATATCGTTGGCGATAAATCTCAGCCACATTGTCGTTACGTAGCAGCTCGGCCTCTCCTCCGAGCCTCTCCGGCTCAGCACCGCGTAACCGTGCGCCGTTCTCGCGAACCTTCCCCGTTCTTTCGACGGTTTACTCTAAAGGGTAATTCCGGCTGATATGGTAACTTCTTTTTTTTTTTTTTTTACCGGAAAACGGCGAACTCAACCTTAAGGAGGTTCCATCGTTTCGATGGATTTCTCTAAAGGGTCATTCGGGCTGATATGGTAACTTCTTTTTTTTTTTTACCGGAAAACGGGAGGTCAACTTTAAGGACGTGTGAAACGACTCAGTCGGTAACCAAAATCTGTAATGAATGCGATTCAGAGACCGTAGACTTTTCGGAAAAAAGCAAAGCATTAGCGGATGTACAATTCAATGCTGCGTCCGATGACGCTTCCGTTTTATCCGAAAAGTCAACCGGTTTTAAATGGCATTGATTCGAAAAATGTATCTATCTCTCTCGCACTCATATGTCACGTGGTACATCTTTCACATGGCCTTAAGAAGGTTCCATCGTTTCGATGGATTTCTCTAAAGGGTAATTCCGGCTGAGATGGTAGCTTCTTTTTTTTTTTTTACCGGAAATCGGGAAATTCAGCCTCAAGGGGGTTCCATCGTTTCGACGTTTTTTTCTAAAGGGAAATTCCTGCTGATATGGTGAATTCTTTTTTTAACTGGAAAATCGATGAATTCGGGCTTAATCGGTTTCAGGCAAAGAAACGTGTTCTATTTTTTCAATAAAAAAATTAATATGTATGAGTTGAAAATTCTCCACGATTGATGGTTTGTAACAATGTTCTGGAAACTATCTTCGACGAAGTTACGTAACGACGAAGGCAGAGGGTGAAAAAAGTAATCCATCCCGAGGGTCGAACATCGGCGCGTGATTCCTGGAGAACTAGTCTACCGATTTGACTTCGCCAGGTGTCTTTTCCTTCGTCAATACATACCCCATCGATTGAGTTCGGAATTTTTTTAAAATTCAATCTAAATTGAAGCCTTTACATTGATTTACATAACTTTAATTAATCCATTCCCGCAATTGCATCCATTCTTGCAATTGAAACTTCCCAACTTTACCTCAAATTTCTTAATCCCTTAAAAAAAAAAAAAACTAGCTCTACTTTATAGTTTGCGCATAAGTCCGTGGGATATTAACTTCCGATAAATCCTTATATATTTGTATGCGAACAATAGTATGGAAATAAAGTGGATTTAATTTTAATTACTTCATCCCCGCAACTGCAAATCTCTTTCAATTGAAACTTCTCAACTTTGCCTCAAATTTTTTAGTCCCTCTTAAAAAAAAAAAAAAAAAAAGAAAAAAAGACCTCCGCAGCCTACTTTATAGTTTGCGCATAAGTCTGTCGGATATTAAGTTCCGATAAATCGATCGTGACGAAGGCGAAAAGAGGTCTCGACTTTCTCATCGCGAGGGCGAAAGGCTCTCTCGCGTTCGCTCGCGGGGGAGTAAAATCAGGAACGAAAGAGCACAAGTCCACGTACACATGCGTGTAAATACAGGTATGCAACAACAGCGGTAAGGTTGTATGGGTTACGCTGGCTGCCGTTGGTGCTGTGAAATAATCGTTCGTTACGACTCGAGATAAGTAATAATATTTTGGCGCACCGCGGAGGTCCGACCGTAAATTAGGGTCCGCGACGTGCCGGGGGTTCCCCGGGTTTTGCCCCCCTCGCCCGCTCATACGAACGAGTTTAATGATTGTTTAATGGCCGCGCGTGTCGTAAATTATCCGTGTATTCGACCGTCTCAAATGCTTGAAATTGCCTCCGGGTTCCCGAAGGGAGACGACCGACCGGGACGAAGATATGTGTATAATCCATGCACACACACGAGCTGTGCCCACAGTGAGGTCTATCCACTGCGAGAAGGATGAAGAAGGAGCGGGTCGATACCGTGGGGGAGAGGAAAGGAATCGACGTGTGCATCCTCGGCGGAGATCCACGCTGCTTAGTCCAGCTTAGATACCCCTTTGGGAATTTCGATGTTATTCATCCCAGGAACACGGGGGACAACACGCGGTTCCGCGAGTCGGGTGATCTTGCAAGTTAAAAGACCTATATATGTATGTCTCTCTATAATATAAAAAGATTTCGCCGCCGCCGTCGTGTCAAGAATCGAGGGGGGGGGGGGGGGGGGCATAATAGCGTCACAGGGGAGAAATAATGGAGGCAACGGGGGTCAATAATAGGGCCAGATGGGTCAGTAATAGGGTGAGATGGTCAACAATCGGGTCAGATCTAAATAATAGAGACGTGAAGTTGTCTCATAATAGGGACGTAAAGTTGGCTAATAATAAGATCGTTAAGTTCGTCAATAATAGGACGGTAATCGTGGTGCTTAGAATTGTAAGGGTATACGTATTTTAAAGGGACTCACAATAATAAGGGTATATATTATATTATAATATAAGTATTTTAAAGGGACTTAGAAGTATAAGGGCTTAAGTCCATAAAGGGGTACGGGCGTGCGAGTCACCAGCGCCACTGGAATAAATATGTACGCCTATATAGGGATATCGATCGATTTTTAAGGTAGAATGTCCGATTAGGTTTTTGCCCAATGATAATAGAGAAATACAATTTTTTAAACGTAAAACGCACCCTAGGAATTTGGACCCTAAAGACCTTCGCGTCCGAGGCTTTTTTTTAGAAATCTACATTACCGACGATTCAAAGACCTTTTTGTTTTTAAGACTTGAGTCTGAGAGCTTACCTCCATGATGAACCATATCTGATCGTGCTCGTGCTTCCTGCCGGATCTTCTTCTATATATTCCGTAGAAATCGGGCAGGTTCGGGTGACCGGCAAAGTCTCTGAAGACCCTGTACTCCTCGACGACGAATGCTTGAGTGTCGGGTGTGAGTTTCTGGACTTTTACAGCGACTCTCTTGTTGCCTAAAAAAAATATATATATATATTAGTCCTATCAAGGATATTTTACCGAGGCCTTTATGTGTGAGGGTTGCAGGGAGCTTCCTTACCGGCTTGTGTGTCCGTGGCTTCGTAGACGTCGCCGCACACCCCCGAGCCTATGATGTCCTTCAGGATATAGCGTTTCCCCGGATCCTGGATGCTGTCCAGGCGCTGAAGGGTCCCTTGACCGCCTTTGCCCCCTCCACCGGCCCGGCTCCGGTAATCGGAATTGTCGTCGTGGGTTCTACGACGGGCTCCGCCTCCGTCCCCTCGTGGGATCTCGTAATCATCGTACTCCTCATCGCGATCGCTGCGCCTACCGCCGCCCCCGCTTCGCCTCCCGTAATCGTCCATTGTTAAACTGTCGCGATGATCTTACTGAAACAATCGATTTATTTACTTTAAAGGACAATTTTTCGATTCCCAATTATGAATTCCCAATTTTGAATTCCCAATTTTGAATTCCCAATTTTGAATTCCCAATTTTCAATTCCCAATTTTCAATTCCCAACTTTTCAATTCCCAACTTTTCAATTCCCAACTTTTCAATTCCCAACTTTTCAATTCCCAACTTTTCAATTCCCAACTTTTCAATTCCCAACTTTTCAATTCCCAACTTTTCAATTCCCAACTTTTCAATTCCCAACTTTTCAATTCCCAACTTTTCAATTCCCAACTTTTCAATTCCCAACTTTTCAATTCCCAACTTTTCAATTCCCAACTTTTCAATTCCCAACTTTTCAATTCCCAACTTTTCAATTCCCAACTTTTCAATTCCCAACTTTTCAATTCCCAACTTTTCAATTCCCAACTTTTCAATTCCCAACTTTTCAATTCCCAACTTTTCAATTCCCAACTTTTCAATTCCCAACTTTTCAATTCCCAACTTTTCAATTCCCAACTTTTCAATTCCCAACTTTTCAATTCCCAACTTTTCAATTCCCAACTTTTCAATTCCCAACTTTTCAATTCCCAACTTTTCAATTCCCAACTTTTCAATTCCCAACTTTTCAATTCCCAACTTTTCAATTCCCAACTTTTCAATTCCCAACTTTTCAATTCCCAACTTTTCAATTCCCAACTTTTCAATTCCCAACTTTTCAATTCCCAACTTTTCAATTCCCAACTTTTCAATTCCCAACTTTTCAATTCCCAACTTTTCAATTCCCAACTTTTCAATTCCCAACTTTTCAATTCCCAACTTTTCAATTCCCAACTTTTCAATTCCCAACTTTTCAATTCCCAACTTTTCAATTCCCAACTTTTCAATTCCCAACTTTTCAATTCCCAACTTTTCAATTCCCAACTTTTCAATTCCCAACTTTTCAATTCCCAACTTTTCAATTCCCAACTTTTCAATTCCCAACTTTTCAATTCCCAACTTTTCAATTCCCAACTTTTCAATTCCCAACTTTTCAATTCCCAACTTTTCAATTCCCAACTTTTCAATTCCCAACTTTTCAATTCCCAACTTTTCAATTCCCAACCTTTCAATTCGCAACTTTTCAATTCCCAACTCTTCAATGCTCAATTTTTCAATTTTCGCTTTTCAAGCTTCAATTATCAACAAAAAAATCGCTTGTCAGGAAACGCGAGCTTGTTCAGTTCCTCGAGATCGCCTCTCGAGCTCGTGTCTCGAATCGTCTAATGATAATGATAGAAATGATCGAGCACTCGAAAGCTCCGCGGGTTCTCGTCACCTGAAATTAAGGTCCGCGAAGACCCGCGCGAGTGGTTCGAAGCAGTGCTTAACCGGCACGGAACTCGGATCTGGCCAGTCGCTGGATGGGATGACTCTTCGAAGTTTGCGAGCCCACTCGAGAGAGCGAAAATCCTCGACGGTCCGAGTGGGCCTTCGTACCCATCTCACCGCTGGCCCTCGTGGACCCTCGAACCTCCCCGAGAGCGTTTCCAGTGCTCGCGTATATACAAATCCAAGTGCTAATTATATTCTTTCTCGAGGACTCCGAGCGGAGCCGTTCGTAATCGCTAATTAGTACCTACGAGCTCTGGGCGCTTCGACAGTGAGCTGATCTTCCCGGACGAAGAAAGAAATTTTTTAAATAAAAAAATCGGTACAGCAGGAAACAAGCGTGTAGATTGATATACATATATGTACTATATAGTACATATATGTATACGTTGCATGAGATAATCCGGAGGTTATTCCTTGAGCCAATGAGCTTTCGAATCGTTTCAATTGGCCCTCTTTTCCACTTGGCAATTTCTCTGATCAGACGCGGCTGCACGCTAATTATAACAAGCACTTCATTTTCATTCGACACGCTGGTAGAACTTTTTATTTTTCTTCGATTGCTTCGATACACACTCACCGTTCTGACGGTGATAACTTTTGGGAACAAACATTTTTCTTTTTCTTCGCAACAATTTTCGATCAAGAAGGAAATCAAATTTGCTCGAGCGATTTTTAAGCAACGAAGCGTTATGGAAGGGCGGGGCAAAATGGACGACCACCATCAGAGATGAGACTTTTTCTTTCTTACATTGAACGAAAAATTTGCAGAAATCGCCAATAATCGACACGCTTTACATCTTTATCCATGACGAATTCGTCGATTTTCCTACGATCGTTTTGCTGCTCGCTGGTGACTTTTCTTTATTTTTTGTGTATTACCGACGCACGCCACATTCTCGAGCACCGAGACCCAGAAAGGGCGTTGAGGTAAACTTGTGAGGCTTGCGCAAATCCGTACCTATAAATATACCGTGGCCACGTTACTTTATAGGATCTCCGGGAGTATTACGTAAGGTACTTAGGTACGCTCGGGAGAGGAAAGAAAGATGTAGAGGAAAGGGAGTGAAGAAATTTCACGGTGTGCGCGCATCCCCGTCACTACATAGTCCGTAGACTAGAGCTTCGGTAACCGAAAATTAATATCGATCGACTTACAATCATAACTGTTTACACGTCCGAGGCATCAAACTAACTATTTAAGGTAGCCACTGCGTGACACACCAGTCAAATGAGTGCTACATTTTTACGATTGTTTATCCAAAGGTGTATGTACTTATTGACAGTAAAGAAGGTTGATTTGTATAATCGCATGTGTCCTTAATCAAGAGAAATATTAATCACGATATTAATCAAACTCGTCATTTAAGGTAGCAACTGCGTGACACACTAGTCAAATGAGTGCTACATTTTTACAATTGTTTATCCAAAGGTGTATGTACTTATTGACAGTAAAGAAGGTTGATTTGTATAATCGCATGTGTCCTTAACTAAGAGAAATATTAATCACGATATTAATTAAACTCGTCATTTAAGGCAGCAACTGCGTGATACACTAGTCAAATGAGTGCTACATTTTTACAATTGTTTATCCAAAGGTGTATGTACTTATTGACAGTAAAGAAGGTTGATTTGTACAATCGCATGTGTCCTTAACCAAGAGAAATATTAATCACGATATTAATCAAACTCGTCATTTAAGGCAGCAACTGCGTGATACACTAGTCAAATGAGTGCTACATTTTTACAATTGTTTATCCAAAGGTGTATGTACTTATTGACAGTAAAGAAGGTTGATTTGTACAATCGCATGTGTCCTTAACCAAGAGAAATATTAATCACGATATTAATCAAACTCGTCATTTAAGGCAGCAACTGCGTGACACATTAGTCAAATGAATGCTACATTTTTACAATGGTTTATCCAAAATTGTGTGCACTTATTGACAGTAAAGAAGGTTGATTTGTACAATCGCATGTGTCCTTAATCAAGAGAAATATTAATCACGATATTGATCAAACTCGTCATTTAAGGCAGTAACTGCGTGACACACTAGTCAAATGAGTGCTACATTTTTACAATTGTTTATCCAAAGGTGTATGTACTTATTGACAGTAAAGAAGGTTGATTTGTATAATCGCATGTGTCCTTAATCAAGAGAAATATTAATCACGATATTAATTAAACTCGTCATTTAAGGCAGCAACTGCGTGACACATTAGTCAAATGAGTGCTACATTTTTACAATTGTTTATCCAAAGGTGTATGTACTTATTGACAGTAAAGGAGGTTGATTTGTATGATCTCATGTGTCCTTAACCAAGAGAAATATTAATCACGATATTAATCAAATTAGCCATTTAAGGCAGCCACTGCGTAGCACACTGGTCAAATGAATGCTACATTTTTACAATCGTTTATCCAAAATTGTGTGCATTTATTGACAGTAAAGGAGGTTAGTTTGTATGATTGCATGTGTCCTTAACCAAAAGAAATATTAATCACGATGCTCTTGTAAGAACAACAACCAGTATATGCAAATTTCCGTGATAGCAAAACCAGTAGTTCTTAACAGTTTTTAAGGTACCATAGCTGATTTTATTTCATAAATGTTGGTCTACGCATTCAACAAGTACCGTTTGACCGTTTGACAGATTGAAAAATACGGCACATTGTTTAACCGGCGAATTTTTGAACCCATAAACAAACCGCTGTCATTTTTAAACAGCCCAAACTTCAAAATCTGAACGGAAACTAAAAAAAAAAAAAACTGAACGAAAACTAAAAAAAAAAAAACTGAACGAAAATGTATCGTTATGGAAATTTGCACCGGGGAGATGATGTTATCCGGGGAGATGATTTTCAAACTCTCGGGCTAAGGGCGAGCATGTGCTCCGGCGAGCATCGTCGAGAACCGTTCTCGAGGTCGAGCAGTTGATAAGCTTCCTCGGTCGAGGCTCTTTCTATAATCGGATTATCGTTTAAAACTTCCAAGGCACGAGTTACCCGCAGCGTGGCTCGCGGTACGAGGGAGCACCGAGAGAGACTTCGCGCAAGGGGTGAGAGGGTGGGAACTAACTTTTTTATTTTTATTTTTTACATCATATCAACGGATAACACGAATTTTTAATTTTTCGCGGAAAATTTTATTTTAGAGATTGGATAATAAATTTATCATTTAGATGCCCGCGATTCGGCTAGGCTGTTAAATTTATCTACTCATTCGGCTAAAATTCTCGATTAAACGATTATACGATATCGCGCCCGCCGGTTCCAAACTTTCCGCATCTACTCGAGTCGAAACGGCCTGAATCGCGAGAATCGAGCTCGGTCGTCTTTCTTATTCGGGCTGGAAGCGGTGACTTTGATGAATCCGCCCTTCATTCGGGCAGATAAGCCGTTCCTTAATTGAAAGCTAATCCTCGAGTAGATAATTTCATTCGCGACGAATTTTGCGAGCTTGAAAATCGTGAACGGACTGAACAGGAGCTTCGGAAGTTTGTTCCGATATTTCTTTTTTTTTTTTCATTCGAGTCTGGAAGTTAAATCTCGTATCTATCGACACTCTCGACAAACCATCGCGAAATTTTGACGACATCTTCGAAGGATTCGTAGCACTGATCCATAATTTGTTCAGATTAAAAAATATATTTATTTATTTATTTATTTTTTTTCCTTATTCCAATATTAAATAATGTCTTCTCATTAATTTACCATTGAACAAATGAGCGCTCAATATTTTCCTGATTTCAAACTAACATTTAAATTCAAACTAACATCTTTTTTTATATTGCCATTGAACAAAAACACTTCTCCACGATTCTATAGCGGTGCAAGCTCCGATCGGACTCGGCGATGCAATGAAAAATTAGACTGATGTTTACGACGAGAGAAAAATATGTGCGCGAAGCAGATGACGAAAGGGTTGGGGGAGGCAAAGAATAGCGACTCGAGAAGCAGACAGTAATTACCAAAAAAACATTTTTATTTATTTCAATATTAAGTAAGGTTTTTTTTTTATTTACCGCCGAACAAATGAGCCGTCAATATTTTTCTGATTTCAAACTAACATTTAAATTCAAACTAACATTTACATTCAAGCTAACATCTTTTTTTATATTGCCATTGAACAAAAACCCTTCTCCACGATTCTGTAGCGGTGCAAGCTCCGATCGGACTCGGCGATAAAATGAAAAATTAGACTGATGTTTACGACGAGAGAAAAATATGTGCGCGAAGCAGGTGACGAAAGGGTTGGGGGAGGCAAAGAATAGCGACCCGAGAAGCAGAGAGTAATTACCAAAAAACATTTTTATTTATTTCAATATTAAGTAAGGTTTTTTTTTTATTTACCGCCGAACAAATGAGCCGTCAATATTTTTCTGATTTCAAACTAACATTTAAATTCAAACTAACATTTAAATTCAAACTACCATTTAAATTCAAACTAACATCTTTTTTTATATTGCCATTAAACAAAAACACTTCTCCACGATTCTATAGCGGTGCAAGCTCCGATCGGACTCGGCGATAAAATGAAAAATTAGACTGATGTTTACGACGAGAGAAAAATATGTGCGCGAAGGAGGTGGCGAAAGGGTTTGGGGGGGGGGGGGGGGGGGGAGGCGGAAAGAATAGCGGACGGCGGAGCAGAGAGTGATAGGAAGATGATGCGGGACGAGTGTGGCACAGAGACGGGGATAGGTATCGAGATCGTTAGCCAATTCATTTATTCCCGGTGGGTCGCCCCGTCCGGCATAATCCGTCGATTTGTCGGCGCTCCGTGTCTCGTGTAATGCAGCTTTTTGCCGCTTGTAATCGAGAGAGAGAGACGGGTAAAGAGACGAGGACGGAGAGTCGAGGGAGAGAAAGGGATGACGATGGAGAGCGGTAAGACGAGCGTCGAGAACGACGCGTCACTGACTATATGTGAACAGGCACGTAAGAAGCGTATACGTTGATGCACGATCTCTCCTCTCTCGCGCCCCGCGTCCCCTCGTCTCGTGTACTTCTGCACACACGCTTCGTCCCTCTGGTTTATTGGACGACGCGGGGCGCTAAATTATTGATGCTCGACGACGCGGAAAGGAGCCAAAGAAAGAGGGAACAAGGGCTTCGACCAGAAAAAAAAAAAATAAAACACTGAAAAGAAATGAAAATAAATGAATTGAAATAAAGCAACGGGAGAAACAAATTTTATACAAATTTTTTTTCGAATCTCTTGGGTTTCCGACATGATAAGTGCATCTGGAGGGAACTTTTTATTTTCAAATTGGCAGGACATTTTATTAATTTTTTTTTTTCTAGCTGGTTGTTAAATAATTTTTGGGCTCGTCATTTTTTATTTTACGTACGAGCCACACTTTTTTCCGTTGGGTGATTATTTTTCCCAACTGCTCGATAGCTTTATGTATTAGAATTTGTGAAATCGCCAATTATGAAAAATGGAGTTTTTTTCATTTTTACGCCGAAAATAGAAATTTATAAAAATTCAATTTCTGTTCGAAGAAAGTACTTTGAGATGCATCGCTACTAATGAAATTTGCCCACAAATCTCGGATTAAAAACAGCTGTTGTATGAACTGTTACACTTCTAAAGGGTTAAGATAAAAAATCAAAGATCAATTTGTGATTGTTGTTTTAAGTAACTCTGTTATATTGGTATTGGTATTGGCAATGGTAAGTTTATTATGCCCTAGTTGGGTCGAAAAGGTAAATACAGTGAATCTACAGTGGTTATAAAAGAATCAAGTAATAACATCATTAGAATGTATGCGTGAGAAATATAATAACAGTATTAAGTAATAAAGGTAAACTTCAGCATTTTGTCCATCTAAGACGGACCGAACAAGACAAAAACTTCGCCCGTTGATTTAAAGCCTTGTTAAAAATAAATTGTTAATAAATTGTTAATTTTGAAAAATTGAGGTTTGTCATCTTCACGACATAACATTTTTTAAATCGAAATTCTGATCGAACAACTTTCCATCAGATGCGTCACTAGTCATGCAATTACTTCACAAGTCTCCGACTAAAATTGAAGAAGATAAAAAAAAAAACAGTTGTTTTCAAAACTCTTACACTTCCACCCAAAGTCTTAAGAAAAAAAAAAAAAAAATCAAAAATACATTTTCATCTTATGTTTTAAGCAACCCTTTTCCGAAGCCAAACAACAGCACATCGTCGGGCTAAGACAGTCCGAAAAAAAAAAAAAAAAACCTTCGCCCCGCTGATTTAAAGCCGCATCGCCAGGTCGGGGATTCCCCTTAAAAGGAAGCTCGCTAAACCGGGAGCTTGTTTCAGTGTTACATGTACTGTTAAATTCGGCATCTCATTGGCTCTTCGGCTTCCTGAAATTCTGTGGGAAAGTTCGGCTAACCCGGGGCGTCATATCGTTACCGAGAACTCCCCCCCCCCCCCCCCCCCCCCCCAAACCCCCCACCCCAATCCTGGGATCTCGACTCCCGGAAAAGATCGAAGCGATCCAAAGCAAATCGGATCGAGAAGTATAGGGCTCGGTCCTTTTTTATTTCCTTATGTTCTCGACATCACGATTTAATTCTTTCTCTCATCCTCATCGGGAGGACGCGAATACGCGACCGGTTCGTGATCGCACGCTCCTCTCGCTCAATCTTCTCGATCCTCGTCGAGTCTTTCGTCACTTTTCGTCCTCCTCTCTCACGATCATCGTTCCGCTTTTATTTCATTCCCGTTTATACGTGTGTCGGTCTATGCGCGTGTGTCGCCACCTCGTAAATTCGCTTCTCCGCTCTCGTCTCGGGAGGACGAGACGTGACGATTCCGCTTGGCCCGCGCGACAAGATCGATCAACGAATTCCTCACACAGCCTCCTATCGATATCTCGATCAACGACACGTCGTTCTTTTCGATCGCCGAGGCTGTCGCGATCCCAGCGAGGCTCCCATGAGGAGTGACGAAAACAATAAGAACAAATAAGCCAAATGAAATAAATAAAAATCGGTAAAAGATGGCGAATCGATTCCTTGGGATTTCTCGTGTGATTGCCTTCAATACGCGAACTCATTCTTCGCCGGTTTTCGGGCACAAGTTTTTTTTCACAATAAGTGTACCGATATCTCGAGATCGGCAACACGTTCCTGCAATCGAGTCGTCTCGGGAGGAATTCGAAAGGAATCGGCAATTGATTATTATTTTCTTTTGTAGTTAATTTCGTTAATTGATCCTGGAAGAGAAGTTTCGGCATTCCCATGAGGAGTGACGAAAACAATAAGAACAAATAAGCCAAATGAAATAAATAAAAATCGGTAAAAGATGGCGAATCGATTCCTTGGGAGTTCTCGTGTGATTGCCTTCAATACGCGAACTCATTCTTCGCCGGTTTTCGGGCACAAGTTTTTTTTCACAATAAGTGTACCGATATCTCGAGATCGGCAACACGTTCCTGCAATCGAGTCGTCTCGGGAGGAATTCGAAAGGAATCGGCAATTGATTATTATTTTCTTTTGTAGTTAATTTCGTTAATTGATCCTGGAAGAGAAGTTTCGTCATTCCCATGAGGAGTGACGAAAACAATAAGAACAAATAAGTCAAATGAAATAAATAAAAATCGGCGTACCGATTCCTTGGGATTTCTCGTGTGATTGCTTTTAATATGCGAACTCATTCTTCGCCGGTTTTCGGGTACAAGTTTTTTTATCACAATAAGCGAAACGATATCTCGATATCGGCAACACGTTTCTGCAATCGAGTCGTCTCAGGAGGAATTCGAAAGGAATCGGCAATTGATTTTTATTTTATTTTGTAGTTAATTTCGTTAATTGATCCTGGAAGCGAAGTTTCGTCATTCCTATGAGGAGTGACGAAAACAATAAGAACAAATGAGTCAAATGAAATAAATAAAAATCGGCAAAAGATGGCGAATCGATTCCTTGGGATTTCTCGTGTGATTGCCTTCAATACGCGAACTCATTCTTCGCCGGTTTTCGGGCACAAGTTTTTTTTCACAATAAGTGTACCGATATCTCGAGATCGGCAACACGTTCCTGCAATCGAGTCGTCTCGGGAGGAATTCGAAAGGAATCGGCAATTGATTATTATTTTCTTTTGTAGTTAATTTCGTTAATTGATCCTGGAAGACAAGTTTCGTCATTCCCATGAGGAGTGACGAAAACAATAAGAACAAATAAGTCAAATGAAATAAATAAAAATCGGCGTACCGATTCCTTGGGATTTCTCGTGTGATTGCTTTTAATATGCGAACTCATTCTTCGCCGGTTTTCGGGTACAAGTTTTTTTATCACAATAAGCGAAACGATATCTCGATATCGGCAACACGTTTCTGCAATCGAGTCGTCTCAGGAGGAATTCGAAAGGAATCGGCAATTGATTTTTATTTTCTTTTGTAGTTAACTTCGTTAATTGATCCTGGAAGCGAAGTTTCGTCATTCCTATGAGGAGTGACGAAAACAATAAGAACAAATGAGTCAAATGAAATAAATAAAAATCGGTAAAAGATGGCGAACCGATTCCTTGGGATTTCTCGTGTTATTGCTTTCAATACGCGAACTCATTCTTCGCCGGTTTTCGGGCACAAGTTTTTTTTCACAATAAGTGTACCGATATCTCGAGATCGGCAACACGTTCCTGCAATCGAGTCGTCTCGGGAGGAATTCGAAAGGAATCGGCAATTGATTATTATTTTCTTTTGCAGTTAATTTCGTTAATTGATCCTGGAAGACAAGTTCGAGAGACGCTGTCGCGATCCTGGCGAGGCTCCCATGAGGAGTGAGCAAACAATGAGAATAAATAAGTTAAATTAAATAAATAAAAATCGGTAAAAATCGGTGGAATAAAAGGCTACACGGTAGCTTTGTATTCCGGTAGAGTTGAATTTCAAGCCCGGTACAGTTTTATTTTGATTCTGGTAGAGATTTTGGTAGAGTTCTAATATGTTAGAGTTATTATCCGGTAGAGTTGTTTGGGGAGAGATGTAAATGTGCCAAGCATTCAGCAATTATTATTATTATTATTATTATTAATTTTGAAAATTGATGATGGAATTGATCGTTCGAGCGTTTCTCGGAGTTTCTCGGAGCAGGTGTGCTCGCTTTTGAGGAATCCCGATTGGTCTCTCGAGACGGATGGAGGAGGCAGAGCGATCATCCTTGAAAGTCAGGTTCATTGTTGGATCTCGCGTAGATCCCGGGAACCCTCGATACTCTCGAGACGACCGTCTATGTGTGAGCGCGCCTGTTCGCGATCGTGCACTTCGTGATTTATACACACTCTTTGCCTCCATCTTAATTCCTATCTCACTTGCGCGTTCCTCGCGGCTTCCTCGAAGCTCATGCAACATTTAGCTTCTCGGTATCCGACGCGCTCGGCTCTGGCTAGGCTCTGCCGGACCTGCGGCACAGTCATTGGCAACTCAACGCCGATCGGACCGTCCGCACGATCGTGGCTACGGATCGGATACATTTTTTTTTTTAATGAAATTATATTAGAACAGGATAACTGATTTTTGAAAAAAAAATCTCTTAGTGGTTACTTTTTAAAGCATATCTAGTTTTTTTTTAAATAAAATTTTACCACTATTCCCGAATTATTTTCGAACCCAAAATACAAATGTCTTCCATCAAAATGTTACAAAAATCTGTGACAGAAAAAAAAGGCAAAAATCAATGTAAAAACCGTCAATAACACCGAACCTTTTTAAAAAACAAAAGTCATCTCCGATCGATCGACGATTAATGTCAAACTGAAAAGTATCCGAATAAAGTTTATTTATTTTTTATTTATAAAAAAAAATAAAAATCGTTTCGAACCCAAAGAGACAAAAATAGTAGTAATGAGCCGAAATTTGATTAAATTCAATCCATTTAATTTCCGTCTCCCAAATCGCCATCCTCGGACCTGCCAATGACTGTGCCACCGGCCACGCGCGCGTACATTCGCCTACGTAAAGAACGCCGAGACTCTCGTACCGCCCCTGCTCGGCTAGTCTCTTCCTCTTTTTTCCTCCCCTTCTTTTACTCTCATTCTCATTCTCCTCCTCGCTTCCTCTCCCGCCTCGCGGCGACATCCTCCTCTTCCTTCCCCGGTCTCTTCGTCCTTCAACTTGCAACAAGTTCTCCACGCAACTCCCTCCTCCCCCCCCCGTGCGCGAAGAGCATTGTCGGAAATACCGATACGTCAAACGCTCAAAGCCACCTTCGTCTTCCTCCACATATCTCACGGTCCGGCTTCGTCGTAGTCGTAGCTCTCTCTTCGGGAGCGTTCCACCGCTCTTTCGCGGCGCGCTGCGACTCCCAGCGATCGTTTTCTCTCCGCATTGGCTTTCGCACCGAGGCGGCGAGGCGGTTTTGCAAGCGGAGTGGCGAACCGCCGTGTATAAAATGCCGCGGACACGCGGATGAGAGATCTTCGCGTTTGGCCATCGAGGAGTCGGATCTCGCGAGCGCGCCGTGGCAAAACAGCGGGAAACACGTGTTCTGGCACCTCGCAACACATCGGCCCTTCTTCCCCGGGCGTCGGAGGCTTCGACCACGGGTGCACATATGGGGAGAACCACCGCCGGACGAGGGGCGAGAGAAGCAACCGTAAAACAGGCGGTGCCCGAGCGGTTTCTCGGCGAACCCGGGGGGACTTGTTAATTGCGGCATTACTCGCGATCCAAAAGCGATAAGGTCTTCATGATCTCTACGGGTGCGAATGCGACGAGACCGAAGAAGCACCCTCGGGAATCCGGGGATCTCTTGACGGTGGCGCGACGTCGGCTCGAGCATCCTCACGGCGAATCGTTGCTGGGAACGAGAGTTGCCGATACGCGTTTTTGGGGAGGAAATTCACTGATTTTTTTTTTTTTTTTTTTTTTTGGGTGGGGGGGGGGGGCGGGGTTTCTCGCGGGGAATTGAGAAATATTGTTCTGCGTTTCGATCTGTGTTCGGTAACTATTGGGAAGTTTTAGCTCTTTAGTAGATTTGAGAAAAAATCTCTTCAAGGGCTTCTTTGAAATAAAAATAAAAAATGTATCGGTATTTTTCATACCCGAAAATGCTAATCGGGATCGAGTCGTCGATCAACATTTTCGGGGATGAAAAATATTGATTATTTTATTTTTGGACGGGCTTTTTTTTGCTCGCGGATAATTGGGAAATATAGTGGGTTTTGCTTTGCTGTGCCATTTTGCTTCCGTCTCTGGTTGGTAAAAATTGGGAGCTTTCGACTCTTCGAATGCCAAGCTTCTTCGAAATAAACAATAATAAAAAATGATTTTTCTCAACTGTTCGACACTTTCTTTTATCGAATGATGTGAGCATTTTTTGAACTTATTGTTACACACAAATAAAAAAAAAAGTAACTAAATTCTCGTAGAAAAAAAAAAAACTTTATCCGCGGTGCACTCGTCGAACATTCCAAACTGCCGTTCGTCAAAATCTTTCCAGAACTTTTGGATCAAAATTGATGTTGATGATTTCTAGAAAATCGCTGTCTCTCCAAAGCAGCGTTCACGATACGCTGGCAGCTAGAGGGTAACTGGGGGTTCTGCGCAAAAAAAAAAAAAAAAAAAAAACCAAAACCAAAAGCAACTGCTAAAATGTACCGCAAAAGGGCGATGTTTTTACCTTACAAAAAGTCTCAAATTGTATACTTGCAAAGTTACACATTTACAGTAAATTTTTATTGCTTCATAATACAAACATCTTCACTAATCTCTACCCCAACGTCTAATATTCTAAACAAAAGTAAAAAAAAAAAAAAAAAATAACCAAAAAAAAAAATAAACTAAAAAAATGCTCAAGAGCGAACTTAACTGATGATCGTGGCAAGACTATAAAGCGGTACGAGTACAGTCTGGCGTATGAAAAAAAATATACATGTATATACATAAACATACATATATACATGTCATAGCAGAGGTTGGTACACGACGAATGGTTTCGCGTCTCTCCTTACAGGCTCTTTCTGTGACAGTGAGGCTTGAGAAACTCACCTCTAATTAAGTCGTCTGGCGGACCGGCAGAGTTTCCAACGAGCCCCGCGGCGTTCACCCTCGCAATGCGAGTAGCAGCGAGAGAGTCGAAGAACTGGCGGCGGCGAGGCCGCGGGGGTTGATGCGCGCCGCTCGCCTCGCGCTCGACCAAACGACAATGACAACGACCGAGTGCCGGAGAAGGAGAGGAACAGAAAAAAGAAAAGAAAGGAAAAAAAAAAAAAAAAAAACCCCAAACGAAGATAAAAAATAAAACAGCCACCGAGTGGAAAACGAGCACCCCGAGCGGACGGCGCGCGGGGCAGAACGGAAGGTTCTCGGTGGCTTCTTCCATGATCCAATAAGGCCGACTTAATTAACTAACTGCTAACTCGCAAGCCTGTTAGCTCATTGATTCCGCTCACTCTCACGGACACTCGGATTTTCTGCTCTCTCTTCGTTTCTCACACCCCCGAAGCTCCCCTTTCAACCCTCGGCGAGAGCCGCGACTATCTTCACCCCCTTCCGAACGAGCGACTCTCCTCTGCGCACTTCCGGCTGCGGACGCTTCCGTCTCGCTCGGTCACGTACGAAATCGTCCCGCCATCCACCAACGAAGCTCCATTAATTCCGTGAGCGCGGTTTCTACTTGATTCTTCGTTTTCATCCCTTTGAACGAACTCACGCTCCCCGCCGAACCCCCACGAAGCTGGCTAGATGCCTCGCAAGATGTAGGGCGAATCGGAGAAATCGCTTATCCCAGCGCCGTTAATCCTTCCGCCGAGAGCTTTGCTTGGCGCGCTATTCGCGACGCTACGGGGATGAGGATCAGGCAAAGTTTTTGGAAGCAGGAATTGGGATTGTTTTTTCAATTTTTTAAAATTATTATTTTGTTTTTCTGTAAATTAAGATATGACAATTGCTTTACGAGACAAACAAAATACCTGAATTTCATTATTATCGCAAAAAAAAAGAAATAGAAAATAAGGAAAACAAATTTCGAGTTCGCAGCCTTTTTCCTGTTAAACGAAAATAATCGACACTTTCCTTAATCTAAATATTAATTTCAAACGAAAACATCTTTTCATTTTTTTTTGTACATTCAAATAAAATAAGATCAGATTGGGCGAAATTATCTTCGAGGAAAAAACTTCCTCCAGGGCGCATCGCTCCATAATATTCAGACCCAAAAATTAAATACCTTTTTTTCGGTATCTGTTTTACCGACGGGGCGAGCACGATGTCCATCGGTCATCGGGGTTGTCGCCGGGAGTATCGATCGGACTCGGATCCGCGCCGTAAGGTAAAATGCCCAGTTCATGACACATCTACGCAGCTCCCACTTTAAGGTGATGCGAAATAGGGGAGAGCGGGGCAAAAATGGCACACCGGGACAAAACAGGATAATGAGACAAAACGCAATTCTCCAATAACTTTGTGATGGCGGCGATGGTGGTACGTGGTGCCAAACGGGTTTGAAAATCCGCATGTGTCGTTGGGACAAAATGGGGCATCAAAAAATTATTCGAAAATTGAGTTTTGCCCTCACTGTCCCGTTTTGCCGGGCTGTGCCATTTTGCCCCGGTCTCCCCTACCACCGCCGGTAACAAAAACAAAAGCGTCCCCCAACGAAAAAGGAAATTGTCTTTGACTGGAGAATCGGCAAACGCACGGAAAGACAATTTTCTTTTTGCTCGGTGGTCTGCGGTCTCGAAACGGCATTCATTACAGTTTTTGTTACCGGCTGAGCACGGGGTAAGTGGGCGGGAGGGTGTTCCACATCACCTTAAGGGCATGTGATACATACGTATCAATGCTCCGATGGTAACAAATCGCTTTCCCTATTTTCTCCGTGATGGTTGATGCTTCGACCAAAATAAAATTAGGTTTTTGTAGGCAATAGATATAAGTATGAAAACCTAATTTTTTTTTTTGCTTTTGCTCGTCGTATCAATCGTTTTGGAGAAAACAGGGAAGGCGATTTGTTACCGACTGAGTCTGTACCACATGCCCTTAAGCGTGTAAAATCATAGGGGAGAGCGGGGCAAAATGGCACACCGGGGCAAAACGGGATAATGAGAGAAAACGCAATTTTCCAATAACTTTTGAATGGTGGCAATGGTGGTGAGTGGGGCAAAACGGCTTTGAAAATCCTGATGTATCGTTGGGACAAAATGGGGCATCAAAAAATTATTGGAAAATTGAGTTTTGCCCTCACTGTCCCGTTTTGCCCCGCTGTGCCATTTTGCCCCGGTCTCCCCTAGGGATTAACGAGGACCAAATGTCGCAGTTTGTGACCCTCGAACGCGCGCTACCCATTGGTTGCATATTAAATGGTTCTGCTTGGGGGGGGGGGGGGCGACTATGCTAGAGGCCCCCCCTGTCACAAACTGGGACAGTGTAACCAACTGGGCCGTTCACTTTACCGACGATTTGCCGCGTCCCGTCTAATCTCCCCGACCGGATCGATTCGACTGGTCTCTTCCGTCTCCTCCGCGGTCGGGGAGCTTCGCTATAAATTAATGCGTTTTATCGCGCCCGACGGATAGTGCGTCGGACGAGTTCACCGCGCGTATGTCGCACCCGTCAAAGGACGCCGCTCTCCCGTCCGCGGAGTCTCATCTCCCGACGGGCACGGGCTTTCGCACACCCGTTCGTACGCACCGTGCCTTCTTTTACTCTCTTCCCGCTCATGCCGCGCTGAAGAGCGCCGGGGAACGATTCCGCGTCGCCTATACGCGATCTTCTCACGAGTTAAGATGACGAGAGAAACAACGTGTGTGTGTGTATATATGTATATATATATATATATATATGTATGCACGTTGTCGGCGGATCTTCTTCCTGGATTTCGGGTTACGCACGATTGAACTCTCCGGCCTGAGACGAGAAGGGAAAGACCAGGAGGAGAATAATCGGTGAGCGATTTATATATTCTTCTATCGATAAGAGAGAAACCGCTAGGTTGAGGAGAGGAAAACGACGTGCAGACTATAGCTGCGAGCTGTAATTTGTGGAATAAATTAATGGGACGGAGGCATTGAAGGGTCTTTGAAGATGCGCTCGCCGCTCTGATGCTTCTTCTATTTCCGCTTTTTTTTTTTTTAACGGAGAGAATCTGGGAGACGCCGGAGACGGCGAATCGTGGCGAACGGAAAGTGAAAGAACCGACGAGGGAGATATCGGGAATGCGTCAAAGATATCAATTAGCTGTTTGGTTCGAGCGCGGTGATTGCTGATTAGCAGCGCATTAGTCTCTAAGATCGAGCCGCGAAAGATTATGGGGGAGATCTTTATGGGTTCTCGGTGCATTGGGGAAAGGGCGACTTGCAAACAGTCAAGTATAATAAAAATAAAAATCGAATTAAAAAAAAGTTGTTTAAATGAATGAAATTGTGAAAAGTCGACGCCACGATAATCATAGCACATTCGATCTTCGATCGCGGTGTTTGCTGATTTGTACAGTGTATTGGTCTCCGAGATCGAGAAGCGAAACATACTGGAGGGGCGATTCGGAGCGGAGGTCGTTGTGGGTTCGTTAATTCTGGAAACGGCGATTTGCAACCAGTCAAGTACAACAATTTTTGAAAAATGTTATAATTAAAACTTGTCAAAAGACTAACTCCGTTAAGCTCCGTCCCTTTCCCGCGACTCCACACCCAGGAATATCATTTATTTGACGGCCTCACACAAATAAATATTGATCTCGTTTAAATAAATATTTATTTGATTTAAGTAAATATTTATTTGATGTAAATAAATATTTATCTAGTTTAAATAAATATTTATTTGATTTAAATAAATATTTATTTGATTTAAGTAAATATTTATTTGATGTAAATAAATATTTATTTAAATCAATAAAAATATTTATTTAAATCAATAAAAATATTTATTTGCGGGTGTCCGTCACAGTTATTTGTATGGAAAGGGTGTAGAAAGTGAGTTCTTGGCGAGTGTAAAAATGCCGCACGAGGCTAAGGCGAGCGAGGCATTCACCCGAGTCAGAACTCCCTATTCTCCGCCCACATCATCCACATAATTTTTCCCAAAAAATTCACGAAAATCAGGCTTTCCGTTTTTGGCAAGTGCGCGCAGAAAGGCACTTTCCCGCACTAGTGCGAGAAAAAACACCATCTTGCTTTCGCACGCACGCGCTGCGAAAAAGTGTCTTTCCGCGCACACTTCACATCGGGATTTTACACGCATGCCTTAGGATTAAAGATAAATAAAATGTTCAGCCGCTATTTCGCCCCCCACCACCATCGAATCAAAGCGCACCGTCCCCGAAGTCCCACCATCATCACAGTACCCGCTTCGCGCAAGAACTTCTCATCATCGACCGGAAGTCGCGAACATCGAGCGAAGTTTTCCCCCCCGCCGCTTTGCGCTTCCACTTCGTCTTCAAAGGTTTCCGTCCGTCTCTCGCCCGGCATGCGGGAAAACACCTCCCGCCTACGGAGACCGGTACGGGAAGTGCTCCTCGACCCACCGTCGATCTCCCGGTCCATACGCCGCGAGAGCCCGAAGACTCCGCTCACGGACGATGAATAAACATCGGTGAGCCGGCGCGTGATCGAGCTCTCCCGATCCGATCCTCTCCTCTCCCTCTCGCCGCGTCATAGTCGCGCTCGCTGCCTCCGCGCAGCAACCCTCCTCCGGGCGAACGGACGAGAGCGTGCTCCGGAGGAGCCCGCGAAGAGGACACGGACGGAAGGACGGACGGTGAGCCTCGAATGAGTTACGACGTGGCGTCGGACACGTTGAGCTCGTATACACGCGACTCGAGCATCGGCGTGACAAGAAAGAGGAAAGAGAGATTCGCTGCTCGGAGAGGAGTCGAGGATGGGAAAAAAAAGAAGAGGACGCAAGAGATCGCGAGGGGGGGGGGGGGGGGGAGAGGTGCGCGCGTGTATGTACGAGAGCGACGGGAAGCTGGACGGCGCTGTCGGCCACGCGACGAAAAACCCTCGAGCCGAATTTGGCGAGGGTTCTCTTCGGTTGAACTTCGGCTGACTGCGAGGCTGCTGGAAATTTCACCGCGAGGATGGAGAGGAGAGATGCGTGAGGAGGGACTTAGCGGGGCGGAGGAGGGGAAGAGTCGTGTGAACTCGACCGAGGCGCGGAAGATCGGTCAACGATCGTTTTCGGTGGAGGTTTCTGAGAGAGGAAGGTTTTGGTGGGATTTTTTTTCTTTGGGAAATGAGGAAGAATGCGCCGATGGCGCGCCGGATGCGCGGGGATGAACGGAGAGCAGGGATGATCTTTCTTTTTTTTTTTGAGGGGGGGGGGGGGGGGGGGGGAGAGGCTTTTGTAAACGATAGGATAGTAAGTGGGCGCTTAGGATTTGTCGAGAGTGGCTCTCTTGAGGAAATTGCCGGCGGAGGATGTAAGGTACTCGAGAGGGTTTGTGCGGAAGAGATCGAAGAAGAAAAAAAAAAAAAAAATTGGAAAAATGCAACTTCGGAAGAATCGGACGGGAGTTTTGTTGATAATTGGGAGACTTTTTTTTACGGGGATTTTTTTTTTTGTGGTTTTTTATAGTAACGCTGTTAAGGGTTGGGGAGAGCGGGGCAAGATGGGACAGCGGGGCAAAAGACAATTTTCCTATAATTTTTAGGATGAGCCGTTTCGCCCCGTCGATACATCTGGATTTCCTGCCCCACTGTCCCATCCAAAAAATAATGCAAAATCGCGTTTTGCCTCGCTGGTCCGTTTTGCCCCACTGTACCATTTTTGCCCCATCGATACATCTCGATTTCCTGCCCCATTGTCCCATCCAAAAAATAATGGAAAATCGCGTTTTGCCTCGCTGGTCCGTTTTGCCCCACTGTCTCCATTTTGCCCCATCGATACATCTGGAATTCCTGCCCCACTGTCCCATCCAAAAAATAATGGAAAATCGCGTTTTGCTTCGCTGGTCCTTTTTACCCCACTGTCCCATTTTGTCCCGCTTTTTCCTATCTATGAGCGAAAGTTGTAGGGTTGAAACATCAAAAGTAGGCTTGTTTCCTCCGCACCTATGATTTTTGTTAAAAATTGATTTAATATTTTGAGACCCGAAGGAAATCGATCAGAGTCGCGGCTTTCGGCGCTTCGCTTCCCGCTGCCCGAAGTAACGACGAAGGATAATCGTTTACAATTCACAATAATGACAAGTAATCCATACCGTAGCGTGCCCATTTTTTTTAATTCTCACCGTTCTGTCATCCCGCTCGGTGTCTTCTTATTCGGTTCCGTTCTGGCGTGTAATTGGGTAGCAAGCTAGCAGCAAGTGGCTTACGAGCCGGAGAGCAGGTGACGCATCTTCCTCTTCTTCTCGCTTCCTCTTCACCTGGTCGAAAGCTCACGGTCCGTAAAATCCTCGGGGCTCGGGAGGAATATTTCTCCGGAACTTGTCACTATTAGCCCGCTCGTTCGAAGGGCCTGTTCGACCTTCGTCAATTCGGCAAATAATCGGCATAATGCAAAAATTCAAAGAAAAAAAAAAAAAGAAGAAAATCCACGGGGTAAAGGAACTCTTTTATTGTACGCATTATTGTATACAGTCGTGAGCCCACGTGATATCTCTTCGTTTCTCGCTCTCTGCCGGCGCTTTTGTCGCCGGTCGTTCGTCAACATCGTTAATCATCGTCATCGGCTAATAATACTGCGGTGTGTCTGTATGGTAAGTATCGGTGCGTCGAAAAGCCTCACCGTACAGTTTACCAATTTCTCATCAATTATTAAATTATAAATATCATATTAATTTAAATACCTCGTCCGCTCGTCGTCGCTCAGTGTTTATGTATAAATAAATTACAGGCTCGCGCTTATCATTAATATATATAATATATATATATAATATATTTATATATGTAACATATGCATCGTTTATGATTCCTACAAAAGTTACTTTTTTTTTTCGCAAATTATAAATAATCGGTCAACGTCGAACTCAATAAAAAATAAAGTAATTGTACAGTGGGGAGTGGGCGGGACAAATCGGACTGTCTTTTCATCAATTTTTCGCCGGACATTGAAAAAGTCTCGTCCCAAATGGCGGGCCGTTTTGCCCCGCAGATATTGAACATGATCCGCGCAAGGGGCGTTTGGTTCGATTATGAAAGATAATAATAATAATAAAAATAAAAACATAATAATAATGATAATATTATTAATAATAATGGAATAAAAGTAATAATAATGATAATAATACCGATTATGTTTAGTGTCATCGACGCTTCTTTCGCCACTGGGTTCTCGCAGTCCTTACGATCTATTTTCATTCTACCATTTTCCCACCAAAAATTCTATCATCACTCGGGATTAATTAAAAATGTTCTGTCCCCACTCATCATCGTTCGTTCCTCGTTCTCCAGCGCCTCGAGGCTCTCGAGCTTTTTCTTTTGCGTTCTCTTCGAAATAAATAATTCACTTGCACACGGTGATCCATTCCTCGACGGTGCAATTCTGGCACTGAACGAAGCAGCACCAGTGAAACTTGCACCGGCATCTCTCGGTTCTGCGTTGTCTGACGACGTTGTATCCCCGGCCGCAGCAGAGCGAGGCGCATCCGTCGCCGCTCGGGCTCGTTCTGTTGCATCTGCGACCCGCGGTTCCCGGAATGTCCGCCATCGGATCCCTCTCGCAGAAATTCGGCGACTTCTGATAGTAGAATAGCTGCTTAGCGAGGTCGCGAGGCTTTCGTTTCCTTCCCTGATGAGGATTGTTGTTGTTATTGTTGTTGTTGTTGTTGTTGGCGCGATGCTGCTTCCTCTGGCGATGCTGTTGACGATCGGGTCGTCGTCGACGGGAACCCCGGACCCTCGTCAGGGGAGTCACACTGCCGAGGTTGCTTTGGGCAACGAGAATGGCGTTTCTGAAACGATCCTTCAGGGTCTTGCCGACCATCCGAAAATCTGGGGCGACCTTCCAGCAGGTCTTTAGCTCGCAGGAACCCGACATCCCGTGACACTTGCAGCGCACCTGCATGTTGCTTGCCACAGCCTGAAAATAATAATAAAAACAATAATAATAATAATAATAATATAATAAAGTTCGAAGGACATCCATGGGTTCCTAACGAACGCTCGATTTTAAAAGTCAATTTTTTTACAATCTGTCACCTGTCAAAATGTCACCTCGACAGTTCTTGAAAAGTGGCATGTTTGGCAACGGATTTCATTGACGAAAAAATTCTAAAAATTTTTTTTCAAAACCTTCTAATTTTTCCACATTCAAAATGGCAAAATTTTTTTTTTCGAGATATCGAATTTCTGCCACCGCCATTCGCTTCAGGTGACCCATTTCCACATAGAAAACGTAAAACTGGTGCCGCTATATATACGCTATATTCTCGAGATTTTGGCATTCATAACGTATGGGAGTGGAATTTGGAGATTCTAAATCCCATATAATACACAGGCGTGGAATTTGATATACGAATCGGGAGTAAGATTCGGTTCCTTAAGAATATGTTATCCGGCGATCGTGATTCAATAGACGAAGCTGTTTTCTAACCGAGCTGTCACGTTATGATATTTGAAAATATTTAAGTAACCGAGCGAATGCAATTTCATTGGATTGCTTCGCTGCAGCATTTGTCATAATCTATTGTCAACAATAAATAACATAAATAAGCGAATGTACACAGAGAAAAAAAATCATTGAGTCAACAAAATGTGCGCTTACGGGTGGCGAAACAAATGTTTGGTTGATCGAAAGGAATACCTCGTTGATCGAACTAACAGGCCGTCGAATCAAATGTTTCTCTACTTACTACGAAAATTATTTCGTTCGATCAACCAAAAATTTGTTTCGCCACCCGTAAGCGCTCATTTTGTTGACGGAATCGATTTTTTTTCTCAGTGTAACGTCGGGCGCGGAGCGCCCGATCGCTAGTAATAATAATAAAGTGTTGTCGGTCGGGCCATTTTTTTAAAGGTTTTTCGAGGCGATTGAATGGATGGATAAATGAATTTTCGTTCTTTTTAGCACTTCCTCAATTTTCGGGCTGCACTTTTGGGACGGAAATGTGGCAAAATAATGTGAAAAAAAATATTTTTTAAAATTATGGTAATAATAAAATATCATCAATTGAACAATTTTTAGGAATTTTTAAGGAAATGGATGGATGGAATAGATGAATGATCATATATATATTCTGTTTCTTCGAGCACTTCCTTAATCTGCGAATGGCTTGTTTGGGACGAAAGCGTGGCAAAAAAATGTGGAAAAAATGCACAGAGCGACCTCGAAGTGTTGTTTCGCTCATGGCTCGGGGGAAAAAAGTTAATTATCGACTGATGACGTTTTAGCTGAGCGAGGAAAGGAAACCCGATTCGCACAAGAGTGACTCGTTATTTTTTTCCGCGTGAAATCTGTATCGTTTAATCTCTTGTTTCGCGCGAGGCCTCGAACTTTGGATTTGATCCTAACCAGACGTTGAAATTCGCCTTCCCTTCGATTAAATTGTATTTATTACAACGACCGAGCGGGCTCGAACGATTTAATCTGGAGATCCTAGACATTAAGTTCCAACTCCGTCTCGACTCCTCATCCGTGAAGGTTGACCGCAGACCATAACGAATCTGCGGCCGGCGCGACCACCGCGGGAGTGTCTTGAGCCGCACGAAAAACCATCGGCAACACAAGGTAGAAAAGATGATTGCGGCGCTGGATGAAGGTTGATAAAAAAAAAATGAAAAAAATGCCGAACCTAACGCGTTGTACAAACAGGTAAAAGCGAAAAAGGTTGAACTAATAGCGAACGTGCCGTGGACCAGATGCTCGAAGTGGGAGTGAGGCTTGTTCTGCATCATCGGGAAGGGAGGAGAATGAGGTGAAGAAAAAACAAAATGGAAGAAGTGGCATGCAGGGCTGGATAAACGAACGAAAGAGCAAGAAGAGCAAGAACATGAAGTAGAAGATAATAAAGAAACCAAAAGAGGGTGAGAATGATGAAGATTATGAGGAGGATGATTAGGAGGATGAGGAAGATGAGGAATTATGCGAAATTAGGAGGATGATTATCAGGATGATTAGGAGGATGAGGAAGATGAGGAATTAGAAAGATGATTAGGAGGATGAGGAAGATGAGGAATTAGGAAGATGATTAGGAGGATGAGGAAGATGAGGAATTAGGAGGATGATAAGGAAGATGATAAGGAGGATGATTAGGAGGATAATTAGGAGGATGATTAGGAGGATGATTAGGAGGATGATTATGAGGATGATTAGGAGGATGATTAGGAGGATGATTAGGAGGATGATTAGGAGGATGATTAGGAGGATGAATAGGAGGATAATTAGGAGGATGATTAGGAGGATGATTAGGAGAATGATTAGGAGGATGATTAGGAGGATGATTAGGAGGATGATTAGGAGGATGATTAGGAGGATGATTAGGAGGATGATTAGGAGGATGATTAGGAGAATGATTAGGCGGATGATTAGGAGGACGATTCGGAGGATGATTAGGAGGACGATTCGGAGGATGATTCAGAGGATGATTCGGAGGATGATTCGGAGAATGATTCGGAGGTTGACGGTGAGGATGATGATGAGGATGAGGGGGATTCCTTTAGACAAAGAGGTGTCGCATACAAAACAGTTAATGAGTCTACGGCTGGGTGGTCCAGCCCGGGGCTTAGTCTTAATAACGTCGAGGCGAGAGAGCGAACGAATGAGCGAAGCGTGGAGAGATCCATGCATGCTGAAGCCCTTTCTCGTTCCCCCCAACGTTTTCACTCGCGGTTTTATTTCTTCTTCCTGCCTTCCACACGTAAACAGCTCTCACGCGATAGGGAGGCCGAGAGAGAATCGCTGAGAACGAAAGTGTGCAGGAAGGAAAGTTGGGATGAAAATTGTGAGAGTCAAGACGCGAATGGTTGGCACATTTGGGATATTTTTTCATTTTTTTCTTTTTACGAACGCCGGTAATCATTATAATCAGAACTGAATTAATTCTGTTGAGGTTGCATTACCCTACTTGTTATAAAAAATAATAATTAAAAAAAATTGATATTTATTACTGACCAAACGTCCGGCTTGGTTGTTGTGCAAATTGACGGTCGACTGTATGTCGCCCGCCTTTTCCCGGGTGTCTAGGAACTGCTTCGAGAACTCCATCCCGTAGTCAAGATTGTGTGAACAACCGCCCCACTTCCACTGCGTGCCTCTGGCTTTGGCGGGTGTTCGACCCTTGTAGCTCGAGGGATCGCAGCCGCAGGATATCAGACGGCCCATGCCGCAGGCCCGGGACACGCTGTGAGCCACCCCCGCGGCCGATATCGCGTACGCGAAGGCGGTTTCTCTGTAGCCTGCAAACATAAAATATCGACAGATTTAACGAACCGATTAAATTCCGATTTATTTCCATTGCTGTAAAGGAGAAAAAATACCATGTTTCTTTCGAAAGAACGATCAGACGCTCGAGCATGACCAATTATGGTTATATTTCGTATCCTCACGATCGTTTCATTATAACGACTCAGAAGCTTTCTGAGTCGTTGTAATGAACTAGCATTCCGATGATAATGATAATGATAATCGACAAAAAAAAAAAAAAAAAAAAATGGCAAAATTAACAACAGCAGGAATAATTGATATACTAGACCGTACGACGAGCCTGTGATTAAGAATGTTTGGGCCAAAACGCATTTCTGTTCGATCGCTATAAAACTTTGCTACTCCGTAGGGAAAGACCCACTGAACCGTTTGCAATTTTTTCAGATTTTTTGACCGTTTAGTTTTTTTAGTAATGCGTGTACAATGCTACATAAGGTACCGTGTAAACGTTTCGGAAATCGGTCGGTAACGACAGAATGTTGCGATTTTCTCCGCCGATTTCTGTCAGATTCGAATAAAGAACCTACCACAGCGTAGGGCATACTATCAGACAGATTGTGTCCAAATTTCAAGAAGATTCACCGTTTTGTTTTTGAGATAAATTCAATAAACGAAAGACCCTCTCTATGTCTAGCCGCTTGCTTTCTCTGCGTTTCTCACTCGCACAGTAACTAACGCGGTCAGAGGAGCCTCTCTCCCGTTCCCCTCCCGTGATTTTGGCCCAAACATCCTTGAGGATGTTTGGGAACTCAGCTTTAATAGCGATCGAACAGAGACGCGTTTTGGCCCAAACATCCTTAAACGCACGTTCATGGCGCCCAACCAGTCCCATAGCCGACACCCCGTCCTACCGATTTCTCTCCAAACAGTAAAAAAAAAAAACTTAATTCCCGCCGGGATGAAAACCCGCCGAAGACGAGGGTGCGAAAACATCGGTATTAATTTGCCGATCGATCGTTAATCGAGGCACCCGATCGGTCGCGAAGTAGATTAAACATCCGGCATCTCGTCCCTATCAGCCTTCTTCCCGGTTGGAATGATAATCGACTTACGCGCCGTTTATCCCGTGGACGAAGAAGAATTGAGAGCGATCGTACCGATGGTGCTCGCGCCGCTGTGCGCGAAGAGATCGGCACGTCGTTCTCTCCCGCGATCCCTTCGCAGTCTGACTGACGGTCCTTCGCCTCGTCAAGTTAGCAAATTGCGTGTTCTCCTCGTGTACGCACGAGGATCGAGGATTAATCGAAGGCTGTCCAATCGGCAAGAGTCCTCGACTCTTCACTCGACCGATAGGAGAGGAGAGGATCGGACAAGGAGTCGGGCCATGCGCAGGGTAATAAGACCGGCAACGGCAGTGGCGGAGGGTCGATCGAAGGGAACAAGCTGCCTGTTGAAGTCCGAGGGATCGTTTATATCGGGTCCTCGCTGACGTTGAGCTTCCGTAGAAGGAGCCCCGCGAGCGCGACGGGAACGGAACGCCGATCGCTTTTCTGCTCCCGGTTCGCTCGGACAGCCGTCGCTCGATCGGTTTCGCGCGACTCCTTAACCCGGCCTGCGGGAACTTCCGAGGGACACCGGCACGGAGATTTTATTCATTGAAGCGTCCGTCAAAACGGAGATCGAACGAGGAGGGCCACGTCTGCGATGCCAGGCGGCAGCCGGCAGAATGTCCTTTAGGTCCGGTCCGAGCGCCCTTAAGGGGGGGCATTCGATGCATGCGCAAGAGACGGAACGGAAGACTCCGGCACGCCAGGGGGTTGATGCATTCTTGCCAAGAGCCCATGACAAAGTCTGCGTCTTTTCGGAGACGAAGGAGCTGGGATGGGGAGATCGGCGGACGGGTGAAGAGAGCCCTTCGATCTGGCGCCCCGAACTGACGGGGACTTCGGGGCAATCGTGCCGATCGGACTGCACGGACCTTTTTTTTTTAGGACTGTTTTTAGAGATTTCGATTCGTTGGTAGTGAAGATAAAATTTAAGCAGATGCAAACAATTTTGCCTCTGATCGTTTAATGGTCGTTAAATAATGGTGGAAATAGCCTTTTTATTGAACTATAGAATACTTGGAGGGAGTTTCAGTCAAAGGAAGCATTTTTGTGAATTAATTTTTTGTTTAAATACCAAAAAATTGGGATGCAGTGGGAACTTTCTATTCACCGTCGAAGGGTTAACGGACCGACGGGTCAAATTTTTCTAAGCAAGTTCGGTCGGATTCAAAACTGCAGAAATGTTCAATGAATTGAAGTGTCTCATCGACACCTAAAAAAAAGACCATTTATCCAATTATAGTGTTGTTGCAAAGTTGTTAGCGAAAATGCCCTTTTTATGGAATTGAAGAATACCCGAAGGCAGTTTCAGTGAAACGAATTAGAATAATATAAATTTTATAAGTTCCGATAAAAAAATGTTTATAGCTGAAATGTTCAATTTATTTGAGTGTCTTATCGACACCTAAAAAAAAAATATACTATTTATCCAATTATGTCTGATTTTATCGTGCTTTAATGGTAAAAATGTTGTATTCGAAAAATGCTCCGGTCGACGACGGGACGGTAACAGGGTAACACATTACGGACATTGTAAATAATGCCATGGTCAAATGTGTGTACATTTTTTGTTGTTTTTTTCGTCGTTGTGTGGCCGGCGGCGAGATAGAGTGACAAAACGAAAAGAAAGGAGACGAAAGGGCTAACCCGTTCGGAGTCGGAGCGGTGAGTCCTTCACGGTTTGACGGACAGACGCGGTGGTGGCTGTCAACTTACAAACGATACGACACACGCGTGCGTTTCGAGTGGTGAATGCTAAAATCCTCGACATTTTCTCTCTCTTCCTCTCCCGGCAATTTTTCTCCCTCTCAGCGGCAGCGGAAATCGCATCGGGGCCTCTCCGTTCTCGTTCCCTTCGTGCACCAGTTGTCCTGTTTCTCATCCGTCGAAGAGGTACTCCAAAACGTTAGTCTCCCCTTCGCGGTTTATATTTACGGCGCTCGGCTCCTGCACTATTCATGAGGAAACGACGAAACGACGACGAATTCGACGCGCGAAATCAGCTATCCAAAGATTCGCGGCATTCGAGATTCTCGACACTCGGTTCTCCACGACTCCCGAACGAGGTTCGACCCTTCGACGAATTATGGAGTTTAAATTTATAAAATTCCCATTCAAAAGTATTATTGTTGGGATTGTAAAAATTATTGTTAAAAATAATAAAATTAATATCTAAAAAAATTATTTTTATTGACAATTTCTATTCTTTAGAATTATGGCGTGAGAGATTTTTGATTGCACATTTTTATTACAAAATATAGTTTTTTTTTTAAATTCCTGTTTTCATAAAACCAAATAAAATGAAAAGTTAAAATTTAACCGCAAGTGTAATGCACTTGAGTGCAATAAAACACAGGTGTGTTGGTTTAACACACAGGTGTTCTATTTTAACACACAGGTGTTCTATTTTAACACACAGGTGTTCTATTTTAACACACAGGTGTGTTGTTTTAACACACAGGTGTGTTGTTTTAACACACAGGTGTGTTGTTTTAACACACAGGTGTGTTGTTTTAACACATTTCAGTGTAATAACACACAGGTGTATTGTCTTACCACACTTAAGTGACATGACAAACAGGCGTGTTGTTGCAACACCTGTCAAAGACGACTACAGACAAACCCATTGAATGACGGCACTTGTTTTTAAAGTGTCACCGATAGGGACTTGAAGGCGTTACATAAGGCCCTGAGAAGGTCTAGACAGAGCCTCATCAGGTCCCAAAGTAACGCTCGAAAACCGTTATCAGGATTGCTTTTTAAAATCGAACATCGAACTTGATTTCGATGCTGAGATCGCGACCGACGTTACGACTGCGGAAAGAAATGAGAGGCGACGGATAAATAGCTCGAAAAGAGGTACGCACAGTGTCGGAGTTGTTGTACCGAGATTCCCGCGAGATCGTATTATAAGTTCGGTTCTCCACGTTATCCTACACGCGGGAGGGATCGCGTCCAGAGGGGGGAGCGGGGCAAAGACGGGGCCCCGCGAAGAAAAGGCACAGCCCCGAAGAGACGTACAACTCCCGGTGGAGGATTTATTGCGGAACGCTCGCTGATCCTACGTCCCGCTCCTGTCGCGAGAGAACCACCAAAGGTCTCTCCTGCCTCGGCTATTCTGCATTATAAAACAGTTCCGCTGCCAATAGCCCGTATAAAGCTAAAGCTCTCGGGTAACGTAAGCCCTTTGCGAATATGTTCGTACGAACCGGGATAGTATAATACCACCTTTCGTTTAACCCGGGAACGACGCATCGGCCTTATAGAGAGGAGACACTCGCCGCGGGTGTGCGCTTTATACTCTCCCTTTTATTTACCAGCCGTTCGAATTGTTTCTGCTTTATTTATCGGTAGTGTCTTCCGATTGTCATTAAATTTGAACGCTTTATCTTTTTCTTTTTTAGGCAATAAGGCATTTTTAAAAACTATGTTCTGTTATGAAAATTTGCAATAAAAAAATAAAATAATATGCAATAAAATAATTTTGAGGAATGGAGCGTCGCACGAGAACGGCCGATTCTTCGTTGTCGAAATGTTTTGAAAATAATTTTCTAAATGTTCATTTTATTATTTTGATCGTTTCAATATCAACGCGGGTGTGCGCTTTATACTCTCCCTTTTATTTACCAGCCGTTCGAATTGTTTCTGCTTTATTTATCGGTAGTGTCTTCCGATTGTCATTAGATTTAAACTCTTTATCTTTTTCTTTTTTAGGCAATAAGGAATTTTTAAAAACTATGTTCTGTTATGAAAATTTGCAATAAAAAAAACTCGCGTACGTAATTTTGAGGAATGGAGCGTCGCACGAGAACGGCCGATTCTTCGTTGTCGAAATGTTTTGAAAATAATTTTCTAAATGTTCATTTTATTATTTTGATCGTTTCAATATCAACGCGGGTGTGCGCTTTATACTCTCCCTTTTATTTACCAGACGTTCGAATTGTTTCTGCTTTATTTATCGGTAGTGTCTTCCGATTGTCATTAGATTTAAACTCTTTATCTTTTTCTTTTTTAGGCAATAAGGCATTTTTAAAAACTATGTTCTGTTATGAAAATTTGCAATAAAAAAATAAAATAATATGCAATAAAATAATTTTGAGGAATGGAGCGTCGCACGAGAACGGCCGATTCTTCGTTGTCGAAATGTTTTGAAAATAATTTTCTAAATGATCATTTTATTATTTTGATCGTTTCAATATCGACGCGGGTGTGGGCTTTATACTCTCCATTTTATTTACCAGCCGTTCAAATTATTACTGTTTTATTTATCCGTAGAGTGTCTTCCGATTACGCTTCAGTGTGTTAAAACAACACACCTCTGTGTTATTACACACAATTGTCTTAGAACAACGCCCCTACATGTGTCACAACACTTACGTGTGTTGCAATAAAACACTTCAGAGTAGCAACTTGCAAAAAGCGTGTTACAGCAATGCACTTGCTGCTGGATTGTATTTTCGGGTCGGACCTCGATTGAATCGTGATCGGGAGAATGTCCTAGTCAATCGTTGGAAATCAACACCGAGAGAGTGAACCTGAGCGGGCCGCTCTTGAACTTTCCGTCGGTAGGTATTGGCACACGCTTCGTAATACCGTAGAGTGTCTTCCGATTACGCTTCAGTGTGTTAAAACAACACACCTGTGTGTCATTACACACAATTGTATTAGAACAACGCCCCTACATGTGTCACAACACTTACGTGTGTTGCAATAAAACACTTCAGAGTAGCAACTTGCAAAAAGCGTGTTACAGCAATGCACTTGTTGCTGGATTGTATTTTCGGGTCGGACCTCGATTGAATCGTGATCGGGAGAATGTCCTAGTCAATCGTTGGAAATCAACGCCGAGAGAGTGAACCTGAGCGGGCCGCTCTTGAACTTTCCGTCGGTAGGTGTTGGCACACGCTTCGTAATACCTCTCGCGCACCGCACCGCACCGTCCGAGGGTAAACGGACAGTACAATACTGAGAGCTGAAAACCGAACGGAAGACGAGAGCAGAGTCGATCGGGTCACCTACCGCAGGAACCCACGACGACGAATTCGTCACGCCAGATCAACGATCTCAGCTCCGGCTTCGGACTGACCGTCCGGGAAGATCACCGGAGTCGATTCTTAAAGGCGATCTCTCACGCACCGCTAACTTCTCGGAAGCTGCGGTGTCCTTATGCATATCCAACGATTTAAAACGCTACCTCACCAACCCACCGGTCCCTCCCGAGAGAGACTTAATCTCGCGATGGATACGTCTCGCAGAGTGACCGACCACCTTCCAGCGCGGTTTCGCACACGCGGCATTGAGACACATTTTTTTTTTCATCCTCGTTCCCCGAGTTTGCAAACTACGAACCTCGAGTTTTCAATCCCGAAGACGAATTTTTGCACTCCCGTGGGAGAAAAGGTTTGCACACTGAGGACAAGAAACGTTTCCTTAGTGCTGACGCCTCATTCACCGCGCACCTTCGGTCGGCCACTGCTTGGTCCGGGATGAATATTCGTTGGCTTCTTTGTAGCGAAATCGATACGACTGGACACGAGCAACGTGTCTGTCGAGCCGATTTTGGAAATGGCGCAACGACCACAGGCGCCGGAAGACAGGCGACTTCTGGCGTTAGGATGGAAAAATGTGGTGAAATTAAACACATCTCTGGCTCCGAATGCTTCAAGAATAATTTGGGAAAGAGATCTCAGTGCAATTCATTTAAGTGGAAAAACAGCTTCGCACTTGCACGAAACCATAAATAAATTGGTTCAAGGGAGAAGAGGTCTGAAGTGCGCTGGTCTGGTCTGGTCAGATTTCCCTCGCCCAAAGTCTGCGCGAAAATTATAACTGGCCCAATTTCGTAACGAGAAATCATTGGCCATAATTTTTTATAAAACCGAATCCGTACACAGTATAAACCACAAATACGTGTAACAGTAATGATCGCATAGCTAATATGGAAAATGTTGTCCTCCGAATGCTTCAAAAATATTTTGTGAAAGAGTTTGAAGTGCAATTCATTTAACTAAAAAAACAACTTCGAACTTGCACGAAATCGTAAATCAAGTGGTTCGACGAAAGGTCTAAAGTGCGCTGGCTGGTCCGTTCAGATTTCTCTCACCCAAAGTCTCTTTTAACTGAAAAAACAACTTCGAACTTGCACGAAACCATAAATAAATTGGTTCGAGGAAAAGTCTAAAGTGCGCTGATCTGGTCCGTTAATATTTCCCTCGCACAGAGTCTGCGCGAAGATCATAACTGACCCAATTTCGTAACGAGAATCCATTGACCATAATTTTTTATGAAACCGAATGCGTACACGGCACAAACCTCGAATACGTGTAACAGTAATGATGGCAGAACTAATATGGAAAATGTTGGGCTCCGAATGCTTAAAAAATACTTTGGGAAAGAGTTCGAAGTGCAGTTCATTTAACTGAAAAAAACAACTTTGAACTTGCACGAAACCATAAATAAATTTGTTCGAGGAAAAGTCTAAAGTGCGCTGATCTGGTCCGTTATTATTTCCCTTGCACAGAGTCTGCGCGAAGATCATAACTGGCCCAATTTCGTAACGAGAAACCATTGACCATAATTTTTCATGAAACCGAATGCGTACACGGCACAAACCTCGAATACGTGTAACAGTAATGATGGCAGAACTAATATGGAAAATGTTGGGCTCCGAATGCTTAAAAAATACTTTGGGAAAGAGTTCGAAGTGCAGTTCATTTAACTGAAAAAAACAACTTCGAACTTGCACGAAACCATAAATAAATTGGTTCGAGGAAAAGTCTAAAGTGCGCTGATCTGGTCCGTTATTATTTCCCTCGCACAGAGTCTGCGCGAAGATCATAACTGGCCCAATTTCGTAACGAGAAACCATTGACCATAATTTTTTATGAAACCGAATGCGTACACGGCACAAACCTCGAATACGTGTAGCAGTAATGATGGCAGAACTAATATGGAAAATGTTGGGCTCCGAATGCTTAAAAAATACTTTGGGAAAGAGTTCGAAGTGCAGTTCATTTAACTGAAAAAAAACAACTTCGAACTTGCACGAAACCATAAATAAATTGGTTCGAGGAAAAGTCTAAAGTGCGCTGATCTGGTCCGTTAATATTTCCCTCGCCCAGAGTCTGCGCGAAGATCATAACTGGCCCAATTTCGTAACGAGAAACCATTGACCATAATTTTTTATGAAACCGAATGCGTACACGGCACAAACCTCGAATACGTGTAACAGTAATGATGGCAGAACTAATATGGAAAATGTTGGGCTCCGAATGCTTAAAAAATACTTTGGGAAAGAGTTCGAAGTGCAGTTCATTTAACTGAAAAAAACAACTTCGAACTTGCACGAAACCATAAATAAATTTGTTCGAGGAAAAGTCTAAAGTGCGCTGATCTGGTCCGTTAATATTTCCCTCGCCCAGAGTCTGCGCGAAGATCATAACTGACCCAATTTCGTAACGAGAAACCATTGACCATAATTTTTCATGAAACCGAATGCGTACACGGCACAAACCTCAAATACGTGTAACAGTAATGATGGCAGAACTAATATGGAAAATGTTGGGCTCCAAATGCTTAAAAAATACTTTGGGAAAGAGTTCGAAGTGCAGTTCATTTAACTGAAAAAAACAACTTCGAACTTGCACGAAACCATAAATAAATTGGTTCGAGGAAAAGTCATAAGTGCGCTGATCTGGTCCGTTAATATTTCCCTCGCCCAGAGTCTGCGCGAAGATCATAACTGGCCCAATTTCGTAACGAGAAACCATTGGCCATAATTTTTTATGAAACCGAATGCGTACACGGCACAAACCTCGAATACGTGTAACAGTAATGAAGCGAGAGCTGCGGGCTCAGCCCGGTGAACCGAGGTGGTGAGCTGCCGCGTTGTCCCCGCCACGTCCGAACATATAAATTCATTGTGTCCACAGCGAGATGAGAAAACGGTGGACCGAGACCCGGTGGACGCGCGGACGGTACGTGCGCCGAAAGAGGAAACATATATCGTTCGAGGTTGCACGCGAGAGAACGAATAATAAGAGTGCTCCGAGGCGAGACCGCGCGACGAGTCCGCGGACCTGACCTGAAAGTTTAAGAAGCTGCGCGTGATCCGCCGGGCAGCGAGGAACAGAAACGGAATCAACGGCAGAGGAGGAACAAGATACGAGGCATCAACCCGGGACCAAAAGATTCTCGCTATCTGGAGATCCTTGCATCCCCCGTTCCTTCCGTTTCTCCGACACTCGCTACCCAACGTTTTTTTTTTCTTCTTTTTTTGGGATTAGATAAAGCGTGGCAAACGTGTCCACCACGGAAACTTAAAATCTCGGATTATTTTGGGGTCTTTTTTTCGTTTTTATGTGAGTTATTGTTTTTGGGATTTTGGTTTTTATGTGAAAAGATCCTCGGCAGGCTTCCGAGGCAAATTTTACCGGAGCGTCTGCAAAAAGGGTTTTCAAAGCGCACTCAAAAAGTTTTCCGTTCATAAAAGTATAGGTGAAGATATATATTTTTTTTAAATATTTGAAGGAGGTTGAAACGCTTCGTAAGCCTTTTGTTCGTTCATCGACGGACTTCCTCCATAAGCAAACAGTTGTCATTTTTAAACGGCAAATACTATCGAATATCTGGACGGTGAATTTGAATGTATCTAAATGAACCGTAAAACATCAAAATCGAGGAAAAATTGCAGATTGTTCTTTGGAAAAACTGAACGAATATGTATATTTTCGAAAATTAGCACGAACCAGTTAATATTTTTGCAAATCCATTGCAATTAATGTCTTTCTAGGTTAAAAACATTTGCTATAATACAAATAACCATCGACTAAAATCAATAGATGCGTAAAAGTTTGTATAAACGAAACGACTTAAAAAATTTACCACTCATTTGACTAGTGTGAAGCGCCCCAACCTCCTCAAACATATATTTTAGGAAAAATACTATATATTTTGTCAAAGAACTTAGGTAGATAACCAATTGGCAATATATGTTCTCACGACTATCTACATTGTGTCATGCTATATGCTCAACAAATTGTTCCATCCTGCATGTTGTCAATAAATCCACTATTACTACTATTATATATATATATATATACTAGTGGGTTATTGTGGCTCGCGCGCTTCGCGCGCTCGCACCCATTTCTGGACGTAAACCCTTGTTATTCCAAATACTTCAAAAGACGGGTTCAATACTTGGATGGGTGACCGCGTCCAAGTACTATCCCCCCCCCCCCCCCCCCCCTCGATTCTTGACACGGCGGCGACAGCGGCGAAATCCTTTTATATTATAGAGAGATACATATATAAAAAAAAGACTCACGCCCTTATTATTCTAAGTCTTTTACCCCCCTCATTATTCCAATCCCCTTATGCTAAATGGACTTAAGCCCTTATAATTCCAAGTCCCTTTAAGCTAAATGGACTTGGGCCCTTATCATTCCAAGGGCTTTTAAGGATGGACTTAGGCCCTTATAATTCCAAGGCCCTTTAAGGATGGACTTAAGCCCTTATTATTCCAAGGCTCTTTAAGAATGGACTTAAGCCCTTATTATTCTCCCCCCCCCCCCCCCCCCCCCCCCTCGATTCTTGACACGGCGGCGACGGCGGCGGCGGCGGCGGCGGCGGCGGCGGCGGCGGCGGCGGCGGCGACAGCGGCGAAATCTTTTTATATTATAGAGAGATATATATAAAGATTTCGCCGCCGCCGTATCGAGAATCGAGGGGGAGGGGGGGGGGGGGGTCAGTACGTGGATGGGTGACCGCAGTGACCCATTCAAGTATTGAACCCGTCTTTGTTCCGTCTTGTTCCATCCTGCATATTGTCAATAAATCCACTATTACTACTAGTATATATATTTAAAATATTTTGACATGGTTGTGACGGATATATCGACGATTCCTTACCTCTCTGTAGCAAAACGCTGCTCTGCTGCGTCCTACTGCTTGCCGTAAGTGACGAACAGTTCCATCTGTGCCATGTGAACTGATGCTGGCATTCCGTTATCGCCATTTGAAGGCCCTTCAGTGCCGCCACGGTAACGTCAGGATTTCGGTGACAGAGTTCTCTCTGCTCTTTGGTCAGACCCGGGATTCCGTTGCACACGACAGCGCTGCCGCTCACCCAGTCCTCTACGGAGTTGCTCATCAGACCGCTCGCTCTGTTTATCGATAACAAGAAGAAACAAAAAAAGGGTCAGTCGTTTCTGACTCTGGGCTGCCGGAGAGACGAAAATATTATTGCAAGAGTGAAGAAAATCGCATGGAAATAATCGTTTGGCGATATTATTGAAATTCGAATTTATCTTTCGGAAAAAAAATATATACTGGATGAAATGGAATGCCTGATGTATTGATTTTCCATAAATAACGTTAACATTTTTTTTTATTTCTCTTTCGCAGGCTAAGTCGAGTTCAACTTATATCCGCTGGAAAAGCTTTTACGCGAGACCGCCTTCAAATTTTTCTCTCCACATTCGTAAGTACACAATTTTTTTTAATTACCGTCGATTCTCAAAGTTTTGCTCGCTATGTTTTTTTTTTTCTATGCTGTTTACGACAGTTTTCTACCCTGTTGGCCAAAAGATCAAAAAATTTGGTAACCAAAAGCAAAACAGTAAAAATTTAGTTTCGACCTGAAGTTCAAATTTGCATTCGGACGTGAAAATTTGTTGATTAAAGGCATTTAAAAAAATTCGATTCAATCTTGACTTCAACTGAAAGTTCAAATTACGGCTGCGATATAAATCGGAGCCCAAATGTGACGATAATGATATAGTGCGACATTTTCGCCCGTCACATGTGAAAGAATAATCGACACGGTTTCCAATAATCCGAGACGCCCAATAAATTTGGTCGAATTCATTAACGAATAATCGAACGAAAAATCGAAGCGGCGTAATCCGAGAATTTTTCCCACGGGCGACGATCGGTTCGATCGGTTTGAGTGATTTTGGCCTTTGGGAATTCGGCTGGGGGTTTGGCATTCCGCGGAACGGGAGGAGAACGGTGCCGATGCCGTTGAGGAACGGAGAGAGGCTCGTTCACGGTATGCCGATGATGTGCACGGCTGTACGAAATTTATCCCTCCGCCTCTCAGTCCCATAGCACTCCGGTTATCGGATTCCTCGATCGACCGTCCCGCGCACCACTATAATGCGCGAGCGTATATTTTCGTGCCGAAAAATACCCACACATCGGGCAGCTCTTTTCTCTCGATCAGGCTCGTCGATTAAACGAATGTCCTCGGTACCGCCGACGGTTAACCACGTATGCCGACTCTACACACCTTGCGCAACGAAAAAGCGCCCTGGGAGCGCTCCCGCGATCGAACGAGACGGACCCACGGGACAGCGAACGGGACATCGCGTCAATGGCGCCAGACACGCGGAATTTTCGGGACTGAGATCGAATTCTTGTACGGATCGGCTGAGATTTAAGGCGTGGGAGTTTTTTTGGTGTAGAAATGAGGGCGACGCTTAGGTGTTTTTTTTTTAAATTAAAAAACAAATTTTGGAGCAAAATAAAAATGTGCTATAAAAAAATCCCATATTCAATGCGTGGGAGATTTTTGGCAGAAATATTAAAAAAGGGTCGCGCTTAAATATTTTTTTTTTATAAAAATAAAATAAAATTTGGAGCGAAATGAACAAATGAATCACAAATGAGTTTGGAGCACAGTTAAGGATTTCTAATCTCGAGAGGCTGTTGGGCATTGTTCGTTTTTTGTTAAGGTAATGGCTCAATCGAGGGTGTCTTTTTGAAGTGACAAATGCAGATATTACTCTGCGACCACGTGAGAGAAAAATGTGAAAAAATTCTCGAACAGAGGTATCGACCCTCCGAGTACGTGGTATAAATTTGGCGATGTTTTATCGAGCCGTTTAAGAGAAATAATAATTGGTGCTCCGCGGCAAGGTAGTCTATCCGGTATCCTCGTTGAAGTTACCGTACATTCGATGCGGCTCGATAAAACACCCGTTTATAAATTTTTTCAAATTTTTTCCGCTGGTTATTCGACGACCAAATTTAACGTTTGCGCGGTCGATGATTAAAAATAAATGAATTTTGCACCGGTTTCCAATAACTCGTGCCGATAGGCTCGACTGCAAACTGACGGCGGGCAGCCGGGAGCTTGCAGCCGGCAGGCCTGCCGGCGATTAATCGCCGTTGCAGGGGGTTCGAGAAGCTGCAGCGGAAAGCGTGTAAGATCGTCTCTCATGAAAGGTGGAGGAAAGTGGAGAGTTCTTTGAGAATCGATCTTGACATTTGTTTTTCAGAATTCTTTATGACAATTTTCGTGGAGAATTTTTTTTACGATTTTCATTGCAAATTCTTTTTGACAATTTTCATTGAAAATTCTTTTTGACAATTTTTTTGAGAATTATTTTTGCCAATTTTCTTTGAGAATTCATTTGGACAATTTTCTTTGAGAATTCATTTGGACAATTTTCCTTGAGAATTCTTTTTGACAATTTTCCTTGAGAATTCTTTTTGCCAATATTCTTTGAGAATTCTTTTTGCGAATATTCTTTGAGAATTATTTTTGCCAATTTTCTTCGAAAATTCTTTTCGCCAATTTTTAAAAACTTTGTGTTTAACAATTTCATCGAAAGTTCTCTATAAAACCCAACGAAATTTGCGTGACATTTCCGTTCCACTGATAAACCACAGATTAAAATGTTTTCAAAATTTGTCCGCCACTTCGACGCCCGAATTGAATTGCAGCGGGCCCGAAGGTTAAAAATGTTTAAAAATTTGCGCCCCCTTTTCCATAACTCGTGCCGATCGGCCGAAAGCTCGCATCGGGCAGCCCGGAGCTTGCAGCCGGCGGGCCTGGCGGCGATTAATCGCCGCTACAGCCTGTTTCGAGAGGCTGCAGCCGAGAGCGTGTAAGATCGTCTCCCGTGAAAGGTGGAGGAAACTTGAGAGTCCTTTGAGAATTTGAGATACCGCTAAGAGGCGCCTCTTGCTCGCTCTCTCCCGGCGTCTCGGCGCGACGCGTTATCATATCCCAGACTCCGAGGCCGGAGCACCGGGGCGTTTTATCGGCTCTTTGAACATTCGCACCTCTTGACCCGGCGGTGCCTCGTAAAATCACGTAATGAGAAGCAGAAGCGCTCGCGCCACCGACTCCCTTTCTCGCACAAGGGGGCCGAATAGCTTCCGCGCCGCTCGTGCCGGCTCTCTCCGTCCCCGAGGATTGAACCACCGGCAACAGCTGCCCCCCCCCCCCCCCCTCCCCCCCGCTCCCCCGACGCACCCGACGTGCACGAATTCAATCCCGATGCAGCTGCGATTCGAAAAAGCCGCGCGTGCCACTCAGCCGATATTTATTGAAACTGATAAGAACCGAAAATAATTTTGTTGCAGCTATGTTTTTTTTATTTTTATTTTCTCTTGATCAATCTTCGTTAACTATATTTGGGACGGTTGTCTGGTAGTGCGGGGAATTAATATAGATATTTATTATCTTGAGACGGGGAGTTTATTTAAAAAATTAATATAATAGTTGGTGAATTTGGTGATTTAATGCTTCGGGTAATCTTTCGAGTAATCCTATTTTTATTCTTAACAATAGCGGATCTTTCAAACGGCTCGACGAATGGTCATGAAATTTGCGGGACTGTAATTTTGTCATAGCGGAAAACAACTTTGTTGCAGCTATGTTTTTTTTTTTTTTTTTTTTTGTAATTTTGTCTTGATCAATCTTCGTTAACTATATTTAGGACGGTTATCTGGTAGTGCGGCGAATTAATATAGATATTTATTTCTTGAGAAGGGGAATTAATTTAAAAAATTAAAATAATAGTTGGGACTGATTTGGTGAATTAATCTCTCGAGTAAACCTATTTTAATTCTGAATAATAGCATGTCTTTCGAACGGCTCGACGAATCGTCATGAAATTTTGCGGGACTGTAATTTTGTCATAGCGGGAAATAACTTTGTTGCAGCCATTTATTTCTTACTTTGTTTTGTCATCTTCGTTAACCGTATTAAACACAGTTATCTGGCAGTACGGATAATGAATATAGACATTTATTCCTTACAGCATGAAATCAACAAAAAAAATTAAAATAATAGTTGGGACTTATTTAATGAATTACTCCTTTGAGGCATAACGGTGTTATCTCTACTGTCTCCTAAAAAAAGCTCATCTTTCCGGCGGCTCGACGAATCTTCACGAAATTTGCGGGACGCTTTGACAGGGGTGACAGTCACATCTGAGAATTTTTTCAAATTTTTTCCAACGTTTTTTCATAAACTAATATCAAATTGAATTTCACACATTGAAAAGTCGCTTCTCCGCTTCGGAGGCTCCCCAAGTAACGGAACTAAAAATATAATAACAAATAACAGATCGATCATCGATCGATAATCAATCGTGCGTCGATTGCTCGATACTTCCCAAGTGTAAGCAGCACCAAACGAATCTCGAGCTGCCGGTGCTTCGCAAGAAAAAAAAAAAAAAAAGGGACTCATTTTTTGGCCCGCAGCAACAGGTCCATCGGTATTTATCCATCGTACAAATTGCCGGTGCCCCGGCCCGCGGGGACTCTTAAAGTAAAAGTTGTGTTGCACCCGCGCGTCCTCGTCGCGATTTCGAAAGGACAAACGTGAGGTCGGCGCGGGCCCGAGAGTAGATGGTGCGAAAGAACGAACACAAAAAAAAAAAAAAAAACGTACCGATGTCCAGAGGTAGAGAAGACCTCTTCCGACTGCGCTCGGGAGCGGCGAGCCCGAGCGAGAGAGAGAACGGGATCGCCGGAGTGTGGGAAAAAAAGGATCCTGGGAGATCCTGGCGCATGCGGGTGTGCCTTGCAGGCATCGCGCCGCACGGGGTTATTGAGGGCTCCCATTACCGGTACAACCTCCGTCAGCTCCGCTATCTTTCGCGCTATTGATGATCTACCGAAAGCAGATTAATGATCGAAACTCGGCCAACAAATTGCCGCGGACAGAGCGGTGGCGAACAACGGCCCGGACTCTCTCGGAGCCCCGGAGCTCCTACCGTTCGACCGATGACCCGAGACAAGGATCCTTTTAAATTCGAACCAAAATCTTCGCGCGCGCCTACTTTCTTTTTTTTTCATTCTTTTATTACCCTCTCAACCCCTTCGCGAACGCCAAGAAAACGTTGACAAATTTCCCCTGATACACGCTGCGAAACAACTTTTTTTCCTGTCTTAATAATAATAATAATAATAATAATAATAATAATAATAATAATAATAATAATAATAATAATAATAATAATAATAATAATAATAATAATAATAATAATAATAATAATAATAATAATAATAATAATAATAATAATAATAATAATAATAATAATTTCTGTTTTTAATTATAGTGAGAAGTTCTTTTCGCTCGTTCGAGATTGTTGTAACTTTTGTGATATACGCTCACAATCTCAGTTACCACTGTTGTCTCTAAAGTATTTTTATTATTATGTGAAAGAAGAAATTCGTTGATAAAATAAAAATAAAAATTAAAGACTCCATTATGAGCTACACTTGCAATTTTTTCAGAATTTAAATGTCCCACATTTTCATAATCACTCAGCCATCTCGCGAATGACCGGACTTGGTTACGAATTCGCAACATTAAACTTTACGGTTCATCAAACGAGGACTTTAAAAAAAAATGGCCGATACAGAAGTACTGAGATACGAATATTATCAACATATTATCTTGGAAACGGTATTATCTTATTATATAATTCATTGGTCGGAGCTCTAAAGCAGGATTTTATGTGAACAGGCTTTGAAATGAGAGATCCTTCAATAAAAATAAAAATAAAAAAATTAATTTAAATCCTTCGAAAGTTTAAGAGAAATAACAAAAGTGAGGCTTATCATGCATTCGATCCCTTTATCGTCCGACTAGCCCCCCCCCCCCCCCCCGATCTCTCGCCCGCCGGTAATTTCTTCTCTTTCCTACCGTCCAAGAAACGCGCCTATTTCCCCCCATTAAAAGCGAAATTCCATTCCGCCTTTCGTCTCTCTCGGTGCTCCCAGCTCGGCATGCTTCTTTCCGGTTCGCGCGCGGGACTCCGAACGGTCCCGGCAGAGGGGTAAATAAAACATTGTCCACCGTGTTGCTCCGTCGCCCGCAATCTCCGGATAAAACTCCCCGCCATCTTGGATTCTTCGCCGACCCCTCGGGTTATTACAAAAATGCGGTACATGCCCGAGGAGCGTTCCCGATCCTCTTCGGGGCCCCCCCTTCTGCCCCCTCCTGCGTCTCCTCCACGACTTCTTCTCACTCCGTCGCTTCGGTCCATCTTTCCCCCGGCCCCCCTTTTCGCGTTCCAGCCGCTCTCTCGCTCTCTCCCTCTCGGGCGAAAAAAAATATCGTAATTGGATTCAATTGCGAGGCGTATATAGGCACATCTGCGGAGTGCAATTCGCCGAGCGCGCAATGCACCCAGGCGGGGTCCCCGTTCGTTGACGCGCCCTCGCCCTCGTTTCGCAAGAGCCAAGCGAGCGTTATTAACGAGCTCCTGGCCGCTTGTGGACAGAGCGAAGAGAATTTTTTTTTATTTTTATTTTTATTTTTTCAAATAAATAAAAATAAAGAAAAATTGAGAAAAAAAAGAGAGAGGTAAAGTAAGGAGCGTCCGATCGGATCGCTCCGATCCAGAGGGCGGGGGGGGGATTGGATTCTCGCGCACCTGTGCAACCCTCTGCGGCTTTGCTTATGTGTGCGCGCGTGCATAACTTTGTGCGATTCCTCGTCTCTTTATACTTAACTCTCCAAGAGCCAAGATTTATCGCCTCATTGAACTCCGATGCACCCGAAACGCTCATCTCCTCTTTGCGCGCTGAAGACTCTCGACGATTTATTCCCGTTGATTTTGTGATTTATTCAACACTCGTTGATTTTTTTGTGCATTTTTTTTTGTTGTTTTTATGAGATAAATTGATTTGGATCGGCGATCGACGATGATCTATCGTCTATTGTGGGGAAGAGAGGATGGAGGGATTTTTTTTGGTTCTTGTTTTTTTTTTTTTGGTTCATTGATTAAAGTTTTTCTTTTGCAGTGGCTCTTTGAAACGCGCCTCTTTAAATTTTTGCTCGAAGCGAGAATCTCCTCTCATGTGTGTGCGTTGACCCCCTGGCTAAGTGTGCCCACGCATGCGGCAAAAAGGGGTAAATTCAGCCCCGTTTCGAAACTTTATCTGTGCTATGGGTCGCACTCCCGACTGGCCGGGGCTACCAGCGAACCGAGAAAATCTACTAACCCCGCTTTCTTGCCGCGGAGCTTTGTCGTGCAATAGTAGAAATAGTAATTGCAACGCAAAATTACACGCTTCTCTTATAAAAAAAAAAAAAAATGGAATATAGTGTTGGTTATACGTTTCCCGAGGAAAGCCTCTTAAAGACACCTTGCTCCAAAAATACAACGACAATTAACAGAAAAAAGGTGCAACAAAAATTATAGAATGAGAATATAAGAAATAAACAATTTTGCAAAGAAAATATGAATCATAAGTATATAAGAATGAATAAAAAATATAAGTAATCAAAGATTTTACAAAGAAAATATAACGAATCAAAAATTTTACGATGAAAATGTAACAAGTCAAAAATTTCACAATGAAAATATAACGAATCAAAAATTTTACGACGAAAATATAACAAATCGAAAATGTTACAAAGGCAATATACCAAATCGAGAATGTCGCAAAGAAGATATAACAAATCAAAAATGTTGGAAAGAAAATACAACGAATACAAAAAATATATAATAATAATGTGATTCGTCTATTGTCGCCTACGCGCGGCAGTAAAATATATCTCCGGTGGCTGTCCCGGTGGATACCTGTCGTGTCGAATTAATTGCCGCCATTAAATTAGCACAGAAAAGTGGATAATTCGTGATCGGGCATTTGCGGTCTGTGTCCGTGCGTATTCATTGAATCGTTGTTCATCACCGAGTCTTCCCTCGCCGACCCCCTTCCCCCCCCCCTCCCCCTGCCCCCGTGTTCGCGGGGTTCATCCCAGGCACTTCGCTCGTCGTATAACAGCGTCTCTCTATCTCTCGCGCTCGCTCGTCTTCCGGCCAAGGTGCGCAAGACGCTCGGCGTCGGTTTTATTACCTTCGTAAAGCGATCGTAAAACGCTCCCGAGATCGTTCGACGATGGAAGCGACAACGCGATAAGCCTCGGGCGATCCGAGATCCAATGCATATACACTATAACAGTTAACGTATAGAAAGAAGCGCACACGGGCTTCGATTTCTTCGCGCTGCGCTTCTGCGCATGCGCGCGCTCCCAGCTACGTAGTACAACCGTGTTAAGGAAGAGTAAAATAAAATCAAATAAAAGCAGGGTGGTTACGCTCGTATAATCCTTATGTACGAAGAGTGCTCGTACACTCTTCGTACTCGCTGCTCGCTGCTAAGCGAACTATCGAGCTCGGTCTATAGTACAAAAAGATGAAACATAGAAAAAAAAAAAGAAAAAAATTGACTGCAGTTCGCTTCGTGCGGAGATCGGCGGGCAGGGAGCTCGGAACATTATTTTTTTTGGTTTTATTTATTAAATTAGTGAGCTGGTAAAAAGTAGAGAACAAAAAAAAATTGAAAACTTGTTTCCAATCGACGAACGAAGTGAGGGTAACGGATTTGGAAAATTGATAATTAGACTCAAAAGGTCAAGAAGATCGAGAATAATTAAAAAGGAACGAAATAGAAAGCAGTTTACTTTAAAAAGTTATTAAAAAAAAAGAAGATGAGAAGTTTAGATTTTTTTTTCACATCAAATTAGTAAGCACACAAAAAATAGGGAAAAAATGAGACCTTCTTTACGTCGACGAAGGAAGTGAAGGTGACTGATTTGAAAAAGTGATAATTAGACTCAACATTTTAACAGGATCGAGAACATCTAAAGAGGAACGAAATGGAAAGCAGTTTACTGAAAATAATTATTATTACAAAACAAGAACATTAATAGGTTTCAAAATTTTGATTTTTTTTTTACACTAATTACTTAAAGGATAAAAAATAAAAATAAAATCGTCAAAATAATTAGTCAAAAAATGCAAGGTACTTTGAAAAAAACGTAAAAAGTTACTTCGAATAATAATAATAATCTCTGCGCCGCAGCAGCCGCTATCTAATAAACCTACGAGACTTAAATTGATATAATTTGATAAACGCTCGAGGGTTCGTTCGTACATAGTACGCGCGTTTATGGATCGTGTAGTATGTTTAAAGTGATTTTCCCGCTCGCCGGCGCATGCGTAATAGCCTCGCGTAATATCTCTCCCATCGAATTATTGTAGTTACGCGCGATATATATACAAGCTCGCGCATGCGAACCAGTTTATCAACGCGCCGCTTCATCGGGCCGGTAATTGAGCGACATTCGACGAAAGGACGCGACGAGGGAAGATACGGGGAACGAAAGCCGGACGGCCGGATTAAAAAAAATCTTTCGCGATCCGTTCCCGAGCGTCGCGCACGCGCGTTACGGATATCCACGCCGCGCGCATGCGCGGACGTCTCGGTTGACCCCTTCGCCGACGAGAGATTGTTTTACGACGTGCGCGCGGAGCTGTACGACGAGTGAGGCCGAACGAGAGATAAATAAAGAAATCGAGCGACGGAGAATGGCTCGATATAGCCGAAATTGGCTTGTCACCGAGCGGAATCCCTTCGTCATCGAAGAGGCAAGATGTCAAGCGTGAAACGACGAGAGAGGCAACGAAAAGACGAACGATCGGAACGCTCGAGGCTCGGCGACTGATTGAGCGGTGAAAAATCGCGCGATCACCGAGCTACGAACGTTCTCGGCGAATGAGAGACTGCAGGCTTGTGTCACTGCGAATTATGCAATGGTCGATCGAGAACATATTTTTTTTTTTTATTTGAATGATTTTTTAATATTTTATTTATTTATTTTTTAACGAAAGGGTTAATGAATCCAAGACGCGAATTCGAGCCTTTGAAGTTCGGAGTGGCTGAGTAAGAAAGGTTTTTACATTCAACAAACGTTTCTCGTTCAGGAAAAACCGCAATTTTCTAACTTTCAACGAATCGCGTTTAAACATTTTTTTTTTATTGTGGATGTTTGTCGGCGGGAGTTTTTATATTTGCTTTATGTACAGTTTTTCTTTACTTGGCTGTGTCTTCTGGAGACAAATTCTGATATTCGTACGACACATTTCAAAGATGTATACTTATGTTTGAAGAGATAAATTCGAACCTCGTTCCAAGGCAATTATTAGTTTATTTCATTATTTTATTTTTTATTTTTCATTAAACAAAAATGTGTTCGATGTATAAAAATCCATGCATCAGAGGGTTGATTAAAAAATTGGTCCCTACTCAAATTTCACCTCGATTTCGATACTTCTTCGACGAGTCAGTAAGTGAGTGTTCTGAGGTTCAAAAATGACGGATAAACGGAATGAGAGGTAAAAATCGTGTTGAAAAAAAAAAAAAAATGTATTATTAGAAATTCGTCATCGTCGCGCCTGTCGTTCATCGCCAAGATAATCCGCACCCGAGCCCAGCATCCGGCAGGCGAGCAAGAATTTTTCCTGCGAAAGTCCTCGCTGCGTAAAGAATCCGTGAATGGATGCCGATGTCCATCTTCGATCTCGGTGGGCTCGGGAAGGTTGAAGAAGTTACCCGGGAACGCGTACAATGGAAAACCCTGAGACCTTTTTCCCGTTGGTCCCGTGACATAAAAATTAGCCCCGCCGAGGTGAACGCTACCGTAATTGCCGGATCGTCGCTCGGGAAACTACTTTTCCAATGCTCTTAAGGACTCTATACATAGGTATATCGCCTACAGAGAGGAGCTTCACGCTCGATCATCGGTAGTTGAATCGACTCGCGCGAATCCGTTTTACCGTGTTTCCTGCACTTCGGACGAGGCACTCGATGAGGGTGGGGCAAAATGAACCACTTTAACCAATTTTTCATGGGACGCATGGTGGGGCAAAATGGACCACTGTAAAAATTTTTTTTACGCAACGCCTGGTGGGGCAAAATGGACCACTTTAACCAATTTTTCATGAGGCGCATGGTGGGGAAAAATGGACCGCTGTAACAATTTTTTTTACGGAACGTATAGTGGGGCAAAATGGACCACTTTAACCAATTTTTCATGGGACGCATGATGGGGCGAAATGGACGACTTTAGAAAAAGGGGAAATCTTATCCTGAATGGAGGACACTGGTCCGTTTTGCCCCGAGTGTCATTCCGCCTCGCTTTTCCCGCTATATGGTATATAGAAAAATCTATAAAAGGTCTTTAGCGCGCAATAACGTCGAACTCTTGGAAACGTTGACCGTAAATTTCGAGAATCGCAGCTGCGGATCTTCAGAACGAATTGCTCAGTGACGGGGCTGTGACGGCTTTACAAACACCCACATCGAAGTCGTGGCTACGTAATAATTTTTTTTTTTTACACCAGAGAAACTTCTCGTAAAAAAATCGATGGTCGTTAGATTTTGTTTTATTAGCGAAGTTCGGCAGGTCTCAATTGAATTTGTTTTGACCCAAGTAAAACGTTCTCTTCGCGATAAAACAAAAATCCTCAAATGCACATTCAGCCTCACAATTTCGAAGCAAAGATAAATCCACCGCAAGTCTCGAGATACGTCGGGGTAATTTTTTTTATCTCGCAAAATTGAAAACACAGAACAACTTTACAATTTGCCAAATTCAAACCCGAACTTTGCTATAACAAAAAAGGTTAATCATTTATTTTTTTTGTAAAATTTGACTGGTTCCAGTCGCATTTCTTTCAACCCCATTAAAAAGTTACTTTCGCGATAAAACAAGAATCCCCAAATGCTCATCCAGCCTCCTAATTTCGAATTAAACATAAATCCACCGCAATCCTCGAAATACATACAACTCATTTTTTTTTTTTCAACCCTCGCACAAAAATCCCAAAACGAGATTCTAATTTCTCAATTTAACACCCAATTTTCGGCACCAAAAAAAAAAAAAAAAAAAAAAAAAAAAAATCCTAAGTTAATAATTTTTTAATTTTCACTTACCGCCGGTGTTCGAAGAAAATGAGTAAAATCGCGATGGTAGGTCCTATCCTCGGGTACGATATCCTCGAAGTGTTCGATCCTTTCGGGACGCGTGTCCGGGTCGGAGGCATCCTGTCATCGCCTCGGCTTGGCTCCTCCGTCGTTCTTCCCACCGCCAATTACCCGATCGACACTCCTCTTTCGCCACTTCAAAACGAGTCTACATACGCGTGTTTACAGTACACGCATGTACCTCATATGTATATGAAACATAGGCGGCAAAGTCCTCGTCAGTGGAGTCGTCGCACCCCTCGCAGTTCCGCGAGGGTGGAGCGGGAGGAGGGGACGAGGTCGCTGATACTACTCGTGGTCGTAGCTGCGGCGAGGAACCCCTTCAGCTTTGCACACCCACCCGCACGAAAGGACCCTCTCTCGACGCTTCACCGCGAGTCACTCTCTTTCCTTCTTTCTTCTTTCTTTTTTAACTCCTCTTTCCCCTCTTCTATGTCTCAATCGGCAGCTCTGTTCTTTTCTTTTTTTCGTTTCCGTTTCACCCGACCACGTCGAGGCCGAGCGGTCCCTCTGATCAGCGCGGCGTGGCACGCGTCGAGGAGACTCGGTACTTAGCCCCGGGCACCGGCGCGTTCTGCTTTGACGTTCGTCAACGTTCGAGAGCTCCGCGCGCGCTCACGCCAATCCGCCTTCACTGAATCCGCACATGGGTAGGCTCGTTTTATCTATCTCACTTAGGGTTGTTTTTTTTATATATATATATATTTTTTTTTTCTCCTCTCCGGCGCAATACGGGAAGCCCGGAGGCTCGAACTATCCGATCGTCGTCGCGGGACAAGGCGGTTGGTTCCAATCGTCGCCCCGATATTTCTCTCCCAATTCTCGTCACCGATCTTTGGGCGCCGTTTCGTTTTTATTATCCTTTGGCGAGCGGAGTTTCCGGGGATTCGGCAGACGCCATTCTTGTCCGGTCCGTCACGACGATCATCTCTTCGGATCTTCCCTTCCACGCCTCGGAGTCGGAAACTATCACTTCGGACCAGTCGCCGGTTCACCGATGATCGATCGATCGACAAAGCGACCTTGAGAATCGCGGTTACTCGTCGCAGCTTCCGGTTGCCGAGTCTCTTGCGCGTGGGCCGCGCGAACTTCACTCATCAACGTCCGTCCGAGCTCTGATCGACGTTAACCGTTTCGAGAAAAACTCTCGAAGAAGAGGGGGGGGCTCCCTTTCCGGTACGACAACACCCGCGACGAGCACACAACAACCGACTTCGGTGTATATTTGTAGGACGAAAGTGCCGGTGAGATGGAAAAACCGGGCGACAGAGAAAGAGAGAAACGTTTTCCCGGGGCGGTAGCGTGAATTCGTCTCGGCGCGGTGAGTCAGGTAAAGAGGGCGGGGGTCCGAGGAGCCCTGGTAGCGCGCGGGAACCACTGCGGCTTCGACGTCAGCCGGAGAAGGACCTCTTCGTCCTCCCCGTCTTCCCCTCTTTCCGCTTCCTCACGGACCGGCGAACGTCTCGGGCCAGCGTCGAACTTCCGGTCTGTGGCGTATGGCGGCGATGCTCGCGGCCCAAGTGTCAAGCCCCAAAATAAAATAAAACTCGCGGCTCGGCCGGCGGGTGGGCCCAGCTGGGGAGAGAGAGATATTTCCACCGTCTCGACCTCCACCACCTTTTCCCTCCCTTCCCACCTCCGATTCCTTAGCTGTCGGCGACGCCGCTTCCTCCTTCCTTCCTCCCCCTTGGACGCCTCATCTTTCCGCTCCTCCTTCTTCCCGAGGTTCTTCCACCTCTCTCAGCGCCGGCTAGGGATTCTATGCACGCCTTCGTCCGCCGCTTCTATCCTGACCCGTGTGTTAACAGCAGTGGCCGACCTGTCGCAGGACCACGCTCGAGTCTGCCCGATCTTGCAGGCTCGATCAGGAAGTTCTCTTGCCAGATTCTTCGGTTCTGGAGCGATTAGGCTCCCTTTTCCAACCCCAGCGGAGTTCGTTTCCGTTGATCACCGACCGGTTCCGCTTTGATTCCAGGGCTGGGATCGCGGTTAATCCTCCTTCCCGCGACGGACCAGTTCCTCGGCAGCTCTCGTCACGTCCCACAACAAAAATCCCAACTTCATCACCCAAACAGTCGAGGTAACAAGTTGGGAAACCAACGAATCCTAACGTGGAGCGCAGCGGTGTCCCTCATCCGCGGTTTCCTACCGTCCGGACAGAGAACCGCGACGGATGTGGATTCACTGTCGTCGTTAAAGCGCCGGGAGCCTCGAGAGCCCGGTGACGACTAGCAAAGACGAGGAAAGAGATAGATCTGTCAGGGAGATCAGTTCTGTCTATGATGAAGCTCGGTGCGCGCAGTGCGCGCGGGACACGCGCGCGCGGATGCCCTCCTGGCCTTTCTCTCTCTCTCTCTCTCTCTCTATGTCTCTTCTTCCTCTTCTTTATCTTCCATCCTCGTTCGACGGTTGGTTCGCTCGTCGTCGGCGGCTTCCCATAGGGAGAGAGAGAGGAGAGACAGGGAGAGAGGAGAGGCCGGGAGACGAGCGGGTTGCGTACTCTATGCCGGGGCGCTTCGGTGCGTCCGTGTGGTTCGCGTGCTGTTGGCGATGATGGTGCTGCCTTGGTCCGTGGATACGACGACTAAGAACCGTCGGGGGGGCCCCTCTGGAGGTACCCACGACCATCGCAACCCCCCCCTCCACACCGTACGGATTCGAAGACCATCCACTGCCATACCCGGCCATTCGCCGGTCCACCACCACCGACTTCTCCTCACTGCGGCCGCGGCGCGGTTCCGAACGACGGAGGTTCACGAACAACCGACGGCGCAAACAGGAACGCCACCAGTGAGACTGGGAAGATCGTGGATGCGGCTTACGCTGCCGTGAGCCGAGCAGCCCCTGGAAGGAAATTCGAGAGGGAATCCGGATGAGGGGAGAGTAGGGGCAGGGGCGGTCCTGCAGCAGGGAGAATGTGCACTGGGAAGCTGCGAGGATCTTGAGATCATCAGGAAAGCTGAGAGAGTAGCCAGCTATGTGGGAAAAACGGAAGGAGACTGAGGACTGCGGGTGTTGGGCTGGGATGGGATGTGATAGGTGACTCTTCTGAAGATGACGTTGCCATTGGGGCGAATTAATTCTGTTTTCTCTTTGTAGGGTTAACCGGTCATTGGGATCTGCTCCTTTGGCAGATTCGTCTCCCGAAGGGTTGTCCGATGTTCGGGTATCGAGAACTGGCGAAGTTGGCATTCCGTGCATCTTACTTTCGTTATATCGATCTTGTTTTTATGATTCTTTTGATTTGCGAATAGAATCAACCGGCCAATAGCTTTGCCATTAGGGCGGCGAAAGTTATTTTTCGTTTTGTAGGATGATCTGTTCATCGCGATCCTGTCTCGTCCTTTCTCATATTCATGTCCCGGAGGGTTGTCTGAATACTAGCGAAGTTGGCCCCGATCAACGAATCTTCGTCATTCTGCGCATCCATCTTACTCATTATACCTTCCTTTCGTTAAATCTATATTTTTTTTACAATCTTTTTGATTTATTAATAGAACGAACATCTGTCTGGTATAATTAACATTGCCATTAGGGCGAAAAAAATTATTTTTCTTTCGGTAGATCATTTTCGATGATCTGTTCATCGAGATCCGTATTGGTCCTTTCTCAGATTCATGTATCGAAGGGTTGTCCGATGCTGGGACATCGAATAGTGGCGAAGTTGACCCCGAGCAACGAATCTTCATTGCGCGCATCGGTCTTACTCTTTACACGTTCCTATCGTGAAATCCATCATATTTCTACAATTCTTTTGATTTACGAATAAAATAAACCGGCCATTAACATTGCCATTATTTTCACAATCTGATTGATTTACGAATCGAATCAACTTGCCATTAGCATTGCCATTAGGGCGATAAAGTCATTGTTCCCTTTGCAGGATGATCTCTTCATCGAGATTCTTACCGGTCCTTTCTCAAATTCATCTCCCGATGGATTGTCCGATGTTGGGGTATCGAACACTGACGAAGTTGGCTCCGATCAACGAATCTTCCATCCATCTTACTCATTACACCTTCCTTTCCTAGAATCTATCTCATTTAAAATGTTTTTTGATTTGCCAATAGAATCAAGCATCAAGAATCAAGACAATCATCCCACTTGGTCCTGAACTTGTCGCGTTGTCTCTACACAGTTCCAAGTTTTCAAGAACCCTCCTTCCTCCGTAGGTTCTCGTTTGTTCGGTGTCCAGTTTCCTCGAAGCCGCGAGGTGGAAGAGACTCTCTATCGCCGATCCCTCTGCGCGTCAAGAGCAGCTCGAAAGTTTTCGGGGGTTCGACGCGGAGGTAGGAACGATTCTCGCGGCGCGCGCGCGCGCGCTGTTTTCGTTTTGTCGGGGGTTGCTCCGGACAACCCTCGCGCAACTGCGAACGGATGAACGAACGGAAAGAGAGACCGACGAAGCCGAGCGACGAACCACGTGATCTAGTGGGAGGAGCCCTACTCCCATCCCTTGGCATCTATCCACCCTCTTTCGAGTATTCAATTGGCATAATTGCAGGCTTATCTCCTTCCCTCCAGCATCCGGGGGCCTTCTGGCATTCACTGCTTCTCTCACTCTCCCCCCCCCCCCCCTCCCCCCGCTCTCCGTCCTTCTCTGGCTCTTTCTCCATCCCCACCCCTCCACTCTTCATCCTCGTCGGGCTCATCGCTTCTCCTCCCTCTCCTCCTCCTCGCCGCGCCTGCCGGCCCCCATTCTTTCGCCACTTCGGACCGCGATGCCAATCAAAAGTTAACATATCTGCACGAACATATGTAAAAAAAAAGGGAAACATATTATATCATATTGCGTAATAATATTGTATATATTAAAATATATATAACATTGTTATACTGGATTGTATTTTAGTACTGTACGTTTCGCTAGCCGTTTTAAAATTGATCATTCTTATAACGTCAGTTACACATTTTTCTATCATAGTTTTATCTTCATCATCGTTAGTATAATGTTGTCATCCAGAGAGGGTTTGACAATTTTTATTTTTGTTTTTTATTTTATTTTTTTAAATTTATTCCCTCCAACCTTCGTACTCGTTTGATTTTACAAAATGATGGAAGACAATAAAAAAAAGTGGAACATATTATACAATATTTTATAATAACATTATATACATTAAAATATCTATAATATTGTCTTATTTTAGTACTGCAAATTTCGCTATCCGTTCGAAAATTGATACTTTTTTTTTAACATCGAGTGCACAGCTTTATCTTCGTCATCAATATAATGTGGCGCTCGAAAAAAATGTTGTCAAATTTTTATATTTCATTTTTATTTTTATTTATCTGCTCCAATCTCTGTACTCGTTTGATTTGGCAATCTGGCTGAAGCCTCCTTAATTTGCATAGAGCGGAGTGTGATTGAGGAACGTATAATCAACCCTTGGACAGAAGGGTGCTTCCGTCGATGAACGAGTCGAGTGCGCCCACGACGGAAAATTATTTCATCGGCCACTCGCGCTCTCGGGCTCGATGCTACAGCGATCGGGCTGCTGGAGGCGATTAGCAATTAGCTCCTGTTCGACGGGATTGTGTCCCCGTGTGTACGTATAAATCCCGGCATCGACGACTCACCCTCGGGCCTCTCCTCTTGTCCGGCACGTGCTCGTCGTCGAAGATCAAACGAAGCGACTCTCGTTCCCCCTCCCGCGACTTTCTCTCCAACATCCACCGGAGGGCTTGAGAGTTTAAGGCGAGCTCTAATTTTCGTAGATCTCGATTGCACTTTGCACCCTTGTTGCAACACTTTAAAAAAAAAATCGAATCAACTCAACCCAATACGAGAAATGATTCGCCGGTTCGGAAAGGAAACGAAATTTCACGCCCATCTTCGCACGGCTATTCGTAAAAATTCATCAATCATCGGAGCAATTCGGATGGATTTTCCTTTTTTTCATACAATAGTGTTGAAATGATTTTGACGGTACGATGACTCTCAGGTTCGAACTTCCGTTCAGAATTTCCCGACAATTTTATTCAAACTCGAATCGTGGGAGGATTTTTGCAATTATGTTATTTGTCATTTTTATAAAATTAAGATTAGCCGTTAAGCAGCTGACAAAAATGACAATACTGATTATAATTCCCATTGGCACTTTTTTGAAATTATTAAACTTAAAATAATTTTTTTTTTTTTTCGTACAATAGTATTGAAATGATTTTGACGGTACGATGACGCTCTGGTTCGAACTTCCGTTCAAAGTTTTCCAACACTTTGATTTAAACTCGACTCGTCGGAGAACTTCGCAATTATGCTATTTATAATTTATATGAAAATGACATTAGGCATTAAGGAGTTGACAAAAATGACAATAATAACAGTGATTCCCATTGGCACTTTTTTTTAAAAATCATGTAAACTTAAAATCAGTCAATTATTCGTCAGTTCTTTTTAATGAAAGTCGCGGGGTTCGTGTCTGCCAGCGATAAAAGTAACAGAAGCTGAAACAGGCACTAAAGGAGATCCGAGGATTTAAGATCGAGAGATTTAAGATGGGAACATCGAAAAATATACCTCCACTATATAATACCGTACGGTAGAGTCGTCTCTTATTTCGGGTCCTGTTGACCGTCCGTCATTCGGTATCTCGTGGAAGGGGACACTGCATTACTTATCGAACGATATCGGGACTATCGAGTGTCCTGGGGAGAGCCGGTGTGGCCCGTCCTGATCCCAATGGCACGCGAACGGTCCATCGAGACGATACCATCGAGGCTCGCTCGATCATCCCATCCCCGGTCCAACTTATAACGTTATTAGCGAGTCGCTTAGTCCTCGAGTCTCGAGATACGCTAATTGAGCAGTTACCGACTTAAAGTTAAATAAAACATTCGCAACTATAGAGCAAAACAATTTTTAGCGTACACAAATATTATTATTATTTTTTTTACAAATTATTATTATTATTTTTTTTACAAATTATTATTATTATTTTTTTTACAAATTATTATTATTATTTTACTAATTGTTATTTTTCAGTTAAGTATTTCTAAGAGGTGATTAATCATGTAAGGTTTAGAGGTTATTGAACATGTAAATTTTTTTTTCTTCATATTTATCACTCATCGAACGATATCAAGACTATCGAGTGTTTTCACAAATATTTTTCTTTATTTTTATTTGTTGAGTAGCTTTAAGTTGTTAGTCTCTTTGAATAATAAATTTATTTATTTATTTATTTATTTATTGTAATATATACTGGTCAAGCACTTTTTACATAAACATACATGTGCAAAGAATGTAAAGTGTGCAGTAGAAAAGAATAAGCTCTATAACATTTATTCAACTTTGGTTCTACCACCAACTAAAATATTAGACATATAGTTTTATTTTTTTTATTTCACTTTTATTTGAAACTACAAATCGCCAGTGAGGTGACGACGATGAGTCGGGGTCCAATTTCGAGGCTCGTGCATCCTCGGATGTACACACCGGTGCGCGATAAATTATATAGACACGACCCGCTAGTGACGGACTTCCGGCGGAATTTTATCGTTCCGTGAAAACTTTAACCGCGACGAGTAACGGAGCTTGTTACTTGTACAACGACTCTCGAACTCGAGATAAGATACCGGGATACGGAGAAGCAGAAAATTCATATCGGTGACGCAGCACCGAAACTGCGTAAATTCAATTTTTTAATTCTTTGATTTTTTTTTTTTGAGAAAGTATAAAATGAGCGTAGGTGAATCGATCGTTGGTGGGCTCCACCGGCTCGTATAGATAATTGCGACAAGGGAAGTCGCAACTCTCGATGGAAGAATATACGTAAAATATATATATATATACATATATATTTTAAAGGAGATGCCAATCGGGTTAATTAAGCAATTACGATGGCTCGATGATAGTCTCTAGGCAAATTTTGTGAGTGAGCCATTACACAAGATTGCAGCCGTCTACGGTGAAATAAAATACACGAGAAACTAATAATAATTAAGATACCTCTCCGTGACTTTCGATAATCGATGATCGTTTTTTTTTTGTTTTCTTCTGAATTTTTTCTTTAACATAGTATGGAAATCGATATCCCTTTGCCCGTCTCGCAGCAATAATGATACGGACGAATTTATTACTATCAAAGATGAGTCGACGAAGCCGAAACATACATAGATGAAATCTATGAATATTCATGTTGCGTTTTTTTTTTTTTTGTAATATTTATTGTCGTCTATTAGCTAGTCGCGCGCGAGTTCGACCCACGCTCACTAAATATTGACTCTCCCGCGTCGGATTGGGGACGGTTTTCTACTTCGGATCGATCTTTGATCTACAACCGACTCTCGAATACGTGATCGCCGTGTCGAGAGTTCGTGTAGGCTTTCCTTATAAGATTACCTTGACTCGTACTTTTTGTTTTCATTTTTCTAAAAAAAAAGAGGACGAATAGATGGACGGAGGGACGAATAGATGGACGGAGGGACGAACAGATGGACGGAGGGACGAATAGATGGACGGAGGGACGAATAGATGGACGAAGGGACGAATAGATCGAGGGAGGGACGAATAGATCGAGGGAGGGGCGAATAGATCGACGGAGGGACGAATAGATGGACGGAGGGACAAACAGGTGGACGGAGCGACGAATAGATCGACGAAAGGACGAATAGATCGACGGAGGGACGAATAGATCGACGGAAGGACGAATAGATGGACGAGGGGACGAATAGATGGACGGAGGGACGAATAGATCGACCGAGGGACGAATAGATGGACGGAAGGACGAATAGATGGCCGGAGGGACGAATAGATGAACGGAGGGACGAATTGATCGACAGACGGAAGAATAGATCGACGGAGGGACGAATAGATCGACGGAGGGACGAATAGATGGATGGAGGGACGAATCGATGGATGGAGGGACGAATAGATCGACGGAGGGACGAATAGATCGACGGAGGGACGAATAGATCGACGGAGGGACGAATAGATCGACGGACGGACGAATAGATCGACGGAGGGACGAATAGATCGACGGAGGGACGAATCGATCGACGGAGGGACGGACGGACGGACGGGAAATGTTTTTTGTTGTATTCTAGGATGTCCAGACCATAATCTGACAGTCGAATTTGTTATTCGATTGCTATTTCATATTTCGTATGTGATGAGAACGCAAAGCCAGCTTTGGATGGTCATATCTCAGAAGCTGATAGAGCCAGAGAGCTCCGACCGGGCTTAAAATCTTCCGCAAGTGGTGCTCCGAAACATAGACCTTGCTCTACCTTAATTAAATCTGTTCTTCGCGAAAATATCAACGTCACAGTGCACAGTAAAAATTGCCCGTCCCAACTGAAATTATTCATGGAGCTTCTCGATTCCGCGTCTCAATCGATCTTTTCGTTTCGTTGCGACGAACGGCTTCGACCGCGGACGGCACGCTGCGCTGTGCCTTCTCCGAAGACCGAATCGTCCCCGGGGACGACGGGAGAACGGAGCGAGAGTTCGTGAGGTAAGTCCAGCGAGCCGGAGGGAAGGGAAAAAGATCATTAACAATGACCGGAACAGATCGGGAACGAGCGAACCGAGAGGTTTTCATGGTCTCGCGTCCGATCGTTTCCGGGAATCGGAACGTTGCTCCGGCCGTCTTGGTTCCAGATCAACGAACCAACATCGCAGCGAGCGATCCACCGGTGTCTCGCATGGCCTAACAAAAAAAAAACGCAAAAAGTCCCAAGTCTCGATCGAGGTGTGTAAATCGTTTGGTTTTTTTTGTTCCCCTCTTCACGATAAAATAGTCGTTCGCGTGGACGAGTCTCTTCCGCGAAAAGTCGTCGCGCGGAACGGCAAGAGGAAAAAAAAGCTGCCACGAAAATCTCGATCGGACAATTGAGACGTCGACGGAACGATGGAACTTAAAAAGAGGTATGAGAAAAATCCCCTCGAGGAGATCGACGAAAAAAGGACGAATATCGATAAAAAAAAAATTTAAGTTGACCGGAAAGTTGGCGGAAAAAAATGATTTTTTTTACCTGAGTAAACTGAATTTCCGACGAAAAATTTTTGCGATAATGGCGAAGGCAGACCGCAGGCCAGACGAGTAGGCGGTTAGAAATTCTTTCGATATAAAAATTTAGAAAAAAAAAAAAAAAAAAAATAAAGACCGCGAAGAGCCGCGTCGCCGGCAGGAATATTACAAAGAGATAGCCGATAAAAATTCCAATAGTCCGTGGACGATAGTCTGGTAATCCGAACGATTCGCGCAGTCTGGAAAGTTATGGGAGTTATGGTGATTCATGGAGCGCCCGTAGGACGATCCACGTGGAAGGTGGAACGTGGGCGCGGAAGAGCCCGAGCTACGCGAGGAATGCTTTAATAATGCATTCCTGATGAACGAAAGCGCTTTCTCTCCGCACGCCGCGATATTATATTAATACGTATCGCGGTGTACGCGATCCAGGAAAATTTCCCGCTCGAACCGCGACCATCGGCTCCAATTCATTTTACAGAATATTGAAAAAAAAAAATAAAAAATAATTGTACATGGGATCTTCGTAATATATTACGTAATCTTTTTTTTCGGTAACAATCGTTACAATAATAATATTAATGATTTTTATTATTATTGAGACGAAAATTAACAATAAATAATAAAATTAATAATATTGCGAAAAGACTGCAATTTTTCGGTATTACTCTCTATCTTCGTAAAAAAAAAAAAATTATTAGTTTGCATTTGGCCGCTTCCGATTTATTTTCGTTATTATTCATTGTAGCAATCTTCCCTTTTTTCCCCCACTCTTTATCTGATATATTCTCATGCAACATTATTTATATGGATAATATTACGCATGGTAAACGATATCCATAATTACAAGACTCTTCTAAGTGCCATTATAATGTTTGGATGTTGTAGGTGAGAGCGGGGAAAAATGGGACAAAACTCAGTTGTCCAATAATTTGTGGATGTCCCATATTGCCCCGCTCTCTCCTATATATATATATATATATATATCGTCCAGTAAAAGGGTTCCAAATAAATAAGTAAATAAATAAATAAATAGCTAAAAACGATTAAATTATTAGCATTATCAAAATTGCCAATATTACTGATAATAATAATCTCAAATATCGCGAAAAATAAAAATTTCCCCTCGATCTCACCGAGGCCGGAATTTCGTTAAAAAGAAAAGAGTTCCGTTCGAATATGATTAACGACATTCGCTCCGGAGATCGTTAGTAAAATCGAGCGTACGCGATACGCCTGCCCGATCGGCTAATTGATCTAATGAATTAAAAGCCGTCGACGTTGTTTGCAGTAGCGAACCGATAACACGACAGGAATGATTAGTCCGGTCGATTTAGTCCGCGTATAACGAGTGTAACGAGACTGAGTGATTATCTTATCGGGTTACCGAGACCGACGGCAGATCGTGTCTTAATGTTTAACCGTCTGTCTCCCTCTTTCGCTCTCGGTCTCTGTCTTCCTCTCTCCCTCGTGTGTGTCTAGCGCATGCTGTGCGAAACGCGAGAGACCGCCCACGAGCCGCGCCAACGCCGGGGCTCGTTCGCACGAGTCTCTCTATCCCGCACGTGCATGATCTAGACGGTGCGTAATATACATGTACAGTCGGGGATTCATAATATCGTTAGTCCTTAACGCGCTGCATAGGCCATTAGAGTAACGGTTAATGCGGAGAGCAAGCGGCGAGCAGGCAGGTACAATAACCGCTCTTCTATTATCGCGGCTTCTTTCTGCCTTGCAACATTGATCCTCACCGTTTGAAGGCAAATTTTCTTGTCGGTAGCAATTTGCGTCGTTTGAAGCTCTTGGTTCTTTTTTTTATATATTTTTTTTTACTGCAAATCTATGAATCTGGAGCGTGAGCTATTGAAGGATTTATCGATGACTTCGGTAAGAAGGACTATATTTTTTTTTTTTTTTTTTACTTATATCGTTAGTCCTTAAGGCACTGCATAGGCCTTTAGAGGAACGGTTGATGCGGAGAGCAAGCGGCGAGCAAACAGGTACAATAACCGCTCTTCTATTATCGCGGCTTCTTTCTGCCTTGCAACATTGATCCTCACCGTTTGAAGGCAAACTTTTTCGTCGGTAGCAATTTGCGTCGTTTGAAGCTCTTGCTTCTTTTTTTTATATATTTTTTTTTTTACTGCAAATCTATGAATCTGGAGGGTGAGCTATTGAAGGATTTATCGATGACTTCGGTAAGGACTATAATTTTTTTTTTCGCTTTATTTTTTTTTTGTTACTTATATCGTTAGTCCTTAAGGCACTGCATAGGCCTTTAGAGGAACGGTTGATGCGGAGAGCAAGCGGCGAGCAGGCAGGTACAATAACCGCTCTTCTATTATCGCGGCTTCTTTCTGCCTTGCAACATTGATCCGCACCGTTTGAAGGCAAACTTTTTCGTCGGTAGCAATTTGCGTCGTTTGAAGCTCTTGCTTCTTTTTTTTATATATTTTTTTTTTTACTGCAAATCTATGAGTCTGGAGGGTGAGCTATTGAAGGATTTATCGATGACTTCGGTAAGAAGGACTATAATTTTTTTTTTCGCTTTATTTTTTTTTTTTGTTACTTATATCGTTAGTCCTTAAGGCGCTGCATAGGCCATTAGAGGAACGGTTGATGCGGAGAGCAAGTGGCGAGCAAACAGGTACAATAACCGCTCTTCTATTATCGCGGCTTTTTTCTGCCTTGCAACATTGATCCTCACCGTTTGAAGGCAAATTTTCTCGTCGGTAGCAATTTGCGTCGTTCGAAGCTCTTGGTTCTTTTTTTTACATATTTTTTTTTACTGCAAATCTATGAATCTGGAGGGTGAGCTATTGAAGGATTTATCGATGACTTCGGTAAGAAGGACTATAATTTTTTTTTTCGCTTTATTTTTTTTTTTGTTACTTATATCGTTAGTCCTTAAGGCGCTGCATAGGCCTTTAGAGGAACGGTTGATGCGGAGAGCAAGCGGCGAGCAGGCAGGTACAATAACCGCTCTTCTATTATCGCGGCTTCTTTCTGCCTTGCAACATTGATCCTCACCGTTTGAAGGCAAATTTTCTCGTCGGTAGCAATTTGCGTCGTTTGAAGCTCTTGCTTCTTTTTTTTATATATTTTTTTTTTTACTGCAAATCTATGAATCTGGAGGGTGAGCTATTGAAGGATTTATCGATGACTTCGGTAAGAAGGACTATATTTTAATTTTTTTTTTGTTACTTATATCGTTAGTCCTTAAGGCACTGCATAGGCCATTAGAGGAACGGTTAATGCGGAGAGCAAGCGGCGAGCAGGCAGGTACAATAACCGCTCTTCTATTATCGCGGCTTCTTTCTGCATTGCAACATTGATCCTCACCGTTTGAAGGCAAACTTTTTCGTCGGTAGCAATTTGCGTCGTTTGAAGCTCTTGCTTCTTTTTTTTATATATTTTTTTTTTACTGCAAATCTATGAATCTGGAGGGTGAGCTATTGAAGGATTTATCGATGACTTCGGTAAGAAGGACTATAATTTTTTTTTCGCTTTATTTTTTTTTTTGTTACTTATATCGTTAGTCCTTAAGGCGCTGCATAGGCCATTAGAGGAACGGTTAATGCGGAGAGCAAGCGGCGAGCAAACAGGTACAATAACCGCTCTTCTATTATCGCGGCTTCTTTCTGCCTTGCAACATTGATCCTCACTGTTTGAAGCCAAATTTTCTCGTCGGTAGCAATTTGCGTCGTTCGAAGCTCTTGGTTCTTTTTTTATATATTTTTTTTTTATTGCAAATCTATGAATCTGGAGGGTGAGCTATTGAAGGATTTATCGATGACTTCGGTAAGAAGGACTATATTTTTTTTTTTTTTTTTTACTTATATCGTTAGTCCTTAAGGCACTGCATAGGCCTTTAGAGGAACGGTTAATGCGGAGAGCAAGCGGCGAGCAAACAGGTACAATAACCGCTCTTCTATTATCGCGGCTTCTTTCTGCCTTGCAACATTGATCCTCACCGTTTGAAGGCAAACTTTTTCGTCGGTAGCAATTTGCGTCGTTTGAAGCTCTTGCTTCTTTTTTTTATATATTTTTTTTTTACTGCAAATCTATGAATCTGGAGGGTGAGCTATTGAAGGATTTATCGATGAATTCGGTAAGAAGGACTATAATTTTTTTTTTCGCTTTATTTTTATTTTTGTTACTTATATCGTTAGTCCTTAAGGCGCTGCATAGGCCATTAGAGGAACGGTTAATGCGGAGAGCAAGCGGCGAGCAAACAGGCACAATAACCGCTCTTCTATTATCGTAGCTCCTCTCCATCGTGCAACATTGCTCTTGAGCGTTTAAAGGCAAGCCCGTCGCCGAACTCGATGAGCCCGCCCGACACTGTCTCGTCATTAACCAAATTGTTATGATAACCAAATCATTTACATGATTTGAAGTTCTTGGTAACTTTTCAAAATTTGTATTGATTTATTCCAATTCGATGAATCCGGAAGACGAGCCATTATTTTTTTTTTTTTCTTAGCATTATTTTTTCTTTCTTTATAAAAAATAACGAGATATTTAAAAAATGACGGAATGCGAGCGAGACTGGGGAGTGGACATGATGGAGATCGATTGGCGGATTTTACCGCAATTCGTCGATCGGGGATCACGCCGAAATTGATTTAATTTGCATCGCTCGGACAAATTCGGGCTGATCGAAGAAATCGTAAAAAAAAAAATCGATTGCACCGGAACAATTGCAAATGGAACGGCGATTTTCGTTCGATCGATCGTGGGACAGTGAGTGACGTTGACAGAGGGTATCAGAGGAGGAGCGGCTGAACAAGGAGGTGGAGGAAAGTTGGATCAAGAGGGGAAGTGAGGAAGGGATTTATCGGCAGCGGAGAGAGAGAGAGAGCGGGAGATCAACAGAGAGTGAGAGAGGGAGAGCGAGCGAGCAGTCACGCTCGACGACGAAGCATTCGCGAGGTCGACATCAAATTTGCATACTCGATCTTTCTCGCTCTCTCGTCCATAGATCGGTGGGAGGAGCGCCGCTTATTGCGCGGACTCGTTATATATTGCGAACATCGTTGCTTTACAACCAATCGATTCGCTCGTTTATTTTCATCCGCCATACCGCCGCGTCAACGAGCCGCGTATGAAAAATTTTCCTTTTTTTTTTACTTCTCCGAGACGTCACTTCCGGTTGAAAAAAAGATTTTTAAACCGGAAATGACGTCAGAGAGGAGCATTTCAGAAATTTCCCTGTGACGTTACATCCGGTGGAAGAAATACGATTTTCAAAACAGAAATGACGTCAGAGCGGAAACTTTCAAATTATTCTCCGTGATGTCACTTCCGGTGGAAAAGTGAGATTTTCGAACCGAAAATACCGTCAAAGAGAAGCATTTCAGACCTTTCTTTGTGACGTCACATCCGGTTGGAGAAGTGAGATTTTTCAAACCGGAAATGACGTCAGAGCGAAACGTTTCAAAATTTTCGTTGCGACATTATTTCCGGTTGAAAAATAAGAATTTCAAACTGAAAATAAAGTCAGGGAGGAAAGTTAACAAATTTTTCTCCATGACGTGACTTCCGGTGGTGAAATTACATTTTCAAGTTGGTACTGAAACTCAAGGAGAAAACTTTCAATTTTTTTTCCGAGACGTCAACTCCGACGTAAAAATAAGATTTTCGAACAGGAAATGACGTCAAAGAGAAAAAAAAAAATTACTTTGCAGTATGTTTTTTTTCCTATTTCAAAAAGTTCAACTCTCATCCCTTCAATTTAACGATAAAATCAATCGCAGTGGGCTCGGAGCTTCGTGAAAGGGTTGTCATATCGGCTCGGCAGGATCTTGCGAAGGGTCAGGATCGGGATGACACGAAAGTAGATCCTAATGGTAATAAGCAGTCTCTCGTGGGTTTCCCCGCGCCACTATAATGCCCCGGTCTACATAAACTAATGCCTTATAAAAGGTGCGCATGAAAAGGGGACCGGGCGACGCGTCCGCAGTACGACGGGAGTCTTTGATACGTTTTGTGGGAGCCAGACGAATTTATTTAATGCCCTACACCCCATCATTAGCCATTATGCTCGGCGGGACAGTGCGCGGGGTCACCCATGTGGAGTGCACAGTATAACCGAAAAAAAAAAAAAAACAAATTAAAAAAAAATACACGCACACACTCGAACGTCCGGAGGGAACGCCCAATATCCTTTTCACCGAGCCGTTGGGAGACGAAGGGGTTGCGAACGGAGCTCCCCTTTCTCTGTAGACGAGGTAAATCCAATACTTTGCCCGATCGTACAGATCGTCGTTGTCGCTCCAGACCCGTAATCATCGTGTTATTAAATAAATTGATAATAGGAATTGGAGAAAAGATTTTTTTAAATTTTATTATTATTATTTTTTTTTTTTAAGGGAATTATCGTCCCACGCTCTGGCGTGAATCGGGCCGGAATTTAGATAATGCGAGGGTACAAGTGCATTGTGTGTCCGCTGTTTCCGGCAGTTAATCGAGAGTTCAGGGTCAGTTTCTTGATTCGAAGGCTTTTTTTTTCGTCTTCGAGTTTGCTCGGAAGGAAATGCGGGCGATATTTCATTTTCGGAGTGTCTTTGATCGAGACTGCTTTTCAAAGGGTTAAAGATTGAGGATCGAGACTAATTAGAAACCTTATGACGTACGATGAATTCTACCGGAAATGATTCGACAAAAATTAATATAATAAATCATTACAATTATTTTTTTTTAAGTCTACGAGATTTTTTCTGATTCTTAAGTCGACTGAAATTTCACAAAAAAAAATTATTTTTTACCTTTCTTTGTGTCACCAAAAATCCAGCAAACACATTTAATTTTCGGACTACCTCCTATCGGAACTGCTTTTCGAAGAGTTAAAGATCGAGGATCGAGACTAATGAAAAAACCTCAAGACGTACAGTGAATTCTATAAAAAAAATTATCCAAAAAAATGAACATAATTAATAATTACAATTACTTTTTTTAACAAAACTACGTAATTTTTTCTGATTTCGAAGTCGACGGAGCTGCATTAAAAAATAAAACCTTTCTTTATGTTACCAAAAATCCGGCAAGCACTGAAATAGAAGATCGACTCAACGGCCCAAAAAAAAAGAAGCAAAAAAAAAGAAGCATTCTAATTCGAAAAAAAGCCGCTCACTTCCGCGCCACTCGAGACTGCAAGAGTTACCCCCAATTTTTTTTTTTTTCCGCGCTTCAAGGATCCTCTCGATTGAGACGTTTCCTCGAACCTCCAATATCCCTAAGTGTACCCGACCCGGTGTATCATATCGCTTCTCTCAGCTTCGCTCAATCGAAGTGGAAAAGCCTCTCTCCGGAGCGTTGAGAGGTGTATCGGCAGCGATCGGCTCGCGTGCTCCTTCCCTGAAGAGTGCCCTTTCAATGCTACCGTCGATACCGATCCGCCACCGGTCTATCGCTTTCATCTCCCACCGTTTGTACACCAAACTCAATTCCGCAGCGTCTTCTTCCACGCGTTTTACAACGGCGATGCAAAGATGCTACTCGAAACTCCGCTCCGAAAATTCCACTTCATTGTTTACCCGACTTGTAAGAGATACGCTCTATTATACGGCGAATATTCGGGGATTATACGGACAAGCTCAGAGCGACGGAAAGCCGAAGATCCTCCGCGCGCCTCCTCTTCGTCCTCGTCTTCCTCGCTTCCTCTCATCTCGCGCGGCGTTCCGTTAAAAGCCACTTGTTGGCGTGCGTCCGTGCGTGATCGATTTCGCGAAGGTAAAAACGCGTACACGCTCTCGATCTCACCCGGGTTAATCTGCTTTCGGGGATCGGCGAGCGGCGGCGCGCATGCGTGAGCGTGCGCGCGCAGCCTCGTGAAGATGGACGCTTCCGCGCTTCGTCTCGCTCCTTCTCCACCGCTCTCGATGATGTTTTCTTGCTTGTTTTCGTCTTCCCATTGTCCCTGCTCTCGCGCTCTCACGGCTACTTCGTGGAGCTGCGAGGAGGTATGCGTTACCATCCACTGCGGACGTGGATGCATTATGGCTCGAACAAGAGACGCGTGCATCAACGAAAATTTGGGGCTGTGCCGTTACTCGACATTATCGTCTTACACGGCTGTAATTGGCTGGAGATTCAATAAGGAGCTCTTCTCCGCAAACTTCCGCGATCCGCTTTTCGTCATATTTTTACTGTTTTCTTTTTCTTATACGATTTACTATGCCGAGAAAATTCTGAAATAATTCATAGATACTACTTGAGGTATGTACTATGCAGTACCGAAGAGTTTTCCCCAACGCTGACTCTTTAAATGTATTTTCAAAGGGCCTTAAGGCTCTAAACGAGTTTGTTCGCTCGCATAGAGATGCGGGGTGGCCGGTAGCATGCCGAGAAAATTCTGAAATAATTCATAGATACTACTTGAGGTATGTACTATGCAGTACCGAAGAGTTTTCCCCAAGGCTGACTCTTTAAATGTATTTTTAAAGGGCCTTAAGGCTCTAAACGAGTTTGTTCGCTCGCATAGAGATGCGGGCTGGCCGGTAGCATGCCGAGAAAATTCTGAAATAATTCATAGATACTACTTGAGGTATGTACTATGCAGTACCGAAGAGTTTTCCCCAAGGCTGACTCTTTAAATGTATTTTTAAAGGGCCTTAATGCTCTAAACGAGTTTGTTCGCTCGCATAGAGATGCGGGGTGGCCGGTAGCGTGCCGAGAAAATTCTAAAATAATTCATAGATACTACTTGAGGTATGTACTATGCAGTACCGAAGAGTTTTCCCCAAGGCTGACTCTTTAAATGTATTTTTAAAGGGCCTTAATGCTCTAAACGAGTTTGTTCGCTCGCATAGAGATGCGGGGTGGCCGGTAGCATGCCGAGAAAATTCTGAAATAATTCATAGATACTACTTGAGGTATGTACTATGCAGTACCGAAGAGTTTTCCCCAAGGCTGACTCTTTAAATGTATTTTTAAAGGGCCTTAAGGCTCTAAACGAGTTTGTTCGCTCGCATAGAGATGCGGGCTGGCCGGTAGCATGCCGAGAAAATTCTGAAATAATTCATAGATACTACTTGAGGTATGTACTATGCAGTACCGAAGAGTTTTCCCCAAGGCTGACTCTTTAAATGTATTTTTAAAGGGCCTTAATGCTCTAAACGAGTTTGTTCGCTCGCATAGAGATGCGGGGTGGCCGGTAGCGTGCCGAGAAAATTCTAAAATAATTCATAGATACTACTTGAGGTATGTACTATGCAGTACCGAAGAGTTTTCCCCAAGGCTGACTCTTTAAATGTATTTGCAAGGAACATTTTGAGAAAACAATATCAAAATTTCAAATTTCAACTTTTGTGAAGAAGCGATATTATAATTGTAATTTTCAACTTTTACGAAGAAGTGATATAAAAATTTCAATTTTCAACTTTTTTTTACTTTTAAATTTCACTGTTTTCAGATAAATTTACTATTGTTTTTCTTATAAACTTTGCTTTATTTTCTTATAGATTTAACTACTTTTGAGGCAGAATCGACTAAAGACAAGTGAACAGAACTTCCGTTACTCGGTTATGTTGCTATGCACCCTGTTCATTAATAAAAATGACGGTTGTTAGATTGACGGTTTAAAAGAGAGTCGACTCGTTCGGTCCGAGCTCTCAAATAAAGATTTCGTTTTTAATTAATAACTGCTCGACTATATCGATTTCATTTAATAAAGGCCGTTCATTGAGACACGCTCTCACGAGAAGTTGGGACACTTTTGTCTTATAAATTTTACACTTTATTTCTTATAAATTTTACATTTTATTCTTACAAATTGTACACTTTCTTTCTTATACATTTTGCTCTTTTTTTTTTGCAAATTTTACTCTTTTTTGAACTGAAAATCAGGTTAATAATTTTTTTCCCGAAGTGGGAAGTCACATGAGGCAGTCTCGTGAGAAGAGCAAAAAAAAAAAAAAAATGGTGGCTTCGGGAATCGAGAATGGCTGTCCGAGGGATTCTCTCCCGTGAACCCGGACCCACCGTACGGGACGTGTGTATTATGGGATTATATATCGTTCGCCAGCGGGTGTGAGCGGACGTTCCTCTCCGGCCACCATGCTCGGCCTATTGTGGCTCTAAGCGCCTGTCGGATACTCTCGGCCGTGGTCGCGAGGCATTCTCGATGCCAGCGTGTGCGTGCCTGTGCCCCATCGTCCGGACCAACGAGCGCAATCTGAATAAATACAAAAAGAGGAAAATAAAGATATACACGAGGCGTGGGTGTGGCGGAGCGGGCGGGACCACGGCGCTCATTGCCACCTCCGAAGATCCGAAGAAGCTGTCCGATCTCGCGCTTCACAAGCCAACACTGCCACGCTCATAATTCCGAGCTTCGCTCGGCCCATTTTTCATCATTAAATTTTTTTTGTTATTTTCATTATTTTTTTTTTTATCCTCAAGTTTGACCCCAAACATATTTTTCTTCGGTTGCCTCGACGACGATTCGTCCCGGTTCCCGATATAGTTAAAGAGAGCGGGGCAAAACGAATTTAATTTGAGACGAGATTTTTATGTTTATTTTTATTATTTTTGTTTTTTTTTTTTTCTGTCTTGAAAAATATTAATGAAGTGATCGAAGACGGTCCGTCTTGCCCCGCTCTCACGTATGCCTCGTCTCGGGAATGTGGATGACTCGGCAGATGAGGAATCCCGATCTTCCGCTTCATACATACGCAATACAGGCTAATAAACTATTTAAGCGTCGCTAATTTGCGTCAGCTTGAGTGATTGCGCTTGGAGCATTAAAAAGAAAAAAAATTTATGAGAATTCGCGAAACGGCGGAGAACTCGAAACGTTGATTTACGCAGATCGTTAAGGATCATTTGGTAATTGGGACATCCGGCAATTAAGATTGCGCCCGAGGATCGGGATTTCGCGGAAATTCATCATGCTCCAAAAATATCTTTTGTTCGAACAATGATTTACATTGTTTTTTTCCGTCGGAATCGTTAATCTTTTTAATTTTCCGAAAATCATCGGAGAATCGCTCGAATTTCCTCAATCGCACCCCTCAATTTTTTTTTTTTAAGGAACTGAGAGCCACATTATCTTTTGTTCGAACGATGATTCACAATTTCCTTTCTTCGAATTTGTTTATTTTTTTAAATTTAATTTATCCAAAAATTACCCAATAAATACTGCATAATAAAAAAAATAACAAAAAATTAAAAATTCACATGCGCTGCGCTATAATACTGTGGCAATAATTGAATTCATCATAGACCAAAAACATCTTGTATTCGAACAATGATGCACAATTTTTTTTTTCATCGAATTTGTTTGTTCATTTTTCATTTTTTTATTTTTACAAAAATCATCAGAGAACCGTTCGAAAATAAATTCCTTTATTTGGTCCGCAATCGTCGAACCGGCCCTTAATTTTTTTTGTTTGTTTTTTTGTGAAAAAACAACATCGCAGAATTGCTCGAGCGTTTCTCGCGATATCCAGACAGTCGTATCGATATCGAGGTATATCGGAGCTCGCAGCATCCCCGACGATCTCTCGACACGATCTACGATCTCTTGCCCAGTACATACCGTACCCAGTAAATACTACATAATAAAAAAACAAAAACAATTAAAAAAATATAAAAAAAAAATATATATATAAAAAATAAAAATACTGTGAGCTATACTGTTGTCTCGCGCGATCGGACCTACCGCGTGCCGGCGGCTCGTGAATCTCGACGAGATGATGATCTCTCGCGCACCCCGCGAGGCGAGGGCTCCGGAGCCGCGGACGACGGAGATCCTCTCTACGTGCCGTTCGTCCGCGGCACGATCGAGCCGCATCATCCTATTTAATAATCGTACAATGGACGAGCGCCTTCCCGAGATACCGATCTCGCGCCCCCACGAAAGAAAGATAAAGATATTATTGGCCTCTTGACTCTCTGTGTCTATACGCTCTCCCAGGCTTATACTCTCGTGTAATAACGCAATTAACACTTCTTTGTTCGGGATTTATACACGCCGGACAATTGTACCGAGATTTACGGCGTTGCGTCGAATTTTGTAAATCAACATCGGTATCGAGCGAAAGTTCTACAATCGGTAAAAAAAAAACAGTTTTTTTTTTACTTCCGGTTCTGGTTTCCGTATCCGAGCCGAAAATTGTACCAACATTTACCGCGGTACAAAACGCAGTAAAATCGGTATCGAGTGAAAATGTTATAATCAGTAAAAAAAAAAATAAAAAAAATAAACTACATCATTATGATTTTTTCTTCCGGATCTCGTTGACTGATTAAACGAGTGACATTGGACATTTTTTCAAATTAAAAAGTCAATGAATTTAATACAAGTCAACAAAAAAAAATTTCAACGTTTCTGGAATCAAGTAAAATTATCGGAAAGCACGGTGAAAAATGTCGATTGTTAATATTTTTTAATTTTGATTTCATGTTCTTTAAACAATACCGTATTTGCGGGAAGGCGAGTGAAAGCAACAGCGGCTGCGCGCGAGGAAGTATCAACGTTTTGTTTATACATCTCGGTTACAGCTAATCGATCCAGCAGCGAAATGAGGCGTAATATAGAGCCGGGACCACCTCGTAAATAATCATTTGTACGGTGGAACGTTCCGTTACGAACTCGGTCCCGATTTAAAGCTCGTGTGCGCGACGCGACGCTATTATGCTTTATGCCCTCGTCGCTGCCGCCCAGGTAGACCTCGTTATTACGCCGCGAGGCCGTGGCATCTCTCCTTCGGTAATTAATTCGTTCGGAGCCGTATACAACCGGGTTGTACAGTATATACTATTCGTAATTAATTCGTCCGTGCGGTAGCTAGTCCCGCGCATGGCCCCGGGGGTCCCCACAAATTTAACGGTCTCCAACTGGCGACTCTTAATAATACTGCGCTATGATCATCAGTAGCTGGACGCAGACGATTTTTCTTTTTTTTTTTTTTTTCTGTTCAGAAGGGTAAAATATGGTGAGATTGAACTTTGACATTTTTGATGTACTTTTCTGTTGGAAATTTTTTAATAAAAAAAAAAAAAATCGAGAAAACTAGCGGAGAGAATTCGGAATGTGAGATCGAACATCTTCGATAGAGAGATAAATAAATAAATAAATAAACAATTATACGCGGATAAAAAAATTAATTATCTGGACGAATTTTGAACATACCGATTAAATTTCTTTGGTCTGTTCATTTTCTTTGAACTAAAAAAATTACAAGAAATTTAAAAAATACTATGAAACACTGTGGTAGAACGTTTGAACTGTGAGATTGAAGGCTGAGATATAAAATTTTTCGATACGGAGATTAATAAAAAAAAATATTATAAGCGGATAAATAAAAAATCTGTTGGAACAAGTTTTGAACAGATTTATTAAATTTTGAGAGCATGCATTTTTTTTGTTTATTGATCGAATTATTGGATTAGTCACTGGTGGGAGCTTCTTTATTTCGAGTCAAAAATCTTTTCACGAGTGAAACTTTTCCCAGGCAATTTCGAACGACTGTTCGTTTCCCAAATACCGAGTTCTCAGATGTTCAACCTCACCTCGACGTTTTTTTTTCACGTACCTTTGCCGATTCGTCAATGAAAAAAAAAGTATCGGCAGTATCGGTAGCGAACGTTTTATTTGGGGGAAAAAAAACCCGGAGTTTCGTTTACAAAATTCACTGCCCGAAAACACGTCCGTACGACTCAATGCCATTGTCCCTGGATTGCCCGAGCGGGTAGCTAAATCTTCTCCCAAAAAGACGGAATTATCTCTTAATAATCGAGCTAATTCCGCTCCTCCGCTTCTGAACTCCAGAAATGTTTCAAAAAAAAAAAAAAAAAGAAAAAACATGAAAGGGAAAATATTTTCTTTATGCTATGTAAGAAGATTCGTCGAATTAGCGATTTGGGGTCTTCGGCGACTGTCGGCAGAGACAAAGAGCGAAATTTCCAAAATTTAAGGTTTCCATTTATTTAAAAAAAAAAAATAAAAATTACGAGGTAGTCGAATTCGTGGCCAGGAACGATTATTACATTTACTGCCTTTATCGTCGAGCGCGAACGAAATTCCGAGCTCGGAAATATTTTTCATTTCTTTTTCCCCTCGAATTAGCGATTTGGGGTCTTCGGCGACTGTCGGCAGAGACATAGAGCGAATTTTCCAAAATTTGAGGTTTCCATTTGTGTAGAAAAAAAAGAAAAAAAAAAAAAAATTACGAGGTAGTCGAATTCGTGGCCAGGAACGATTATTACATTTACTGCCTTTATCGTCGAGCGCGAACGAAATTCCGACCCCGGAAATATTTTTCATTTCTTTTTCTCCCTTTTCCTTTATCGGTTTATTTTGTGTTTGTTCGGTGATACGCTCGGACTACCTGCAGGAGACACGGCACACAACACGGGAGACTGAAGGTGCGCGGTTCCTCCCTCGCTGCCAATAATAATTCACCTGCCTGGAAGCGCTCTTCGTCCCGTAAGTCTTTAAAGTTTTATTTTACGAGGGTTATTAAGGGGCAACCTTGCGAGCATTAGATCGAAGCCCGGACCGAGTTTGTTTCCTTTTCGCCTCGCTCGTCAACCGAGAATTGTTTTTCAACCCCTCGAGCCCACGAGTCTCAGCTTTCGGAGATAAGAAGACGAAGACACAGATTTTTTTATTATTTTTTCTTGCACGTTCGAGCAGTTTTCCACGGAACGTGAAAAACCCCCGGGGTAAAATCGTGTTTGCACGGGGATTACAAGCCGTTCGCGGTCTTGCGCTGGCGCTCGGGATCGCACGGTGTACACGAGGTGTGTATGTATACAGGTATATGAGCGAAGAGGGACGAGAGATGACACAGGCCAAGGCACAGGTCTCTCTCCGGAGGCACAAATCCGAGTTCGTGTCTTTCCCACGTGTCCGCGAACGATTTACATAGCCTCGAAGTCCTCGAATGGCTATTCGCCTCGAGAGAGTTGAACGTGGTTTTATTTATTATATTAATAAATTGATGGTAATTATTATCAATAAATGAATTGATTAATTTGGCTCGGGAGAAGCAATCGGGATAAATAATAATAAAAATATTTAAAGGTTTTTAAGTAACGAAAAAAAAATATAAATTGAAAATAGTACCTCAGATCTTGTATCTTAATCAATAATCGTAGAATTAATTTATTAGTATTAATTTTTTCAAAGTTTTCGAATGGCTAGTCGCCTCGAGAGTAATTATTATAAATAAATCAATTAATTAATTTGGCTCGCGACGAGCAAACGGGGTGAATAATAATAAAAATATTTGAAGATTTTGAAGTAACGAAAAAAGATATAAATTAAAAATAGGACCTCATATCTTGTATCTTAATCCATAGTCCTAAAATTAATTCATCAAAATTAATTTTTGAATTGAATAAAATAATTATTAATTAGAAATAAAATAAATTTGATAATAATAAATAAATTAATAATATTAATTCTATACAATCGATAAATGTTCTTGCAAAGTAAAAAATTCAAATTTGACCAGCAAAACTCAAAGAAGCCTCGAAGCTCGCTTAAGGGTGGTTTCGGTGACCATAGAGGGCGCGGCAGGCATGCGTGGCCCGTCGTTCGAGGGGAATGAAATTCGAAAAAGAAAAAAAGAAGAACAAAAAAAGAAAAAGAACGTCCGCGCTGCTGGCTCGTCGGTAATTAACAATCCATTTTGTATTCGGCTCACCTGATCGTGCTCGACGTGTGCGGTCCCGTGACGTCATAATTCGGGGCTCCTTCGACGGGGGAACCGCCCCCTTAATACGGGCCCCGACACCTTCGGCACTCTCGCAATCCAGCACGCACTTCCCACTGCCCCTTTTTCTCCCTTCCTCTTCCCTCTCGCACAATTCATCCCCGCTTTCCTTCGACATCCTTGCGGGCAAGAAGAAGTGAGCAAGAGATAAAAGGGAGGAAGATGAAGAAGAAGAAGAAGACGATGAAGAGAATAAGAGGAGGAGAAGAAAGAAGCATAAGGGCCTCAGACGCGAGAACTCTACTCTCGTGTCGGTGGAGCCGGGATGGTATATATACCGTACACCTCGAAGGCACCAAAGGCAGGGGGGATATAATGGCTCGGATGGACTTCACACGATGCCGACGCTTACCGGGCTCACCGGGCCCTCAACGTGGTACTATAACGCTAATACACCGACCGAGGATGATACAGACCTCAGCCGGCCAGAAACGTCACGTCGATTCTCCAAAACACGATCCCTTGTACCGATCCCTTGTCACAAACGATTTTTCTCATCTTCTTCCAGTACACTGTGTTCGCAGCGTCAACAGTAAACAGATTTTTTCATCTGGATTATGACCAAAGTTCATAATCCGGATTAAAAAATGCCCGCGATCGAATGATCCAAGCGTACGGAGTGTACACTGTTATTCATGGATGTCCTGTTGGATGTATTGTTGGATGTTCTGTTGGATGTTCTGTTGGATGTTCTGTTGGATGTTCTGTTGGATGTTCTGTTGGATGTTCTGTTGGATGTTCTGTTGGATGTTCTGTTGGATGTTCTGTTGGATGTTCTGTTGGATGTTCTGTTGGATGTTCTGTTGGATGTTCTGTTGGATGTTCTGTTGGATGTTCTGTTGGATGTTCTGTTGGATGTTCTGTTGGATGTTCTGTTGGATGTTCTGTTGGATGTTCTGTTGGATGTTCTGTTGGATGTTCTGTTGGATGTTCTGTTGGATGTTCTGTTGGATGTTCTGTTGGATGTTCTGTTGGATGTTCTGTTGGATGTTCTGTTGGATGTTCTGTTGGATGTTCTGTTGGATGTTCTGTTGGATGTTCTGTTGGATGTTCTGTTGGATGTTCTGTTGGATGTTCTGTTGGATGTTCTGTTGGATGTTCTGTTGGATGTTCTGTTGGATGTTCTGTTGGATGTTCCGTTGGATGTTCTGTTGGATGTTCTGTTGGATGTTCTGTTGGATGTTCTGTTGGATGTCCTGTTGGATGTTCTGTTGGATGTTCTGTTGGATGGTCTGTTGGATGTTCTGTTGGATGTTCTGTTGGATGTTCTGTTGGATGTCCTGTTGGATGTATTGTTGGATGTCCTGTTGGATGTATTGTTGGATGTCCTGTTGGATGTCCTGTTGGATGTCCTGTTGGATGTCCTGTTGGATGTCCTGTTGGATGTCTTACTTAGCATCTTCTACCCCGTTAAGCCATAGAACAAGATACCTAGTATAAAGATAGAAAAAAAACCAGGCATTCATGAACAGCAGCCCACGAACCCCACCGCCCCCACAACGTTCCTTGCGGCCCGATTGTTCTTACCGGTCCCCGATGCAAGCATTCCCCGAAGGCATGAAAAATCAAACGCTCTCCTCCGGGCTCTCGCGTCGAGTATATTAGAGTTTCGCCGGGTAATCGGTGTCGTGGGGGCGGTGCCGATGGGACGATCGGTACCAATTATCCATCGTCCATTATTCCCACCTCCGAGAGACTGTTCTTCATCGGGCCACCGAGAAAGATGTCCCAGCTCCGCGCTGTGAAGTCGACGGTTCTCCAAGGGAATCAGCCTTGTCCTCCTCGAAAGACCTTGCAGCCAGTTCAGCTTCATCGTACTCTCGAGATCGTGTGTATGCGTTCTCACCGTCCGCTCTCTCTTCTTTATCCGCTCATCCTCACTCCGGACGTCGGACGATATTTGTGTTGTAATTATTCAAACCCTGGAAGCGTCGAGGGTGAGTGTGAGGAAAACAAGAGGTCATAAAAAAAATGAAAGGAGGACGCTGAGGAAGACGTGTTCTGTCTTGACGGGTCAGATTTTAGGGGCCCACTAAGAGCTTTCTCCCAGGGCCTATGAGTCCCTTATGAGTCCCTTATTACATATCCCACTAAGTGCCTTCTCTAATGTCCCGATTATTTTGAGTCCCCTTCCAGACCCCGATTCTAAGTCCCATTGTGGGCCTTCTCGCAGCTCCTGAGTATTTCAAGTGTCCCTCCCAGGCTCTGATTACAAGTCCCGCTAAGTACGTTCTCCAATGCCTTGACGATTTGAGGCCCCCTCCCCAGGCCCCGATTCTAAGTCCTATTGTGGGCCTTTTACCAGCTCTTGAGTATTTCGAGTGCCCCTCCCAGGTTCCGATTCTAAGTCCCACTATAGGCCTCCCAGGCCCCGATTGTTCCAAGTTCCCCAAGTCCCACGCCGTAATGCTCCAAGAGGACACATTCCACCTCCCAATAGGTCAACAAGCTTCAAAAGTAAGGTTCGGGAATACGTGGATCCAAATCGTACATAGGGCCCAATTGACACGACGCAGGAAGCACTGAAGCTTTCGTGCACTCAAAGTACTACCATCAGGAGCCGCGGCATTCATCCTTCAAGCGAACTGGCGTGATCGCGGTCATTGACTCCTCTCATACGGCTATTAGGATGCCCCCCCCTCAAGTTTCATCATGAATATACAACATCCCGACCGCGCCAGTAGTCCTCTACATTCGTGCTCTTCATGAAAAGCTTGAGGTTAACGCGTAGCCCTTAAAGATCTGTAACGAACGATTGTTTTCCTTTGTGAACCGGACAATGCCGCCGAGGTTCTCGGAGTTCTGGAACCTCCGCCTCTTCGTTCACACCCCTCCGGGCTTCCGGAAGCGATCGAGGAGCTGTGAGAATGGCAAAAACCACATGGATCTTCGGTGAAGAAGTTGTTCACTTGCTCCGGCTGACAAGTTCCTGACGATCGAAGAAGCAATCGAAGTGTATCCGATCGTGAGCGCTCGGTCGGCGACGTTCCGGTCTGCGGTTTGTTCTCCAGGCTCGCCCGAGGATCTCCCCGAAGGTGCCCCAGAGATACGGGCTCACTATCCCTCGGTCCAGCCAGAGCTCCGGAGACGCTCGGGTGCCGCGGCACCCGCGGCATAATAACAGAGTGGCGGGTCCCAGGCTAGCTGATGACTTCATTGAAGCACGGCGCGGCGGGCCCCGCCGCGGGGGCCAACAGGACCTCCCTGAAACCGCCTCAAATTATAACGCCGACGACGAACACACCGCCGCCCGGCACCGTGAAGTGACCGGGTCCACGAAGGGTGGAGGAAGACGAGGAACACTCTTCGCGGGATCTCATTTTGATGGGAACGAGACGCGTTTTAAAGGATTTTGCGACTACTCACGGGAGCGCCTCCTCCGCCTCCTCTTCAACTCCTGCAAAACGCCTGGGATTAAGGCAGTCCCGTGAACGAACGATCGGCGCGGCTCGTTCCTTGGAGCTGGGAGACTCGGTTTTAATATTGTTTTCGGAATGATTTTTTTTTTTAGTTGATCGAATGTGATTTAGAGGTCATGCGATCTTTTAGATAGAAACCGATACGGATATCGCGATTGATTTTTTTTTTTTTTCAGGCTTCCAAGAAAATATAGTTCGAGGTAGCCGGGTGAATTTTTTTAGATTTTTTGCGCTCTTTTTTAGCGTCATCCGGACTGCTCGAAGATCGCAGACTGGCAAATTCTGGATGTACGTTAGAGGGGGAAAGAGTGGGACGAGATGAACTATATTTACCGATTTTTCTCAAGAAACAAAAAGTTTCCTCACACAGTGGAGGACGCGGGTCCGTTTTGCCACGTTCATAGTTGAACGTGGGTTTAGACTGTGGCAAAAAAAAAGTTATTTTCTGGTGAGAGCGAATGAATTAATAGCGTTGCAATCTTTTAGATACGACAGGGCTACGGACATCGCGATGAAATTTCTTTTTCCGGCATTCGAGAAAATACACTTTGAGGTAACTCGGTGAATTTTTTCAGATTTTTTACGCTCCTTTTTATTGTCATCCGGGCTGCCCAAGAATCGCAAACCAGCAAATTCTGGATTCTCCTCGTCGGAAGAGGAGAGTGGGACAAAATGGACTATCCTTCCCTTTTTTTCGGGAAACAAAAAGTTGCCTCACATAGCGGAGGAAGCGGATCCGTTTCGCCCCGTTTATCTTTGTGAGTTTAGGCAACGGAAAAAAAAAAATTCTAAAAAAGAGCCAATCGAACGTGACAACCGGTCAATGATCGACGTGGGACCGTTTTGCATCTGGTCCGCTCAACGACCCCGAGAGTCAAGAGTCAATCGATTTCGTTCCGGCTGATCGACCAGGACGAATCGATAACTGTCGATACAAGCTGGTACGTGTATTATAAATATATGCTCGAGGAAATCGAACGAAAGGTTCCCCGTGTGCGGCCGCGAGGGCTGGAAGCGTCCGGGGAGAGAGATGCTGTGTCCGCGGACCATTCTCCGGGACTTCCCGAGTGTCCGGGGCGCCCGCGGTACCGCACATCGAAATATATCGAGTGTACGGGCGAATAAAACACGTTGCTATATTCCTCGTGATCGCGAGGAGAGTGGTACATCGTCAAGGATCCAGCTCGTTTCGTGTCGGTTATTCGATAAAAATTTCGCGACAAGACTCTCTCGGCGAACGCGGCGGACCCGATGGTACGAAATCTGTCGCAGCTATACCTTCGTTCTTTTTTTTTTTCCTTTTTTTTTTTCTTCGCTGTTTATGTCCGATGGATATCATGTCGATTGACCCCGAGGGGTCAATCGTAAACTCGCACGAACAGCAATATTATTATTCCTCGGGGATATTTCCCCGCGTGCCATCGAAGGGACGCGACGTCGCGCCGAGCCCGATCTAACGACCGATAAATCTTGCCGTTATTTTCGCGCGAAATTTTGAGCGCTGTGACATAAAATTTTCCAATCACATACTTGATAATTTGTATAATTTTAATATTAAAAAATATCGTATTTTATAATCGTATCCACGATTCTAAACAACAACAACAACAAGGGATAAATCATTCCCTTTTCACAAACTTCCGTTTGTGAAGAGGGAATAATTTTTAAGCGTCCAAATGCCTTTTTACTGTACCGCTATGCTATATCTATATGTAAACGTCGCACGAATAAAATCAATAGCCATTTTACAATGGCCATTAATCTCAGGAGAATTTAACGTGCAGTTATTTATTATCGATAAATGTATAGTTATTCAATAAATAAATGATTGATTAATTTCACTCACAAAGAGCAAAGGAAGTTAGTCAAAAACATATATATTTAAAAATATTTTGAACGAACGATGAACAAGATAAATAAAAAATACGATCTCAAATTTAGTATATTAATCAATACTCTTAAAATTAATTTTTTAATCTAAAATAAACAATTATTAATTCTAAATAAAACAAAGTGATTCTAATTAATACATCGATCACTTAAATTGATACTAATAATATCGATTCTGTAGAGCCGATTAATGCTCTTGCAAAGTTGTGACTCAACTTAAACCAGCGAAACTCTACCGATAAATCTTATCTACATTTCGGCGCGAGAATTTGAATTGGCTCTAAAATAAAATGTCCCAATCACATAGTTGCATGATTTGAAAATTACAAAAATTGTGGATGTTTGTGAAAAGGAAACGAGTCTTATAATTTCCATGCCCCTTTTTACCGGACAGCAACAGCTGTGCAATACATATTAAAAAAAAAAAAAAAAATTGTGCACGATCGTGGAAAAGAAATATCAGTTAAATGTCAAAGCCTCTTTTTACCATGCAGCTATTTTCTACATACCCGCGGAGTTTCTCGACTTCGTGCGTTGCGCGTATGCGGGAAAAATAGAGAAAGTCGTTAGGCGCGTGTCGAATATGTTAACAATCCAAACCATCCTCTATCTATAGTCATACACACCCATATGGTTTACCCGTACACGTAACCCATCTCGGGATGGGAATTAAACTCACCTGCGGCATACCTCGAGCTTTACAAAGTCTCGAACGATTATCTATTAACTATATATATATATATATATATATATATATATATATATATATATATATATATATATACATACTATGAATACAATTTAGTATAAATTTCTGTATAGTAGTTCGAAGCGTTTTATAGACCGCAACACCGCGGATTCTGCTAACCGCGCACTGACTGTGAAATTTATGATCGACCAAGCTCGTAATTACCATTGTGAAAACTCGGCGAGAGTATACAGCGAACGCACCTCGAGTATGCCTCTGGCTTCGATCTGGGGGTTGCAGGGGCCGAGGGGGGGGGGGGGGGGGAGGGATAAGTGGCGTGTAATTGCTATAGCCAGCGAGCATTTATTTACTTACTTTGATCGGGAGCGTGTAAACGCCATTTGAGAGGCACGTAGCGCAGTCCCGGTGACGCACAGCACTTGCGATGAAGAAGTTGGAGGCACGTACCGTATTAAATTTACTCTACGGCGCCACGATTATTTCTCTGCTGGCTTCATCAGCAATTTTTTTATTTATTTTGTATGTTTATTTTATTTTTCAAAAAAATTTACTGGGCAATCGATCGGAGCATAATTACCGTGCGTGCCCCTCGGAGCTGTTCGAATAAATAAGGGTAATCTGAGATATTTTTTATTCGCATGTTTTTCGATACATAAAAAAAAAATTTTTAGAGTATTTTTATTTTTTTATATCGCTGTCGCGTAAAAGTTGCAAATCGAAAGTTTCATATGGCTTTCTTAAAATGTTCCTCTATTCGCGAAGCTTCCTCCACGAGGAAGACAAAAATATGGAAAATGCCTTCTCATAGAAGAAGCTTTGCGAATAAAGGAACATTGTCAGAAAGCCATATGAAAATTTCATTTTGCAACTTTTACGAGGAAGCGATATAAAAATGTCCCTTTTAAAACTTTATCAGTAAGCAATATGAAAATTTCAATTTTCATCTTTTTGGGAGTATTTTTCTTTGCGACAGGATCGAGACGGCCGACTGGATTTGTCAGTCGAATTTCCCTGGTGGCTTCATCAGCAAGTTTTAATTTTTTTGTCTAGTTATTTTTATTTTTTCAAACAATTTACTGTGCAATCCATCGGGCCATAATTACGGTGAGGATCGTTCGGAGCTGCTCGAATAAATAAGTGTAATCCGAGATATTTTTTATTTAGGTTTTTTTTTTATAGTCTCTTTTTTTCATTTTTTTAAGTGCATTTTATTTTTAGTTTTTGGAGACCGGACCGAGACGGTCGACTGTCGACTGGATTAGTCAGTGGGATTTCAGCCTTGACCCTGCAACGAGATTCTTACGAATCTGGTCAGCGAGGAGGATGAAGGAAAAAAAAAAAGAATAAAAGAATTTTGACATAGTTGATGCGAATGATAGTCCGCGGAGGCGAGTTTGGGGCCTCTCGGACACTTTTTGCGTCCGCGGGAGCACGGCCGGACCGTATTTCTTCGCAAGGACGTGCTCTCTCGCGCGGGCTACCCGACGAGAGGCCGCGAGCTCTTCCCAGATCCGTTGAATCACTAACGACAAAAACAAACGTCTCTTTGTCATTTTTATTTTCAGCATAAATTCCCAAGGGTGGAATTTTTTCGACCGAAGTTCGAACCCGAATTTCGCTCCCGAGACAGAGCTCGGGGCTTCGGCACCTTATCGTTGAAAATCTATCTCGAAGTCAATGTAAAGTAGACTCTGTCGGTGACGCAAACTGTACTCAACTTAATTATATTTTTTTTCAACAATCTTCAAGATTTTCGCTCAAATTCTCAAACTATCAACGTATTCATCTAAACCTTAAAAAAAAAAGTTGAAAGTACTAAATAAGGAGCATCATTTGGATTTCTTAAGTACACAGTAAAAAAGTTTGTACTTTTTACAACAACTTATTGTCCACAATTTTTTATTTGTTAATTTTCAAGTCTTACAAACAAAGGTACAAACTGAAATTGTTAATAGCACGAGAGATAAACGGGTAGGTTTGTAATATTCAAACCTTAACAAACGACTTTGTCACTTGTTTAACAAATTATTTTTTACTGTGTACAAATCGAAAGTGCCAAAAAAATTCAGTAACGCATAATTCACGAAGCTCGACGTTGGTGTATTTTTCCGCGCTGAGCCTGAATCGGCCAGCCGTTTTTTTAGTTATTATTTATTTTGTGAATTATGCAAATTTGTATTTTTTTTTGTGAATAATCATGTTTTTCGTGGCCTACTCTGTGCTATAGATTATTATTCTTTATTTTTAAATAACCAAAGTGCGTCTTCGTTTAGCGGCGCAATAACGGACGACTTATCGGGGTCAGCGATAATATTACTCGTGATCATTTGCGCTGTAATTAACGAAGTACCGACAACGCGATTTCTTCGAATCCGCTTCGGAAAATGTATTTTTTTTTCGTACCGTTGAACTCGATAACTTGACCCCTTACAGCAAAGCTGCGGGTTTCTTAACAGAGGGATGTTGGAACTTTTTATTCATCGATATTTTTATCGTAATCAGCTCATTACTCGCAGATTACAAGTTTGTTTTACACTTTCGTCGTTTTTCGGTTCAACGAGATGTACGAAAATAATAGTATGTATACGCGGGTGTGTAAAGGTCAGTAAATAAAACGCCCGATAGTGAAGTTGGTCTTTCCCTGGAGTGCCCTCGACCCGTCATATAAATAGAGGAGAAAACTCGTGATGTTATTAGAACATCCCGGTCTGTACTCGCGATCAGTTCGACGGCGAAAAAAAATACAAATCGAACATGTTAAAGTCTGCAATATTGTGCGTTCTGCTGTGGCATGAAATGTGCGAATTTTCCACTCGCGCACACCCCAGTACCACGGAAACTCATATTCTGAACATCCCTGCACGTGTTTCACCGAAAATTAATTACACCGATGTGCAAAGTAAGTTCAGAAGAATTACCAATTATCTTAATAAATAAATTAATGAATTAATTTATTTAACAAATAAATAGATAAATAAATAAATATAATGCATAAATTTATAAATAAATTCATTGACTTTGGTGTCAAAGAGCAGTTTATTGAATACCCACGTACCCGAAGTATCCCAACAAATATACATTATTTTTTCTTCTACAAATAGTCGAGCCGAAGATGCATTACTACTTCAACATCACAATATTAAACATGAATACCCCTTTGCTCGGGCCAACAGCATCTGCAATAGCACCGATAACGTATCCGAGGCGGATTCCTCCAGGAAAGGACTATCTCGTGACGAATGGAATCGGCGCTCACAAGCTGCATTACAAGGAGAGCACGTGGAACGATGCGAGGGAAATTTGTATCAACGAGGGAGGTGAATAAACTGAAAAAAAAAGAAAATGTCAATTACTCGAGGAAATTTCGCTTCCAAGCTGCCATTGAATTATATTCTTTTTTCGATCGTTACTTCGAGAAGTAGCAATTGAACGGGGCTGATTTATTTATTTCTTGTTATTTTCACGATTTTTTTTTTTCTCGTCAGGTGATTTGGTTGTTATCGCATCGCATCTGGAATCTAAGCTCGTGTTGGACATGATACAGGAATCTGCATTGGATGCAGTGTGGATCGGTTTTCGCAATCGATTCGGGAAGGAAGATTGGATCTCCGTGTTCAACGAGACCCTCGGAGAAAACGGATGGATGCATTGGTATTGGAAAACGAATATACACAAACCAAATCAATGCGCCGTTTTTGTTCTATCTGATTACCCGTATGGCACTGGGATGGCTGCCTATAACTGCGATTTAATGTACAAGTTCGTCTGCAAAATAACGACTATTTAGAGTACACTCTTTAGTATTTTTTTTTCCTTATAAATCTGTATTCTCGTCCAATCATATGTTTTTTTTTATTTTTTATTATCAAGTTGCAAAATATATACGATTTTTTTTTCGTCACTAGAATGATTTATCGATACTTTTATCATAATCACTCCATTACTCACAGATTACATGTTCGTTTTTTACTCTCGTCGATTTTCGATCCAACAAGATGAAAATAATAGTACGTGTACGCGGGTGTGTATTGGTCAATAAATAAAACGCCCGATAATAAAGTTGGTCGTTCCCTGGATTGCCCTCGACTCGTCACGTAAACAGAGGGGGAAAGCTCCTTGTGTCATTAAAACATCCTGGTCTCTACTCGCGATCTGCTCGGCCCCAAACAAACACAAATCGATTACATTAAAGTCAATAACTCAATAAATAAATTCATATTAAATAAGTACATACCCTAGCAAATAAACTTGCAAATTGAAATTTTCATATGGCTTTCTCGTAGACGGAACTTCGCGAATAAAGGACCATTATGAGAAAACCATATTTATTCAAATTTAATAATATTAATATTAATATTAATATTAACATTAATATTAATAAAAGAATTAACATTTTTTCATTTCATTCACAAATTCGTCAACTTTCTCAATTCACATCTCAGTCTCCATCCATACCCCCCTCCCACCTTAAACCGTAGAGCCGCGCCGCGCGGCATTTATTTCCCGTCTCATCGTTCGCGCTCGCGTTTAGGAGTATTATCGCTGCGATAGCCGTTAGCCGCGGATAGCCTCACTGCCGTGGCTACCACTACAACGATAGCGCTAAAAGGAAGAGTGGCCAGAAGCCGTGAGGAGGTTGGAAGGGGAGGACGAGGAAAGAGAACGGGGAGCAGGTTCTCAGGAATTTACAATTCACGCGGCGCGCGGGACGACCCGTGTCCAAGTGAAACATATAAATGGCATTTAGGAGAAGTCGGCTGCGAGGTGGGTCACCCCGTCCCTCCGCCTCTTCGCGATGCTCCTCTGTTCTCTTCAGCGTCCCTCCGCGGGGCGATCGTCTCTCCGTCTCTCCCTTTCCTCGGGCCTCCGCCAAATTAGGGGCTTCCCCCGACGTCGAAATGACGCTGATGGAAGCAAAAAGAGGAGCCCGAGAGAAGAGGCGAGAAAGGTGTCTTGCACCCGTTACAAGCCGGTGCGCGGGGTCGCGATGATTCCAGGCTAATGTCGGTATCTGCAGAGATCTGCAGGTACCGACTTTAGCAGACATAACCGGACCTATTCCGAAGACACCGAGATGGGGCGAGAAAGGTGGCTTGTATAGCCAGAAAAATAATTTATTTGTTTCAAATGCAGATATTAATTGATTAAAATAAACATTTATTTTAATTGAATAAATATTTATTTGAACCAAATTAATTAATTTATTTGCGGGTGCCAGTCAGGGATCTGCGGATGCCGGAATTACACGGTAAAAAAAATTCGTATGGAATTTAATGATGGAAGTTTTTATGCAACAACTGGTATAATTAAATTTCATGTACAATTGTGATAAAATATTAATGTTCAACGTATTAAGAATACTTCGATTACTTTGTTTTCAATAATTTACTTTCATTTAAATGAAAAAGTATATTACTTTTTCATCAGAATTGTATATTTAATTCACCGGACGGGAGATTTTTATGCAAAAGCTGGTGCATTAAATGTACAATTGTGATAAAGAATTAATCGACTTTACAGTAAAATAAAAATGATTGATTAAAAGTAAGGCATTTATAAAGTTTTTAATATACTGTACGTTAATTTTTCGTCACAATTGTACATGAAATTTAATATACCAGTTTACGGATAAAAACTTCCAGTGCCAGTACGTTAAGTTTCATACGAATTGTTTTTATACCGGTAACCGGACCCATTCCAAAGACACCGACAAGGGGCGACAAAGGGCCGTTACCAGCCGGTGCACGCGGTCGCACACCCAGAAAAAAAAATTTATTTGACGGCCACCCTTTATTTGGTTTAAGAAAAATATTTATTTGATTTAAACAAATAATTATTCCATTTAAGTAACTATTTACTTAATTTAAATAAATATGTATTTAAATCAAATAAATATTTTACTTAAACCAAATAAAAGGTGACCGTGAAATAATTTTTTTTTTTGGGTCCAAAGATTCCGGTCCAATGTCGGTAACCGCAGGGATCTGCAGACACCGGCATTAGCAGGGGTAACCGAACCTATTCCGAAGACACCGAGGAAATTATCCGCTCGTGGGAAAGAAAATTAGCCCTTTGCTTCTGTTTCGAAAAAAACCTCCTATTCTCTTCGACTTGGCGATTAGGGGAAAGAGGGTTGAGGGGAGCCGGTCGAGGCTTTTCCGAGGCACAGCCGAGAATTTTTTTTTGAGTTACCGCGGGTTGAAAATCATCGGCCAGCTGCATTAGCGAAGTGCCGCACGGAGATACGGATCTTTGATCCGGAGGAAGATCCATTATGAGAGGCGAGAGATCGTCCGGTGGAACGGAGGGGAGGAAGAGGAATCCGGCAAGACCGGGAGAGACACGCGTGTTCTCGACGGCGAAGGGGACGTCGCGGTACCACATGCGTTCGAGTCCTCGATCTCGGTAGAGATCGATCTTTCGGCGAGACGATATCTCGAGTGTGATCTCTCATGACGGAGGAGTTCGGCTCCCTACTTCTATTTCTACCTTGCACTGTACTTCCGTCCGGTTATTTTTGGAAGGGTCATCCGGACCAAAGTTCGTAGCTGCGAGTGCTTAATTTCCCATCGGACGAGAGTTAGAACTTACTTCGTAATTCATTTTTCATCCGAATGACGAAATTGATATTGAAGAGAAAAAAATTTGACGAACAGTATTCGCCGATAGAACCATTAAAAAAAAAAGAATATAAAAATGAAGACATTTTCTAATGGAAGGGTCATCCGGTCCAAAGTTCGTAGTTACGAGTGTTTAATTCACGTTCCGACGAGAGTTCGAACTTATTTCGTAATTACATTTTCATCCGAATGGCGACATCTACATTGAATGAGACAACATTTGACGAACAATATTCGGCGAATGATCCATAAAAAAAAAGATAATAATAAAAAAAAAAAATGCAGCTCAAGAAATTTGCCCATGGAAGGGTCAGCCGGACCAAAGTTCGTAGCTGCGAGTGTTTAATTTCCGGTCGAACGGCAGTTGGAGCTTACTTCGTAATTAATTTTTCACTCGAATGACGAAATCGATATCAAATAGAAAAGAATTTGACGAACAGTATTCGCTGAAAAGTCTTAAAAAAAAAAAAAAAAAATGGCAATGGCCCGACGGCCAAGGAAATATGGACCGGGAGGTGCGAGCGGGGGCGGTGTCGTACTGTCTGCGAGTTAGAAGCTGGCCCGGACCATCTCGCCGGCACTGTACGGCCACGATGGAAAGTAAATGGAGAAGAAGCGAGCGAGGCAGCCAGAAGAGGACTCCAGGCCGGCGATCGCGCGAGGCGGCGGAGAGCTCCGAGAGGAGCTGCATTCCCCGGTAATTAGTCTCACCCATAAATTACCTACCATTCCGCGTCTGTGTTGGTCCACGGGAGGTTTGTGTTCGACGCTACGGGCCTTCGGCCATCTCGCCCTCTTCTCTCTGTTCGTCTCACCTTGCGCTCCCTCGTTCTGCCTCGCTTCCACCTTCCCTCCGCGGCCTTAAGAACCCCCCCCCCCCCCCCCCCCTTCGTCCGCGACCTCTAATCCTACCTCTCGTCTTCTCTGCCTATCGTAATAATCACTGAAAGTCGAATTAATCGAATGAATTAGCGTGTCAAAGGGTTAAATACTTCACATTTCAAACTCGTTGCATTACAACGATAGGGACGGTTGTAATCAATCTTTATCCGTGATGTCAAAAAAAGTACGCTTTATCGTCCCACTATGATTTTTTTTGTTTGTTTTTATACATTTCTTATTTATTTATTTATTATTATACAAGTAATGTACATTACTGTATACAATTTATGCTAGGTTATTATAGTTTATTATTATTATTATTATTATTATTATTATTATTGTAAGTAATCATTATTTTTGTTTGATTAAATTATTCGTCAAACCGATTGCGATATTGAGATAGACGAAGTTTTTTTAAATGAAAGAATAACATGTTCTACGTATCATAATAAGCACTGAAAGACGAATTGATCGAATGAATTAGCGTATCAAAGGGTTAAATACTTAACATTTCAAGCTTGTTGCATTACAACGATATGGATGGTTGTAATCAATCTTTGTCCGTGCTATCGGGTAAAGTACGCTTTTATCGTCCCTCTATGATTCTTCGTTTATTATTTTTGATAAATTCTTTTTTTTATTTATTTATTATTATTATTAGTATCATTATCATTGCTACAAATTATTATTTCCGTTTTCTTTTATTATTCGTCAAACCGATCGCGGTTATCGCGCAGGTGGCGTAGATAGAGATCGACGAAGTTTTTTCCGATGAAAATAAAAAGTTTATCGGCAATCGCTGATCTACAAAGATCCGGGCAACCATCAATCTTTATCCGTGCCATCGGGAAGAGTACGATTCATCGTCCTTCCAAGATTGTTTCAATTTTTTTTTTTTAAATAAATCTTGCTCTATAATTATCGATTATTGTCCACATAATACGTACTACATCATAACAATTAAATTATATTATAGTAACAGTTCATTCATTATCATAATAATCATTCTAACAATAATTTTTTTTGTTCCATTGTACTATTCGTCAAACCGATCGCGGTTATCGCGCAGCTTGCGCGCGCAGGTGGCGCAGGTGGCGCAGATATAGACAAAGTTTTTTCCGATGAAAAAAAAAAAACAAAAAAAAAAATTTCATCGGCTCTCGCCGATCTATAAAGATCCGGGCTATGGGAACCGTTCGATGAGATAAATGAAGTTGGGGAATAGGGTATTAAAGGCCTCCCCGAGTCCTCGCTGTAGGTCCGGAGACCTGTTCCCGCGGCGAGTTCGAACTCGAGCGGGGGGGCCTTCGTGGTCCCTCTGGGAGCTCTCGGAGAAGACCCGAAGAAAGGGCACACAAGGACCCCGCTGCTAAATGAGCTGTAATACGGACTCCCGCTGGCTCGGAACAGCTTCCCGCCCGGGACCCCACGAATCTGCTTCTCTCTCCCCCTCTCTCTCTCCCGTTCTCCTTCTCTCCTCCTCTCACCCAACCCGGCATACAGTATATTCCCACCTTTCCGGGCCTCTTCTCTTCTCTCCTCTCCTCTTTCATTTCTTCCTTTCTTCGTGCGCTCTCGTAACGGAGGAACACTCGAAAAATCTCTCGACTGTGGACAAACAGTGGATATCGTGTCTCGTGTCAAATAGCTGTTAAACTCGTCTCAACGGCTCGTCGGCCGGGACACAAGAAATTGGATCTATTTATGGTGATCCAGCGAATTTTTTTTTTTTTTTTTTATTCCTAATGCCATACAGCTTAGCGGCCTTTTTCCCACGGAAATAAAATATATAATAATAATATGTAACAAATATAATAAAATATATAAAAGTAATATATAACAAATATAATAAAATATACAACAGTAATATATGACAAATATAATAAAATATATAAAAGTAATATATAACAAATATAATAAAATATATAAAAGTAATATATGACAAATATAATAAAATATATAAAAGTAATATATAACAAATATAATAAAATGTACAAAAGTAGTATATAATAAATAAAATAATCTAATAAATATGTAAAATAATGTACGTTTATTAACCTGTTAAATTGTTATTGGTTTTACATCATCCACCATCTCGAGATCTCTCGGGGCTCGCGTTCACCTGCGGACAGGAGGTCTCTGCGGTCCCTTCTCCGTTTCATCGTGAAACGGATCTGTCCCCTCCTCTTCTTCATGGCTTGTACATTTATCTCTCTCTCCCATCTGGCATCAAGCTCAAACATCAATCTGATGAAAAAATCTCTAGAGAAAACTAGCACGAAAAAAAAAGAAGTGACACTATCTCGACGGTGTAAACATCGCCACGTCGAGATTTGCTTATCAAGTTTTAACGTCGCTTCATCTCGTCGCGGGTCTCGTGTATGAACATTAAACAAAAAAAAAAAAAAAGAATGAAAAAAAGTTGTGTGGAGCGACGCTATGCTACCGTCTAGTTGCTCGCCAGACTTCGAATCGTGCACTCGTTCCCGGTATTCATATGTTTTATCCGGTTCACTCGAAATTTCAGTCTGTATGTTAATCACTCGTAGATCATTCACAGATCCTCCGCAAATTCTCCACAGATCATTCATAGATCCTCCACAGATCATTCATAGATACTCCATAGATCGTTCATAGATCCTCCAAAGATCATTCATAGATCCTCCAAAGATCATTCATAGATCCTCCAAAGATCATTCATAGATCCTCCAAAGATCATTCATAGATCGTCCATAGATTATTCATGGATTCTTCATAGATCCTCCACAGATCACTCATAGATCCTTTATAGATCCTCCACAAAAAATTCATAGATCCTTTATAGATCCTCCACAAAAAATGCATAGATCCTTTACGCATCCTCCGCAGATCACCCATAGATCCTTCATAGATCCTCCACAGATCCTTCACAGATAATTTACCGATACTTCTCCATATCCCTCCTCAATTATTTCTCCAAAAATATACACCCACATAAGAACCCATAGTCCCGTAAAAAAAAAAAAAGCGCTAAACTATCAATTGTCTTTCAATCAGTCTTGCCGATAATTGCTAAATCGAATCGTTCGAAAAAAAAAAAAAAAAAAAAAAACAGAAAATAAAGTGCACGTTTAATCGTACAATTTCCGAGTGGTCAAGTGTTCGACGGTGAAGTAGGTGGTGGCTCTCGGCCGGTCTGGATCGTATATCGCGAAAGTGGTGGTGGACGGAGAATCGCAGTGGTGGAGAGGAATACGCGCTTGCCCGTGGCGGCAGTGAAAGCATCAAAGAACCGCGCGGAAGAGAGGAGAGAGAGACGGCCGAGAGCCCCGACGAATGCACAGCGCCAATTCACTCCGCGAGGAAGATAGCCGTAGGAGTGGGGACCGCCGTATGCTCTCCCGTAGCTGAACTGCTTCCTATCCCCGTCGGAGCGCGCTCGGGTACCGCGCCGGGAGCGCGACTCTCTCACCGGTCTGTTCCCTCGCCAACGTGAGTGGGGGTAAGGCAACACTCAAAGATCACGGTGACGTAGTCGCGGTAGGAACGCTGGCGCGACGCGTTTTTGCCACGCCGCCGGAAGAACAAAGTTTGCCCCCCTAATCTTCGCCCCCCTCCCCCCCTCCCCCCGCCCCCGAAGAGGCTATCGCTGCGCCGGCTGACGCGCTCCAACCCCCCGCCCCCTCCCCCGGCACCGGCGCGCCCCCACCGGAAGTGAAGACACTCCGAGAGCGGGCGGAAAGCCAGTGAGACACGGGAATCACAGAGAAACTCAAAGGAACGAGTGGAAAGGCTCTTAAAGAAAATAATAAAAATTGAAGAAAAAAGAAAAATACAAGATGGCGGAAACCAAGTGCGCAGCGGGGAGCGGCTGGGACATTCTTGCAACACCAAAGTGAACGTTTTTCATCCCTCACAGTGTCTCGTAAAAATTAAACAAAATACCGACTAAATCGACCGTTAAAATATATTGTTTAAAAAGTAGTTAAATGTCCGAGGGACTAAAAAACAAAACGAATCTCCATCAAAATAATATGAATACTATCTCTCCGAGGTTCGCGACGTTAAATCGATCTATCCTCGTAACCAAGTTAAAATAAGCCGCTGAGAAGAAAAAAGAAAGTTGGCGATGAAAAAGTTTATAGTTTCTTATCGTATTAATCGCCGGCGCGAAGAGGACGTTTTTTTGCATCTTCGCAAATGATCTATTTTCATTATATTATCGCAATTATCGTAATAACAAAAATAATTTTAAAAAAATAATAATAAAAATATTAATAATAATAATAATATCAATAAAAATAATAAAGCGGGTTGGTGGATATATATCCTTGGCAAGGCCGGCTCTCGCCCGCGCGCGCGAGAGATCCAAGTAATTATGTCGGCACTCCCCGTAGACCGGGCGGTGCTGCTGTTGCTCGAACCTCCGGCGTCGCCCTCGCAGCCTCTGCTGCCGGTGCTGCTGGTGGTGCCCGCTGCCGTTGCCTTCGTCCCGAGACCAGCAACCTCGGATCGGCCAAGTGGAGGCACCGGCAGCCGACGCAGCCGCCAGCATCAACGGGCTGCTACAGCTCCGCGCCTCTCGCCATCAGGAAACGACTTTAGTTTCGAGACGAGGTGGTATCACGCCGGTTCATCAGTGACTCGGTTAACGTAAACAAATCCCGCTCCGTTTCGACGCGGGACGAAATTCGCGCAAAAAAAAAAAAAATAAAATAAAAAAAATAATAGAGACGAAAAAAAAAGGTGACAGTGAAAAATCGAGTGGGAAAAGAAAAGAGAAAACTTGGATGACTTGGAGGAGGATCGAGAGAGTGACGTCCAAAAGTGCGAGTGCTCGGAAAGTCCGCAGACTGAGATTCGTCGAATTTTTTTCTTTACGTTGATTTTTTTTTTCGTTCTCTTGATTTTTTTTTTATTTTTTTTCCTTTGGGATTTTTGTTATTTTTTTTTTGATTTTTTTTTTGAGAATTGGTCGACGGGGAGAGGGTGGGGGTTCGGAGAGGCGGAGAGAGTGGGAGATTTGTGGAAGTCACGGGGAATTGTCTACAGTGTAAAAAGGTGGAAAGAACAGAGGAGAAGAAGAGGAAGACGCAGAGGAGGGAGAGAGGAGCGCTGATCGGCAGTCTTCGGGCTCTTCGGGAACGAGGGGCTGGAGGGGATGGAGATGCGCCCCGTTCTCGTGGCTATCTGCCTTCTCCTCGTCACCCCCATCACCGGATCTTTCTGGTTAGTTGAATAAAAATAAAAATAAAAATAAAAATACATAAAAATTATAGTGTTCGATTTTTCATTCGGTATTGAATTATTATCGAAAGACCTTCGATCTCTTCGAATCGAATCGGAGATGATGGATGGAGCATCGAACTTTCCATCATGGCCTCCAGTGTCAAGGAAACTATTTTTTTTTTTTTGTGCGGTGATTATTAAGTTCTCACTGCAAGTCAGAATCTTCGTTCTTCTGACTCGCCTGACGTGCGGTATTTTTTTTTTTTTTTTTCAATCAAATTTAAGACTCGACATTCGAACTTAATTTTTTTTTTTTTTTTTTAGGTCGAACTTACGACCAATTATTACGGGTTGATTAAATAATCAAACGCTACAATGCCATTTCACAGCCATTAATTGGAATCTTCAGAAAGATCAAACGGTTCGATCTGCAAGTTTCTTAATTTCCTCAATCGGTTCAAATTTAATCTACTACCGGTTTCCGGTTTCTCCCACGGCTGCGAGAACTCGCTCCAAACACAATTTTCCAATTCCTGACAAAAACACATTACACTTTCCATTATTTTTTCTTCATTTTTTGGTCCAAACATCATAAAAGAATTATTATTGCCTACGTCTCGCCGATTCCCAATGTTTCCTCTTCACCACCAGCTCGAGATAAAAATTCGGTTTTTCACCGTCCGAAAAATTAAGAGAAAAACAACAACTACAAGTTCCCCGGCGGCGATCGAGGTCGCTCAAAAGTTTCCTAATTTCCTCGATCGGTTCACAATTTTCCAATTCCAGACGAAAACACATTACACTTTCTATTTCTTTATTTTTTCCTCCGAACATTGATTGATTATTGCTTACGTCTCGTCCATTCCCAATGTTTCCTCTTCACCGCCGGGTCGGAGTAAAAGCTCTGGTTTTCACTCTCCGAAAAAAAAAAATGAGGAATAAAAAAGAGCTCGCTTCAATGATTTACAGAGGTCAAGTTCTCCAGCGGCGATCGAGGTCGCTCAAAATTAGACCAGCCTCTCGTCCCTCCTCCTCGCTCTCGCTTTCCTTCGGGACAAGTGAGAGTCTCGTCGGGCCGCGCGAGCTCCAGCCGTGAAACGTTTCCGAAGTGGAGGAAAAACGGAGGAGCGCCTAAGTGGACACGCCGGGCGCGCGTTAAGTTTCCTGCCGGCGCGCTTTTCGTCTCAGCCGAATGGCAACCGGCAGCCCACTACTCATACGCACACGCACACGTGACAGCCATAAAACCGCGAGTCTCAAACAAACAAGATGTCATCTGCTTTGCACAGGCTCAGTTGGCGCGTACTTCACCTAGACCCGGCTCGTTTCGGTTCGTAGGTGTTTTTCAACCCCGGATACACGTACAGTTATAGTCCGAGCGCGTGCGCGCCGATTTTTTTTTCTCCCCCAGACACCGTTGCGTCAGCCTCGAGTTACGACTCGGAAAACTTAAGGGACCCGATTCTCGGAGAATAAACATTGACGGAGCTGAGCAGACGCTGGATGACGAGTTTCGATCGCGATGCGCAGATCGTCAAAAATTTCGTTCGATCGATCGATCGACGATTATGAAATCTTAAAAAAAAAAAATGTCTTTAATGATAATATAATAATTATGCACTATTATATTTTTAATAGTGTATAAAAATATAATAATAATAATAATAATATCCTTAGGTGTTTTTCAACCCCGGATACACGTACAGTTATAGTCACACACTTCGTACTCAGAGCGCGTGCGCGCCGATTTTTTTTTCCCCCCTGACACCGTTGCGTCAGCCTCGAGTTACGACTCGGAAAACTTAAGGGACCCGATTCTCGGAGAATAAACATTGACGGAGCTGAGCAGACGCTGGATGACGAGTTGCACTCGCGATGCGCAGATCGTCAAAAATTCCGTTCGATCGATCGATCGACGATTATGAAATCTTAAAAAGAAAAAAAAGTCTTTAATGATAATATAATAATTATGCACTATTATATTTTTAATAGTGTATAAAAATATAATAATAATAATAATAATATCCATAGGTGTTTTCAACCCCGGATACACGTACAGTTATAGTCACACACTTCGTACTCAGAGCGCATGCGCGCCGATTTTTTTTCCCCCCCTGACACCGTTGCGTCAGCCTCGAGTTACGACTCGGAAAACTTAAGGGACCCGATTCTCGGAGAATAAACATTGACGGAGCTGAGCAGACGCTGGATGACGAGTTTCGCTCGCGATGCGCAGATCGTCAAAAATTTCGTTCGATCGATCGATCGACGATTATGAAATCTTAAAAAGAAAAAAAAGTCTTTAATGATAATATAATAATTATGCACTATTATATTTTTAATAGTGCATAAAAATATAATAATAATAATAATATCCATAGGTGTTTTCAACCCCGGATACACGTACAGTTATAGTCACACACTTCGTACTCAGAGCGCGTGCGCGCCGATTTTTTTTTCCCCCATGACACCGTTGCGTCAGCCTCGAGTTACGACTCGGAAAACTTAAGGGACCCGATTCTCGGAGAATAAACATTGACGGAGCTGAGCAGACGCTGGATGACGAGTTGCACTCGCGATGCGCAGATCGTCAAAAATTCCGTTCGATCGATCGATCGACGATTATGAAATCTTAAAAAGAAAAAAAAGTCTTTAATGATAATATAATAATTATACACTATTATATTATTAATAGTGTAAAAAAATATAATAATAATAATAATATCCATAGGTGTTTTTCAACCTTGGATACACGTACAGTTATAGTCATACACTTCGTACTCAGAGCGCATGCGCGCCGATTTTTTTTCCCCCCCTGACACCGTTGCGTCAGCCTCGAGTTACGACTCGGAAAACTTAAGGGACCCGATTCTCGGAGAATAAACATTGACGGAGCTGAGCAGACGCTGGATGACGAGTTTCACTCGCGATGCGCCGATCGCAACCGGATTATCCGGAGATTACTCGGTTGGCGCGTCAAAAATTTCATTCGATCGATCGATCGACGATTATGAAATCTTTGAAAAAAAAAAAATGTCTTTAATGATAATATAATAATTATGCATTATTATATTGTTAATATTGTATAAAAATATAATATTAATAATATCCATAGGTGTTTTTCAACCCCGGATACACGTACAGTTATAGTTACACACTTTGTACTCGTGCGCATGCGCGTCTCATTTTTTTCTCACCGACACCGACGCGTCTGCTTCGATTTACGACCCGGAAAACGTAAGGGCCCCGATTCTCGGAGAATAAACATACTCGGAGCTGAGCACAGGCTGGATGACGAGTCGCACTCGCGAAGCGCAGATCCAGATCGCATCCAGATTATCCGGAGATAACGCGGTTCGCGCGTCAAAAATTTCATTCGATCGATCAATATGCCAGGGTTAAAAGAAAATAATAATCGACGATTATTAAATCTTTCCGAGTAAAATTTTTATTTAATAATAATAATAATACATGATTATAAAATTAATATTGTATCAAATTAATAATAATAATATCAGTGTAATTAAATTTGAATCGTGTCAACGAAAAAATGATGAAACCGTAGAGAAATTTTTCGCAATATTTTTTCATCCGACTTGTTCGTTTCTGGAGACGTCCTCGAAGCGACCATCGCACAGACAGCATTTGACTCAAGTAAAAAATGTGATAAAAAAAAAGGAAAAAAGCTTTGACGAAAGAACGGTCGAAGAATGGAGTAGAAAAAAAAAACTGAGGAAGGTATTTTAACATCGAGGCTGTGTGGTGTAACGCTCGTTCCCCCGTGGAATCTCATTTATATCTCCGAGGCTTTTTCATCGGCGTCGATCAGCCGCGCGCGATCGATGCCGAGGCAGAGAATTAATTACCGTGGGAATCGATCTAAGCCTCGCTCGACTATCGATTCCCTGGAAAGCGCGGTTTATATGAACGTTAATTATCGAGTCTATCGACCGTTAATTATCGTGTACAGCGCGTACGCGGGCCTTCCGCGGGACCGAGCGCGACCGTGCAGATATAAACCTTAAATAGTGTATACATACATATACATAAAATATATACATATATAAATATCAGCGGCAAGTGAGAGTGCGTAATACCGAGCGCGTACGCACTGCGCGTTCACTCTCTGTCCGTTCCAGACTTCTAAGCCTTTCTCGCGAAAGTCCGAACGGGGGAATCTCTTCGGCATTATACAAAGTCATGCGCGCATGCGCACGCGTTTATTCCCAGTCTCTCGTACTACGCAAGAGTACTTGGGCCACGCATTAAACATTATGTGACGCACTTTTCAGTGGAGGTGTGTATCACTCATTCTCTCTCTCCGCGCACGGCCACGACTCTCACCGCTCGTAAATTACCCTGTCTAGCAGCGGGTACTCCCGTTTGGTATGCAAATGTTTGCGCTCGGCGATATGTGGGAGAGGAACAAGTGCGAGGAGAATGAAAAAATATATGGGGTAAAAGTGGGGAATATGGACCGGTCCATATATCATTGTTAAACGTGTTAATCGAGGTGGGCCATATTCACCACTTTTACCCTGTATACTTAAAAAAAATCATAGTTGTCGACGCTATCAGCTGATGTCGAGGAGGAAGTTGAGGGAGTCACGGCCTTTCGTATGAACCGTCCATAAGGGCGGCGTGGATGTTTTGTTTCGTTTTTTTTTCAACCATTTTTTTTTCAAAAACCATTTCTTCCAAGTGTCCAAATTTCCTCAATTTTAGAATTTTCTCGTTCAGGATTTAGGTCGTTTTATTTGGAATATTAAGATCTGTGACTGACGTGAAAGTAGCTCCGGACAGGTACAAAAATATAGGTCAGTTATAAAAATCACAAATCAAGCATTTGGGCGACTTTTTTTCCAAATTGACCATGTTTCGTGTTATCCCATTTATTTTTACATTTTCTCTTTCACGGTCGCTGCTCCACGAAGCGACACCAAATAAAGAAATGTTTTTCGAATGGAAACAACCGTTTCTTCATTTTCTAGATCATAAATGTCCAATTTTACCCACTTTAGAATGTTCTCTTTTAGGATTTAGGTCGTTTTGTATTGAATATTAAGGTTTACGACTGATAGCAAGTAGCTCCGTGCAGGTCCGTATGGATCGGTCACAAAAATCGCAAATCAACCATTTGGGCGCCTTTTTCAAAAATTGACCATGTTTTGGTTATCTCAATTCATTTTTCCATTTTCTCTTTCACGGTCGCTGCTCCACGAAACTACACCAAATAAAGGAATGGTTTTTGAATGGTAAAACCATTTCTTCATTTTCTAGATCATAAATGTCTAATTTTACCCACTTTAGAATGTTCTCTTTTAGGACTTAGGTCGAATTTTAAGGTTTACGACTGATAGCAAGTAGCTCCGTGCAGGTCCGTGTAAATCAGTCACAAAAATCGCAAATCAACCATTTGGCCACTTTTCCCAAAGTTGACCCTTTTTGTGTTATCCCAATTTTTTTTCTATTGTCTCTTCCACGGTCGCTGCTCCACGAAGCGACACCAAATAAAGAAATGTTTTTTCGAATTGAAACAACCATTTCTTCATTTTCTGGATCATAAATCTCCAATTTGACCAAATTTAGAATTTTCTCTTTTAGGACTCAGGTCTTTTTGTATCGAATATCAAGGTTTACGACTGCCGTGCAAGTAGCTCCGTGCAGATACATGTAGATCAGTCATAAAAATCGCGAATGACCTTTGTATCCCAAAATTAACCACCTTCCGTCTTGTCCCAATTTATATTTCCATTGTCTCTCTCCTCCGCCGCTCTCCCACGAGAAGCGGCACGATCCCCCGCGTCCCTCGTCTCTTCGTTTCTCCGGTCCTCGGGACGAAGAGCCGCGACGTCGCGCGGGGTCTTTAAGGGGGCGTAAATATTGGTTTACGATTTAAAGCGAGGATTTCCGCGTTTGCTTGTGTATCCCCGATCCTCTGCGAGAAGTCGTCCGGTCCTCGTCGCGGAGATCCTACGTGACAGCACGTTTTGCTCGAATGCCCGTTCCTCTCTCTCTCTCTATCTCACCGTCTTTCCCCTTTTTTCTTCCTCCTTTTTTCCCTCTTTCTTACGATCTTTCTTTTCCCCCTTCGAGCCGTTCGGGCTCTCACCGAGCAACGAGCAGCGGCAGCAACAACTCCGCTGTCTGGACACGGGGACGCGTTGTTTGATAAATATATTAGTAGAGGCTCTTCCTCGTCCTCCTCCACCTCCGCAGGTTTGTTTCGATAACAGGTATTTAACGACCTGCGTGCGGGCTCCTCGGAATTTCTTTCTTTCCCCATTTATTTTCCTCCTCGTCACACTCCCGACTAAGAGACCGCGTGGAACCTCTCTCGGACGGTGAAGAGTCGCCTCGCCGTTCTGTATGTATCTCCGGCGCGGAGACGAGAGTGTCTCTAATACCTTCATCGCGCAGTCACGCAGTCGTCTCCTCGAATGCCCCGTTCTGTACCGCTCGGTTCCGTTTCTGCTCGAAGACGAATCCTACGCGATCGGGACGGGTCAGCTCCGCGTATGGCGTGGGCACGCGGGAATTCTTAATTAAAATCCTTTTGTTATCTACGCGACGGCTAAAAACCCGACTCCCGTATCTACGTGGACGCATGATTAGCTTCTCTACTCCGACGTTCCTTTTTTTTTTTCCTCCCGACGCCTCTTTCGTCGACTAATTTAGGGACGTTTCTGTTACTGACTTCTTCCTTTTGTGATTAACTGATCAGCGATCGTCGAATTATTTTATATACATTTTAGTGGAACGTGACGTTCGAATTTGAGACGGAACGGACTGACGAATGGATGGATGGACGGACGGACGAATGGATGGACGGACGGAGGAATAGATGGACAGACGGATGAATGGATGAACGGACGGATGAATGGATGAACAGACAGACGAATGGATAGACCGACGGACGAATAGATGCCTGGACGGATGGATGAATGGATGGTCGGACTGACGAATAGATGGACAGTCGGACGAATAGATGAACGGACAGACGAATGGATGGACGGAAGGATGAATAGATGGACCGACGGATGAATAGATGGACCGACGGACGAATAGATGGATCGACGGACGAATAGATGGATCGACGGACGAATAGATGGATCGATGGACGAATAGGTGGATCGACGGACGAATAGATGGATCGATGGACGAATAGATGTATCGATGGACGAATAGATGGACGAAAGGACGAATAGATGGACGAAAGGACGAATAGATGGATCGATGGACGAATAGATGGACGAAAGGACGAATAGATGGACGAAAGGACGAATAGATGGATCGATGGACGAATAGATGGACGAAAGGACGAATAGATGGACGAAAGGACGAGTAGATGAACTGACCGACGAATAGATGAACAGACAGACGAATGGATGGACGGAAGGACGAATAGATGGACGAAAGGACGAATAGACGAACTGACCGACGAATAGATGAACAGACAGACGAATGGATGGACGGAGGGACGCATGAACGGTCGGTCGGACAAACAAAAATTCGTCGTCAGCCACCCACCCTCTCCTCCCCATATCCGACTCCACCGATGAACTCAAGATCGCGCGATAATTTTCAAAAAATCTCACACAGCCCAGCCTTCCATCCCATGCCGCACGTCTTCCCCGGCATCTCACAGTAATCTCGCCATTTGTTTTGTCCCCCCGTATCCATCGCCTAACGGTATCGAACAACCCGCGCACAAATCCATCGCGCCCCGACGCGCAGTTTCGACCTCTGGTTTATTTATCCCCGCGAAACGTTGGAAGAGTCTCCTCCCGTACGTTACGCTCCCGTCGATTTCCTCGTCTCGTTTCGCGACTCCGCGCGGTCAGCACTCCGAGGAATCGAGAAACGAGCCAAAGCGGAGCGAGCCGATATCCACGGGTGCCTTTCTCGCGCGCTCGCTCCGCTTCTTCTTCTTCATCGTCCCTCCTCTTCCCTCCCTCGGGGAAGATATCTTCGTGCCCGCGAAGCGAACGCTCTCTCCGCCGCGGAGAGACCAGACGGAGAGAGAACTCTCAGCGCGCTGAGAGAGCCCAGAAGCAACGGGGTGGACGGGATCCTGTCGACTTACAAATTATACGCGCTCAACGAGATTTACGGTGACGCCGGAGCGAGACCATTGTCCGTCCTCGCTCACTTCTTTACTTCTTTAACTTATCCTCGCCTTTTCCTCTTTCTCGTTCTCTCTTCCATCCTCTCCTCTCCTCCCTCCGCCCCCCCCCCCCCCCCCTCTCTCGGACCGAATCATCACCGTCACGACCGCGATCGCGCCACCACCGAGGCCTCCTCGCCTCCTTTCCCTCATACTCCTCGTATTTCTCTGTTTTCTTCCATCGCCAACCTCTTCGCGGCCCCGCGTCTTCGACTTCCACTCGGGCGTATGTAGAGGTAATTCTTCGCAAGTCCGCCACTGAGGCACGTGTGTGTATGCAGTGCGCGGAGTACCGTGCGGGACGGGGCTATGCGCGCGGACCGTCCCGCCGATGGAGGAAGGGAGGAGGACGACCGCGGCGTCTTCCTCCGGAGTAGCCCGTCGAAAAAAGCCGGGAATGCCGGGTCCTCCGCGGACGAAATCGAGAATCCGGTCGCGGGCTCCTCCGCGAGGTAATCGCCTTCGGCATGAGATGAGTCTCTTCTTCTCGAAGGGGGGGTATTTCGCTTGGAATTTCGCGTAGGAAAGTATGTAAGAAGAAAATTGAGGGTTTTTCAAGGTCGGCTTGACGATTCAGTCTCGGTCTACGGCGCGATCGAAACTCACGCGCTCTTACAGCTGTTCGGGATGTCGAGGTTTAAAAGGCGACATTTCCGACTCTGCATTATATATTATATATTATATATTATATATTATATATTATATATTATATATTATATATTATATATTATATATTATATATTATATATTATATATTATATATTATATATTATATATTATATATTATATATTATATATTATATATTATATATTATATATTATATATTATATATTATATATTATATATTATATATTATATATTATATATTATATATTATATATTATATTAAAGCATGTTCTTGAGCGAGAAAGAGTGAGGGTCGAAAGGGAGTAAATGTTTTTATTTTTCGTAAATTTGAATTTTTTTGGGCTTGGTGCGCGCAGCTGCAGATTCGTATTGGTGTATCGGCGCGGTAGTGCACGGTCTGATAATGCGATATCCTCGGGTTCGCGACGGTAGGTATCCGCGGTGAGCGCGAACTCGGCCAATGAGCCGCGGTGGGCAGTCCGCGGGCACCTTAACGCTGGTTGGACCACCCGATACTCCCACCCGGGGTAACCTGATATCGCTCTCCTCAGGTTCTCGCATTTTCTGTATACCACAACGACCGCGTTGTGCTCCCCGACTCACTACGTTCAATCATAATCGCGGGTCTTATTGATAGTGACACGAAGCAGGTTATCGCTCTCCGACACCCCCGAATGTCATCGTGCTATCTCGCTCGTCTAACATCGTGCTAACATCTAAAAAAAAAAGACAAACGAACAGAATTCAGGCCATTCTTAGGTTAAATTTATCGTCGCGTGACTCTGAATATAACGCAACAGATTAAGTTGAATTTGGCCGAAGTTTGTGTTCAACCAGTTGACGATTGAGCTTGAACCAAATTTGAAGGTCAAACTTGTACTTGAACCAAATTTGAAGGTCAAACTTGTACTTGAACCAAATTTGAAGGTCAAATTTGAATAATAACTAAATTTGGAAGTCACACTTGAATCAGAAGTGAATTTCGAAGCCAGAATTGAATTCCGATTGAATTGGTCTTTGACCGGAAGTGACGTCGTACGGGAAAATGTCACTTCCTTTTTGAAATATCTAAGTTTTCAACCGGAAACGACCTCGTACCGCAAAACGTCACTTCCGGTCTGAAAAATCTCAATTCTTTGATGAACTCCAATTTCACAAAAAATATTAAGGATCAAAGCTTTCGTTGGAGCGGCCGCGTGGTTGCCTCGCCCGGAACGCACGCGCACCTCCGGAACGCAATATCAATAGTGTTACGAGAAAATTTGTTGCCGCCGCCCGTCAATCCCCGGCGAAACGGGTCAAAATATCGCGTCAAACAAACGCCACGGCTCGGGTGAGCACAACAACCGGCAGTGAGCCGGCAATGACACGGCTATCAGGGTAACGGGGTTGCGGTTAACGACGACGGATCATATAGTATGCCACGCCAGCCGGTGAACGTACACATCCCTTCGCGTGCGCGTGCGTACACGCGAGTCCGCCTCGCGGCCGTTTGTGCTGGAAGAAGAGAATTCGCCGCCGCTCGTTTCTCGTCGGCGGACCGGACCTCGTCCAGACTCTTCTCGGCCGCAACTTACAGCATAGCGGACCAACTGATTTGCTCTTAAATCAGCACCGCCCGCTCGGTGGCGTAACGCGCGAACAATGAGACCGAGCAACTCGACGCACATTCCCTGGCACACTCGCTCCTCTTTCGGTTCCTTCTCTCCGTATCCCTCGCATCTCCGCACTCGTTTTCAACTCCGATACGAACCCTCGCGGCTCGAACGCACCAGCTCTCTCTCTCTCTCTCTCTCTCTCTCTCTCACGCCGTTCGGATGCGATGGACCACACGAATTCGACTCGCCAATGCTGCGGCGTGTCTAAAACGTGCGCTATGTTGTTGTTGTTTTTCTTTTTTTTTTTTTTTTTTTTTTTTAACGATTCATACGTATCGGGCGTGCGTACGGCAGCTCGGGAGAGTAAGTTACTCTCGAGGGGCCTCGAGGTGGACCGCGCGAGGATTTGAGCAGTTTTTATTGGTCCAGCGGATCGATCGACACTTTGTGCTCGCACCTTGGAGAACAGTTTTTATTGCCCTGAAAAAGAGGCGACGAGCTCATTTATTTTTGGTGAAAGAAAATTACATTTATTAAAATGTAATTTATTTTTGGTGAAGAAAATTATATTTATTAAAATGTTATTTATTTTTGGTGAAGAAAATTATATTTGTTAAAGTGTAATTTATTTCCGGTGAAGAAAATTACATTTATTAAAATGTAATTTATTTCTGGTGAAAAAAATAATTACATTTATTAAGATACAATTATTTTTGGTATTTGGAGATAAATATTTTTGGTGAAAGAAAATTACATCTATTAAAATGTAATTAACTTTTTTGCCAAAAATAACTCAGCTCCACCCCTCTTTTTCAGCGACGATGAAGATTGTTCTCCAAGGTGGGAGCACGAAGTAGCGATCGATTCGCTGGAAGGATTAACATATTTAGACACGGAGAATTTTTTTTTAGTTCTTTTTTTGGGTAAGAAGGGTGTTCCAGGTAATTATTTGGTAATCAAGAGAGAGCGTTTGGTCGTAGGAGTTATTTTTCTCACCTCGGAGAAAGCTTCAGTTTCGCAACGAGAGGAGAGCCGAAAATAATTCTTCTTTCGTGAAATAACGTTTAATCGTCCGTATGCGCTCTTTTTTCTTTTGTGGTAAAAAAAAAAAGAAAAAAAAACCACAAATTTCAAGACAATGGCGCAACGTCATCGAGATTCCAGCGGAGAAGGAGGACAGCCCAGCCCGCGGCGTTGCGCGTTCGCCTGACCCTTGCCACCAATTTGTTCGCCCCGCATTCTCAACTTATGTCAGCGAAAGTTTGATTTTTTTTTAGCTTTGAGAGCTACCGCGCAGACCGCCGCAGAGTTCTCATTCTTTTTTTTTTTACTCGGCATAAGTTTCCCTGTTTTATGGTTTTTTTTTTAGTCCGCGCTCGTCTCGCGAATGTGTGCTGGTCGAGTTATGCCGCGCTCGACTCATTCGCTGTGTCTATAGGACCGGGACGCGGCCCCGTGGCGCGAGCGAGTTGGGAGATGCAACTATGTATAGACGACGAAATATACGAAACGTGGCGAGTGTAAGCACTTTCCCCGACGAACTCGAGTGATCGAGTGTCCCCCTTGAATTTTTCATTTTTTCCTCCTCCCGTTCGCCCCAGGGAGCTCTCGCGAAAATCCCTCGAGGAGCAACGAGAGAATGATTTACCGGTTGGATTAAGGAGGCTCTTTAGCCAGCCGGGCATCGTCGACAGTCCCGGCGTGACTTTTCACTCGCGTTCCATATCTCCAACATTGCACCTTTCTCGCCTCTTCGACGCGATTTTTTTTTTTTTTTTTTTTCGTCGCTATATCGTCAGAAGAAATTTACGCTGGCGCAGACAAATCATTGCCGCGATGTTCGAATACCGAAGGTAATTAATTTCTGCATTTTTCTTGTCACACCCAAGTACGAGAATCCTTTCGGTACAGTCACAGAAAATTGTTCAGGAATCAGCGCTAAGAAAAAAAATAAATAAAAAAAAATTGCTTGGTCTCATAAAAACCATCGCCGGATATTCGTACATAAAAAAAAATGAGTTTCCCAATTTTTTTTATCACACCCAAGTACGAGAGTCCTTCCAGTGCCGTCTCAGAAAATAATTTAGGTTTCAGACTTAAGAAAAAAAAAAAAAAAAAAAAATCCTCGTTACTCCGTATGGTTCAATTCCCACCGAGTTTCCATTTCTTTCTCGGCCCACCCGTTCCATATACACTCTCGCGAGTCTCGGGAGGCATGCGAGGAATTCGGTGGACGTTCTCCTCCCAACAGGCTTCCCCCCCCGCGTCCTCGATCTGCTCTTCTTCTCTTTCTCTTTCCTCTTCTTCTTCATCTTCTTCTTCTGCGATTTCTCAGCCTTTCGGCGGCCCGAGAGATTTTTACTGCACGTACACATGCCCACGAGACTGTACGCAGTTTAGTATTCCTCGCGCGGTGGAGCGCTCGGGAGCGCCCAGCGGGCCCTCAGGAGCCCTCAGGAGCCCTCAGGAGCCGATGAGGGGCGAGCGGAGCGCTTCCCCTCCCCGCTCTTGCGCGGAAGGGGGTGGGGGAGGTCGAACGGAGACTCTCCCAGGCGAATCGGGCAGCCAAGTGGAGTCGAAGGGCCCCGGTGGAGAGCGAACACAGCAAAAGCAATACGGGGGCCCAAAGAGCCATCGGAAGGCTGCTGCTCGACGGAACGCGCGTTCTCTCTCGTCACTGTCTATCCAAGCAGACAGCGTGGAGCAGCCTTCGAGCAAAGTGAGTGCGTCTAATGAGGCAATAAATAAGTCGTGACTGGCCTAACCGGCCTCCTCTCCACGCTTTTAGTTTCGCGACCACGAACCCACGGGGACGTGTCCATCCTCTTCTTGCGCTCTCGCCTCGCCCTGTATCGGGAAGCGCGCGCGCGCGCGCGCGCGCGAGTGCACACAATATATACGCATCACGCTCCCGATCCTCTCTCCGTGTCTCTCTTTCGCTCTGCATTATTCCGACGCAACGACCTCTCGAATCGAGCGAGAAATTCACCGAGAGATTTTTGCACACCCCGCGCGGATCTTTTATCCACGAATTCCTGGAATTCCTCCCGAACGGCGGGAGATATCCTTGATTTGAAGAAAAAATTGGCGGACGCGTTTCGCGGATTTTCGTCCAATTTGGCGGTGGCAAATATGAAGCGGGATTAGTGCCGGTTGAGTCGCTCGGGGCTCGGGTGGATTGTCGGTAGAACATTTTTTTTATTTTGTGTCTGAAAGAAATTTTGCCGATACTTTTTTTAGAGATCGCCTCAAGGAGGTACTTTTGCAATTTTTTTTTTTTTTTTTGTACCAAACATTGGATATTTCGAAAACATTGTCTTCATAAGACAGTTTCTTGTATACTTTAACGCTGAACACGAAGCTGGTACCAGTTTTGCTCCAAAGCCAAGCGCGTCGTTGATTCCCAAAAATTATATTTGTAATCAAATAAAAAATAAAAAAAATGTTATTATCAATTTTCTGACCCAGCCCGGAGTAGCTTCGTCCACCTCCAAAAGCGATCGTTTCTTCTCATCGCATTCTTCCCAAATCCAAAATTTCACCCTCCGAATTCCGCGAAATACGAACTGAACCAATCCAACAGTCGACCCAACCTCATTTCGAAAAATGTTGATGAATTTTTTCGCGCTGAACACAAATCCGGTACCAATTTTGCTCCAAAGTCAACTGGGTCATCGATTCCCGAAATAGATACGTTTAGTCAAATTGTTTGATTTTTTTTTTCAAGCATTCTTCCCAAATCCAAAATTTCATCCTCAGGATTCCGCGAAATACGACGCGAGCCAGTTCAACATTCGCCCCAGGGCCATTTCGTCCGCGAGCATCCCGCGAATAGTGTCTCCCGCTCAGTGTCTCCTGGGTGGTCATTCGTCCGCGAGATAAGAAATCGAATCCGTTCGATCGAACGCGGACGACATTGGCCGCGAGACACATTCGACAAGACTTCCCTCCAGCCCAACCAGTCCGGTACCGAGAGGTTAGTTATACGTGCCTATCGTACGTGCCTCGTCCAATCGCACGCGACATTGGCCAGTGCTTACCGCCTCCATGGAGCCTCGTACGGTACGTCTTGTAGACGTTCTACAGCCCGAGAGACCCGACGACAAGGACGACGGGGCTTCGCGATTGTCCTTAGACATTGCTCCTCGTATCTTCCTCCCGAGTGTCCTCCGAGACTCAACCCTTCGCTCAATCGACCAGGTTCGCAATTCGCTCGCCTTCGCCTTCTCTATACGACATCCCTTTTTTTTTTTCTTTCTTTATTTTTCCTTATACCAAGTCGGGCTCAATTGGTCGTGTCCGCGTCAGGACTTCCTCGGTGTACTCCTGAGGAAAGATTTCCCCGTGCCGTTTCCCCTTTGTCTCGATCATCTAAATCTCTGGACCGCGAAGAGGTCCCCCTCTCCTCCGGCTTTATCCGGGAGTGACTCGGACGTATTGGCCGAGTAAACTGTCGCTGGCCTATGCCGCGTATGTATATGCCTCTTTAGCCTGTCCCGTTTATCTCAGAGTTCTTTTATCTTGCTCCCGTTGGCGACGACGTCAGGGCTTATTTAGATCCCGCGGTGTCGATCCTCGGGCAGTTCGAGCCGAGCCGGTGCGAGCGACGAGGCCAAAGTCAAACAAACCGACCGCCGTGAGACGAAGAAGACGAGGAGGAGGAGGATAAGAGGCGCGTGTCGCCGGCACTCGCGCGGCTTCGATGTGCCGAGTATTAGTATTTAGCTGACGTATGGCCGAGGATGTCCAAATTGTTTATACGTCGAGAGAGGCGCTCGGGGATCGTCAATGTCCGAGTCTGGAAGTGTCTTGACGATCCTCTTTGCCTGTCGGAGAAGAGGTTGAGAAGGAAGAGGCGGAATGTGATTTAACTAATTGCGACGAATTGCGACTGGATGGAGGGCAGATCAATGCTGAAATAGACTTTTCTGATGTTGTTGTTGTTATTCTTAAGGTTAATTGAACTGTAAATTGTAGGTGCAAATAGCGGTCAGATAGATTCCAGGAATGGAAGATACATTTGATGTAGGAATTCTTTTAATTGCCGGCCACGGCTTTGATGTTAAAAGCTTTAGAATTTTGTTGATGGATGGCCTATTTTGCTGATGTGTGCTGAAGATGTTCGAAATTGTTTATACGTCGAGAGAGGCGCTTGGGGATCGTCAATGTCCGAGTCTGGAAGTGTCTTGACGATCCTCTTTGCCTGTCGGAGAAGAGGTTGAGAAGGAAGAGGCGGAATGGGATTTAACTAATTGCGACGAATTGCCACTGGATGGAGGGCAGATCAATGCTGAAATAGACTTTTCTGATGTTGTTGTCGTTATTCTTGAGATTAGTTGAACTGTAAATTGCAGTTGCGAACAGCGGTCAGATAGATTCCAGGAATGGAAGATAATTTTGAAGTAGGAATCCTCTTAATTGCTGGCCGCGACTTTGATGTTAAGGATTTTGTTGATGGATGGTCTATTTTGTTGATGTGTGCTGAAGATGTTCGAAATTGTTTATACGTCGAGAGAGGCGCTTGGGGATCGTCAATGTCCGAGTCTGGAAGTGTCTTGACGATCCTCTTTGCCTGTCGGAGAAGAGGTTGAGAAGGAAGAGGCGAAATGGGATTTAACTAATTGCGACGAATTGCGACTGGATGGAGGGCAGATCAATGCTGAAATAGACTTTTCTGATGTTGTTGTTGTTATTCTTAAGGTTAATTGAACTGTAAATTGCAGCTGCGAATAGCGGTCAGATAGATTCCAGGAATGGAAGATAATTTTGAAGTAGGAATTCTTTTAATTGCTGGCCGCGACTTTGATCTTAAGGATTTTGTTGATGGATGGTCTATTTTGCTGATGTATGCTGAAGATGTTCGAAATTGTTTATACGTCGAGAGAGGCGCTTGGGGATCGTCAATGTCAGAGTCTAGAAGTGCCTTGATGGTGCTCTTTGACTTTCGGAGCAGAGACCAAGCAGGAAGAGGAGGAATAGGGATAATAGGGATTTAAGTAATTGCGACGAATTGTGATAGGATGGAAGGCAGATAAATGTTAAAACAGATATTTTCCTTGTTGCTTTAATTGTTGAGATTAATTGAACCGAAGTAGATCGCAGGTGCAAATAGCGGTCAGATAGATTCCAGGAATGGAAGATACCTTCAAGGTAGGAATTCTTTTAATTACCGGCCGTGGCGGAGCAATGTAGAGAAAGTGAAACATCAAAGTCTCAGGAGTCGGGAGGGAGGGGGACACGTCGAGATATGCGAAATAACGATGTCACTTGACTTTGAGAAAGTTTTAAGCATTTTAAAAAATAAAAAAAATAATTTATAGAGATTTCTCATAAAATGTTGAGCATAAGGCCACGTTACGTGGACTATTTGGGTTCGTACCAAGAAACCGTATAGACCAGAGGGCTAGGATTTTTTTTGCAGGCAGTTCAGCTCAATCTCTCGACGCGTGCAAGAGGGCGAATCGATTCGTCGTATCGTTGCGGAGATAAAAATCGAAATGCAACCCACCGTAAAATAAACACAGCGATCAACCGTCGATAAAAGTAAAAACCGTCCAATCACTACGAAAAAATGTCAATAAAAATCTGAAAAAATTCTCAAACATGCATGTCAACGACCCAAAGACATCCCAAAAATTTCGCAACGATTCCTCCAGCCGTTCGTGAGCCACGCGTCATTGAACCGAACCTCCCGCGTCTGACCCGCGCGGAACTTTTCCACTAACCATCCGTCGCCTCGTTCTCTCCGCCAGTTCTCCACCTATCGGCTCCACGATTATCGGCTCGCTCCCCCTCATCGAGACGTCCTGCCGATAATCAACTGTCCGCGAAATATCTCAACTCCGTCCGTAATTCGCTGCAACTGGACACAACACCTGGAATTTCATCACGGACGACGATGTCGATCATTCCGACTTTTTTCCCCGCTGAAAAATCAACCTCTCGGCTTTCCCCTCGCTATATATATTTTTTTTCTCCACTGCTTCGCTTTCCGAAAGGTTCTCGCAGCCTCCCTCGGACGACGACGCGCTCTCCCGCGCCGGTCCCTCGAGTATATATCTCTACCTACGTCGGCCGGAACGGTATTATATTGCGGTTGACCATTAACGCGTTGGCATTCCCGAGAGTCCGCGCGTCGTACGCGAATGTACGCGAGCTCGCGGCATCCAACCGACGCAGAACTAATGATCTTAATTAACGTTTCGTAACGACGAAGGTCGCCCGGGGAAGAGACTCGCCGGTCGAGTGTGTCGTGCGCTCTTCCCCGGAGCTTCATACTCGTCCGTTTCCCGAGCGCGCGCGAGAGCGAGCGTCTTCCTCGGGGCATCTTCTTCGGGCTCTTCTCGTTCCTCAGCATCCTCTTCGTGTACACAAACCTCGCGGCTCCGCATTTCTCTCGGCCCCGAGAGCGCGCGGCCTTCGACCCCTTCGCGGTGGTTTTTGCCCTCGAGATAAACCGCCGTCTAGCTATCTGTCTTTTTGAGTGATGAATTTTATTCATTTTTTTTTTTTTTTCTGTACTTTCTTGTCGCCTGGGGACGGGAATGTCACGGGACTTCGGTCCTGCATTCGCGAGGTCGCGTAATTATGGAACTTTAATTATCGCGCTATAACTATGGCGGCCGGTGCGTCAAACTCGTGACTTTCATCGCGGAGTTGCGGGTGGACTGTGAAAAAAAAGCGTATGAAATTTAATGCACTGGTACTGAAAGCTTTTATGCGTAATCTGGTGTATCAAATTTCATGTACAATTCTGAAAAAAAATGGCAATGTCACGTGACTTTGGTGATGCATTCGCGAGGTCGCGTAATTATGGAACTTCAATTATCGCGCTATAACGATGGCGGCCGGTGCGTCAAAATTTAAATGTATTGGTACTGAAAGTTTTCATGCGTAATCTGGTGTATTAAATTTCATATACCATCCTGATGAAAAAAATGAAGGCACGGTGTATTAATAAAAACTTTAGAAATACTTTAATTTTAATAATTTACTTCTCATGAAATCTTTTCAAGTGCACTGTAAAAAGAAATTGTAAATTTGATGTACCGGACTGGAAGTTTTTATGCAAAAACTGGTACATTAAATTTAATGTACAATTGTGACGAAAATTTATATACTTTTTCATTGAAATTAAAGTACCTTTATAGTAAAATTAAGGTAAATTATTAAAAATTATGAATTTCCAATGTTCTTAACATACTGAACATTAATTTTTCGTCGCAATCGTACACGAAATCCAATATACCAATTTTTGCATGAAAGTCTTCCAGTCCGACACATTAAACTTACAATTTCTAAAAACATTTTAAATATTTAATTCAAACCTCTTCATTCAGAAAAAAAAACAACAAAATTCTCGCCGGTTTAAAGGGGTAAGACAATGTAATTCCGTCGATAACGTCGTCTTTTTTTTCATACCCCATTTACCCGGGTTTGTAGTTCGCGCCCTCCTAATTTCAGTGCAGTCTCCCCTACAATTTTCCCAGCGGAAAATTGATTCCCGGCCGATACGGATAAAGGAATTAAAGATTTAAAAAATAAAAAAAATAAAAAAAATAAAGCCTTAAAGCCCCTTCGAGCATCCGTCCGCGATTAACTCCCGGACACGTATACATCTCCCCGTATCAAAAACGCCATCCTCTCGTCTGCATGGCATTTATACAACGAGTCATGGGACTAAATCTCCGGAGTCCGCGATCGCTGGACGCTCGCTGACGTTTCCGATGCCAGCTCCCGGTGGGAGCCCAGAGGCAGTAATTGTCCTCGGCCCTCCTTCGTCCTGCGATTCCCTCAAAGTTTTTGCGCCATCCGCGAGATCTTCGACAGTGCGAGGCCCCCGGCTGTACGCAAAAAAAAAAAAAAAAAAAAAACAAAACAAAAAAATTAGAAAAAACTAAAGAAAAAAAAAAACACTGAAGGGAACAGAGAGAAGCGCAAGAAGTCCGCGAGCGGAATAAAACGGATGGGGCAGGGACGATAGACGATGCAGAAAAATCGAAGAAACGAATACGCAACAGAGATAATAAATCCTTCTGCTCGCCGGTCCTCTCTCGCTTTTGCTGACGCGACGAGTTGCCATCGTGCAGAACTGCGTCTGCAGGGCGGGCAATCGGATTCACCTTCCGTCTCGCTCACCGGCAACGCGGGCTATTCGAGACATAACTCTGCAATCATTTCTCGCAGCTACTATTATACTCCGAACGATGCCCCGCTCGAGAGACACAACATTCGCGAGGATTGCACGATAAGCGGCGCGACGGTGGGACGGCCCGAAACGGCCCGGGGAGTCTTAATTCCATGGTAGGGTATCATTTGGGCCAAATTTATTTCAGCCAAAACTCATTTCCGCCAAAAAGTAACGGGGTTGGCGAAATACCGTGTACACGAATGTGTAGATGACGCTTCAGAGCTGCCTTGGACCGAACTTGCACTGTAAACATTTTTTTTTTTTATTATTGAACGGTTTTGGAAACATTTTAAGTAAACATTTTTTTTTTTTTTTGAAAATTATTGAACGGTTTGGGAAGCTTTTTTACATAAACGTTTTCTGAAACTTCAAACACATGTGCGTTGCAACTTTACGGTAAAATTTTTATTTTTAATTGACATTATTGTAAATTTCAAACAAAAGATTTGTAATTTTATTATCTTGTATTTTTATTTTACAACGCAAGGTACATTAATGTTCAATTAATGTTAGTAATGTTAGCAGATTTCCAGTTACTGCACATAAAATTCTGTATTTATTTTTGCAGTGTAGCTTACATAGAACAGTTTAAGGGAAGGCTTGACACGTACGAGTGCGAGAGAAGCAGAGTAAAAAATTTGAAATCCATTTTTCTCCGAAACGATTGTATAAAATGAAAAACCGTTTCGGAGAAAAATGGTTTCAAAATAATTCGAGGTAATGTTGATATTTAGCCCCACCTTAAGAAGCAAGTGGCGAACGAATGTAAATCGTGGTCATTTATTCTTTTGCATAGGAGCTTCACGATTACGGACATTAATGCCTGCAACTAATAATGTCAAGATCGCGTGTTCGCGCCCGACTTCTGCCTTTTTGTTTTATTTGTGGATTTACTGCACACCAGGATGGTTGGTGGGGGGGACTCAATTAATTAATGTGATTCTTATTTTCATTACTTTAATTCTTTTATAGTCTTGTATAATTTTTTGTTACCTTAGTTTAATTTTTGGTTGTGATATCGCTTAATTTTAATTACAATTTTTTATTGTGACATTTTTTTTGTCAGCCGCCGTTATACGTTTTGAGAACGTTGCATTTAGGGGGCTCGCCCTAGGCCACGAATAAAACAACACTATTCTATTCTCTTTTTTATGTCGCCATCGTTTCTAAGTCGTGTACTGTATTTAGATAAATTTCAGAGAGAAAAAAAAGAACTTTTGTGACATCACTTCCGGTTTGGAAATTTCATTATTCGACCGGTAGTGACGACCTACCTGAAATATGTCACTTCCGGTTTTAAAAATCTCATTTCTTCGGATGCTAAATGACGTATTTCGGGTATGACGTCATTCCCAGTCGAAAAACGAAATTTTCGGACCGTATTTTCTGTATGACGTCATTTCCGGTCACATAATGGAATTTTTGGCCCAGAAGTGACGTATTTCGGATCGAAAAATGCGTTTTTTTTTTTTTTGGGCATATAAGATACTATACAAGATATACATGGTGTTTCTCCAGCCTAGTTACTTTTTCGCCGAATTGAGTTTTGGCTGAGATAAGCGTTTGGCGTAAATAATTTCATATTTCCGCGGACTGCAAACATTTCTCGGCGTTCTTCGTCAAATCTATTTTTCATCTTCAGCGCAGGGGGAAGAGCAAAACGGGACTGAGATATTGCGCTCAGGGCCAAATAACCGAGACAACTTAGCAAACGTCAAGGCCCGGGATTTGTGGCTTCCATAAATTATCTCCCCGCGAGCTGTTCCGCGGAGTCGCGAGCTCGCGCTGTCCTCGCGATTCTCGCGCTGTTGGGGCAATGGGCCGATTAATTTTCACTCGCATGCGAACTTCATTTGGGAAATTATAGATATATTTTTATTTTTATTTTTTTTTTTTTTCTCGGCCGATCAGGACCGTGGGCAGCCAGGTGGTGATGGATCCGATGCTGGTGTGCAAGAAGACTCGTCGACTCAGAGGAAAACTCGCGGACATATGCCGGAAGGAGCCGTCGCTCCTCAAAGAGATCTCGAAGGGGGTTCAGGTCGGGACGCGGGAGTGCCAGTACCAGTTTCGCAATCGCAGGTGGAACTGCACGACCGTCAGGAGATCCTTGCGAAAGATTCTTCTACGTGGTGAGTCAAGATAATCGAAAAAAAAAAATTCACAAATTTCAAAGACCATGAATTCCAAATAGCGAATGCGTGAGTTTCGATTAATTAAATTGGATTTGCGAAATTTTGATGACCAATAAAATATATTTTTAAATATTTTTTCTTATATCTCTATTAAAATATATTTAACAATAGCATAGGATCGATTTCGACGAAACTTTTGCCATATTAAAAAAATTATGATGCCCAACGACGATTGCGGTAACCTACGTCTCGCTCGATTCGTTCCAAAAGGCTCGGTCCCCACGTTCGTTATGAAAAAATAAATAAAGGGTTGTTGAGCACCGAGATTCTCAAAGGGCCCAAATGAATTCGCGACGAAAAAAATACACAAAAATATTCCCCGCGCGTACGTACGCCTCGTTCAAAAACAATTAATCGAAATAAAAACAGTGGTTCGATTAATTAAATCGGATTCCCAAATTCTGAATGTCCTATAAAAATATTTTTTTATATTTACATATCTAAAATTAAATTATATTAGATTATTTTATTTTATAATATAATATATATAATATTGAAAAAATTTCTCTTAAACTTATATATAATAAAGTTGGGAGGTCATTCATGGGTTCCCAATGGCCGCTCGATTTCGGATTCCATGGGTTCCTAAGGAACGCTCGATTTCGAGAGTATATTGTTTTACAATCTGTCATCTGTCAAAATGTCACCTCGACAGTTCTTGAAAGTGGCATATTTCCCAACGGATTTCATTAACGAAACAATTCTAAAAAATTTTTTTCCAAAAAATCATTTTCGTCGAAAAAATGGTAAGGGTAATCACTCCCATACGCTATATTCTCGAAATTTCGGCTTTCATAGCATATAGAAGTGAATTTCGAAAATCCCAAATCCCATACAGCATATCGGACTAGATTTCGAAAATCCGAAATCGCTCTGTTATGCTATATTCTCGCGACTTCAGCGTTCGTAGCGTATGGGAGTGAATTTCGAAAAACCCAAATCCCATATAGCACGGGAGTAAAATCCGAAAGTCCTAAAACACTTTCATATGCTATATTTTCGTGATTTAGGCAATCATAGCGTATGAGAGTGGAATTTGAAAATCCTAATCACTTCCATATGCTATATTCCCGAGATTTCGGCATTCATAGCGTATGGGAGTGAAATTTGGAAATCCTAAATCCCATATAGCACACAGGCGTGGCATTTGATATTCGAATCGGAAGTGAGATTCGGTTTCTTAAGAATATCTTATCCGGCGATCGCGATTCAATAGACGAAGCTGTTTTCTAACCGAGCTGTCACGTTATGATATTTGAAAATATTTAAGTAACCGAGCGAATGCAATTTCATTGGATTGCCTCACTGCAGCATTTGTCATAATCTATCGTCAGCAATAAATAACACAAATAAGCGAATCTAGCGTCGGGCGCGGAGCGCCCGATCGCTAGTATATTTAATAATAGCATAGAATCCATTTCGACGAAGCTTTGCAAAATAAAAAAAAAGTATCCTGCCTGTCGACGATGCGGTAACCGATATCTCTCTAGATTCATTCCGAAATGCTCGAACGATTGTCGAGAGAAAATAAATAAAGCGTCATCGGTCGCCGAGTGTCCCGAAGGGCCCAAAAGAATTCACGACAAAAGCGTGCGAGTACACGAATATTCCCTTCCACGGACGTAAAGTCCACGCTTACGCCTCTTTCAAAAACAAACCTCAGCCGACAGATTACAGGGCGCGGTGTTCGCGTTTCGTCGGCCAGGAGATGGAGGGAGGGCGAGCGGTGGGTTTAGGCGAACCGGATGTCGATCGCGCCCTCCCCGTTCCGGCGCAGCCCTCACAACTCTAACCCTTTCGTGGGCCCCGATTCGTTACGATTAAATGCCTACCACTCGGGCCATTCTAAAAAAAAAAAAAAAAAAACAAAAAAAGCCTGCATCAGCAGGTGGGAACGCTGTAACCCTTTCCTCGTCATTAAACCGCGCCTCCTCGAAGCTTGACCACTCTATTAGGTATCGTCTTCCATCAAGCTCGTCTCACCGCATTGGATTAAGAAATTTCATTTTATTTTTATCTCAAACTTTTTTTCCCCTCTAAATCGCTCCAGACGATGTATCCTCGGACGGGGCTCGATCGGGCGCGAGAAAATATTTCAACGTTGAATTATATATATAACACCGAGGGGAGGGGGGGGGGGGGGGGGGGGGGGAGGGGGGGGGATTCGCCGGTACAGCGAGCGCGATTCCGGCCGATCGAGCAGGACATTTAAATCGAAGCGAGCGTGTTCGATAGGCCGTGTTAGCTTGCCAAGGGGCTCCCTTTCGACCGGTTAAATTCCCTGATCGATCGATCGCCGATCTCTCACGGCTTCTGATACTATATATTTATTTCACGGATCTTTATAGTAGCTGACTGGATCGGATCGACGCACTCTGCATGTCCTCCCATGGTATATTAGTGGCGATATGTTTTCATAATTGAAGCATCTCACCGTATGGGGACGTATGTGTGTGTGTGTGTGAGTCTAATTCTTCTCCCACGGGGTTTAGCGACGCGAGAGAGTGCTGTGCGCGGGGGCCGCGGCCGAGATCCCGTCCGATCGTATCGATAGATCGGACGGGCAGGTGGATTTATCATTGTTATTATTGGCTGTCCCTTGCGGCACGGGCTGGAAAGCCCCCGGGCTATTTTTCAGGTGGATGTCGGTAGTATGTGAAAAAAATAACGGGGTAAAATGGGACTGTTGTTTTCGTAAAAATAATATTGTTAAATCCGTAAGAAGAACGGTTGTGAGACATGGTATATCGAACGGCGGTGTTCGTTGCTCTGTAACTTTGAGAGAGATCCATATTTTTAGGTTCAATTGTAGTGAAATCGAAACGCTAGACTCTGCCCGATAAGAATGACGTTCAACCGGAAGCCGAAAAACAGCCCTTCAGAAGTGGTGACCTTAATAACAAAACCCGTAACGAGAAACCACCAGATCGTAGTTTGACAAGCCAGATTAATATGATCGAAAGCCAAAAAATCATTCGTTGGAAGTTGGAAAGGTAATAACAAAACCTATAACCCAAAAACCGCCAGATCGCAGTTTCACAAGCCAGGATTAATCTGTTCGGAAGCAAAAAAATAATTCCATCAGAAGTCACAACCTTAATAACAAAACCTATAACCCAAAAACCGCCAGATCGCAGTTTCACAAGCCAGGATTAATCTGTTCGGAAACAAAAAAATCATTCCATCAGAAGTTACAACCTTAATAACAAAGCCCGTAACGATCAACCGCCAGATCGCAGTTTGACCAGGATTAATCTCTTCGATGACCCTGGCATCAGTCCTTGCAGACATTGGTCCAGCAGTTCCCAAAAGAAAAAAAGAATGTAAATCCAAAACTCCCTTGAATTTAAGCCCCGGTAGCCGTAGCGCCACGGGGGTGGCGTGCCGCCATATTATAGCCAATTTCCAAGGTTTCCCAAGGAAGCTGAATGGTCCTCCCGCCTCGGTGATGAGTTCCACGTGACGCAAGGTAGCATCGGCGTGAAATACGACCATCCTGTCACAGCATCGCCTTCTGGATCACCCGTCAGGCTCAAACATACCCGCCCCCCCTCTAAAAAAAAAAAAAAAAAAAATCCCTAACACTTCGACAGTTCAGAATGCAGAGCTAAGACTCGGTACGGTACTCCAGGTCTCTCCCAGCGTTCATCCTCGGAGCTTGGCGATTGAGTCTTGTATTTTGACCCCTGGGAATAGGCACAGTGCTATCGTCGTCCGGGCACCTGGCACCCTCGAGCGACCTCGACTTCGCTCACTCCTTAATATTTCTCGTGCTTTTCTTCACCCCTCCCCCCCCCCCCCCCCCCCCCCCTCACTTTCATTCTTTCCTCTTTCCCTCTCCTTCGGTTTTTCTCTCTCGAACACTCGGCACCCTCGGACGCTCATAAAGACGACAATGTGCGATTATGCTTCATCGAAAGATCGTAAAGTCGCGGCCGGCGGCGAGGAACGTCTCTTGGGTTTCCCCCCCTCCCTGCCCCCCCTCTGCTCTCTTCCCTCCTGCTCTCGGCGGGGTCCCATGGGCGCGCGAGCACACGCAGAACCATGGGCACGGGCCATCATAAATAATCCGCAGGAGCCCTCTGGCAGGCTCTCGTGTGCCCGCGCGAGCGTTTCGCTCGTTGCGTTATACGACTTTTGCTGTCCCCCGGCCCGCTATCGAGGGGACATGACGACGTTGGAGGGACAGAAACGAAGCAACAAAAAAAATATATATATATATACAGAAAAAAAAATCTCAGTCGTGTTACAGTACTGTACGTCTCTCGGACCCAAGCGCGAGGCTCGCGCGACACATTATACACTCGCAATGATTTTTATTGGGGATATCTTGTTCAGACATTGTTACGTCAGTACGGAAAGGAAAGTTTATAATTTCATTTTTTTTTTCCTGAGTTTAAGAAATTGATGGTTTAAAAAATTTCATTCTGACGTCACTTCCGGTTTTTAAATCTCGGTTTTCGACCGGAAATTCGTCACTTCCGGTTAAAAGCGGAGATTTACCAAACCGGAAGTGACGTATTTTTCGGCATGATGTCACTTCCGGTCAAGAATGGAGATTTTTAAATGAAAAGTGAAGTTGCAGGGAGAATGTTTAAATTTCCTCTGGAGTGTATCTTGAATGCAGCGAGTGACAGGAACATGTGAATTAAGGAAGAAAATAATTTTTGTAAAATTATTTGTCGAAGGCGCAGTGCCGGTTTTGCGTGATTCTGACGTTTCGAGGTGTATCGTCTTTCTCTCGTTCGGTCGACTCGCGTCATTTCGGTTACAAGGCGCGGTGTGTCCGGCTCGCCCACAGCGAGCGAGGACAGCTCGCCGCGGGACGTCTCGGTGAAATATACGACTTTTCGGGGCCACCCGGTGGCCACGAAACAAACGTAACGGGGAACCCTGGGACCCTGTGCGAGACGAGGCTCTCCGAGAAAACGAAAACCTTGCCCGCTCCCGATGCTGCTGCCGCTGCTACCGGGATAACTGCTGCGCGAAGACCGGATCGGTAGGCCTTAATTTTACCGCATCTCTCTTTTCGCATCCCACTTTTGTCCATTTCATTTTTCCATCCCTCGCTTCGTTCCTCGCTCCTCTGCTTTCCCTACCTTTCTCCGTTATTCGTTACATTTTCACCTCTCCGTGAAAGTAACGACAGACCCAGTTTTTCAAACCAAAAAAAAAATGCTTGCAATGACGCTGGTCCATTTCGCCCCGCGCTCTCGATATACACGCCTCAAGCTCAGGAGACAAAAAAAAACATTAGATTCTTCCTAAGGCCATGCATCACAGTCTCCCGTTATCTGGCTGAAGGAAAATTCCTTTCCGCCTTGTGCGTCGCCCTCAGCCCTTTCGATTCTCATTTCACTCCGGGATCTCTCAATGACGTTCTCCGCTCAATTTCGAAGCCAACCGAGGTCTCGGCTTCTCGTCAGACCCCCCCTGGCACGAATTTGTACAGTGATTGGCACCTTAGGAGTAAAATTTTGGCACCTCTGCCTCTCTCTCCGTTCTCCGGTCATCCTCGGACCAACGACTGCCTCTCGGACGACATCTGTACCCTTGATACCGGTATCTGGAAGCTACCCATAGTGACGACAAGAACGCCTATCTTAATTCTCGATTGACGTTTATTTATCTGGCGACGTTTAATTTTTATGGTCGCGATCCTGCGATAGGGGTCAGGTAGCTCCCGCTGTGTGGTCCAGCGAGTGACCAGAACACACGGACGTGCACACGGACCCCCGGTAAACTCGTTCGGATATTCTTCGGGCGAGCCGTGTGGCGGCGTATCGGTATTAGTGACGACGACTAAGAGTTTCTGCTGCTGTTCTTTTTTTTTTGACCCCCTTGCCCATTTTTTCCCATTCGACCACTTTCGAGCTCCCAAAGCGCTCGGATAGTCTCCAGAGCCGCGCGGAAGACCCGCAGCATCCCTTAATTGAGGGTTGCCGCGTGTCCAGATAAGAGAAACACGGGCGTCAAACCTCGGTGAGAATGCTACCAGGAAACAAAGAGGAAAGAGCCTGGAAACCTTCTATCAGGAACAAGTATCGTTGAGGATTCGAGACTTGATGATAAATCGTTCGATGGAGCTCTTATTCCGGTTTAAAAGAATGGAATTTTTCAGTATCCATGAGTAAGATCATTTTCAATGTCAATGTGTGGTCAAACTTGAGTTCGAAGTCGGTTTTAGGATCGCACATTAGCAGCATTTTTAGTTCGCACTGTAGTTAACATTTTTTTCTGTGGAGCAGGAAGCAATAAAAGGTACCGCTGCTGGTATTGCTGTTGGAGCGGCCGAAGTCTTCCAGGCTCAGACCGCGCTGGACGCATTAGTTAGCGCCAGTTTTCCCCGAGAGGACGAACACTTAACACCGGGACGTTAACTCGCTCACCGGCTTGTTTCATTATCGCGCTTGTTTCCATAAACCTTTTTTTATTATATCACTTCATCGCACAATGCTCTAAGCCCAATTGTGCAGACTGTTGAAAGAATTAACGAATACGATCTGTACTATCACACTCGTGACTAAGAACTGAACAAACTTTGCCTTTGACATTTTTCTCTACGATCCGTAGTTACCGAGTTACGTGCTGCTGAAATTTCAGCCAATGGGAGGTTCCCGCGCCCTTGGCGCCACCTGCGCCATACGCGGCTCATTGGTTAAAAAATGTAATCGCTCGTATCTCGCAAACTACACATCGTACGGGATTTTTCCAAGGACCAAATTTGTTCAGATTTTCATCGAGAATACGAATTCCGTAATTGTTTAATCAATTCGTCGTCCGTTGGCGACGCAGTCTCAAAAGATAGAGGCTATGATAAATGGATGTTAATATGAAGAAAAACTTGTCGATTCGCAGCGGGCGTCGAGTCGAAAACGTAGACGAAGCCGGTCATGGCCGGTGGGTGTAGAGCGGCTCCTCGAATTCCATTAACCGCGGAATAACCGGGCGAGGTATGGCAAGAGAGTTCGAATAAGCGAACTCGGCGAGTCTCTCGCATAATACCAATACGTTATCGAGTTTATTGGAGATTCCTGGAGATTGCTATCGGAGTGAGATATTCGGGGTCTCGCTCTGGGCACGCACACATACAGTGTATCAAGACGCACACGTATGTACGTTCACGGGCGTATAGATATATAGATGCTTATAAATAAATGTATATAGTATAAGTTTTTAACGTAGCGGGTTGAGCGCGCGAGCGTTTACGAGCCTCGCTCGGTCGAACGGTCAGCGTTTACTGCCAAATAATTAGCCCCGATTTAGTGGCGATTTCATTTAGCTCTCCTCCCGGCTGCCCTATTACAGATAACTGCAGTGCACTGTTCATTCAGCTTCTCTCTTTCTCTATACTCCAGCGATGAAACGAGTCGCCGAAGTGTGTGTACGAGAAGGAGAGCAGGGGGATGAAAGTCCGGAGGAGACCACCGTCGTCGACCCCTTTTTTATTACGCGTAAACCGTTCTCTTTATTTCCACGAAGTTTGACCAACCGCAGAAGCGACTCTGCCTCGCTGCTCGCTGCTCACCAAAAACCAACCAACATCGACGCCAACGGTAGGGTAAAAGCAGCGAATATGACCGGGTCCGTGGACCATTGATTTACGTACTAATCGGGGTGGGCGATGTTCGCCACTTTTACCCCGTTCCACCATTTTTGTTTCTCGATCGAAATCCCGATCGGATGAGGTTCTCCGAATACCGTCATTTTTCCTAAAGACACTCATGCATAAGCAATTTCTCCCGCCCCTTCATGCCCGTTGCATGATTCCCAACAAAGTAAGAACTACTGTTTACCCTCCCCGAACTTCAACGCCCTAATCGGGTTTGGCCATTCCCGCTACTTTTACCCCATTCCAGTATTTTTGTTTCTTGATCCGAAGAGGTCTTTCGAATGCCGTGACTTGTCCTAAAGACACTCATGCATAAGCAATGCCTCCCGCCCCTTCATCGGCGTTGCATGATTCCCAACAAAGTTCGAACTAATAACCGAGTTCGAACTAATGTTTACCCTCCCGGGACATCGACGCCCTAATGGGATTGGGCGATGCTCAACATATTTACCTCATTTCACCATTTCAGTTTCTTGGTCCGAAGAGGTTCCCCGAATGCCGTCATTTGTCCTACAGATACTCATCAATAAGCAATTCCCTCCGCCCCTTCATGCCCGTTGCATAATTCCCAACAAAGTTCGAACAACTCTTTACCCTCCCTGAACTTCGACGCACTAATCGGGTTGGGTGATTCTCGTTACTTTAACCACATTCCACAATTTTCGCTTCTTGATCCGAAGAGGTTCTCCGAATGCCGTCATTTGTCCTGAAGACATCAATAAGCGATTCCCCCCGCCCTTTCATGCCCCTTGCATGATTCCCAATGAACTTCGTACTATCGTTTACCCTCCCCGAATATTGATGCACTGATCTGGTTGGGCCATAGTCGCTACTTTTACTCAATTTGACCATTTCAGTTTCTTGATCCAAACTCCGATCCGATGAGGTTCTCCAAATACCGTCATTTGTCCTAAAGACACTAATGACGGAGCAATTCCTCCCGCCCCTTCGTGCCCCTTGCATGATTCCCGCAATGAACTTCGAACTACTGTTTACCCTCCCCGAACGTCGACGACAGCTCACCCCGGGCTGCCTTCAACACACCCTGTCTCCTCTTCTCGACGACTGTGTAGCAACAAAATGCATCCTCTCATCCTACACAACCATCAGGACGAACCTTCACGCTGGGTCCGCGACAGGGACTTGTCAATCCTCGTCACTGCCCCACCATCCTCCGGCCACGTCTCTCTCAACACCCCATCTAAGACTCGTGTCGCACAATATTGCGAAGGGTTTGCGCAAAATATTATTGGCACCCCCGACGGTGTCGGGGGGTCGCTGCTGTACTGGCACTGTTGTCCATCCTCTCTGCGCGACCTGCAGCGATCCCGAGGAACCTTCGATCCGACGCTTATGAACCCTCGGCCGGGTCGTGCCTGGCCAACCGACTCGCTCCAGGGGGAACTCTCGTTCGGCCGGGCGACAGGACAGCGACCCGCTGGGTGGCCTTTCGACTCACTCGATCGTTCCTTCTTTCCGTTTTTTTTTTTTTGGTGTCGTTGTTCCTCTTCTCACTTGCCTCGATACGGAAGCTACGGGAATCACTCCCCTCCTACGGGGATAACAAATTTGCATGATTTATTTACGACCCTACAGCACACCGGGAGCTCGTGCTCGCTGACAATGGCACGGGAGCAATGAGAGGCGGGAGGACAAGTGCCGAGAGATGAAGACGCAGCCGGTGGTTGTCGAGACTTCAAGGTGTGCAGCCTTTCGTCGGACTCAAGCTCTTCGGACTTGACCTTTCTCTCTTTGGTGCCTTTTTTTTTCTTCTTCCTCGCTGACAATGAGGACTCCATGAGCGCCGATCATCGGGGGTGGCTCGGCCCGAGGAAAACCAATTTTGACGCTCGACATCCTCATCGCCCGATTTCGACGGCAGGATGGAGAGGTGATCTTTTGGAATCTTGGCGCGAGACGAAAGAGGGGCTAACGGTAGTTCGGACGGTGGCGGAAACCGAGGACGACCGGGACTTTTCTTCGCGGTCCACCGGTCCAAATCCGTGAATCGACGGGCATGGCGAACGACCGATGGAACCAATGCGATTTTCTTGGATTCTTGCGATGCAAGTCTGACGGGGTTTACTTGGAATCGGGGAAAACTCTATTGACTCGCGGGCGTGAATGGGTGTCTAATAAACTGTACTGAAGAGACATCTTCGGTGGCAAATGGTCCTCGGTTCGGGGAGCAATTTTCAGTTCTAGTCTCAACCTTTGGTTTGAATTGTCGGATGAAGCGTGAATAAAAAAATCTGAACCGCAATAAACTTGAATCGTCGAACTTGTGTCTGTTTGTCGGACCAAAAAAAAAAAAAAACAATGGCTTGGAAAACATCGCGAAATTAAGTGATTTGGGTAAAATCGTTATCATTTTTTAAATGGAGTATTTTTGAATGCAATTTTCTTGGATCTGCAACGCAACCCTGACGGTGTTGTCTAATAAATTGTAAGAAAGAGACATTCTCAGTGGCAAAATTATGCTCGCTTCGAGGGACCAATTTTGAGTTCTGAACCCAATGTTTGCTTCAAACTTGGGTTAGAATTTTCAGATGAAGCCCGAATAAAAAAAAATCTGCACCGCAATAAACTCGAACCGTCGAACTTGTGCCTTTTCGTCGAACTAAAAAAAAAAAAAAAAAAAAAAAAAAAAAAACATCGCGAACGAAGTGATTTGGGTAAAACGGTGAAAATTGTTTTAAAGAGACTATTTTTGAATGGGACTGTACGATCGAGTCCTCGAGGTCTCGGTGGTGAAGCCGGTCTTTATCGTCGCCTCCTCGCGAGCGCACAAAGGGGATTGACAACAGCAAACAGTTTAGTGTCCCGTACGTTTATTGTATCGGTACGTGGACTACCGTACGTTTAACGTTCTACGGGACAGGCCGCCGCTGTTCGTGCTGTTGGCGATGTGCGCTGGTGCTCGTTCGCGAAAAGGAAAGAAGAACGAATGAACGAACGGAGGACAGATCTGTTACTCCGGTTAGACTTCGCCTCTCGGTTACCACTGACATTTGAATGCTCGTATATGTACCCCACCCGTCGTCGTACTCGTCTTCCGATCGGACAACGAGGGGAGAGAGATAGGAAGAATCATTGCGACGAAACCACCGAGAAGGAATATATTAAGCCGAACGTAAAACAGTAGCCCTGTCGACTTGAAAAAAAAAAAAAAAAATTGTTTTTTCTTTTTCTTTTGTCAAATTCTCTTTTCGACAATGCGCTGCCTAGATCGTCGTCGCACTCTCAAAAAGTTGATGCGTCACGTTATTATCTCGGAAACAAGCCGGACATCGATATTTTCATTGTTGCCCTTTTATTGCTGTAGTAACTGTTCGGGGTCATTTGCAGCAGGTAAAGTGAGCTGAAGACGCATCGTGTGTTTCTTAATTCATCCTCTGCTGTCGCTGGCTAAATTCCGAACGCATTTTAATGCATCACACGCGTTCCTTCACCCACTTTCCTTTGCTCCTTAATTCCCTCTTTACCGTCACTCGTTGCATTCGCGATACATTCCAGAAAAAACAATTAATTCTCTGTAACGTCACATCCGGTTTCACAATGTCGGTTCTTGACCGGAAGTGACTTTACAAGGAAAAACGTCACTACTGGTTTAAAAATGTTGATTCTTGACCAAAAGTGACCTTATACAAAAAATACGTCACTTCTGGGTTCAAAAATTTCAGTCATCGATCGGAAGTGACGTCACACCGGAAATACGTCACTGCCGGTTTGAAGCTCACATTTTTCAACTGGAAGTGACGTCGCATAAAAAATACGTCACTTCCGGTAAAAAAAAAAAATCGAGATTTTGAAACAGGAAGTGACCTTTTCTCGTGTGACGTCACTTCCGGTCGAAAAGTGAGATATTAAAACCGGAAGTGACGTTTTCCTTTATTACGTCACGTCCGGTCGAAAAACTGAGATTTTGAAAGCGAAAGGTGACGCGTTATTCGTGCGGCGGTTTCGATGTATTTATTGTAAAATATGCATTGGTACATTGCGGAAGCAATTGCGCGTGTTGTACCCTGCTTTTCCGTAAGATAAATAGGCGAATGCGCTATCACCTATTCGGTTCTGCTCGTTCGCCTCTGTATCGAGCGCCATAAGGCTTTTGCGACGCTCGAACGCCGCCCGATGTGTACTTCCCCATCTCACCCCCTCTCATTGAATATTCCCGAGTTATTTACGGTCACCCGTCGAGATTTATACGCCGCGTCTCGCGCGAGCCAAGTCTCTTCCCTCTTCGCGTTCGCATGTGCAACCCCCTGCGCGCGCTCCCTCTTCTTCGCCCGTTCAGCAATGCGCGTCTCGCTATTAGCTCCCGGTTCGGCTCACGCTCGTTGTGCGCGCATTCAGAGCTCGAACGAGTCCGAGTATTTTCTCGCTCCGGGAATAACGCTCGTTCGTTTCCGCACAACGCGTTTTCTCCTTCTCTCACGCACGACCAGCAAGTCTTACTCGCGAGTGTAATTTTCAATATACGCACCAATCTTCTTGTAACACTTGTCCCGTTCGAATTATCCAGACGTCACGAAAAAAAATGAGACAATCGCGTTCATTTTACAACTCTCCAACCTGTTATTTTATATTTTAAACTGTGATTACTGAAATTACTGAAATTACTGAAATTACTAAAATTACTAAAATTACTAAAATTACTAAAATTACTAAAATTACTAAAATTACTGAAATTACTAAAATTACTAAAATTACTAAAATTACTAAGTTACAAAAATTCCCCGAAATTACTGAGATTACTAAAATTACTAAAATCACTAAAATCACTAAAATCACTAAATTCACTAAAATCACTAAAATCTAGACAAACCTTCTTGGCTGTTTAATGCCCTTCGATCACCCCTCCGAAAATGCCTAAACTGTAGTTCTCTCGAGCCTGTTCATCACAAAATTATAAATACCATCGATTCATTTCCCTCGCACCGATCTGCGCGCGTTTAGGATTACATTCTCTCTATTCGGTGTTTCCGTTTTATTACACACACACACACCAACACATACAATTTTCGTCGGGAGGATCAAGTCCCGAGGCCTCGAAGAGGTATATTAGCTGTCGTCGTTTCTCGCGGTCTCCGCATCGCGTTTCGTTGGGAAACTTACTCGCGGTCGGTTGATGCACGGTGCGGGCGGGGGGGGGGGGGGGGGGGAGGGGGGAGGACTTGAGATGCTTCGGTCCGAACGTGCGGGCACGTTCGAGAAGAGAGCATCTCGGACGGACGGGGGTGTCGCGGACGAAGATTAATGTCTGGACCGTAGACGTTAAGAGCGACGACGAAGATGCGGCGACGAGGTGCCCCGAGCGAGGGCACCGAGCGAGCGAGCAGAAGCAGAATCAGAAGCAGAAGCAGAAGCAGAAGCGTACTCCCTTCGTTTCTGTTGGACTGACTGGCGTACCGTCGGACAGACAGATAGATGTATATTTATACGAAAGAACGTGCGGAGAACTGAGACGAGGAGATGCGATAAAGAAAGCGAACGAAAAAGAAGGAACGAAGAAGAAGAGCCACGAAGAGGAAGAGAAAAAAGAAAGAGGAAAAGAGGAAATAAAAAAAAAAAAGAGCCAGGGAAGAATCGTTGCTGGAGAAAAAGAGTGACTGCCTCGAAACGCGAGCTCGAAGGTAACTGACGAAGAATGGATAGAGGAGAGATCGAGCGGTCCGAGTTACCAGTTTCTCCGATGAGAAAAACAGCGGAGCCCGAGGGAGGTGAAGTAGCAAATAGCCGATGGATACGCGGAAAGGTGGTTCCGATTGCGGGGGAGTAAGACGGGGAGACTCGACTCCGTCTTGCTCTTCATTCGGATTTCACCTACGCGGGCTCGTCCGTCCCTCTTTCGGTGGAGCAGATCGATACGGGTCGGTATTGGCGATCTATTATAGGCGACGATCGAACGGTCGCTCGGCCGCGCTCCGCGAATTGCTCGTCCCGGTGCATACGGACGTGCGCGTAACAGATAGGGCATTGCGCTGAGCCCGTGATAAATTTCGCGTCGCGAAACAAATCACCGGGGAAACAAATCGTGCGGGGCTTCGCGTTCTGCGCGCAGAACCGTCGGCCGAGAGCTGGACTCGACGATAGGATCTGCGCGGTGGATGCACCGACGGGCAAGAACGCTCTATGGCCGCGGTGCACCGGGATTCTGAAGAGTTGTCGCTTCGAGGAGACTTTTACTCGGCGGGACTGCTGTGGAGCTTCTGTACTTGTTGGATTATCGCGGATTGGCGAAATAACGCGCGTTGCGGAATACGTTGAGGAGAAGATGGAGCTGTTTTTTTTTTTTCATTTGGAGGATTTTTCGTTGGAGGTTTTTTGTTTTGTTGAGGAGATTGTGGAGTTTTGACGAATTGCGGAACTTTTGAACCCTTGAAAACTGACTGTAAGTCGCTTAAACCTGTTTCAAGTGGTTTAAAGCGATTTTCTCTGGGTTAACGATCTTCAAATCATGTACAATAGCGGTGAGATATGAGGGTCCAGTTTTGCAGTCAGTACTGTCGAGCCGTGGTACTTTAAACCCTCGCGAAGTCGCTCTAACTCACTGAAACCTGTTGCAAGTGGTTTAGAGCGGTTTCTCTCTCGATTAATCATCGTAAAATTATGTAAAATGCCCGTGGAATATAAGGGTACATTTCCGCAATGAGAATTGTTGAGCTATGGTACTTTAAACCCTCGCGAATTCACTTTAACTCGCTGAAACCTGTTCCAAGTGGTTTAGAGCGGTTTTTCTTTGGGTTAATCATCTTCAAATTATGTAAAATACCGGTGAGATGTGAGAGTACATTTCCGCAATTAGAGTTGTCGAGCTATGGTACTTTAAACCCTCGCGAATCGCTTCTAACTCACTGAGACATGTTCCAAGTGGTTTGAAGCGGCATTTCCCTGGGTTAACCGCCTTGAAACGTTACAAAAAAGGCTTATACCAGTTCTTGACCATTATGTAGACCGCAGCCGTGACGTTGGTACAACGTAGCACTATGTAATGGATCGACAGTGTTTCCACGCTGGTTGGATAGACCGTGGATGGAGCCATGCGCACGGTATCCGGCAATCGAAGCGCGGCGCAATCTATACTTATACCGCATGCATTGATGCAGCGTGAACGCACCGTGCGACGTAACCCACAATGGCTCTGATGCATCGCTGCAATTACGCGAACGAACGCGGGTCCGCTTACATAATCCGCCCGGATCAATTAATCACCCGGTGATTTACGGGTGATTCGTTAATCCTTCGTACCAGGAGCCCGAGCCTCGTCGTCGTCTCCCAGGTTGTCGTCGTCGCGTATATAGACCCGAGTTTCCATAAATCAGTCGGCGCGGATTCTTCGCGAGGCTGGCTCAAGATCTTCTTCGAATCTCCTCTTTCAAACCTGGCCTGGAATGGCCTTATTGATTCCATCCCACGAGCAACATTTATCGAATGTCTTGATCTTTTTCTCCTCAAGATCGATTTTTCTCAATCTGTGAGAAAAGGTAAATCACACAGATAGGTAGATCATAGATAGATGAATCACGCAGAGAACCATTTTTGTATTTCTGAAAAGTAGTTAACTTCACATTCAAATTGATTGCTCATCCAGTCGCTCAGTGCAATTTCATATTTTTTATCAGAATCAAAAAAACCATGCCTGTTACACGCACAACACAGGTATGCAAGGTATATGTATAGGTATAAGCTTTATCCTCATGAGAACGGGAATAATCGTGAGACGGAAGGAGAGAAAGAAGTCCCGAGCGCGCGTCCGATATAAATCACTTCGGATCAATTAGACACTAGGGAGATCGCGAGCCGATGATCTCGCGGTAACCGCGCGCGCACCCGTGGAGAGGATCTCTCCACGAAGAACCTCTTATTCTTTGTTTCTCCGTTCGATCCTTTCGCCAGGTGCACGCACGAAGAAGCCAAGAAGAGAACGACGAAGCAACCGATTTCTGCAACCAAAAACTACCTTACTATGTTACCTGATGGGAATGACCCGCAGGACCGGTGCTGGCCGACTTTGCGCCGATACTGGCCCTGTGTGGCGCTCCCAAAAGGCGTCCCGATCGCCGCAAACTCCACGCATCGCGGAGCGACCTTGCCCAAAGAGTACAAAGAACAAAGTCATCCAAGTGATCCAAGTGAAAAGATCGAAGGACGTGGTCAATGTTCGAACATTCGGGTCGCCGAGGCTTCCGTCATGTCGATCGGGGCCCTCCGGTTCTCAGCATCTCGAGAGAGTTATTTCGTAAAGAGATCACGGGCCAGAAGTTGAAGAGCACCGGGAAGCTGATGATGACGAATCAGCCAATTTCCGCAACCAAAAACCACCAGCAGTCTCGCCTGATGGGAATGACCCACATCACCGGTGCTGGCCGACTTTGCGCCGATACTGGCCCTGTGTGGCGCTCCCAAAAGGCGTCCCGACCGCCGCAAACTCCACGCATCGCGGAGCGACCTTGCCCAGAGAGTACAAAGAACAAAGTCATCCAAGTGATCCGAGCGAAAAGATCGAAGGACGTGGTCAATGTTCGAACATTCGGGTCGCCGAGGCTTCCGTCATGTCGATCGGGGCCTTCCGGTTCTCAGCATCTCGAGCGAGTTATTTCGTAAAGAGATCACGGGCCAGAAGTTGAAGAGCACCGGGAAGCTGATGATGACGAATCAGCCAATTTCCGCAACCAAAAACCACCAGCATTCTCGCCTGATGGGAATGACCCACAGGACCGGTGCTGGCCGACTTTGCGCCGATACTGGCCCTGTGTGGCGCTCCCAAAAGGCGTCCCGATCGCCGCAAACTCCACGCATCGCGGAGCGACCTTGCCCAAAGAGTACAAAGAACAAAGTCATCCAAGTGATCCGAGTGAAAAGATCGAAGGACGTGGTCAATGTTCGAACATTCGGGTCGCCGAGGCTTCCGTCATGTCGATCGGGGCCCTCCGGTTCTCAGCATCTCGAGAGAGTTATTTCGTAAAGAGATCACGGGCCAGAAGTTGAAGAGCACCGGGACGGCGAGGGAAGCTGATATCCGCCTGGATTCACTTCTCTTTCACGATTTCCAGCCCGATGTGTTCCTCCTCCGTTCGTCCCGGCGGTCAGCGGCGTTGGTGCCGGCCCCGGCCTGGCCCGCTGGCGAGCCGCGCTCTGGAGAACCACCGGCCGGCGGAGCTCTATCCTCCTCTCCCTCGCTCCCTCGATCGCTGACCAGCCAACAGCCAACAGCGATATCAAGATCGCTCGTATAAAACTATCGTATCGTTTAAATACGCACTGAAAGGTGAGGCGATGCATCAGGAGATACGCGGGCGGTGGCAGCCCACGGTCCGTCGGTCCGTCCGTCCGTCGATCCGCGCCGAAGATATCCGCCTTGGAATCCATGGGAACCACCGAGAACCAGGCTTGAAAACCAGCGCAGCTCGCGCGAGCCAGCTCCCTCGGCCCTCCGTTCGCTCGCGCCGAGCCACGCATAACCCCTTCTGTTACCAGCTACCCGCTATGCCGTCCTCCGACTCTTCCACACCCTTTCTCTCCTCGGCTCATTCATACACATGGCTCTGAGACCGAGTTCCGTACTCTCTTGCCTCCGGAATCTTTGTCCGGGGCAAAATGGATCAGTGACTTATTTTTATTTTTATTTTTTTGGCACCCGAAAAAAAATTGTATTGGGAGTCCGTTTTGCCCCGCACTCCGCGGAAGCTTGCCATTAGCTCTAGAGCTGTAGATCTTCATAACGGCTCGACGAAACTTTACAACATTTTTACGCCGTCCTCGCAGGATCATCACGGATGTTCCTAAATTTTGTTCACATTTTATTTATACTCCTTGCGTTCCAAAAAAAAAAATTGGAAAAATAATTTTTAAGATTCATTTAAATAAATGAATAAATTTCTCACTTTATCGCGATGTCTCTCGCCCTCCGCGCCTCTCGCTGATGGAACATCGAGTCGAGACATTTTTTTTTATGGCCCGCGAAAAAAAAAAAAAAAGTCGGTAGCAATGGTCCATTTTGCCCCGCTCTCCGCTTCCGCTTATCAAAGCCGTACATCTTCGTAGCGGCTCAGTAAAACTTCATAACATTTTTGCGCCGTCTTCGCAGGATCATCGCGCACCTTCGCAATTTTTTTTTCTCCATATTTCATCTATAATTTTTCCGTGCAAAAAAAAAACAAAAAAAATGGTCAGAAATAATTTTCAAGACCGTGCTCCAAATCCGCCAGGCGAGATATGGAATCTACACGGAATTTCCAGTGCGAGTTTTCAACATTCGCGGACTTCGATAAATCCTCGTTGACTCTTGTCGCCGCATTCCTCATCGGCGTTGTGCCATTCGGCGTAAATTTTATTTCTCATTTTATCGCGATGTCTCTCGCCCTCTCCCCCCCCCCGCCGGTGGGACATCGATGCGATCCGCCGGTATGACCGTCGGCTCTCCCGTCCCTCGTTACGCGCCTTTAAGGAGAGCGAAGGCAGTTAACGTAATTGCGCCGGAATTGGCATAAAGCTTGAGAGAGGAAACACGTCGGGCTCGCTTTAAAGCCTGTGCAGTGCCGCTTTACAGTTTCTCTGCGTTGCGTATTGTATATACTCACATATACATATATATATATATATATATATATATATATATATGTATATACATACACACACCAGAATGTGGTACTTACGCGCCATGCGAGTCTGCCGCGAGAGCAAGGTAATCCGATCGCCGGAGCCGATACCTTCTCCGGCTTTCTGCGCTTTTCATCCATACAGATTCACTCCGGCTCTCGCATGATCGCCAATAATGCATGGTGGTGCGGCCTAGCCGCGTCGTCCGGTTGCCCACTTGACGGATCTCCTTGACACGAAGCAAAAGCGGCAGCATCGGCATCGTCAGCTCGAGATCCCCGAACGATTCGCCTTCGTACCCCCGTTTTTTTTTTTTTATTTTTTTATTTTTTTTATCTTCTCGGTCGTTCTGCGTACGTGCGATTCCTCCCGGTTCCATCCGCCCTTGTTCGCCTCACGCGGATACGGTTTACTCCGTAATTGGTATGGCATTCCGCGGCGTTATGAGTTAATTCCCGTCGGATCGAGACCCCGAGATATCGGGAATCGAGCGAAAGAGTCAACCGGGGATAACTGACGGGAGTTCGCGGTTTAACGATCGGATGGGGACGAGGAAGGAGAGCTCTCCGACAGCCCGTTGGATAGAATTTTAATGTATGGAATACCTTGGAGAGGAGGCGAGAAAGGATTCCGCGAGATCAGGGCATGGCTTCGAGATAAATTGTCAACGCGGGGATTTTTGAAACAGGTGCGGATTTGCGGAAATCGAATTTGCAAGAGGATCAGGGCTGAGTTCAGTAACGTTTGATGTGAAAAGGTGTTCGTTAGTTTTGGGAGATTCCTAAGGACCGATACCTGGGCGTTGATTATTGCAAGGCTCACTGAGGGGCTTCTCCTAGGCTCCGATTATTCAAAGTCCTTTTATTGATCGTAGCGACTTGGAATAATGAGGCTCTGATTATTGTAAGTCCCACTAAGGCCGTCTTTAATTAATCATGGGGACTTGGAACAATCAGGCTCTGATTATTGTAGGGGAGAGCGGGGCAAAATGTCACACCGGGGCAAAACGGGATAATGAGACTAAACGCAATTTTAGAATAACTTTTGGATGGCGGCGATGGTGGTACGTGGGGCAAAACAGGTTTGAAAATCCGGATGTATAGTTGGGACTAAATGGGACATCCAACATTTATTGGAAAATTGAGTTTTACCATCACTGTCCCGTTTTGCCCCGCTGTGCCATTTTGCCCCGGTCTCCCCTAAGTCCCATTAAGAGCCGCCTCTAATTAATCAGGGGCCCTTGAAATAATCAGGCGGTGATTATTGTAAATCCCACTAAGGGGCGCCTCTAATTAATCAGAGAGACTTGGAATAATCAGGCTCTGATTATTGTAAGTACCACTAAGGCCGTCTTTAATTAATCAGAGGGACCTGGAATAATCAGGCTCTGATTATTGTAAGTCCGACTAAGTGGCGCCTCTAATTAATGATGAGCCCTTGAAATAATCAGGCCGTGATTATTGTAATTTCCACTGAGGCCTTCTCTAAGTTAAGGCTTATCTCTTATCGCTGTATAAATGACCCTATCGCTCTGTAACTATCAACTCGAGAAAATAAACTCGATAGCCAAAAATTTTTATCGTGGAAAAAAAGGAGGGACCATGTCCAACGAATGAATGAAATATCTCAGAGAGAAGATGGGTGGAAGGCCATTGAAGATTTGCAAAGCCCGGATGTTCGGACAGGTGAAAGAAAGGCGAAAGGTGTGTTTGACGACTATATAGCAGCTCGAATCACCGGTATGGTAACCGAACCAAGACGTAGAGTAGGAGGAGTGCGTAATCTAAAATTTTTTAAAGGGATGGAACGGCCGCTCGCGCTTATTGTTCGGCTAATGATGGAGTGGAAACGTGACAGGTGAAACCCAATACAGCTGGTTCTTGTACACACTGCGCTACGCCTACATGGAATAGCGCGGTCTCCGGCGCGACGCACCCTGCCGCCCAATCCGTATAAACTACACGTACATGTATGTGTGTATACTGTCGAGGTCGACATTGTGGGACCCAAAATTCTCTCAAGACCTTCGCGACTTGCCACATGCCCGATGGGCATTAAATATAAATATAAATATAAATATAAATATAAATATAAATATAAATATAAATATAAATATAAATATAAATATAAATATAAATATAAATATAAATATAAATATAAATATAAATATAAATATAAATATAAATATAAATATAAATATAAATATAAATATAAATATAAATATAAATATAAATATAAATATAAATATAAATATAAATGAGGGCACATTTGCAGGTCGAGCGTCTTCCGGGAAATATTTTATTTGTTTCATTGCATGTCGCATGTCCTTAGAGTGCCGATGACTGTGCAAATGAGGTATTGCCTGAACTAACAGTGTCTCCCCGCCGGTGCGGCTGTCGATTGATCGCACGCTATTACGTCGGCGATGTATTTGGCACGCATGAGATACTATTCAGCACGCATTTTATACCGTACCAAGTATAGCAGATATCCGTGAGAGATATACGGTAATTCGCGTGTTTGCGTCAGTATTACCGAGAACGGGAAGCTCTTTATACCTATACGCACGAACGGGGCATTGCTGCAAGGATCACGAAAGAGTATAAAAGGTATAATAGCCGGAGCGAGAAGCATACACAATTTTATAGATATAGAGACTATTATAGCACAGGCTTGGCCCTGCAGGTTATTTTTATTTACCTATATATATATATGTACATACACATATATGTATTTTTTTTTACATGGAACTGGTAATAGCTGCATCGGCGTTCTGCAATTTACGACATGTTCACCCATGATACGCAACGTAATTAGTGTTATCTGCAGGTGGCCTAGATCAGCACGTGTCCTGATCCTAACCGAGCATTTACGTACCACGGAGACCTAAGCCACCGTGAAGATAGTCTACGTTGATATCGCGATCTATTCGGAGCCTGTTACAAGCTGCAGAAGCTTTTTTTTTTTATTACCAGACTATATTACGCGCTGCTGGGATTCGTTGAGACTGGAGCGTTCATCGTGTGCTCCTTAATTCATCCATTCCTCCTTTCATCCATTCCATCCTTTCATCTTTTTAACTTCTCTCTCGCGACGGGTGTGTTCCCGGTTCTCTGGAAGCAGGCTTTAGTTCGCCCGGTGCCGAAGGTCAAGTCTCCGGCGAGTCCTTCTGACTACAGGCCGATCTCACTTTTGTGTGCGTTGTCGAAAATTGCTGAGCGGCTGGTGGCGGGCCAGCTGACGGCCTTTTTCGAGTCGTCGGGTCGCTTTGATCCGTTTCAGTCGGCGTACCGGGTAGGTCACAGTACTCAGGCCGCGCTTTTGCGTATAACGGATTATGTCCGCAGGGGCGTAGATAACAGGGAGCTTACGGGGCTTGTATCGTTTGATTTTTCGAAGGCGTTCGATCGCGTGCAACACGGTATTCTCCTTAATAAGTTGCGGGACTTACACCTATCGGACTCTGTGGTCGGCTGGGTAGAGTCATATTTGCGGGATCGGTCGCAAGCGGTGTTAGGTGCTCGTCACGGGGAGCTTTCGGGCTGGGTCACGATGGCCTCGGGCGTTCCGCAGGGCTCGGTGCTTGGTCCCTTGCTCTTCGTGCTGTATTTGTCGGACTTCCGGTATGCGCTGAGCGAGTGTGAGTACAACTATTATGCGGATGATCTGCAGATCTTTACGCGCGGCGCGTTCGGCGACATTAATCGAGTGGTATCCGTTTTGAATAAGGAGATTATACTTATTAGGATCTGGGCCACGCTTAATGGTCTGCTCTTGAATGCGGATAAGACTCGCGCAATGTTTTTGGGTAGTTCGGCGTATGTTCGTAGGCTCGATGCACTGCCTAGTGTGTACAACGGGCTGGCGGTCGTGCAGTACGTACGGGAGATTAAGCTCCTAGGGGTGGTTGTCGCGGATGACCTGAGGTGGAGTACGCAGGCGCTGAACACGGCGAGAGCGGTAAATTCCCGGCTATACCAGCTCAAAGTGTGTAGGAATGTTCTTCCGTTCGCGGTGCGGGTTAGGCTTGTCTGTGCGCTCATATTTCCGGTGATAGACTACTGTTGTGTGGTGTTTTGCGGTATAACGGCGGAGGACGAGAATGTTGTGCAGGCTGCGCTTAATTCGTGCGTGCGTTACATTTTCGGAGCGAGGCGGTTCGATCATGTGTCTCCGCTGTATGAGAGGTTGCGGTGGTTGAAGGTGCGTGCGAGGAGAAAATATTTCACGGTGTGCGCTGTGTACGATGTTCTTGAGTCGGGTCTACCGATTTACCTGCGCGAGTTGTTTCGTTTTGCGGTGCCGGCCGTCGGACTGAGGGACAGGGGGCGACTGCTGGAGGTGGGTGCGTTTCGCACTGAGGCGATGAGGAGTGCGTTTTGCGTTACTGGGGCGGTGCTTTTCAATGCGTTGCCGCCGGGCGCCTGTTCGCTCACTAAGGGACGGTTTCAGTCCCTGGTTATGGGTCTGCTTCTTGACGGTGTCTTTTGAGTGTGGGTGTGAGTATGAGTACGAGTATGAGTATGAGTATGGGTATGAGTATGAGTATGAGTATGAGTATGGGTATGAGTATGAGTATCAGTATGGGTATGAGTATGAGTATGAGTATGAGTACGAGTATGTGTATGGGTATGAGTATGAGTATGAGTATGGGTATGAGTATGAGTATGAGTATGAGTATGAGTATGAGTATGAGTATGAGTATGAGTATGAGTATGAGTATGAGTTTGAGTATGAGTATGAGTATGAGTATGAGTATGAGTATGAGTATGAGTATGCTTTGCCTTTTGTTCTGCCTGTGATGCTGTGATGCTGTGTTGCTTGCGCTGTATATGTGCCTAGAGGACCTCTGGTCCTGCAGTACAATAAATGTATCTATCTATCTATCTATCTATTCCTGTCGCTGCATACACTCGAGATCAATGTCAAATACATTTGAGAAGTATCACACACGCTCCTTTATCCACTGTCTTGTATTCCTTAATTCACACGTCACTGGCTGTATTTGAGATACATTCGAGAGAATTTTTTTAATATTCTCTGTAACGTCATTTTCGATTTGAATTTTTTCTTTACCGTAAGTGACGTCATGCTGGTAATGCGTTACATCCGGTTTGAAAAACACAGTTTTCGACCGAAAATGACGTTACACGAGAAAACGTCATTGTCGGTTTGATAATCTGATTTTTTTAGCGTAAGACACGTCATACTGGAAATACGACACTTCCGGTTTGAAATTCACATTTTTCCTGTATGACGTCAAATCCAGTTTCGAAATTTTCAAAATTTTGTTCTCCGAACTTTTATTTGGAGCGCTTTATTTATAATTTGTTTTTATTTTTGGTTTTATAGATACCAGGGAAACTGGATTTGTCAACGCGATAACAGCCGCAGGGGTGACTTACGCGGTAACGAGAGCCTGCACGATGGGGGAGCTCGTTGAGTGTTCTTGCGACAAAGTTACCGCGAAGGGTGAGAGAATTTACAATATATTTGTTTTTATCAAGGGAATGAATTACGGCAAACTAACTTTATTATTTTTTCTATGGGATCGCGCATGCGCAGGTCGCAAGCTCGGTAAGCAGGTCGTGGCCGGAAACGCTGAAAAAAATAAGAACGTTCCGATCGAGGGTGACTGGGAGTGGGGCGGCTGCGGCGACAACGTCAATTTTGGATTCAAAAAGTCCAGGGACTTTATGGACGCTCCTTATCGGAAACGCAGCGACATTAAGACGCTTGTCAAGTTGCACAACAATGATGCTGGTCGTCTGGTAAGTTAAATTAAAAAAAAAATTCTTTTCACCTAAAAAAATAAAAATCTTTTTCACCTAAAAAAAATCTTTTTCACCTAAAAAAAAATCTTTTTCACCTAAAAAAAAAATCTGTTCATCTCCGCAATTGGCATGAAATCGCACAAAAATGAGTTCAAATCAAACCGATCAATGTAATTTGATTTACGATCCGTTCGAGTCAGAGGGGGTTAAAATTCAGAAGTCCCAAAAAAATTGCAAAATCATCATCGAGACCCTAAAATTGCAAAATGATTATTCAGGCTGTGAGAAACTTTATGAGAACCGAGTGCAAGTGTCACGGTCTTTCCGGTTCCTGCACGGTGCGTACCTGCTGGCGAAAGATGCCGTCCTTCCGCGAGGTCGGCAATCACCTTAAGGATTCGTTCGACGGCGCTGCGAAGGTGATACCGAGCAACGACGGTCACAACTTCATGACCGAGGGTCCGACGATCAAGCCGCCCGGTCGCTTCGATCTCGTCTACAGCGAGGATTCCCCGGACTTTTGCAAGGCGAATCGCAAGACCGGATCGCTTGGCACTCAGGGCAGGCAGTGCAACTCAACGAGTCCGGGCGTCGAGGGATGCGAGCTTCTCTGCTGCGGTCGGGGCTACGACACAAGGGTAGTCAAGGAAAAGGTCAATTGCCAGTGCAGATTCAGGTGGTGTTGCGAAGTCACTTGCAACACTTGTCTCGTCAAAAGATCCGTCAACACTTGTCGCTAGTCCGGTCCACGATATTCGATGTCTCAGCTTTTCCCGTCGTTATTATCGTTCTTTTGTCCTCGATCGCGATCCCCGCCCTGGCGCCCTCTGGCAGGTTATCGACCGGAAGTGATGTCACATGAAAAAAACATCGCTTTCGGTTTCGAAACCTCGATTTTTGTCCGGAAGTGACGTCACACCGGAAATACGTCGCTTCCGGTTTGAAACACCACACTTTTCGACTGGAAGTGACGTTTCCCCGTATGACGTCACTTCCGGTCAAAAACCGAGGATTTTTCAAACCGAAACTTCCGCCCCGGCACCCTCGGGCATCGGAAGTGTCGTCATGCGAGAAAATCACCATTTTTTACCGGAAGTGACGTCATACCGGAAATAAGTCACTTCCGGTTTGAAACACCACACTTTTCGACTGGAAGTGACGTTCTCCTATGCGGCGTCACTTCCGCTTGAAAACTGAGATTTTTCAAATCGGAAGTGACGTTTCCCCGCACGTCACTTCCGGCAAAAACCCGAGACTTTCGGTTCGGTTCGGTTCGAACCGAAAGTTCTACCGTGGCAAGTGTCATGGCCGCCGAGCGATTCAGATTTGAAGGTTATGTCTCCCGTATTTAAGAAACTTCACCGTCCAAAACGTATCTTTTCACTCGATAATACAAAACTAAACATCGGGGGCGATGGAACAGTCTGATGGATCTACGATTTTTACTTCCGAGCTTCCATTTCGTGTATTTCTCGTCTCAACAACCGGGTACAGGATTCTTGATCTCTTTGGTTAAAAAAAATGAGGTTGTGAATCGCGGTCGTTGCATTTTAAAAAATCGCGAATCTCAACTAATCGACTAATGGATCGAAATGATCGATTTACATAATTTTTTTTTTTTTCATATTTTTTGTAATCTCGACGGCAGCTTACCGGTTCTTTTTGAACTCTAGAGAGCCCTCGCTCAATTTGTGATTTACTCCTACGTTATTATTATTATTATTTTAATTATCATTATATATAAATTAAGTAGCTATATATACACACGATAAATTAGTCCATATTAATTACATCTATTTCATATATATCGTTATTAATCGTAACTTAATATTCAGTTGAAATGAATTCGCGCCTCGATAATGCGGCAATACGTATTCGTGCCTCGAGCTATATGTTAATATTATTGGCGACGTGTGTGGGGCAGCAGCAGGAGTAGCGATATCGTCGCAGGACTCTCCAGGGCAGGTCCTCGTCGCTTAATCATAATTAATTATCGATTATACGATATCCTCGATCTTTGTTTTTTTATTCTCGTATAAAATCATGTGTATTTCGTGTCTGTGTGTCCGGTAGATGTTTCGTGTTTTTTTTTTTTTTTTCATTTTTTATTTTACACCCGTTTTTTGCGTACGAAGCTTTCCACGTATCTCCGATTTCGCGCGTGTGTCGTCCATGCTAAAAGTCGAACGACACGATTTTTTTTACGTACAATAATCGACCCAGTGTGTATGTAAATTCGTTTTTTTTTTTACCTAGGTAGTACCAGTAAAGATAATTAACTTTAGCGTTGATTTTAACGAGAAAAAAAATGCTCTCCGATTATATTTCTTCGTTTTGTACATAAGACTGAAATGAGTTTTTCTTCTTTTTTATTATTATTATTATTTTTTTTTTTTTATTATCGTTTCAGACGTGATATTTAGCCTTACGTCAATAAATGTGCCTGCGATTGAGCGAATGCTAAGAAAAAAACGAAAAGAAAAAACAAATCAAATTTCTATCGAATAAAGTATTCGTACAGCCTTGCAAATCGTCTTTCTGCATCGATCGCCACTGTCCATTATTCTTAACCATTATCCGAATTTGCAGTTGAAATTTCCTAAAAAAAAAACCTTTCTCCAAACCACTGGTTAACAATTTTTTGGCCAGGAGACTCAACCATCCTCAAGATCAAATCTCGAAAGACAGGTAAGGTTGCGAAAAAACAGAAATGCTCCCCGATTACATTTCTTCGTTTCGTACATAAGACTGAAATGAGATTTTCTTTATTATTATTATTATTATTATTATTAATTTGATTTTATCGTTTCGAACACGATATTTATTCTTACGTCGATAAATGTGTCTGCGATTGAGTGAATACAAAAAAAAATCATATTTCTATCGAAGAAAGTGCTTCTACTGCAAATCGTTTTTCAGAATCGATCGTAACTATCCTGTATTAACAACCATCATCCGAATTCCCGATTAAAATTACGTCGCAAAAAAAAAAAAATCCTCCACCAATTCTCAAGATCAAATCTCCAAAGACAGGTAAGGCAAATAAAAAAAAAAAATCTCAATCAGAGAATCCTTTTGACACGTTTATTTAGCGTGTGAATGTCTCTAATCTATACAACCATTGCTTACCGAGACGTTAATGGTCTTTCTCGTCTCCTCGGAGGAATAAACGAGCCTGTTTCGCTTATAAAGTTGCCCAAGCTTTATCTCCTTGGCTCGGTGCCATAAATAATAAATACACGAAGATACACGAGTACCGAAGTGAATTCCGTGTCCGGGACAGGCTCGGGTCACGATAAAGAGTCGAGGAATTGGGCGGAATTAGGAGGAAGCAGCGAGCACCGGCGAACGCCTGGCCACGCCGTGGCCGGACGCCGAGCGGTTTCCTTTACTGTTTCGTGTGGATGCGCAAGCTTTTACCGGTAATTTAATTTTATAGGGATGCTCCTTTGGATCGACAAGGCGAATAGCGACCGGACGAGCGGCGAAGACGACGAGGACGGGACGGAAGAAGAGAAGAGTGTAATATCTCGCGTGGTCTTCACTCGTCGCGTACGCCTCGACGAGACGCTAAGATGACGACGTGGCGGAGGAGAAGGACAGCGAAAAAGGGTTATAAAGAACTCCTGTCTACATCTCCTATAAAATAGTTTTACGACGAGTGAGGAATTTCGCGTGATCATAAAGCGGCTGGGCGCGTATCGCGCGTACCGCGCATTATCGCGCTTTCGAGCATACACGCTTATCCTTTTTTTTTTTCTATGTCTTGTTCTTCCGATTTTTGAGTCTTTCCCCTCATTTCTCCGGTGTTGAGGTCGGTACGCCGTGAAGGAAGGCACGGCTGGGCGTTTGGGGGAGGGGCAAGGTTCTGGGCAGTTTGATAGAGAAACGGAAGGATGTTGGGGAAGAAAAGACCAAAGATAACTCTTGGTTCAAGAAGAAGAAAAAAACCCAATCGTTGATGGTAAACGACGCAAACTTCGCTTATCGAATTACAGTAATTAAGGTGTTTGACACTTTTTTTTTGTGAAGAGACAAATACTTGTTCATTTTATGTTTCATACAAATTTTCCGTCTTGCGTGCTGCGAAAACACTATTCAGTTTGACCGACAAATACTTATCTCTACGGAAATTTTGTGAAAAACGTCATTTTTTTTACCAAATTTTTCTTTTTTTTTTGCTGTGTCTCGTTCTTCCGATTTTACAATATTTCCCGTCATTTCTCCGGTTTTGAGGTCGATACACCGCGAAGGAAGGTAAATCACGACGGTTAGGGGAGGTTGAAGTTTGACAGAGAAACAGATGGGAGTTGGGAAGAAAAGACGAGGAATAGCTCTTGGTTGAAGAAGTAGAAGAACCCAATCATCGATGGTACACGACGTAAGCTTCGTTTATTGAATTGAGGTAATTAAGGGGTTCAACCATTTTCTGATCAATAGGTAAATATACTTGTTTCAATAGGTAATCTTTTTTCAATGGGTAAACATACTTTTCTCTACCGAAATTTAGTGAAAAACGTAATTTTTTTACAAAATTCAGATTATTTATTTTTACACCCTAATAAATTTTTTTTTTTAATTGAATTACCGTCGCGAAACTTTTGTAAGATTCGACACGGTGCGTGGAATATTTTCAAATTTGGGCGTAAATTGAAAAAGATACTTAAAAAAATGAGAAGTTGAAGAGTTAGCCGAAGGAAAGGTGGTGGAGAATTTTTAAGGGGGGGGGGGGGGGGGGGGGGGAAGAGAAGGGGGTTTTTGTCTGCTCTACTCCGCGTTCGCGCAATTAACCCCACCGCTTTTGGGCCCACGGGGCGCGATTAGCTCATGGCCGAGAGATTGGTCTGCTTCGTCTCGGCTGGGTGGTCCCGAGTCCGGGATAATTTGGGCCTGCCGAAGCCCGGGCCTTCGCTCCATCGTCTTTTTTTTTCGTCCGACGAGGGAAAATGGCCCCTGAAATTGGCTCGGCGTCTTACCACGGCGCTTCGTCACGATCGTTCGCTCTCGGGACGCTCGCTCCTCGAGAAAAACGCAAAGACGATAAGAGTGGAAGTGGCAGAACAGTAAAAGTCACACGAGTTCTATATTTAAACCTTCAAAGTTCGCTGCGGTCGAAGACGACAATTTTTTTTTCTTCTCCTCATAAAATCTTGTAAAACAAAAATAAAAATCCTTTTTTTGCACACAAAAGTAATCAAATGATGTTATTTTTGAGTGTTATTTTTGCACACAAAAGTAATCAAATGATGTTATTTTTGAGTGTTATTTTTGCACAGTGTTATATTGACGTTACACCTAAAAATCAATATTTCAATTCATTTTTTCTTTGCGTGTTATCAAATCTTGAAAAACGAAAACAAAAATCCTTGTTTTTTCACACAAAATAATCAAATTATGTTGTTTTCGCAGTGTTATTTTGACGTGTCACAAAAAATAAATTTTTCTTGGCATCAAATTTTGAAAAAGAGAAATTCTTTCCTTTTCACAAAAAAAATAAAATAAAATAATAATAATAATAATCAAATGATGTTATTTTTGCACAGTGTTATTTCGACGTGTCACCAAAAAAATCGAAGGAAGAAATATCGCGTATCGCACGCTCCACGAAGTGGAATAATAACACGCGAGGAGGTCGCATAACAATTTCAGTGAATGGTGAGTAACTGCAAGCAAACAAGTAGTATGAACTCCGAACGTGCCGGCCGTCGGGGAGCGCACACGCTAGGAGAGCCCCGCGCGCACGTTCGCGTTTTGTCCATTACTCTCGCGTTATTAATCACGCTCGCATTTGCGGGTTTTGTACTTGTCGTCTGGTGCGGCTGCACCCCTCCGGCGAACACACGCGAGAGGAAACTGTACGAGTGTCGTTCTCCGCGACTCATTGTTCCGGGTTTAAACGTTCCGGGAACAAGCTGATTGTTTGGCGTGGGAGAGTTTCTTCGGGACAGGCACGACCGTACGTATATAATACCTACTCAGTGCATATCGCAGTAACAATCGTCCTTTTATTTTCTTTTTCATTTTATTTTTTAACTGCCTTTGCCATTCCTCGAACCCTCCGAAGGTGATTTTATATCGACTGATCGTTTAATTTATGAACGAACATCAAGTTAAAAAAACATAATATTCAGCGTCAAATTAGTTCAAAATTGTTCGTCATAAAAAAAAAAGAAATAATTATCGCTGAAATCGAGAATATTACGCCACTCTCTGGCGCCTCATTATTCAAACCATGGCATACTTAAAGCCACGTTTAAAAATGTGATACAGCGAACTAATTGATAACCCGGCTAAATCATCGGCCGAGCCGAAAAATATCATCTAAATTGACTAAAAAAAAATTATTCCCGAAATCGAAGATTCACAAAAAAAAAAATCATCGCATAGATAACGCAGATAACGTCACCTGCAAAGTTTGTCAAGCTTAATTACACAAATTATTTTATCTACCGCACTCTCGATAGATCGTATCTTATCGCGATAGAGCGAATTAATTGATAACCCAGTTAAATCAGTAGCGCCGATGCCGTTGCGTACTTTAGGATTTAATTATCCCATCATCGGCCGAGCCGGGCCCACGTACGTATCTGTAATTGGTGATATTACGTACGAGATCGAAACGAACGCCGCGACGCGGTAGGTATATCATATACATATATAATACATATATATATATATAAATATATACATACCTTAATGTTGCCCACGTATAGACACGTGATACTCGAGTACGAGAAGCCAGGACGACGCAGCCCAAGACATTAAGACGCCGGAGGTGGTCGCGGTTCACTCTCTCGGCGCTCGGTTATACATTGGCTCTTTGGCCACGGGGATACACAGGGAGTGAGAGAGATCCGGGACGCCAATATTAATTAAACGATCGCATAAGAACCGACAAACTGGCCGTACGTTACACACTTTATTGCCGGTACCCGCGAAGGACGTTAAAATGTTCCAATCTTAATTAGGTAGGTGTTTACAGGAGGATAATTCCGAGCGTGTTGGTCTTTTCGAACTCTCGTACACACTCGTATCTATGCCGTGTCCGTGCACCACCCTCTCGTCTCCGTACGTGTGTATCAAAGGCGTTTTCGCTTTCGAACCGACGGACCGAGCGTTCTGTGGCTCGCTCGACCGAGACGCGAGAAACGATCGGCTTCGGTGAAGCGCGATGATCATTTTTTGATTTTTTTTTTTTTTTTTTTTTTTTTTTTTTCGATAGATGTGAAGGGTAGAGGAAGACATGTATGTGGAGCGAGAATGGAGAAAAAGGTTGAGAACGCGGTGATTTTTTTTTTTTTTATGAAAGAATTCTTAAAAGCGACTTTTCAATATATTTTAAGTAATTCTGAGCAATTCTTCAATAAGCTCTAACTGTGGAGCGGGGAGATGAAAAAATCCGGAAAAAATCTCGAACACAGGTGTCGATCCTACGAGGACTCTGTAAACATTTCACAGCGATCCGTTGACCAATTTTGAAAGTACATCATTTTGAGTAGCGTAAAAAAAAAAAGAAGAATTATGGACAACATCGTCACCGAGCTTAAATCCTGATTTCCCCGTTCAGCGTCGATTTGCAATGGAAACTCAAGGGAGAACGATAGAAACGTTGTTCTCCCATCGATCGATCACTCGAAGAATTCCCACGAAAATACCGAAACGTCAATTCTTCCCCCTCGGGGATTTAATCGCAGGTGAAACGAGAAAACTCTTCGGATAACTCAGGCTGCGTTAAATGCGCGAATAGAGACGGGAGCTCGATGTCTCGTCGGCGTACACAACGCATCCCGTCAATTGGGTCTCGTTAGAGACACGCGTTTAGAGACACTTAGCATTCTCCGAGAGAGTTAGAGAGATGCCTACACTTTTCTGAGCTATGCGAGGCCGCATCTCCGCGTGACTCGGATAACTCGATATTCCCTCAACCGGTCGGCAATACCGGAAGTTCTTGGCCGAGTTTCCACGAAGCTCCGGCAGAACGGTACACCTGTTCGATCTCCCCCCTCCCCTACACCAGGTACCAATCACGAAGCCGAGATGAGAGATGAAATCGACTATGGAATTTAGAAACTGAAAATTTGCTTCTGTGGTCATTTATCGGCTTCTGCCGATAATACGTCACTTCTGGTTTGAAAATAGAATTTTTTCGACCGGAAGTGACATATTTCCGGCATAACGTCACTGCCGGTGGAAAACTGACATGTTCAAACTGGCAGTGACGTATGTCCCGTATTACGTCACTTCCGGTCGAGAAATGAGATTTTCAAACCGAAAAAAAGGAATTTCGGGTATGATCAGTAATTTCCGGTCGAAAACTGACTTTTTTAAACCGGAAGTGACACATTTCTGGTATGACGTCATTTCCGATTTAAAAAAAAAAAAAGTGTTTTCTGTACCGGAAGTGGCGTAATTCCGGTATGACGTCATATCCGATTGAAAAAAATGAGTTTTCTGTACCGGAAGTGGCGCATTTCCGGTCGAAAAATAGGCGTGTCGCACACGACGACAGTGCACAGCAGTTGTGCATTGTAGTGCACAATTCACCGATATGCACAAAATAGAACCAGAATAGTATAACGTAGGAAATAGTGATCAATTCCGTATAAAATTCGCTGCCTCGCATAAATCAGTTTGAACACATGTAGTGCCTCATAGTTCTTGATCTCTGACTATCTTTAAGTGCCCTCTACGGAGAGAGTCGCTCGTATCTGTAATATCTGCACGGGAGATCTATCCGTCTCGCCAATAATGCTGGAAATCGGGCTTTCCGGCTACCAGAAAGGCGCGAATTCGGATACCGTTAGAAAATTCGTTTCGCGCAATCTATAATTTTTATAATTTTTTTTTTTTTCTTCTAAAGCAGACACGAATCCGAGGATTAATCTTCCGTAGAAAATTCTCCGTATCTCGGATAAATCAGCAGACATGGTCAATATCTTATGGTTCTTGATCTCTGACTATCTACCGTACGTTCCTCTATGGAGAGTTGCTCGTATCTGTAATAGCGGCACGAAAGATCTTCGCATCTTAAACTGGCACGTACATAATAACTATTTACGATTTACTTTGCCGAACCTCCGACGTACGTGCTCGAGTGAGCATACACACACATTCTCAGCATACTGTTATTACCCGTAAATATATAAGGATATGTCGACGGTTAATGGAGGCGAGCAAGGTGGAACACATATTTTTTTCTGCCCTCGCCCTGCAAACTACCATACCGATCGCGAAATATCCATAAGCAAAGGATCCATAAGTGGGACTAATTGGCATTCGGCGCTGATCCCGAGATTTAACGTTACGTATTTTCTATCGCGTTGCCGGCGAATTGCTCCGTTAACGAACGTTTTTAAGCGCGCGGGAAAAAAAAAAAATCGGTAATGCTGCAGCCGGGGCATTTATCGATGGTAAATCGAAGTGCATCCTCGTGATTCGTTCCCGAATCGTTAATTTCGGGCTCTCGATTGATTACTCGTATTTACCGATTTCTCTCTTCAGTGTTTTCTGTCGGGATTAAAAACACAAATTATTCGGCGAAAAGTGAAAATCGCGATTTCGGATCCGGGGAGGCTGTGAATAGCGCAGATTTCAATCACGCCGGACCGGGAACGCTGAAAACAGCTATTCCTCATACCGGAACGTATTACCTCGCAAAAAATTTGTTTTTAACAAAGTTATGATCGCGAAACATTTTTTTTATTTTATTCACGACTATCTAAAAGTCTTAATTTTGCTCCGCGATAAAGCAAAGTCGAGATAAGGGTTGCGAGGGAAACTGCTACAATATTCGTAAAATTAAAAAAAAAAAATTAAATTGCCATTGAGAAAAATATTGTTTTAATTCTCGTTGATCTAAAAGTCTCGTCTCTTAATTTTTCTCTGCGAAAAGGCAATTAAAAAAAAATCTATGCGCAAAAAAAAAGACAAATTTCTACCCAACAATTTGTCGAGATGAGAGTTGCGCCGTAATTCTCCAACAATATTGCCAAGCAGATATATCTCGTATCTGATCTGATCTCGTTCGTCCAAAGTTCTCTCTCTCCCTCGCAGCAGCAGTGGCTTTAAAACGCGGAAGTGGAAAACTATAGATTTCACGCTTGAAAACGGCGATCCGCTAGAGACGGATGAAAATTTCACGGGGAAAGCCCTCACGCCGGTACATTTAACGTGATCTACAACCGAACTATTACATACTTTCCGGCCGAGTGTCCCGGCAAACTCGAGTTACACACCGGACGTACCGCGGCTCTAGCGCGGTGCCGATAATACCGTGTCTCGGATGGAGGCATAAAGACGAGCCAACAGCAGAACGGAGAGGGCCCCAAAGAGTGGTATAACAGACGGTTCGGTGGACGTCGATAAATATTGCTCTCGGGCGCGAGGCGCGCGCGTTGTATTATAACGTCAGAGAAACGGCCCGCGCGCTCTCGCACTATGCTCGCAAAGTTTCACAGTGTGTATTATAGTACGCAGTTGAAAAAAAAAAAAAAAAAAAAAAAAACCTAAAAAGATACTTTAGAAGAATGAGAGTCGGAAGAGAGCGTTCGAGCGACCGAGCGTGAAACAACTAAAATAATAAAATACAATAAGCAAATAAATAAAATTAAATAAAAATATATATATTTTTTTAAAAATAAACAAATCAAAAATAAGAAGAAAAATAAGTAAAGAAGATACATGAGAAGAATGAGTGTCGGAAGAGAGAGTTCGAGCGACGGAGCGATAAAATATGCATATGAATAAGGATACATAATTCTTTTTTCATAAACTAATAAAAAAATAAGACGAGAGAAAAAAAGTATGAAAGGTACTTTACAATAATGGGAGTCGGAAGAGAGAGTTCGATCGACGGAGCATAAAACAACGAAAGTATTAAAATAAAATAGCCTAATAAATAGAATAAATGAAAATAATAATGAACAATGATTTTTTTAAAATAAACAAATAAAAAATAAGTAGAGAAAAAAATGAGAAAAAGAGTTAAAGGTGAGTGGGAAGGGGAGGACATTGTACGCAGGCTCATGGGGCAATGTAACTATACGTGGTCGTAAAGCCGTGCCAGGATAGCGTGGCAGGCAAAAACCCTGTTGAGGAGGCCCGAGAAACGATGGAAGAAAAAAAAAAAGTGAACGACGAGGAGAAAAGACGAGGAAGGGCTGTACCTTGACTTTACTCGCATATATACATACCTTAATACATATCTATATTATAGCATACATATTACATACTCCGAGGGAAGAGCCGCTCGCGTGCTCGCCACACGGGGCAAACACCGTACAATATCAGCATAAGCTGCAAGCTGCACTCTCAGTGTATGGGACATTCCGACTCACACCGGCGCCTTCTTCCAGGCACTGACGGAATTGCTTGATCCTAAATCATAAAAAATTAACGAGGCCATGATCGATTTTCGTCGCAAAGTAAAAAATAACCTGATTTTTTTTTTAGAATTCAAAAAATTCAAAACCTACGCATATAAAAAAAATGGTGTCAGGTCATTATTCAATAGTAATTTTGGATGCAAATGCATTGAAATGCGATCATTGAAACATCTTTCACGATAAAGTAAAAAAAAAAGTTATCCAAAAACTATCCAAAATCTCCACGCGAAATATCTCGCTTTCGCACAGAAAGCCCCTTAGGTTGGTGCACGCGTTATGCGGCCGAGCGGGACGCGGACATCTTCATCCGCATTACTAAATTTCAAAATGCAAAACCTAGGGACATAAAAAATAAAAAGTTCGGTATTATTCAACAATATTCCTGGATGCAACTGCATTGAATTGCATTGAATCGCAATTATCGCAGTATCATTCACGACGCAATAAAAAAAAGTTTCACCCAAAGAGTGTCCGAAATAAAAATCATAACCAATTTCAACTAGATCTCATACTCATATTACATTATCTGAATTTTTTTTTTTTATGTAAAAGGGCATCTCCCATAAATATAATGAATAAGTAAAATCCGTACGCGAAATATTTCGCGTTCGCATAGAAGGTCCCATAGGTTGGTTCACGCGTTGTACGGCCGAGCGGGGCGCGGACATCTTCATCCGCGCCGGGGCGCCTCTGATTTATCCTTATTAATAAAACTTTAAAGTCCTGTTAACATGTGCTGTTCCAGCGGCCCATAGAGAGGCCCTCTCAGTGGCCGGGAGGGCTTTATTTTCCCGTCCTTTTTTTATATTAAAAAAAAAAAAAACATTAAACATTTTTTTTTTTTTTCTTCACCGGTATCTCGCGATGTCTCTGAGGATATCCACGTCGGCGGATCGCTGCGCGCGACTATCTTGTGCGGGGCGCAGCCGATGGGGTGCCGAAAGCTGCGCGATCCTCGTCTCTCCCTCTCCGCCGTGCCGCGGGATGGTCCACATGGACACGGTCCCGGGCGAGCTTCGGGCACGACGACCACACATCGACGCCGCTCGCCCAGCGGGACGTCCGGAGAGGATCGGAACGCGCGGGCGTCCGGACGCTGTTTCACCGCGACGCAGCACGTACGTTCTCCTCGTCTCCCTTCCTCCGATCTCTTACACGGCTATATAACAGCATCAGCGGCAGCGCAACGGGCAACGATATCAGGCATTATTAAAACTACATAAACACAACGGGGTCCAACGAGAGGGATCGAGAGGGAGAGAGAGCGGCCTCTGAGAAACGAGTTATGCGCCGGACACGGCTGTGAATTAAGCAGGGGCGACGACGACGGGAATAAAGCGAGAGGCGCGCGCGAATAAAGATCGTTTGCGTGCGAGCATGATCTTTTTTTTTTTTTTTATTCTGTCGATTCTTTTTGGGCGAGAATTGCGAAATTTTTGGGAGAGGAATGGACCGTTTGGGTGGATGGGGTGTTTGATGGGGAAATTATTTGATATAAGCATTTTTTTTTTTTTTTTTTTAAGTTGAGAATTGAGATTTTCATATGGCATAAACGACTCGGTCGGTAAGCAAAATCTGTAATGAATGCGATTCAGAGACCGTAGACTTTTCGGGAAAAAGCAAAGCATTAGCGGATTTTTTATCCGAAACGTCAATCGGTTTCAAACGGCATTGATTGGAAAAATGCATCTGTCTCTCTCGCGCTCATATGTCACGTGGTACGTCATTCTCATGGCCGTAAAAGTTGAAAATTGAAATTTTCAACTTTATTCGCAAAAGCTTTGCGAATAATGGAACATCGTGGGAAAGCGATGTGAAAATGTCAATTTTAAACTTTTATGAGTAAGCCATATGAAAATTTCAATTTTCGACTTTTTAAGTAACCAAAGTGCGTCTTCGTTTATCGGCGCGATGACGGATGAGTTATCGGGGTCAGCGACAATATTACACGCGATCACTTGCGTTGTAATTCACGAAGTACCGACAACGCGATTTATTCGACGCCGTTTCGGGTCATAAATTTTTTTGTCAAACTTCGATAAAACAGGACAGAGAATACTTTCCTCTGTGATACTGGAACGCTCTGCGCTGATCGGGGATGGACGAGCCTCTCGCTGAAATTCCTTTTTTTTTATAAGTCTGCACTCAAAAAATTGATAATCAAAATAAATTCGACACTGAAACAAAAAAATCGCTTGTGGGCTGCCGTAGAAAAAAATGTTTGTTTCAATTCCACTTTCAATTCTTACAATTCCACATGATATTGAAACAACGACGGAAAGACTGTCAAGGTAACATCGTTTCAATCCGGTATGAAATTGTGCGAATTGAAAGTAGAATTGAAATAACACTTTGTTTTCTTTGGCAGCCCGCAAGCAAATTTTACTTGAGTCATTGATATTTTTTTTTTTCAGTGGACGTTCCATTTCGGACAAAAAGAGTTTGGACTTTCGTGTTTGATATTTCGCGAACACCCACGGTCATTTGGTTCTTAACATTAAACGCGAGGGAGTCTCGAGGGCTCGCACGGCCTCGTGGGAGGTACGAAGTTATGCGGAGAGCTCCAAAACGAATTTCGCTCTTTCCGTTTCTCTCGGCGAGTTAAGTCGGATCGCGCGTCGTGTCTCACCGGCTAAATGCTCACATTAATATTCCGTTTAAGGTGGGTGGACGTGCGACATGAGCGAGGACAACAACGCCAGCGAGCGCGGGGCTGCAAGTGCAGAAAACTCGCTCGACAATGTACCCTCCTCGTTGTTCGCCAACTCCGAGCCAAGTTTGTTCTCTTAATTACACGGCAAGACCTTAATCGACGACGGGAAAACAGAACGGAGACGTTACCGTTTGTTTCAAGCTCAAACCTTATTCAATTCATAGCCTCAGATTCAAACTTCAGTTCAAACTTCAGTTTGGCTTGAGTTCGGCTTGAGTTCAAACTTGACTCCAAACTTGAGTTCGGCTTGAGTTCAAACTTGAGTTCAAACTTGAGTTCAAACTTGAGTTCAAACTTGAGTCCAAGCTTGAGTTCAAACTGAGTTCAAATGTAAGTCCAAGCTTGAGTTCAAACTGAGTTCAAATGTAAGTCCAAGCTTGAGTTCAAACTGAGTTCAAATGTAAGTCCAAGCTTGAGTTCAAACTGAGTTCAAATGTAAGTCCAAGCTTGAGTTCAAACTGAGTTCAAATGTAAGTCCAAGCTTGAGTTCAAACTTGAGTGGAAACTTGACTTTATACTTAACTTGAAACTTGAATTTAAACTTAACATCAAACTTGAGTTTAAACTTAAATTCGAACTTGGATTTAAACTTAAGTACAAAATTGAGTTTAATGTAAGTTGAAACTTGGATTTAAACTTAGGTTTAAACTTGTGGCTATAAATTACGGCCGAAGTAAGAAGTAAGAAGATTCGACGAAGAGAGAATCACGGGAGGAATCTATCGCTCACCACCCGCGAAACAATGGTGGCTCCTTGTCCGAAAAAAACAGCTTCATTAGAGCTCGCATCGCTCGAATACCCGACGAAACGAAGCCGTATGCTTGTCATTGTCTGTCCGTCCGTGCTCGCGTCGTCGATGCTCGATCGCATTGAGCTGCAACGACGATCGATCGATCGATCGATCGATCGGCGCTCAAACTGCCTTCTCTACTCAGCGTTTCTTTAATTCTCAGCGTTATCAGCTGATGTCCATCTCCTCCTCTCTCTTTCTTTGTGTACAACGACAATGTGCACATCAGGAAACAAACACGTGTTGAGATTGTCGAGCAAACTATAGATCGAGCTACAGATCTTCATCCAGTGAGAACTCAGTTTGTATGGAACTTTATAAAGTTCGAAACGATAAGTCGAAGAAAAACAAGATACTTTTTCACTCTGCGCACATTTCTTTTACAGATCTACGGACAGACAAACACGGACAGAAATGGAATTTAAAAAAAAATGTTTACTTTCTAATATTTTATCCCCTCGTCTACCTCGTATGTGACGAAAAAGTAAAAAAGACCTTACAAACGTGGGACACATGGATTTTTTTTTTTTTGCATTTTAGGGTTCGTAATCATCTGTTTTTATTATAATATCATCCCCTCTCGCACACTTCGTATATGACGAGAAAGTAAAAATACCTCACAAAACATGGGACAAATGGGAATTTTTTTGCATTCTAAGGTATGTAATTTTTGTTTTTAAATTGACTTTCCCCCCTCGCATACCTCGTACGCGACGAGGAGGTAAAAATACCTTGTTGTTTAGGGACAAAAGAGTTGATTCATGGACGCACTCGAGTGACTACCGGGAGGAATAATGCAGAGCCGGGATGCGTATATCTCTTGTATTATGCGACTGGTAAGGGTTCACCGATCTCGTCAATGTATCTCGCCTCCAGACGCTAAGTGAGCCGTTAGTTAGCCGCGGCAATTAGCACCGAGTTCTCGTCGATGCTCTGTGACACAGACCCGGGCGCAGCGTCTCCGCGGATTGCGGCTCGCTCGGGCGTTCCGCGAGACGGGGAACGGAGCGAGATGAAAATATCCGCGCGCGATGCGAGGGGAAGAGGAGACGCGAGGATCGGGTGGCATCGGCCGAACCGGGAACGTCGAACGTGCGCGTCCTCCGAGAGAATGCCTTTAAGGACCGTTAAACGATCCGTCAATAGCCGATCAGGCGTGGTTGCCCACGCGACCGGACGCGCCTGACGATCCGCAACTTCTCTCTGTACGTGGCTTCTCCGGGCCTCTTACGACGACGAGGAGAAATAGTAAACTCTCGCTCGCTCGTTGACTTCGGAAGATAAAGAAAAAAAAAAAAAAAAAAAGATCGAGTCTCGTATACACGCTTCGGAGCCAGAGATTTACTACTCTTTGGCGCGAGACGTCTCAATGAAGGACGAACAACGAGTCGAACGTTGGTTCGTGAGGAAGCGCGAAAGGGTGAAATTCCTTCGGTCGGACTCTAAAAAGTTGGCGATCCGCCGTATTGCGGTTTTCGATCGATATTTAATGGGAATTGAGGTCTTTTGTCGGGATCGTTTGACCAATTTTTCATCAGGCAAAGTGGGCTGAAGACGTATCGTGTGTTCTTTCATTCATCCGTTTCTATTACTGGGTTAAATTCGAGACCGGCTACATTCCACTCAATTTTAAAAAATGTTCCATCTGCAACGTCACTTCCCGTTTGACAATCTCGCTTTTTGACCGGATCTGACGTCACACGGGAAAACGTCACGTCTAGTTAAAAAATCTCAGTTTTTTTTACCAGAAGTGACGTTTTTGCTTATTACGTCACTTCCGGTAAAAAAAACCGAGATTTTGAAACCGGAAGTGTCGTTTTTCTGTACGACGTACTTGCTACTGTAAGGTACGAAATCGATAATTTTCACTGTTTTAAATTCCTCGGGACTTAAATTCTCAATTATGCGAAAAAAAGTAACGGTGAATGAGAAGGGTAGTCGAGAGAAATGAGGGCATGAAGAGATATTCGTTGTCCGGTCAAATTATCCTTATTGATACGTAATTATCGAGAATATCTCAATAACTCTCCCCGCACGAATGAGTTCTTTTTTTTGTAGATGTTTTAAAGCTGCGGAGAAGAAGAGGCAATGGATAGGGTAAAAGTGGTGAATATGGCCCACCTCGATTAACACGTAAATCAATTATATATGGACCGGGCAATATTCCCCAATTTTACCCTATAATACGAATGGTGGTAAAAGGGTTTTTTTTCATCAGAACTGACGTTTTCCTTATTACGTCACTTCCGGTAAAAAACCGGGATTTTGAAACCGGAAGTGTCATTTTACCGTATGACGTCATTGCCCGTACCACGTTATACTTTTCCCGTATGACGTGCTTGCTACTGTAAGGTACGAAATCGATAATTTTCACGGTTCTAAATTGCTCGGGACTTAAATTCTCAATTATGCGAAAAAAAGTAACGGTGAATGAGAAGGGTAGTCGAGAGAAATGAGGGCATGAAGAGATATTCGTTGCCCGGTCAAATTATCGTTATTGATACGTAATTATCGAGAATAACTCAATAACTCTCCCCGCACGAATGAGTCCTTTTTTTTTGTAGTTGTTTTAAAGCTGCGGGGAAGAAGAGGCAATGGATATAACACGAATGGTGGCAAAAGGGAGACAAGCAGAAGCAGCGGCACCGCGATTACGGCCGAGGCCCCGGAGGGGGCTGGGGCCCTACAATAAAATATCAATTTCGATAATGGCCAAGGGCCCGGGGTAGATGAGAGCGATTTTGACGCCTCGCTCGCTCGGCCGCTCGCCCCATTGCCCTGCGCGCCTCGTAATTACGTGGCTCGCGGAACACGGCGGTGGGTCCGGGATCTCGAGGGTTCCTCGGGCCCGTCGGCTCTCCGTTCCCCGGACCCATCGCGCACTTTCAGTTCTACACTCTCATCGAAATATCTCTCACTTCGGTCTCGCTACTAATTTTTTTTTTTCTATACCCTCGCCAGCGACGTCGTGCAAGACGAAAGAAGACCCGTGCGTTCAACAAACATTTCTTGCCTACGAAGTTCCACTTTCTTTAAATCAATAAAACATATGTTCATGTTGAAATATCCCCATAGAAAATAGTGTAGTAGTAGTAATTGCATTTATTGACAATGTTTCGCATGGCGCGAAAATCGATACACTTAGGATACTATTAACAGTATGTATTTGTATTTATATTGCCAATGGGCCATTGAGCTAAGTCCTTCCGCCCGAAAATATCATATTTTTCATGGAGCATATTTAATAAAAATCATTTTGTTCGCCAAGAAATTTGAAATTAATTTAATTAATTGAATTAAATTTATTTTGATTTATTTGAGGGCCCTGGCCCTTTTACATATTCGTAACTAGTATTGCATTCGTAATAGGAACATATTTTAAACATGTCCATATAAAATTAACACTTCCACGTACATTGAAATAGAAAAATAGAAAAATCGAAAAAAAATGTATTGTTTGGAAAAAAAAAAACATCACTTTTGCTTTTTCAATGTTTCTTAACTCCGAAATCAACTCCATAATCTGTAACTTTTTTGAAGATTTTTTCTTATTAAAAGTACAAATTAGAATTCTCTAAAATTTTGTCGAATTGGCTCCACGGAGCCAATTACGTGTGCGGGATGCCATTGACTGTGTCGTGACCGACAACTTTGCCGATTAGCCCACTCCGCAGCAGGTACGATGACGGTAATGCGAGAGAAGCGTATATATACACACACATATATATATAGCCGATGATTCGATGAAGAGCGATCGTTCACGGTGGTCCCCGTGGAAATCATTCGGTAATCACCGATTCACCGCGAACGACTCACTTCTGTCGGGTGGATGACTGGCGAAATTCGTCTCGTCGAACGCTACAACGCTCCTGCAGTGCTCGGCAGAAGGTTTAGCTATCGGTGTACCGTAACATAAAGACTCGTATTATTCCCCGTCGGGTGCTTCCTCGGCGCGCGAGAGTATCGCGGGACGGCTTTCACCCCCCCCCCCCCCCCCTTTTTTTTCTATTGAGAGGTGGCAAAGGATGGAAATAAATGCTCGGGCCGAAGAGTAGACGGAATGATCGCCGGGATAATCGCGAGGTATCCAGCGCCGTTCGTTCTTCGTCGTTCATTAGCATTAATCATGACGCGCAGGGTGGCAGAGTGCATAGTCCGGCTGCAAAAGAGCTTCCAGAACTGCAGAAGCCCCGCGACTGAATAACTTCCAGCGGCAATGGGATTCCACCGTGGCGAGAACTATCAATTCTCATTTGCGATTATTCTCGCTCCTTTCGTTAACTACCTGATATCCGAAAATTGCGAATGCTGCGGGAAACTATCTTGCCTGGGGATGAGCGCTGGATTTGAAAGTGTTGAATCCAGAGTGTGTTGGGGATTTTGGATCAATGTGATCGTGAATCAATTTAATCATGAGGCGCAAGGTGGGCACAGCAAGATAGATAAATCGGAAAAACCAGGTATCGATTACCGGAGAGCATAGTGCGACTGCGGTAAAGCTTCCAGAACTGCAGAAGCCCCGCGACTGAATAACTTCCAGCGGCAATGGGATTCCACCGTGGCGAGAACTATCAATTCTCATTTGCGATTATTCTCGCTCCTTTCGTTAGCTACCTGGTATCCGAAAATTAGAATGCCGCGGGAAGCTCTTAGCCGGGGATGCGAGCTGAATTTTAATATGTCGAATCCAAAGTGTGTTGTCGATTTTTTGATCAATTTTTGGGTCATCCCATTGGAGTAAACGCATCGGACCGGGGTCGAGATCTTGGATCTTAAGCTTCCGGTTGATCAGCTCGGAGTTCATGAAGAAATGAACTTCGGTGTGTCGTGTATCACCGTTTGTTGAGAGACACATCAGCGGTTTAGCGGACACTCGAGAACAAAGGGTGAGGAGCAGGTACACAGAAGCGAAGCAGGAACGAGAGTCAGGAAGAATGACACGGTAAGGAAGAGAGGTTGTTGTGCTTGGGTATGCTAATTTACTCTGGCAGGCACTTCGAGCCACGGGGAATCTCGTCGTTTTACCTAGAATCTCTGCTTCTTCTTCTTCGTCTTTTTCTTCGTCTTCTTCTTCTTCGTCTTTTTCTTCGTCTTCTTCTTCTTCGTCTTCTCCTTCGTCTTCTCCTTCGTCTTCTCCTTCGTCTTCTCCTTCGTCTTCTCCTTCGTCTTCTCCTTCGTCTTCTCCTTCGTCTTCTCCTTCGTCTTCTCCTTCGTCTTCTCCTTCGTCTTCTCCTTCGTCTTCTCCTTCGTCTTCTCCTTCGTCTTCTCCTTCGTCTTCTCCTTCGTCTTCTCCTTCGTCTTCTCCTTCGTCTTCTCCTTCGTCTTCTCCTTCGTCTTCTCCTTCGTCTTCTCCTTCGTCTTCTCCTTCGTCTTCTCCTTCGTCTTCTCCTTCGCCTTCTTCTTCATCTTCTTCTTCCTCTCGACTCTTATTCGCGACACCGCGACGACAATTTTCGCTGTCGAGGAGCAAGAGACGCTCGCGAAGAGGAGAAGATGCACGGACAGAAGAATGAGAGCCGGGACCACGATTCGCCAGGTGGTCCAATCTCTTTCCGAGATGCTCAACCACCTGGTGAAGAGTTTCTAGTTCGTGATTCGCTCATCCTTCCTCGTCCGAGGCTTTCCATCCTTCGTCGGGGAATTCAGTTCCGAAGAGCCAGGCGTTCATTTCTCGATCCGACTCGGTTATTTCATTAGATTCATTAGATCCAAGATGACCAATGGGAAAATCTGGCAAAGGGTTGTTGCGAAGCTCTTCCATTGCATCCCAAATCTCCAAATTGGTCCAACCTTTTTTCCATATAGGAGCCTCTTTTTTCCATATAGTAGCATTTGATGTCTTCAATTTGGAAATCAACAGAAGGATCTAGGAAATGACGGTCAGATTCGCGAATCTTAGCGGAAATTTCTAGATCATTTAAGAACTCTATGTTCCCTCTTCTTTCGATCATATTTTGTACTGTGTCGATCTATCCTTTCTTCTGGTAACTTTTGTCGCGATCTTCCTCATCATCGATCTCTTGATCGCACAAATCTCGACCTCCATCCAGCTTCTTTTCCTACGTTCTTCGCGTCCCAGATGTCTGGACCTCGTTCGATCGTTGCTATCCTATCGATCCTTAGGATGTAACTCCGCTTTCTCACACTCCTTCCAATTTCGTTTGGCTTCCCACGTGAATAACGTGGAATGAAGGAAACCATCTTCGGCATCAGCATTGAAGGAACCAAGATAGCGAAACATAGCCTAATTCCCTAGATCCTTTGAGAACTCGACGTCCCCCTTCTTCCGATCGTATCCCTTTTGTTTTGTGCCTGTCGATTTTCCTTTCTGGCAACTTTTGTCACGATCTTCCTCATCCGTCATCTTCAATCTCACAAATCCCGTTCACCATCCAGTATCTTTTCCTACGTTCATTGCGTCCCAGATGTCCGGACCTCCTTCGATCGTTTCTGTCCTAACGATCCTAAGGACGTAACTCCGCTCTCTCGCAATCCTTCCAATTTCATTCGGCTTCCCACGGGAATAACGTGGAATGAAGGAAACCGTCTTCGGCGTCAGTGTCGAGGGAACCAAGAGAGTGTGCGCGTACAAGCAGCGGCAAGCAAACGCGGCGGTTGAACGGGTTCTCTCGGGCGAAACTGGCCGTTCGCAATATACTGCAACCAGCGGATCAGCCAACGGCAGCCGGCTGTATCCCAGGACTTACCAGCTTTCTCAATCTCGATCGACTTTCCGGCTGGACGAGCACGATTTGCTCTTAACACGATAAAACGCTAAATCGTTAATTACCTGAGCTCGCCGCGGTTGCCGATGGGGGAGGTACCGAAGTGAGTCCGAGCGGGAGACCCGCCGTGATACAGCAGCGCGGCGAGAGGTGGAGAGGAGAGATCGACGCAAGGAACCCGCGAGGTTCTCCGATGCCGTTGCCGGTGCGGACCCCCTGAATTCTTACCATTCGCGTTGCTCATTCTCCTGTTCCTGCTCGTTCTCTTTGCTTTAAACTCTCCGTCGCTACCTAGGTGGCCTTCCTCGCGGATACGCCGCGTCCCTCTCCGGCCTCACTGTCCTCACCGTCACACGCTTTTTGTACTCTCGTTTATAATAACTTTTCGTACGGTCGCGGTGAGTGGGCCTTGCGACGGGGACGACGACGACACGCAGAGTTCTTTCCTATATAGGGAACACACGATCCCGTGACTTTTTGCCGAGTTATGCCGAGACACTACATATTATTATTATTTTACGTCTGGTAACGAGTAATAAAAAAGGTCTTTGACGAGAAAGACCAAAAAAAAAGGGAGCTGGTATTAATGGATAAATGTATGGAAATTATTAAATATACCTTGCGATAGATCCAATAGTTTTTTGTCCAATATATAAAAAATAAGAAAAATGTGTCCAATTCGATAAAAATAAGACAAATTTGTGCAATATGATAAAAATAAGACCAATTTGTCCAACATAATACAAATATATGTGGCATTGGATCCTTGATCCTAGCATCCGTTGAAAGAGCTGTGTGTTTTGCGAATTGAAGGGATTGTTGGTTTTCTGGAAGGGCCACGAGCGAGTCCTCAGCAGTGCGCCGGCTGTACGGCGATGATTCGCTTCGCCACTCACTAAAGCCACCGCGAAGATCTCGTTCGAATTTCGCGTCGCGGAATGACGGCCCGACTCCATTAACTCTCCGCGTCCCTCGATCGCCAATGAAAAACGACATTCGAGCTCTGTTACTCCTCGCTCTTATCTCGCACTCCGCCGAGAAATAAAGTCATTTCTGGCTACGTTCGGTAGGACGGGGGGAAATCATAAAAAAGTAATGAAGCTTCGCCCGGTCCGGCGATGGGAGGGGACCGAATAACCGTGGCGAACGCGGTAGGTAAACCCCTCAACGTTCCCCACGAGTTCCGATTATCATGCATCTCAATTCCTTTTTTTCCCCCTCAAAGTGAATAAAAAAATGAAATAAAAAATATTTTTACAAAATCGTCTATAAAAATCCTACTCAAATGTATTTCCCACGAAAAATTTGTTCGATCGGTATTTAAACGCCTCAATGTTCCCCACGAGTTCCAATTATCATGCATCTCAATTCCTTTTTTTCCCCCTCAAAGTGAATAAAAAAATGAAATAAAAAATATTTTTACAAAATCGTCTATAAAAATCCTACTCAAATGTATTTCCCACGAAAAATTTGTTCGATCGGTATTTAAACGCCTCAATGTTCCCCACGAGTTCCGATTATCATGCATCTCAATTCCTTTTTTTTCTCAAAGTGAATAAAAAAATGAAATAAAAAATATTTTTACAAAAACGCCTATAAAAATCCTACTTAACTGTATTTCTTATGAATAATTTGGTCGATCGGTATTTAAACGCCTCAATGGTCCCCACGAGTTCCGATTATCATGCATCGCAATTCCTTTTTTTTCCCCTCAAAGTGAATTAAAAAAATTAAATAAAAAATATTTTTACAAAAACGCCTATAAAAATCCTACTCAACTATATTTTTTATGAATAATTTGTTCGATCGGTATTTAAACGCCTCAATGTTCCCCACGAGTTCCGATTATCATGCATCTCAATTCCTTTTTTTTCTCCCTCAAAGTGAATAAAAAAATGAAATAAAAAATATTTTTACAAAAACGCCTATAAAAATCCTACTTAACTGTATTTCTTATGAATAATTTGGTCGATCGGTATTTAAGCGCCTTAACGGTTCCCACAAGTTTCGTTTGTCACGCATCTCAATTCCTTTTTTCCTCCGCAAAGTAAATAAAAAATAATAAAAATAAATAAAACGCCGATAAAAATCGTACTCCAATATATTTCCTACGAAAAATGTGTTCCATCGGTAGTTAGGGAATGAAATTGAAAAAAAAAAAAAAAAAAATGAAAAAATATCAGAGCACCCGTACCAACGTGACGCATCCAGCATCCGATGATCCCACGAACGACGCCGCACGAGCAACAAAAATAAAAAGAAAATAATCCCAAAAGCCCAGCGAAAGTGACTCCGGGCCCAAGAATTCGTTCTCCGATTGGACACAAATTCTTCGATAGTCGCGACGAGCCTTCCCAGAGAGCTGCTATACGGACTCCCGAGAAAAATTAGAAAGCCCCTAATAGCGAACGAGATTTCTCCCAAGGGTGGGTGTCGCGACAGACCCTCCCCCTTCCCCCCCAAAAAAAAGAAAAAAAAGCTCAAAAAAGAAAAAAAAAAAAAAAAAAAAAACGAGCGAACACACATGACCAAAGTGAAAGAACTCGTGGCCGGTGCGGAACACGCGGTGGAACATGGTTCCGAGGATAGTAGTCCTTCCCGCGTTCCCACAGTCCGGAGGGCGGATTCCGCAGAGTCCCGAGACGACGACGACGACGACGACGAGGATGAGGATTCACCCGGGGAAGGGGGAGGGGATAAGACGGGGGGGAGGGGAAAGAGCGAGAAGGAATTAGTTATAAGCTCGGCGCGGAGGATCGAGGTGAGAGAAAAGATTTTGTCGAACGAAGAGAGAGGACGACCATCGGGTAAAGGGTATTCCGTGGTGGAGAATCTTATAACATGCCAAAACACCGATAATTCGACGGTGTGGTCCGGCCTCGTCGGACGATACTCGTTCCCACGCGTTTTCATCCAGCAGCACACAGGACTCTCTGCCCCGCTCCTTCTCGTATGTTCTCGGGGATTCCCCCCCGGAGAGGACGACGAGGAGGTTGCTCTTCGCTATGGCGATCGGCGGAGGATTCCTGCCATTCCGAGGGTTCGAGGAGCGAGGAAGCGAGGAAGCGAGCCCGAAAGAGGATCTTTCTCCCTCTCGCCCTCTTGAGGTTCGCTCCCGACGTTGCGAAAAGCCGGGGCTATCCGGCGGGCTTCGCCAAGTTCCTCAATCGCAAAAACGATAAATTAGTTGATTTACGCCGGTGAGAGCGGTGGATTTTTTTTTTTTTTTTTATTGAAAATTATTCGTCGAGAGGAAGAGTCGAGCGTGGGTATGGCGTGCGCGCCGAGCTATGAGAACGGCGGCGAGGACGTTGACGAGGAGGACGAAGAAGAGCTTGCGCGACGATGGGAAAGAATGGGAGAAATGAGCTCGAGATATGAAGAGCGAGCTCGAGGTCGAGTTCCTGAGCTGATGGTTAGAGAAATTTTGTTCTTCCTCGACAACCCCCTCCTGCATGCCCCCCCTCTACCCCCCCCCCCCCCCCCCCCCCCCCCCCGCGGAGAGTCGCGGCGGACGCGGCCGAGAATCTACGGTGGAATTGCTGGCTCTGAGAATGACAGCGATTCTGGCCTCGTCCGGCGAGGAGAAAATACTCGCGGATAAATTTTTCGCGAACCCGGCTTACGAGCTTCCTGACTTCTTTCTCGGCTTCTTGCACTCGAGTGCATTCGAACGCTTTCTGCGGTGCGTCCCGATGCGCTAACTACCGTCGGTATGCCTTTAATGCCCAATGCACTTTAGTGTCACGGTGAAACTGCTGTTTATAAGAATTTATTTTTATTTTTATTTTAATCCGTTAAAATGTCGGAAAAATTATGGGAATTGTGATGCCTTGCAAGGAATCTATCTCGTGTGAAATTATATTTTATTTTATATTAGTTTATCAGTGTTTTAGTTTCAATTAATTTTACTAACTTGTCTTGCCGTAACCTACGAAATAAACAGCGCTTTCTTCCTCCCTCGTACCTGCGCGTCGATTTCGACCTAAAAATCGAATACAAAAAAGGTCTACGCTTGAAAATTGCCAGGTTCGCTTATACCCGGCTCAAACTTAACCCACGAGGCTTCATTGCAAAGTAAAATCTGCGTTCTCGCTTTCCTGCACTTGAGTGCATTCAAACGTTTTCCGGCCTGCGCCTCGACGCGTTAATCTTGGCCGTTATCCCATTAATGCCCAATGCACTTTAGTGTCACGGTGAAACAGCTGTTTTTAATAGTTTATTATTATTTTTATTTTATTTTTCATCTTTTCGGTGATGCATTGCAAAGGAAATTTTTTTTAGCATAACGTCGCCACAATAAATGTTTGTATTCGGGTGTAAAAATTAAAAAATTAAATAGTTGTGCGAAAAAAATGATGTTTTTTACAATTGCGTTTTTTCGGAAATGATTTTTTCGTTTTCGGGAGCTCCGTTCGTGCTCCGTCGTCTCTGTCCGATCTTTCGTTTCATTTCCGACGTCAGAAACGATCTCTCGTACCTGCGCGCCGGCGAGCCGCGAGTTTCTCTCATCCCAGCGGGATCTGATAGAGGCGACGAAAACATTAAGGGGTTACGGGGGTTGCGAGCCTCCTTCAGCGATAGTAATCAGTCAGCGGGAGAATATACAGACGCGGCATATTGTAGTTCAGAAAGTCACTGCCGGGACGAGCACGCCGACGCGCGCTATTATACGCGACCGATGATCGCATACGCGCGTCGCATCCCTAATAGTCCTGCGGAACACTTGCCTCCCGGGCCGGCACCGCATGGGGATGATGCTCGAATCTTAGCAAAAAAAAAACTCTTCGCACGTTCCGAGCAATTTTTTAAATCTTATATTTAATGTTATTTAATGCTATTAAATGTTATTAAATGTTATTAAATGTTATTAAATGTTATTAAATGTTATTAAATGTTATTTAATGCTATTAAATGTTATTAAATGTTATTAAATGTTATTAAATGTTATTAAATGTTATTAAATGTTATTAAATGTTATTAAATGTTATTAAATGTTATTAAATGTTATTAAATGTTATTAAATGTTATTAAATGTTATTTAATGTTATTTAATGTTATTTAATGTTATTTAATGTTATTAAATGTTATTAAATGTTATTAAATGTTATTTAATGTTATTTAATGTTATTTAATGTTATTAAATGTTATTAAATGTTATTAAATGTTATTTAATGTTATTTAATGTTATTTAATGTTATTTAATGTTTGAATAACTTGTCTTGCCGCAGTCTACGAAATAAACAGCGCTTTCTCCCGCCGGCGCATCGATTTCGATGTAAAAATCGAATACGAAAAAGACCCACCCTCAAAAATTGCCAGGGTGGTTTTCTGCTCGGCTCAAACTTAACCCACGAGGCTCCGTTGCAAAAAAAAAAAGATCATCCTAAATTCCGCTGCCCTTTCCTTTTTCCTTAGCTCAGTCGCGCGAGCGAGCGCGCGCGCGCGCGCGCGATACTAAAACAAATTCTTGGCTACGGGAGGCTCCCAGCATCCTGCGCGAGACAAGAATCTCGGGCAGCCGTCCACTTCTCACGGCGGTACCTTTGATCTCTCGCTCATCGTGCTCGGTGCCCGGCCGCCGCGCGGTGGCCGCCCCTCTCGCCGGCTCATCTCCTCTACGGAGCACACACCAGAAGCAGAAGAGCACACCGGTTGCAGGACCAGAAGGAGGCATCAGGAGCGCACACAAGGATCTCGCCCCACCCTCGCCCGGCACCAACGCCGGCGACGACGAAAACGACCCTTTACCTTTTTTAAATTTTTTTATTATTTTTTTTTGTTTTCCCCCCTCGAACCCTTTACTCTACTCTCTCTCGCCACTCTACGATCGCCTCGGCCGGGGCTCTCTTTACCTTCACTTGTTTCTTTCTTGCGCTATCTCACTTAGAGGACCGGGCGAGATACCCAAAAGGGACGCCAGATGAGGAGGAAGATGAAGATTCTTACTTTGGCTCCCCCCGTTTTTTTTTTCTTCCCCTCAAACTCCTCGCCCTTACCCACGGAGCTAGAGGTTCATTCAGTTTTACTATTATTACACATACCTTCACGCGCGTCCGTTTCTTTCTTTTTTTATTATAGTATCCTTGATGCTTTAACGGATCAACGAAATCTTTCGGGTTTCTTGACTCTACGGCAGAAAACCATGACGCAATTTTTTTTAGATACTTTGGTCCACGGAAGATCATCGGGTTAATGGATTTTTCGAAATATTTGTCACTTCTCTTGAATGTGCAAAAAAAAAAAAAAAACGCTCATAATCGCTACTCTCGATTTCGCGCCACAAAAATCATCGATCGTCGATCGATCGTTATCGAGCATCCGAGAATTCATCGTAGCGAGCGTCCATCCATATTCTCACGGGAAGGCTTGGAAGCTCGTTCCTAGTAGTTCGAACTGTCGGATAGGGATCATCGATCGTTGATAAGTCCCGCAGGAGGAAGATCGACGAGCCATTCTTACCGATCTGGCAGCGATCATCGAAGACCCTAAGAAAAAAAAGTCCCAAAAAAAAAAAAAAAAAAAAAAAAACAAAGCAAAACAAAACCAGGAAAGCGAATGAGATAGAGAAAGGGTGAAATCGAGAGGAGATCGGTAGGTGGTCCAAGAAGTAGCCGAGCGTTGGATTGCTGTGGGAGTCGCGAGATCGTTGGGAAGGTTGCAAGGCAAACCCGGGGTGTCGGGACCATTAGCGAAGAGCGAAAGAAGATCCGAGCCCGGATGCCTGAGAAGATCTCGGTGTGCAGTAGGATATAGTAGCGGCGGAGATGCTGCCGGTTCCCTGGCTCGCTGCCTGCGGTCAGAATCCTTTTATCCTCGGCGAGCAAGGATGCCTCTTCTGGATTCCTGGTCGGGCTCGCGTTATCATCGCGTGCAGCGTTCAACGAGAACGATGTAAGCTGGTGATCCGAGCAGGAAAAGAAAACTGGGAAGGGTCGCGCGCGCGCGCGTGCGTGCGTGTGTGCGCGTGTGCGTGCGTGTGTGCGTGTGTGTGCGCGCGCGCGTGTGTGTGTGTGTGTGTGTGTGTGTGTGTGTGTGTGTGTGTGTGTGTGTGTGTGTGTGTGTGTGTGTGTGTGCGCGCGCGCGTGTGTGTGTGTGTGCGCGCGCGCGTGTGCTCGCTCGGAGGGAAGCGGAGGATGGCCCTCCCACGATATTCTCTCTCTGCTCTCCTGTGCGCGAGTTATGAAGTCGTCCGGTTGTTCGAGGGAACCAGTTGGGGCAATATTTCGTCAATTGCACACGAAGCGCCTCGTCCGTATAACCCTTTCTCTCCATCTCGGTTGGGAATGGATGTAATGGGAAAATATCGAAGGAGAGTACGACATCGTGTACGATCTCGGGAGATAAAGATATCGGGGACGGAGGATCGATACGGTTCCGGCGATCGTAGATCGCCGCTGGAGAACGGATATCTGTCTGGGATAGCGAACGAGAGATCTTAGTCTTGAACAATCGTCCGGATGTGAAAAGACCTTGGGTGGTTACTTTTTAGTCTGGGATCCGCAGATTTTTGTGAAAGATGCTGAAACGCATGGACCAAAAGATCGAAGAGTCGAATCTATGATAAAGGACTCTGAAAATACATTCCGGAGAAAAATTAAAAATCAACGTCACCTTCGCAACGTCACCTCCGATTTCAAAATCTCACCTTTAAACCGAAAGTGACTTTACATGTGAAAACGTCACTTCCGGTTTTCAAACCTAGGTTTTCCACCGGAAGTGACGTCATACGGGAAAACGTCACATCCGGACAAAAACGGAGATTTTCAAACCGGGAGTGACGTTACAGATGCCCAAAAATGGTGAAATCGTGGAATGGAATTAAAGGAAGGGTTTCTTTCGTTCAAATAAAAACTCTCGGTAACATAAGTATAAATTCATTTTCGTTTATTTATATTTATAATTATGTATATTTGTGTCTCGCTTGTCGCATTCGCGCGCTTGTGTGTGTTTACGTATATATATAATATATACTTGATATATTTATTTTATGTATAAATTATCGGCAATAATTAAATCTATATGCACAAAGAGAAAATTATTATTATAATTCGCGTCAGCGCATGCGTGTATGCCGTTATCACCGTTATCGCGGTTGGAAAAAAATAGTAGGTTCGAGTACCTGCACTGGTAGAGTAGTTTTCCTTCCCTCTCCTCAAAATTCCTCAATAAAATACTATATATATGTGTGTATATATATATATATGTATATATATATATATCTTCGTTCGTCAATAATCTCGGGAGGAAAGAATTAAATTATTTGAAAATGAACTTATAGAACGCACGAGCTTTAGTCGCGCTGATAGAAAAATAATTTAATTTTTCAATTTTTAACGCTTATATGTGTTCGCTCTCTCTCTCACTTTCTTCTTCGATTATTGTCGGCTACACCTTCCCATTCTTCTTCGTTATACACATTCCTTAAACGCCTATTTAGTAATTATATTTACGCAAGGATGGCGCGGCGCTATCTATCATTAAATTCTAGATAATATTTACACGATCGCCTCGAGGGATCGCCAACACTCGTCATCAATTTCTTCATCTTCTTATTGTGGTTCATTTTTTTTTTTTTTTTTATACTTCCTCGAGCTGTTGACAAACTGTTGGCGTTCTCTCGAATTGCTAATCAATTGCCTATGTACACGCGCGGCGACACGCACCGCTATAGATTCGAATAAATAAAAAAATAATAGAAACAATGAGTTGAAAAAAAAAATCGTACGAAGCGTAGAACAAGAGAATCAAAGAGGCAATATTACATCTCACCGTTGCGGGTTCTCGATTAATTATCTCCCCAGCCCCGCTGTAATTTTTTGCCATTCTCTGTTTATTATTAAAAAATAATAATAATGATGATAATAATAATATTAATAATAATATTTACCGGGATAACATCCGTAGGCTGCTATTTACAAAAAAAAAAAAAAAACGAAGAAGAGGTAGAAGATAATGATGACAATGAAGATGAGGAAAAAAAGGGGAAAAATGGTCTGTGGCTAAACAAAGCTCGCGACAGTCGATGCCTTATTATTATAGTCTCTCACAGCGTTTTTTGTCTTAGTCCCAAATGCCTTTTTTTCTTACTTTTTTTTTTTTTATATATATCTTCACGCTACCATAATATTCTTACCTTCTTCGTTTTCGCCTGTCGCCTTCCCACCCTTTCTCACGTTCTTTCAGTCTTTAATCATTAAGGCGTCCGTACCCGACGTAATAAATAGATGAAACGTATATGTATATATATATATATATATATAATAATCGTTTCGGCTTAATACTGTGGCTTGTGTGTGGCGTGGCTGTGAGAATAACGAACCCGCGAGGGATACGAAGCGTCGATCGGGACACTCCGTTCGACAGTCCTTTTTTTCATCACCGCCCGAAAAAAAAAAAAAAAAAATGCTATAATTAATTTTTCGAAACTCTCACCTCGCCGAACGATGTCCGGAAATTTTTACAAAAATCGTATTTGTATCAATTAATTTCGAGATAAAAAGAATGGATACCGGTCAATGGAATTTTTTTCGCCGATCGAGGATCGAAAAAGATCGAATAAAAATGATTTTCAATGAATCGTTCGCGACAATTTTTTTTTTTTTTTCGGGCTATGATAATTCTCACGTCTGTCGTCCCGAATCGTCCGAGGACTCCGGGCGTTCTTCGCCAGGAAGAGCGTGGAGTCCGGACGATCTTCCCTCCTCCCGCGAAACTCTCGAGGGACTTCCGGTCCGTCGAATTTTTACTCGAGAAACCTTTCCCGGAAGTCACTCGTTATGTTTCAATTTTTTTTTATGTTTCCATCGCGAAACTCTCGAGGGACTTCCGGTCCGTCGAATTTTTCCTCAAGAAACCTTTCCCGGAAGTTACTCGTTTTTTTTTTTGTTTTCGTTTTCATCGGTGGATCTCTTCACAGACACGTGTGAATGGTCTTCTTCGTCGTGCAGACCTGACACTTTACCTCGCAGCACCAGTGAAAAGTGCACGCGCATCTCTCGACGACGATGACCTCCTGCGTCTTGTAGCCTCTTCCGCAGCACATGAGGTCGCATCCGTCGACGCCGATGCTCGTGTCGTTGCACTGCCTGCCGTGGGTCCCGAGTATTCCGAGCTTAGGATTTTTCTCGCAGAAGGGCGGCGAAGGCTCGAGATAAACGAGGTCCTTCAGACCCGGCGGTTTGTGCTCGGGATTGTAGGGCTTCAGCTGAAAGTTGTAGCGATGACGACGCGGCAGACCCTCGCGACGAGGACCGTGGACCGAGTTGCTGCTCGCCGAATTGCTCGATATCGCGTTGCTGCTCGTGCGCACCCGATCGTTATTGCTGACCATCACCCTCGAGGCACCGTCGAAGCGGTCCTTGAGATTGTCACCCACTGCCCGGAAATTCGGTAGCCTCATCCAGCACGTCTTCACCGTACAGGAACCCGACATACCGTGACACTTGCACTCCTGACGCATCTCCGACGAAACGTGCTGCAATCACGAAAAAAAAGGAAAAACATTATTATTATTATTATTATTATTATTATTATTATTATTATTATTATTATTATTATTATTATTATTATTATTATTATTATTATTATTATTATTATTATTATTATTATTATTATTATTATTATTATTATTATTATTATTATTATTATTTTATTTATTTATTTATTTATTATTATAAAAACGGACGAGCCAAATTACAAGTCGATGGGAATGCCTATCGACCAAAGTCTATACAAATCGCCCGATCGGACGCATATATCGTAACACGGTGAAAACAAGTACTATTATTATTATTAATATTATTATTATTATTATTGTTATCGTTGAAAAAAATGTCCGAAGTTAATTTATTCATTGTTAAAACAGATGTATATATTTTTTTAATTATAGGGTGAGGGGAATGAATAAATGGGAGACTCACCGCTCTGCCGGCCTCGTTGTTGTGAAGGTTCATTTTCTCCCTCAAGTTTCTGCCCCTCTCGCCGGTGTCGACGAATTCCCTTGAGAATTTGAATCCGTAGCCGATATTGTCGGAGCAGCCGCCCCATTCCCAGTCCCGTACGGCTGACGGTGCTCTCGACTGATGTGTGTAATCACACGAGCACGATTGTATGCTTCCCTCGCTGCAGGCTCTCGCTATGCTGTGGGTCACCGCTGCGCTGGTTATCGCGTAGATGAAGGCCGTCTCGCGACATCCTATTACCAGAACAACAAAAACAAACGAAAAACCAATGGTGAGTTTGCGAGAATTGAAAACATTTTATATTTTCGATCTGGTGTCCGTCAGGTGCCGTTTTTTGCTCCCGATGGTGTTAATTACCAGACGGAGGAGGGGAGGCAGTGGGCATAAGAATGATAAATGAAAATTGTATACTTTTATTCATTAAGTCCTCTAAAAATGATATCAGCAATTTTTGATGTTGCCGACAACAAAAACTACGACGTTTTCTGCACCTCATTCATCGATTACATTTTTTGCTCGACCACTCAAATTTGACCTTAAATTTGATAAGTTCGATCCATAGATCGAACTTACGTTTGACCTTAATTTTGATCCATAGATCGAAATTACGTTTAACCTTAATTTGAATCCATAATTCGAACTAAAGTTTGACCGTAATTTTGGTCCATAGATTGAACCAACATCCGACCTTAATTTTCATTCATAGATCGAACATACGTTTGACCTTAACTTTGATCCACAAATCGAATCTATGCTTGACATTAGTTTTGATCCACGGATCGAATGTACGTTTGACCTTAGTTTTGATCCATAGATCGAAAAATGTGCTTAAAGTTTGTTCTCCAAAGTGTTGCGTGGGCGGTAAAAGCGAGCCGCACAGCGCACAGTGGAACTACGTCTCAATCCTCAGGTGTAGGAGAGAACTACCTGAGTCCCAAAGCGAGCCGAGTCTTTGGCGCAGGTGGAGTGAGCCGCGCCGAGTCTGACCTTAACCCGCACCTCTGACCGACCCGTGGAGAGGCGGGCGTGCGCCCGAGAGACCGTACGGCAAAAGAGAGAAAAGAAGAGGGGATCGAGGGCCCCGACCTTATCTGCATAAGGCGCAGGTGCCTGACGGCACCTTTGTGTTTGAGTCGCGCGGGCTCTCGCCGGCATTGCACCAGTGAAGATATCAGCAGAAGCGAGAACGGGCCCTGAGACCCCCAGGGAATCAACGCTATGTATAGATATATATATATATATATATAATATATGTGTGCAAATCAGACCTCAAAAATATAGCGACATCAAGTACTACTTTTTTTTTTCAGGGTCGAGTAGCGTCGTTTTTTCGTGACAAATAATTATGCACCAAAATGCATTAAAAAAAAAAAATTGGGGAAAGTAAAAGTTCATTTTGTGTACTTGGAAGACGTTTAAGAGTTTTTATAAATGTTTACAGTTGAGACCTCAAAAATATAGTACTACATCTGGCCTTAATTTTTTTTTTCTGCGTCGAATAGCTTCGATTTTTCGTGACAAATAATTATTTAGGAAATTATTATTATTATTTTTTTAAATAAATGCTGGGAATGTAAAACTTCATTTTGTATACTTGGAAGACGTTTGAGAGTTTTTTTTTTCAGCCGTAGCCCACCATTTGGTCTATCCCCCGCGCGATTAGTTAAAACTACCTTCGTTGAGATTCAAAAACCTGTTTCACATACCTGCCCCGCTAAAACTGTATAACACGTATTGGATACTACGGGATTGGTCCTTTTTTTTAATTTTATTTTTATTTTTATTATTTGTTCTCCCTCCGTTCGTTCTGTACCTGTTGCCCGCGCGAGCAAGGGTCACACTTTTTCACGAAGCTCCGAGAGCGCGAGCTGGGAGTCGACTCGATTAATTGCGAATTAGGGTCGAATTAAGGAGAATTGATTATTCGGGTGACACGAAAGATTTATATCGGCCGATCGTTGATAACGGATAACTATTAGTTGGCATTCCTTCGGAAACTCGTGTCGATTTATTCGGAATCATACATATATATGTATATAGTGTCGTCGAGATTGCGAGATTTCGAGATTCAGCCAAACGGAGAGGAGAGACGTGACTAATTTCTTACTTTTATCTGATAGACAAACTCCTCGATCGTCATTGAAGATATCGAAGATATACGTTGGATATATATATTTTTTTTAATTTCTTTATCAATTTAGATTAAAAAGAATGTCAATTTGAAGATAAGTTATCTTTTTAAAAAAAGAACAGGACATTCAAAGAAATTGCCCCAATTCATAGACGTCTCGTTAGCGTTAGCAAGTGACTAATTACCTGCCGAACTTGTCGAGCGCGCTCCTCGACATAAATTTTTTAATCTTCGTCCCCGAAATATAAGTAGGATATATTTTTTTAATCTTAACTTTTTTTCTTTATTAATTTAGATTAAAAAGAATATCAATTTGAATGTGAGTCATCTTCACAAAAATAAATAACAGGTAGTCGTTTCAAGAAACGTCACATTTATAATTTCCAAAAAAAAAAAAAAAAAAAAATGACACCAATTCATAGACGCTTTCCTGCGTGAAGCAAGTGAATAATTTCCTGCCGAACTTCTTGAGCGCGCTCCTCGACATAAATTTTTTAATCTTCGTCCCCGAAATATAAGTAGGATATATTTTTTTAATCTTAACTTTTTTTCTTTATTAATTGAGATTAAAAAGAATATCCATTTGAACATAAGTTATCTTCACAAAAATAAACAACAGGTAATCGTTTCAAAAAACGTCATATATATAATAAAAAAAAAAAAATGACACCAATTCATAGACGCTTCGCTGCGTGAAGCAAGTGACTAATTTCCTGACGAACTTCTCGAGCGCGCTCCTCGACAGACATTTTTAAATCTTCGTCCCCGAAATATAAGTAGGATATATTTTTTTAATCTTAACTTTTTTTCTTTATTAATTTAGATTAAAAGGAATATCAATTTGAACATAAGTTATTTTCACAAAAAGAAACAACACGTAATCGTTTCAAGAAACGGCATATATATAATTTCAAAAAAAAAAAAAAATTACACCAATTCATAGACGCTTCGCTGCGTGAAGCAAGTGACTAATTTCCTGCCGAACTTCTTGAGCGCGCTCCGCGGCATAAATTTTGAAACGTTAGTCCCCGAAAGGCTTCCCAGTGTGATGATAAACATTGTCGAATACCGGAGCCAATTTATCTCTTTCTCTCTCCGCATTACGACGAGCGCTCCCTTTCCCGACGTCTCTCGAACACTGGCTATCCCCGTATAATTGAAACATTTTCGGGACGTGACAGAAATTTCATACGACGCTCGTCCGTTCGACTGTGAAAAAGAAAAAAGAAGAAAAAAAAAACACACACACACACACAACCGCACACACAGACACCTGAACTGCTATATAGCTCGGGCAGTTGAAAACTAGTCTACGATACATAAAGCCATACACCGGCCGAGAAGAAATTCCTCGACTCGGTTCTGCCCGGCGCGATAGCGCGTCTCACCGGGTCCCATAAGTAACCGAAACGAACGTGCGCGCCTCGCTCGAGAAATCGTGAAACGGTGGAAATAAGATGTCAAAAGCCGTTTTCATCTACGCTTCTTTATTTATTTTTTTTTTATTTTTTTTTTCTACGGGAGAAGCGAAAGCATCGGTGAAAGAGCGCGAGGAACGAAGGAACGGCGAGAGATGATCGTCCGTATCGAATTTCCGAGTCGAAGATCCGAATTCGTCACGAATCTTTCCCGAGGTGGTCCTCGGTGCGCCCCGAAGACCTCCGGTAGTCTTCCTCGTGGTCGAGGTGACGCCTTTTTTTTAATCTGTCCTTCTCTGTCCGAGGTTTGGAGCGAGGGGAAGATTTTTCGCCGTCTCGCTCGGACGCGCGAGGTTTTTCCCCAAAGTCCCTAAACAAGAGGAGGACGAAGGGGACCCTCGAGAGTGGCACGACGGAAGCGAAGACTCGTCGACGGGGCCATCGGTGACAGGACGGCGAGAGGGACCAGCAAGATTTACACCGTTCCAGCCTGTTAACCCAGCCGGGGAGATCCTCTTCTCACCATGAGGAGACTCTTACCTCGAGCGAATTTGACGTACCGGGCCGCGTCTTCTTCCCCGTCCCGCTAAATTTCATTGGTTCCAGATATTATTTGTCATCATCTCGGTGCACCGTGACCGAAAGAGAGTTACAGCCTCGATGTCCCAAAGTGGCGCGAGAGATCTCACTCGTCTTTAACGCCGAGAGCAAAAACTCGTCGGAGGTTGGAAAAAAAAGGAATCGAGCTCGGAAATTTCCTACTTTCTAAGGGCCAACACTCTTCCTGGGGGAGGTGAAAAGTGGATTTTTTTTAGCGTTAAGATTCCTCGACCCTTCCCATGGATACGCCACTTACGTTTGTTAAAAGTGGTTCAAATATGTTCGGATTGTTCGTGAATTTTTTCTATCCTTTCCATGAATTTATATCGATCCTTTAATGGCTCCGAGGGCTCCAAAAGAAAACTAGAAGTGGCAGCTAATTTCGGTCAACAGTTGTCCCAACCGGTTCGAATTCGATCTCGGATAGTTTAGAGCTCGCACCCGGAGTAATAATTTATTTGAAGAACTCGCAAACAAAATAAATATTTACTTGAATCAAATAAATATTTATATCCGGGTCACCCTTCAAATAGATTATTTTTCTGGGACCGAAAGCAATTTTTTTTTTAGCATTAAGATCCGCAACTTATATTCGTTAAAAGTGGTTCAAACATTTTATATTTTATTTATACATTTTTTCTTTCCTTTCTATGAGCTTATATCGATCCAGTAATGGTTTTGAGGATTCTAAAAAAAAAAAAAAAAAAAAAAAAAAAAAAAAAATGAGAAGTCGCACCTAATTTCCGTTGCAAGTTGTCCGAACAGGTTTGAATTCGATCTCGGATAGTTTACAGCGGGAAAACAATTTTTTTTTTTTTTTTTTCAATTCCTACAACAATGTTCGGTTAATAATAAGAAGGACTGACGATCGTGGAATTACGCCTCGGCCTCCATTCCCCTCGCTTTTACGATGATCAAACAGCAAGTGTACGATCGCGATACACCGAACGGACGAATTCCCGTTCGGCCGAGGAGGAGCGCGCGCGGGGCGCGATGTTGGAAGGAAGGCCCGAGATAAGGAGACCGAGATCGCGCATCGCGTTATCGGCATCGACCTTAAAACCTCCTCGGGCGTTAAACCTCAGGCGAAACGTATGGGAAAAACCTCTCTCTCTGGAAACGACACTCGATAATCCCACCTGTTTGTCTTTCGACCCACCCTGCCAGACGCTTTTTTTCCTTCCTTCTCACCTTCTTTGACACGGATAAACACACTTGTATCGTTCGGAGTTCCTCGCGCTCTTATCTGACCGCGTTCAAACAACCTCGCGAAAGGAAGTGCAGCGGTACGAACGGAGCAAATAAAAAAAAAAAAATTTTAACGTAGAAATTCTTCGTCTCGTCCACTCGCAGGATACACACGCATGTAAGACACAGCAATGACTCCATATAGCAGCAATGTGTAACTACTATGAGGTTCGGTACCTGTCCCGCCGAGTCTCGCTCGGGTCAACAGGTGCGCCTGCGGGACGTGGATTCCGGATGACTGTGCTCCTGACGTCATCGAGTCATATCGTCAAACATGACCTCTATGACTACTCGAAATCTTTCTTTCTCGTTTTGCTTGACGTATATTTTTTTATGTTTTTTTTTATCGACGATAAAATTTATTTTGTCAAAGAGCTGTTAATTATTGTTTCTTGAATATATTTTTTTGACTGTTGAAAAGAATGATCCGTTTTACCCCGCCCTCGCTGGTGGACCGACGAAGACTCAAAATAAGAGACAAGCTTGCGTAGTCATCCGAATTATGCGGGAATGCGTTCCTCCCGCTCGTCGATCATCGAAGTTGAGCGAGATCGGATCGAGTCTCTTTCGCAGCATTCTGATCGCTTTCGATATTTCGAATCGGCTTGTACCAGTAAAAAAAACCGACCATATAGCCCTTTAAGTTGGTTCAATGGATTGAATAACATCAATTTCGTTACTTTCGAATAGTGCAGAGCGGGGCAAAACGGACCCGAGTCTTCCATTCGAGATAAAACACTCTTCTCAATCTCGAGATTTTTATTTTTTCAATGGTCCATTTTGCCCCGCTCTTCCAAGTTCGACCGATGAAGACTTAAAATAAAAGACAAGCCTCAGCAGCCATTCGAATTATGCAGGCATGCGATTCTCCGTTTCGTCGATCATCGAAGTTGAGCAAGATGGAAGTCCCTTTCGCAGCATCCCGATCGCTTTCGATATGTCGAATCGGCGTGTACCAGGTCGGGTAAACAATCAGACCATATAGCCCTTTAAGTTGGTTCAATAGATTGAATAACATCAATTTCGTTACACTTTCCTATAGTGCAGTGCGGGGCAAAACGGACCCGAGTCTTCCATTCGAGATAAAACACTCTTCTCAATTTCCAGATTATTTTTTTCTTTCTTTTAACGGTCCATTTTGCCCCGCTCTTCCAAGTTCGACCGATGAAGACTTAAAATAAAAGACAAGCCTCAGCAGCCATTCGAATTATGCAGGCATGCGATTCTCCGTTTCGTCGATCATCGAAGTTGAGCAAGATGGAAGTCTCTTTCGCAGCATCCCGATCGCTTTCGATATGTCCAATCGGCGTGTACCAGTTCGGGTAAACAAACAGACCATATAGGCCCGATGGCATGCGGCACGGAGCTCGCGGCCCCGCTCGGCGGTCTGCGTAGATGAGAAGGTGGAACGGACGGAGGCAGCCGGAGCCCCGAAGAGCTCGCGAAACGTTCGGAGACGGTGGAAAAGTTGCGGGAGTAAGAGGGAGTCGGGCGAAGAGAGCTCTCGGCATGAAGCGCGCTCCGCGAGATCTCTCGCGGAGGCTGTGGAGGAGAGCACGGAGAGATCTCTCGCGCGCGGGTTTTAAAGACGGTGTATAAGAGGAGCTCGGCTCGGAGTTGCCGAGGCCCGTGGAACCAAACAAGATGTAAAAATCACAGGAAACCCACTTGGCTCGCGGGTCACGTTTTCGCAAGAAATCGTGGCGTGCCGTCGACACATGTAGCCCATCATAGTCAGCGATTTATGGCGGCGTAACGCCACGATAAAAAGCCGTCTTGCACCATATAAGCGGGCACGTTATGCCCGGCTTCGGGGACAGGTATTGATTGAATTTATCCTATAAATGGACGATTATGTCGGGTAAGGCTCGAACGAAAATATTCGGAGCGCGCGGCTGGGCTTATCCTGAGGATACTTTTCTCCGGGTACGCTTTTATGTATGTGGCGTGCGTTACCGTATGTGTGTGCGTGTATGTTCGGCGATGTCCTCGTCTCGCGGACATCGTACGGAGTTCTTTCTCCGTCGATCTTTATATATCTGTTGCCAAAGGCAGCCCACTTTGATGAAGACGTGATTAGAAATGGCAACGAGTTTATTTTCCGTCTCGATCGCGAGATCTCGAGGAGAGATGAGATCGAAGGGATTCCCGGATAGATGCGGAACACGGACGAGCGAGCTTCAGCTTTTTTTTTTGAGACGGGAAGTCGAAATTGAGATCGAAGTTGGAATCAATTTTTGGATAGAACTTGAGATGACATTTGGAATCAATTTTGGGATAGAACTTGAGATTGATTTTGGGATCAAACTTAAGATCAATTTTGGGATCGAACTAGAGATCAATTTTGGGATCACATTTGACATCGGTTTTGGGTTCGAACTTGAGATCAATTTTGGGATCGAACTTGAGATCGACTTTTGTATCAAACTTGAGATCAATTTTAGGATCAAACGAGAAATCAATCTTAGGATCAAATTTGACTTAAAACTTGATATTATCGCCAAAGTTATCGTTGCAACTTCAAAGCCAAGTTCAAACTCAAGTTGTAACTTACAATTGAAGACAATTTTTTTTTTAAGTTAAAAAAGTTTGACCCTAAACCGGAAAATAAAGTTCCAACTTAAGTTTTAACTCTTTTGAGTGTATTTAGGTTATTGTTATTCTAACTGGAAGGTGATGAGTGGCTTGCAGTCGTAGTTGAAACTTCGTCCGGCTTAAGTTCGAACTGGAGTTTCGTGCGAGAGCGGACACGAGAAATTTTTGTTTCGCCGCGCGATAGTTAAGGTATAAAAATAAAATGAAAATATCTACTTGGCACGGAAATCACGCGCGACCTTCGACCCCGCGACCGGTTTACCCGAGACAATCGGACGGGCTGACGTGTGCAGCGAGGGCAAACGGTTTGCGGAGGTGTAAGAGAGGCACGAAGCCGCGAGGACGACGAGGAGAGACGCCGGTCCAGGCGAGAGTCGTTTTCTTCCTCCGGTGGCGGAGGAGATATCTTGGGCAGCACGCGGGTAAGGCCCCACTCTCTCTTTCTCTCTCCGCGGACCGGCGACACGACGATGAAGGAGGCAAAACGGAGCCGAGAGGAGCCAAGAAACGGCGAACCCGACGGGCGGCACCGGGGCATCGAGAGTGCGGTAGGTGGCTCGCGGCGGCGAAATGATTACAAGCCGCGAACGCACTCACTACCAGCAATAATATCGAGTACAAACTCTCGCAAAAGTTTTTATCCTCAAACATCATTTTAAAAAAATTATTTTACCGCAAAATTCGGCACGAAAAACCCGAAACTATATCATGATGTTTTCTTTTTAATATATATTTTTTGTTTCATTGCGGTTTTTAAAATTCGCCACGGGATGTTTTATACGAAAATAGAAAGATCGCGTGCGCAACTGGGAATACAAGTTTCGCACTATCGAAATATAAACGACGTACAATATTATGGCATTTATTTACGGACAGCTTTTTTTTTATAATTATACTGAATTATACATAATTTTTGTTCTACTTTTTTTTTTCTTCAGTTTTGGGGATTTGGCGAAATATAAAATATGATGAAAATTATTTTATCCAAATTTTACCGAATTCAAGACGAGATCTTTTAGTCAAAAATAGAAAGATCACGTGCTCAACTTGGAATACGAGTTTCGCACTACCGAAATATAAACGAGGTAGGTACGGCATTGCCGACGGATTGCTTCTTATTTTTTAAAATAATTATACTGAACGTGTAATAAATGTTTTTTCGTTTTGCTTTAATTTTGGAAATTTGGCGAGAGATAAAATTTGATCGAGCTTGTACCTGCGTCTAATCCGGAAACGACCGTTTAGAGACTCGAAGACCGGTATAAAGTTGTCGAACGTTGAAAAAAAAAAAAAAAAAAAAAAAAAAACGAGAGCGAGGCATGTATATAGATATATGTAGGGTGAACTCCCTTGGAACCATATCCCACGATCTCGAAATACGCCGAGTACCTACATACGCGTTACAGATCCGCGATACGGATCTCTCGTGCGGAGAGCTCTAGCCGGTCCAGATTAAAAATTCAGATTAGAATCTCGGGAGGATCTGTAGCGTGCGACTGTGCTCTTCTCTTTGGAATAGGAACGGGTAAACTTCGTGCGAATAATCCCGGCTTGGAAACGTGAATGCAAACTCGGATTCGAATTTTTTTTTTAAATAAAAAATCGATGTATTTTAAAAATCTTGGATAAAAAGAAATAAGTGAAGTTTAAAAAAAAAATGGCATTGAAAAATCGACGATACTTTGAAACTTTTGCAAAAAGTGTATTTCTTGGACTACGGATGGGTAAACTTTGTGCGAATAATCCCGGCTTGGAAACGTGAGTTCAGACTCGAGTTCAATTTGTTTTTAAATAAAAAATGAATGTAATTAAAACAAAAAGTTTAGGATTAAAAAAATTCAGTTAACTTTTTTATTCACTTGCATTGAAAAAGTGACGATGGTTCTATATGTTTGCCAAAAAATGTATGCTTAAACTCCTTTATGTTCGAGAAAGCGTAGCCGAGCTGTTCTAAAAAAAAAAACTATCCAGCAAGAACTTTCGAGCCTTCCTCGCTCGCGAGTCTGACAAATCGACGGAGTCGAAGAGTATTGATGACCGGCGATCGGCAGCCCCGAGAGGCTAATTGTTATCGCCTTTTATCTCCCGAGCAAAACAGAGGAGGAGTCCAATTTTGTCAATGACCCGCTCCATTTCCCAGAACGGACGATCCGTCAACTTGTCAACGGGAGTCTCCGCGCATCCACCGAACTGGTTCCTCTTTTTATTTTATTTTTTTAGACCCTCGACAGCAAATTTATTCATTTGTTCAGGCTTAAAAGATCATCTTTGCCATAAAAAAAAAAAAATGTTTTTCATTCTTTTCCTTTCAAACCGATAATGCAACAAAATTTGTACGATAGCGCGAGTTACGCCTCTGCGGATCGGAGTACCGGACGATTCAACATCACGGGGTGCGCGACAGCAAATTTATTCATTTGTTCAGGTTCGAAAGAACATCATTTTAATTTTTTTCTCCCATTCTTTCCCGTTCGAACCGATAATGTAACAACATTTGCACAAAAGCGAGTTGCGCCTCTGCGGATCGGAGTACCGGACGATTCAACTGGTAGCGAGTTCGCGTTACGAGACATTTTCCCATCCCCCTAAAAATCTTTAAAAAAAAAAAAAACATCACGGGGTGCGCGACAGCGTGTAGCCTTTTTTTACGTTTTACTAAGTGGCCATATGGGGTATTGCGACATAATGGTCGAGAGCATATAGCCGGCGGGGTTATGCGAGGTGCGCGCGAGAGCGGCTCGGGGAAAAAAAAAGCTCGGCTTACAATCGCTCGGAGGAGATCTAAAAGAGCCGCAGGGGAGCTCTCCGGAGATCTGTCCGGGGAGCGTCGACGGGTGCGAGCGAGAGAGGGCAGCGATCGGTACAGGAGACGAAGGTCCATTATCAGGTTGCAAAACATACATCTGGCCGGTAGCCCGGAACGGGGCACGCGCCCGCGGGCTCTCTCTCTCCTCTCTGTGTAACACCACTACTCGAACGGGTGGGGCACGCCCCTTTCATCCCTAAAACCCTGCTCTCCCTATTACCCTTTGGCCAACGATCGCGATCTTTTTTTTTCCCCATTCTTCCTCGCAATCTTCTTGAGAGAGCTCTATTGCACGAGGCGCGAGAGAGTCGAGCCCTTCGATGCGCGTTACAATTGTTCGATGACATTTCACGGCTCGAATTATCAATTCTTATCATTTATGTTATTTCATTTTATTTTAATTTCAATTATTTCAAGCGTTATCTTTTTACAGAATAACCATAATTTTTGTATTGATCTATATTTATCTAATAAAAAGAAACACGACGCATTTTTTAGCGTCGCGCCCTTCACTGCGCGTTGAAATTATTCCATGCCATTTCACGGTTCGAATCGTAAATTTGTATCATTTACTTCATTTCATTTTCAATTATTTTAAGCGTTTTCTTTTTTAGTGCCAATGGGAAGGAACGTTTTACAGAATATTCATCGTTTTTATTGTTCTATATTTGTAACAAAAAAAAAGAAAACACCAAAGCTTGCTTTTATCTCGATGTTGATATTAACCAATATTTATCTACTCGTATAATGTGCACGATTTAGTTCTTAAAAACCTTTAAAAAAAAAAAAAAAAATAGATAAGTAATGGTAAGTAAAAAAAAACTAAAATTTGCATAATTTTCATTAATTCGGGAGTGAAGGGGTTGGGATTTCCGATGCGTGAGGACAAGATCTGTTCGCGGACCGATTTACTACGTGTCGGAATGAAATAATTTTTTTTTTCGTCTCACGCCTATCGAATTCGACCGGGAGAATCTGTCCTGTCGTTTAATATACATAATTTGGTTCCGCTCGTTAATCGACCGACGGAGGAGTCAGCCAAACGGAGTCACGATTCACGATCGTCGGGCGAGTTATAGCGAGGAGTCAATATTTGTACGTGAGCTAACGACGAATTCGATTCTACCCACACACACTCACATGTGTGTAAATATATATATATATAGGGATGTATATGGATATGTTTATTCGAAGCGAGTGTCAGAGTTTGCCGCCTCACGCCTCTCGAGGAACGAGTCGAAAAATGATCGACGAATGTGAAGCGAGAAACTATCAATCGTTCGTCCTCTCGCAGCGCGCGAGTGTCGCATCGCGGTACCGGGAAGTTCCAGGCCGTCACTTGTATCTCCGACTTCCTCGCGCACTTTCAGAGACGAAAAGAATATCTAGTATAATTACGGAGAGTTTACGATGTTTACTCTAATCGTCTCCAGGGCGAGGGGACTTTTTTACACTGTCGAAAGACACTGGAGGGACAGCAGACAGACCCTTCGCTGACAGCGATCTGTTTGCTGGCGAGGGACGAGATCTCTCGGCGAATCGGCTATTTCCTTTAGGGTAAATAATTTCTATCTATTTTAAGTCGATTTTGTTTTTCAAGCTCCGACCAGAAAATAAATTTCCCAACAAATTGTACGACATTATAATTTTTTTTTAATTTTATTTACGTCGTTTTGTTTACGGTTTGGCCTTTTGATTTTTTTTTTGCCCATTATCTTTACGCTAATATACATTTTTCCCCGTTTTTTTAATACAAATATAATTGTCGCTCACCCCGATCGACAATTTTTGCAAAGAGACTTTTCCCCGCAGGAAGATCTTCGAAGAAATTTCCCAAACATTGTACAATACTGTTAAATTTATTTATTTATTTATGCCGTTCTGTTTGCGTTTTTGCTTTTTGGATTTTTGCCGATTACCTTTACACCGATATAAATTTTTCGTCAATTTTTCGGTCGATCGCTCGTTAGATTACAATATTTTGCATCCCGTTTCTTTGGTGACGTTCGTCGATCTTTTTTTTATACACATAAAATGATTGCTCACCTCGATCGACGATTTTTCCGAAGAGATTTCTTCCCCGCAGGAAGTTCTTCGTCGAGCAGTTCCACCGCCTGTTGCGAAACTGATGCTGACACTCCATTATCGCCTGGTTAGCGCCCCTCGCAACGGCCATGAGGACGCCGGGGTTTTCCCGTGCCAGGCGTCTCTGCTTTCTCCTCAGGGTGGTGTAGACCGTCGGATCCATGTGTATCGCCGCCGGTGACATCGGCAGAAGATTGTTTGGCTCGCCTGCCTTGGCTATGCCCCTGAAAAATTACCAGAAAAAAAGACTTATTTACAAACTGTCCAGTCGTAAAAATGTCGAAATTGAAACATCGCGACAACTGCGACGAAATTTGAGTCAGTCGAATTCTTCCGGGTTTCAACTGCGGTATCGAACCACGTGGTCGAGGGGGTGATGTTTTTTTTTCCAATGGAAGATCGGAGGGAGATCGGCACACCCGGCCGACAAAGTGGCCAGGAAGTCGATCGCCAGGCGCAAAGTGTTTTTAAAACAGGAGTTTTAAATATCGGGGAGATTTCGTGAGGATAACGATTATTTCCCAGGCTCTCGTCGACCGGAAGCAAATTATGGAAATTATCCTCGCACCGACATATAAAATTGACTCATTTTTTTTCGACTTTTCTTTCTCCAATTCCACCGAAAAAAATCCAAACAGTCGTTACCCTCGATGTAATTCGCCGAATGCTCGTCCGAAATTCCGCCGAAATCGTTATTATAAAAAATGATGAATTTCCCAGGCTGTCACCAACCGGAAGTAAATAATGGGAATTATTTTTTTACTAATAAATTAAATTGGCTCACTTTTTTCGAGTTTCTACAATTGCAACAAAAACCACATTTCAATCAACTTCGACAATGAAAACCAAAAAAAAAAAAAAATACCGATCCTCAATGATTAATTGCTGCAGCAAACGGTACTTTAAAAAAAATCCGAACAGTCATTACGCCCGAAGTAATTCGCCGAATTCTCTGCAGAAATTCCTCCGAAATCGTTATAAAAAAAAAATCGTGAGTTTTCACACGGTTGAAGCATTAAACCGATAAGGTATTCGTAATTCTCATTCCTCACTGTAACGACAGCGTGTTCTACATGCGTTCGACGATCCATCTCGGCTCAAAGAATCTTCCCACCCCGGGACAAAAAGGCCCAAACAACGGACCGCCGATCTTCTCGCGTGTGTCCAACTCGTTCGAGAAAATTGCGGACAAAACCGATCTGGGAATCTGTTCACTTCGACTCCGACTTGTATGTCTCTGTCTCGAAAGGTCGCCTTCCCGTTTCGTCCTCCTCTTACCCTCGCTTGTTTAACGGTAAAAATTCTCTCCGAGTTGACGGTCGAACCATCGACGCTCCCGGCGGCCGGGGGAGGGGTGGGGGGCAAGTTGGTCACGAGAGAGATGCGTCCGATAATTAATTAATTATTTATTCAAGCCCATGCGCGACGATTCGCGACGACGAGTTACACGCTCGAAACGTCTCGTCTTTTCTTTCGAACGACTTCGAAATCGTTCCTTCGGAGTTCTCTCAGCCCTTGTGGCACGTGAGAAGGTATTTCGCCCGAGTTAATTTCTCTTCTGCCTTCGCCTCTTCTTGTTCGAGCGAGTGTCCGCGTACCCGGTCGTCGTATTTTTTCGAGGTCGCGCGGAAACTCCATTGCGCACCGGTCCACGCGCACGCACGCGCGCGCGTGCATGCGCATGCGCGCTCCCGGGAGCGTGGCCGAAGGGATTAGCCCGAAAGGCGAAACTGGTTCAACGGTTCCTCGTTTGTTACTCGAGCTTGTGTCCTATCTATTTTTTTTTTTTTTGGTAGTAGTAATATTGGATTTATTGACAATTGTCCAGATGGAACAATTTTTGGTACATAGCATGACATAGCTTCGATTGCCGTGGGAACATGTATATATTGCCAATTGGCCATCGACCTAAGTCCTTCAGTCATTATTTTATTTATTTTATTTATGTAACTCGCGCATGAAAAGTGACACTTTTCGCGCCTGCCGAGAGTGGCGTAAGTCGCGCTTTACAGCCAAGTGTACTGTAAATACCCGGCGCATGCGCACATCGGGCCGGTTTTACTTTACCGCATGCTTCTCGTACTTTACGCACGGTTCTCGTACTTTACACAATGAGAAAGCATGCAGAAGCATTCGTTACAGAAAATATTATGCGACACTAGTGCGGTGTAGCGAACATCATACGCGGACTGTGAAGTGAGTCGCACTTCACAGCGTGCGTATAAAGTGCGCTTTACCGCACTTGTATCGCAAATTACTATAAGTAGTAGTAAAAGAGATTTATCGCCAAAGTTAACATTTATACAGTTTTCTTCTTATGCCAATTTTATACCAGAGGTAATTTTACACCTTGGCAAAGGACCATCGGCTTTCAGCCGAATTACTATTATTTTCTCTATTTTGGTTATTTTATTTATCATTCGGGAGAAGGTTTAGAGCCAACGGTATTGGTCTCCGCATTATGTTTTCTCGCTTACGCCAGTATGGATTTAAGTTGCGCGCATCACAATGCGCCTGTCTACGCGAGGGCGCATAATAGGCGCATAAATATACATAGGGTTAAGGCGAGCCCGCGGTGAGCGCGGTGCGATAAAGAGCGGGCGCGAGAACTCTGACCACCGTTCGGTCTATTATACTGTTCGTCATCGGGTCGAGTACAATGAGCGGATATAAATCAGGTCTTACACTGGTATGGCCGCGGAGCGAGTTCGCTGGGTAATGGGCGTAATGTACATACTCGTTTCGGAGACGAATTCCCCTTGGACCGGACGAGGAAGAGGTTGGTGAGAAAAAAATATACATATATTTTTATGTATAACTGGTCGAGAGGATGATATACGATTAGAGAACAAAACGGTTCGATGCACGATACCTCCGTCGGTAAGATGGATTGGAGAACGGCGAAGCGTTAAAGTATAATTGTTCGTTAAACGTTGAAATACAATTTTTGTTATTTTTTTTTATTCCATGTTCTTTTTTCTTTCTTTTTGCTACTATTAAATTACTGGATCAAAAAAGACCGCCAGTAGGATGGACCGGAGATCGGAGAAGCGTTAAAATTCATTATCATCATTATTCGCGAGGTAACTGTAATCGAGGGAAAGGGTTCATTTTGTGTAATTTTTTTCTTTCTTTTTTAACTGTTAAATTACTAGAAATTAAATAAATAAAGATATCATTATTCGCGAGGTTAAGGGTTAATTTTTGTTATCTGTTTATACGATGTTCTTTACTTTTTTTCTTATCTTTATGCTGTTAAACTGCGCGATCAAAAAATAGATGAAAAAAGCAAACTTTGAATCAACACTCCGTCCGTGTTAATTGACGAGCGAAGGGGTTAATTTTTTTTTTTTTTTACTGACGTGTCGAACGCGCGTGGATTTAAAACGAGAGTCCTGTCGGGAGCCGACGATTGCAGGCAGGCAGCAGCGGCAGCAGTCTCGTAAACAGAAAAGCCGGGAGATCGGATCTCTCGTCGCTCCGGCTTCTAGAGCGAAGTATATGCACCGAAGTGTCGTGTCTATCGTGCTACAATAAACATAGGCACGGTCGTTCGAGGAAGCTTAAACTAAAACCGCGCCGGCGACGGCCACGCAGTGACGAGCGTGTCCGCACGCTCTCGGTCGTTCTCACGTGCCTCTGTGCCGTCTGCGATGACGAGCCATAAAAAAAAAAAAAAAAAAAAAATTGAACAGACTAGGAGAGAAGACGACGAATCGCCTCGTCATTGCTACAATTTACGAATATAATTCTTAAAATCGATGAACTTTTTACCCGATCGGCCAATTTTCGCATTTACAGGTAAATTTTCGCTAAAACACATACTTTATCACCGAACAATAATATTTCATCCAATCCGGACTAAAATCGTTTTTGATTAAAACTTAAAAAAAACGGCGAATTCCCAGCGTATAAAAAATTCAATTTAACGCAATACGATAATAATCTGATGGATAAAATATAAAGAAAAAGAAAAAACAACAGAAATCAACGAAGAAAAAAGCAACGGTATTATTTATCGGAAATTAGTCTCGGGGTTGGTGTTTTCCTGTGCTGGGGGGGGGGGGGGGGGGGGGAAGTTGGAAGCGGCGCGCATAGTGGCGGGTAACGAGACACGAGTTTAATTTATCGTGATTCCTCTCGAGGGTCACCAGACGTTCGGTTTGCGTTTGTTCGGTAACTGGTCTCTGTAAGGTAGATCGGAAAGAGCTCGTGCCGCGTGCAAGACATCGCCGGGGGGGCCGGTTCGCGTCTTCTCGATACCCGGAGAGCCGTGCGTGTACGCGTGTGCGTGCGTACAGTGCGCGGAGGGCTTGCGCGGCATCCGCGGTTACCGCGAGTACGGTGCGCGGGTGAAAAAGACGTCGGACTTTATCGGGCGTCGGGTTGACTTTCGCGCGAGCTGATTCATGATACGAGATCCCGACGCTGCCTTTACGCACCGCGCGCACGCCTCCTCTTCGCCCGTCTCATCCTCGATTGACCCGACGACGAGATCTTGCGTCGGAAATCACAAACGTCGTCGCGAGATATTTTCTTATGTCGGCGATCGATCGGAAAAATCATCGCGCTTCGATCATCGGAGAACGATTTTGTAATTCCATTAGACATTTTTTTTTTATCTATGTCTAACATGGACATACTTGTTTTCTTGTTATTAATTAAACAATTAAAATATTAAGTAATTGAAATCCAATAAGAACATCCGTGCTATAATCTTTTTTATTCATTAAATAATACAAAATATTAAATAATTAATAGAAAATAAGTACATCCATTATATGAATAATTTTATTTGTTTATGTTTGTAGCACGGATGTAATTATTTTTTATTAATTAATTAATAATTAACCAGTGCGCGGATGAAAAAGACGTCGGACTTTATCGGGCGGCGGGTTGACTTTCGCGCGAGCTTATTCATGATATGCAGTCCCGATACTGCCTTTACGCACCGCACGCACGCCTCCTCTCCGCCCGTCTCATCCACGATTAACACGACGACGAGATCTCGCGTCGGAAATCACAAACGGCGTCGCGAGATTTTCTTACGTCGGCAATCGATCGGAAAAATCATTGCGCTTCGATCATCGGAGAACGATTTTGTAATTCCATATAAACATATTGTATTTATTTATAGCATCGACGTACTTTAATTTTTATTGATTCGTTTTATTGTTAAAATTTAATTATTGCTAAATTTTTTTTTCTCTATGCAATATTTTTCTACCTTTCAGGATTTTTGAGGTAAAAAAGTGCGATCATACGACTTTTATACTTTCAGAGTGCTTGTGACATTGAAAGAAATAAAGTTATTAAATTAAATAAAAGTTTAAATCGAAGGCGGAATTCTCGATTATTGCGTTTTAGTTTTCGACGCCTTAAGTTAATCTTCGAGACTTCTTCGCGCCTCGTTATTGATTATTCTCGAGAACGGAACATTTATTATAAATCTTTAATTAGCGTAACTAAGCTGTCACATCGAGTGCCTCGAGCGCTTATTACTCCAGTAATTACGACAAAGAAATGTATGGATATGGATGACCAAAAAAACCCTTTAAGATGCCAAAAAAAAAAACATTACTTTCAATGACAACATCGCCGTCTCTCGAAGTGATCGAGCAAAGTATCGACAGTTTCGGTATTATCTTTTATTGTATTATTTTCAACTCCGTCGCTCGATGACAACGACGTAAAATTGTCAAAAAGTCTCCAATCGAATCATAATTACAAAAAAAATATATATATACATATGAATAAAATAACTCACCACCACATGGATCCTCGTCCCCGATTCTTATTCCGGCTAATGTCAGCGGGCAGCGCGGGCACCGCGACAGCCAGAGCTCCGAGCATCACCCACAGTCTCATTATACAATAAATACAAAAAAAAAAAAAAAAAAAACAAGAATAATGACAACAACGATCTCGTCGATACTCGAAGAGTTCCTCGACAAAGCGTCCTCAAAAAAATATATATATAAAAGAATAAAAGAACCCCGCGAATCTCGCACCTTTTCCGAACACACTTGATAAACACTCCGCACGTTTCTCCGTCACTGTACTACGTACGACTACATCAACGAAACGTCAGATCACCATCCTCCCGCCTTCCCTCCTCCCGTCGAACAACACTCGCAAAAAGTTCATAAATACAAAAAAGTTTTCAATGTCCAAAAAAAAAAAAATAATAATAATAAAGACGATAACTCATCGACCAGGCGGCAAAAAAAAAAAAAAAGTTCACCGCGATTCCTCTCCAAAGCGTAAAAAAGAAACTACATAAAATCGATGATAAAGTCCGGAAGGCTCTGCGCGATTTTCGCTCGACTTTAGTATTTTTCACTGACAGTTTACGGCCGTACTTTCGTAATGCAGTTTCGGATTCCTTGCGGGACTACCCTCGGGCTTCCGATACGTCGGTGAGACTGACGTCGGTCGCCGGCTCGCCTTGGCCTCTCGGTGCTGGCCTGACTCTTCTATCTCACTTTCTTTTTTTTTTTCTTTTTTTTTTCTCTCCTTTTCCTTTTCCTTTTCCTTTTTTCCTGCCGTCTCGCTCTTTCTTCGGCTCTCTTTCTGGAGATCACGGTGGCGCGCGTAAACTCACCCCCCGGAAGGTAGCCGAGGATTTGGTCCTCTCCCTCCTCTCTTTTTTTTTTTTCTCCCTCTGTTACGGTGCCCACGGCCGGGCCAGCTCTGGCTCGGTGTGCAGTCGGGACTCCGGACCGAGGGTGTCGCACGCTTTCGGGGGCTCTCGGCTATTTGCCGGCCGGCGTTTTTCGGGGCACAATAGAGGAGAGGAGAGGAGCGAGAGCGACGACGAGGGACGGAACGGTGTGACGGTCCTCGACGAGGAGACCGATGGGGAACGACGGAACCAACACGATGGCCGATGGATGGTGGTGGTAGTTCGTTACGAGGTGGCCTAGCGGCGACGGTGGTGGTGGAGAAAGAGAACCCCGATGGACGATGATGGTTGGCGACGCACCGTGGTGGGAGAATATCCGAGAACGACCCCCGCGCGAAAGGGTCCCGTTTTACCTGTGCGCCAACCCCCTCGGAAACGCGCGCCGGCCGCACGCCGCCCGCTACCGGCAGATGCTCCTCCAATCGATCACCGAATCAATTAAATTGATTTTCACTTTTCTCGTCAATTTTTCATTATTTTTTAAAATTCATTTTGGGATTTTTTTATTCAAGATTTTTTTTTTAGAATTCATTTCGGCATTTTTTTTTTTCTGAGCGATTCGAGCGAAGAATTTTTTGGTTCTTTTTTTTTGGTGCGTCGAAGACGGGTGGAAGCCGATTCGTCGATGAAAATTGAATTTGTTTTGTTTGGGGGGGAACAGTGAAAAATTTATTGATTTTTGGGGGGATTTTATGATCGGCGCGATTTGTCGAGTTTATCGTGTATAGAGAAATCGAGGACCCTTCGACGGACAACAAGTATAGGCCTCGGCTAGCGACTGCACGCACGCGTACCTCCGCGGAAGAGCCGATCTCTCGCGGGAGCCGCGACGGCCCGCGAGAGAGAAAGCCCCATCCCCCCACTGGCAACTCTAACCGCGGACCCCCCCAAGACCGATTAAATCTCGCCCCGCCCCCTCGGACTGCCCTCTTCCTCCCTCTACTCTTAAACTCCTCTTTTTTCTTACTCTTGACACTCTTCCTCTTCTTCTCTCGCTAGGAGAGCGACTCTCCTTTTATTCTTGTTCCAGTTCCTCCGGTGATCGCTGGCTCCTCGAGTAATCCACACGGATACGCGCGCCCGAGCCTGCTGCGGCCTCCCTCACCTGTTACCATTCCTCTCCCGGTTATCCTCCTATCACGGATGCCCGAAGCAAGATTTTTTACCAATTTTCATTTTGAATTTTTGTAATTTGATTTTTTATTTTTTACGGTAATAATGCTTTTCGTATTTTCCACTCTTTGGATACAATATTTCTTTTGCATTCTTTATTTTATATTTTGCTTCCTCATAGAGGAAGCTTTGTGATGGTGAAAAAAAAAATATTTCGACATTTTAATGAAAACGTGTTCAGAATGTTCAAAAACATCGAAAAATCACATTTAGCATGTTTGGTTAATAGTCAATGTTTCTGCAAAATTTCGTCCAAAAATGTTCAGTTGTTTTTTTTGTACGCCATTTTTAATTTCTTCGAAAATGTCTGTGCGCATTGTAGCGCTCGCAATTTCTTAGCTATCGGGCCAAAAACGCGTACACAGATAGAATATGATCACCCGAGGATCCCATTAAAATTTCACGAAAATCGATCGAACCGTTTAAATTTTATCTCATTTTGAATTTTTTGAATTTCAGGCAATTTTTTTTTTTTTTAGACGCATTTTTTTCGTATCAAATATTCATCTACGAATAAAACAAGTGTCAGATTCGTGATCAGCTTGAAAAAATACATGGAATTACAGTCCCGGAGCGACAACTAACGAAAAAGTTTACCAGGCATTTTTGTAACCAAAATTGTAATAAAAATGAATGATTTTAGGTATTTTTAAACAACGATTTCTTTCTTTTCCGATGGCATTGTGGAAAAACCCAGGTCTATCGTGATCTACAGAAAGACACACAAGACGATGGAGATGACGGGATTAAATAGCTAGATAAAGAGGTATCACTAGGACCTCTGGAATAGAAATCGAAAGGGCAAAGAAAAAAATTCAGGAGCGCATACTTCCATGTATTTTTTCGCGCCAAGTGCAGATTCGACAAAGTGAATCGTGACGATGGAATATTTTTTTACGCGCTGAATCTGAATCGGTCAGCCTTTTTTTTTATAGTAACAACCGTTTTCGTATTTGCCACTTGGTGGATACAATTTTTCATCACCGATTCTGTCTATCCTTCGTGTTTCGATGATATACGTTTGTCGTAGGTCAGTTCTAGCTTCGACATGGATTCCGTATGTGGATTCGTCTCACAAATCTCTGTTTCGATCGGTTTATTTTTCGATATATCTATAACGAATCATACGATTTATCGATAACGATCCAAACGGATACAAAGTGATCTTTTACGATCTCTCGGAAGACGCCGAGAAATGAATCTTCCGTCCGAATAATCGCGGGGATAAATGTCCTGTTCAGAAATTATTTCTCCAGCTTTTCATATTTCATAATTTCATAATTAATCGTCACAAAATAATTGAAAACTGTTATTATTAATTTGTCAATTCGGGGAATCTCAATGGCAGATCCTGTTTTCATTGTCTCTTCACTTTCACTTTCATGAGTCAATCACGCATTCGCTATTGGCTCTCGATCGAACCCCGGAGCGAAGATCTTATCGTCGGAAACCGCGAAATCTTTCTTGTCGTAAACCCATTAATCATTTCTTTTTTCAATCCAATTCCCCGCGTGACCAACGTGTTTCGACCAAGTTGCTCGTCAGAGAGATGACACACACCGGATATGAGTCCGATCTTATAGTACGTCTCCCGCTCCAAAAGAATTCCGGGAACACGACTCCAAAAACCAATGATCAAGACACTTCGAAATTGAATCATCCATACCCTCGGCAGAATGAGCGGACTTTAACGGCTAACGGAAGGTTGTACATTTCTCGGAACGATAAAGAAACGTCCTACCTCTTAAAAAAAAAAAAAAAAAAATTAAGATCTGCTCCAAAAATTCTCGGGACCTTCCAAGCAATAATTACCAATTCTCGACACTCTCTTCTCCGCTCCCGCGATAAATCTTGTTTTCTCTTCTCAAAATTTATCTTCCACATTTTTGTATTTTTCTTTGCAAAAGAAAAAAAAAAAATATATATATAACTTTTGGACATCGGCACTAGGCTCGTCGGATCGTTCTCCGGAGGCTCCGTGCGAGCGACCGAAGCACGTGGTTTTCAAGGGGAAGTCGTGGGCGTAACTTTCCTTGGCCACACCCCTCGCGGCTCCCACCCTCGTTCAATTTGTGATCTCGCTCAGAAAGAACGGAACTTTTGTTCGCACTCGCACGCAGCATCTTTCTCCTTTTTCAATTTTTTTAAAAATTATTATTATCTTTTTTTATCTCATGAGCTCTTGGTCCAGCGCGCAGCATCCCTGGACAGTTTTTTTTTTTTTTTCAATGCTCGTTATATCTACAGTCCGCTGGACCGGAGGATCGTCGAACTGCACACGGTGCATATCCTCTCCTACCGAAGTGCAGCAGATGCGGTGCACTCGCGGCTCGGATCGCGGATATATATCGGCGATGGTAAGGGGGACGAAATAAGAAGAGAAGAAAGATGTCGAAGCGAGAGGTGAGAGAGGACTTCGGGGAGAGCGAAGAGGAGATGGGATGTAAGGTGCGCGCGTGCGTGTGGGAACCACACGACGGAATGCGATCGCCCTCGAGTATCTCTATATATATAGATATATGTATATATATATATAGAGCATACGGAGAACATGGTAGAAAGCACCACGAAGGTTTTTTACCCTCTTAGTCGGGGCGGAGGTTGAGCAGAAGGACGAAGGCTCACCTTGCCAGCCGACGAAATAAAAAGCATCGGAATGGCGAATTCCTCAAGTATTGGACATCCACGGATTTTCTTATTTTTTTTTAGGTGAAAAGAAGCATGGTTACTGTGACATCTCGCGAGTCGAGTGTCGTGATATTTTAAAAAATTGATAATTATCGTGCGTTTTGGCTGAACACTGACTGTTCGATCCATGATCTATAGATCGCTGGGCGAGGGGAGCAGAATGGACCATTTTTACCAATTATTCGCGGGACATGAAACGATTGATATTCATGGTGCTTTTTTGTTTGAATATCGACTCTTTGAACTATGATCTACAGATCTCTGGATGAGGGCCGCAAAACGGAACCCCCGCGTCAAGTCGGACCATTTTTAGCCATTTTTCGTAGGACATGAATAAACGTTTCCTCGAAAATGGAAGACGCGGTCCGTTTTGTCCCGGGTTTGAAATTTTCACCGTTTCCCGCAATCGCTGAACCCCAAAAATCAATTCGATATCTAGCGAATGACAGATCTTTGGACCAGTCCAATATCCCCGCTGCTGCTCGCATACAAACGAAGTCCACCGACCTACCGACAGGAAGCTGCGAGGGGCACGAACGACGGTCCAGCGGAGGAGAGAAGATCTCTCCGTGCGGTGTGTTGCATAGAAGTCGCTCGCACCGGTGCGAGCAACTAATTTCGCGCAATGACGCCAATTACCTTTTTACCCCCGGTCGGATCCGTTTATTTGAACGGGCCGCGCGCGGCTCTCCCGGCTTTGCGAACGCGAGAAAGACCGCGCGCTTGCATGGATCCTCCGAACCGGAGAAGGAACCGCACCGACGAACGCCGAAGAACTCTCCGTCCGGAGAGGACGGAAGATGTAAGAAAAAAAAAAAAAAAAAATTAAAAAAAGCAAAAAATAAATGAACCAAAGATGGCGTCCGCGGCAGTAGTATTTACCGCGTCGAGCGCGGTTTATCGTCGGCAAACAAAATCCGAGCCAATTACACGGGGAATGCCTCGCTTCTGCGCTTCCAGCCAACTCGCGCTGACATCGCGAACCGGCGAGAGCCAATTCTCAAGTGAGCTTGAAAAGCCTCGCTGCTAATGCTGCTACACATAAAACCGACCGGCGAAGAAACCGAGTCGGGTTCGAACCGTCTCGTGGCACCTTTCGCGACGGTTTCATGCCATCCGGATCGCACGCACTGCGGACAGATACGCACGCACACGGCCTGCACTATCGGCGTTGGGGTGGAAGCGAACTTTTCCGAGACCGTCGAGACCGCGGACTGATTGCCCGAGTCTCTCGAGGTATCACCGGGAGACTCCAGGTAAATGCGGACGAGTCTGCCTCGCGACCCAGATAGCACTGCGTTGCATTTTTGCTTTCCAGCGGAATCGCGGATACCCCGCATAGGTGCACTAAGTGCAGTCGCGGACAACGTTTCATTATAAAATTCCTCGGTGCGCTTCGTTGATTCTCGACCGGTGATTCATACTTTGTTTTTGTTCGCAGGTTTTTTTTTTATCAATATCTTCGTGGCTTTATTTCGGTGGCTATTGTAATATTTTGGGCGGTTGTTTCGATTTTTATTTTCTACTAAGCCACAATAAAATTAAAAAAAAAAATTAATAAGATCGTAGTTAATCTAGAATTCAGGGAGTTTGGATCTATTTTTATTTTGAATTTAATTTTGTACATTTTTAAGCGCAATTTCCTCGAACAAGTATAGCAGATGGAAGGTTCGATGGCAATATGAAGAATTAATAAGATCGTGGATTTTTGTGGACAACAAAGAAAGTTGTGAAATGAACGAGAATTTATAACCATGTGGTGTGGTCCAAAATAAGTTCTTAGCGAGTACCAATTTATAGATGGACCGGATGGTACCGGAAGCTGCGGAGATGCTGCTCGCACGTGGCCAGGAGCCCGAGTCGATACCGAGACCACGATGACCCCGAAGAGATATTTCAACGGCCGTCGAGATAAACAGCCGCACTTCCGGTAGCTCTAAAAAAAAAAAAAAAAAATCAACGGGAAGGGTGAGCGAGCTAAATTCGCTCCGAGCAGAATCGGAGCACCAGCCCGGAAGCACTCCGACTTCTCGATGAAAGTGTCTCTCCGAACCGCTTTCCCGACGAACTCGAACGGCGTCGATCACCGATTTTTCCAATGATCGCTAGTAATCCGCGAAGATGGATGAAGCCGCATAACTTAACCACGTGAGAACTCCCGAGCGGACCATGCGGGAGGCGATATAATAACGCCGCTGAGCCCGCGAGCGAGAGCGAAGAGGAGCGCATGGACCACACGCGCGTTCGCAAAATGGCCTCCGGCCTGTACAAAGGAATTTTCCTCGGCCAGGTCTTGCAGGCTTCTCTCGGTTTCAGCGAGAAAAGGTGTGTGTGTGTGTGTGTGTGCCCGAGAGTCGTTTCGCTGCCGGTTCTGCGTGGCCGGTCCCAGCTTCCCGGTGGAAGAAAAAAGGTACGGATTTACCCGTGACACGGTCTCGACGGAGAAGATACCGAGCCCCGGGCCTTAGCCGTCCCAACGAGTTCGGCTAGCCGCCGGGACCGGATAAGAAGCTCACGGATAAATTAACGGAGCAATAAAGATCGAGATCCCGGTGGGCGATACAGCTGCTGTGACGCCGCCCGCTTCTGACTCCGCGATCCTAACACAATGTCTTCATACAGCAGCTTCCACGAGCGGAGGCGATGGGAGAGTCCCGTATGATCGTTGGGAAAGAGCGACTTCCAGGGCTCTCTTCAGGTTTCGTCACTTTCCTTTCTCCACTCCCACTGCCGCCCCCGTTTCGTGCCCAATTATTATTAGTAGTAGGGAATTTATTGACAGTGTGCAACATGGCACCGTTTTTTTTATACATGAGAGACTTAAATCACTTATTGGCCATCGACCGAAATCCTTCAGCCACGATTTTTCATATTTTTATAACCAAAAAAATTAATTAATATTACTTTAAGTATTGGCACTTAAAATAAAAAAAATCACTCACTATATTTATTCGTTGCTGGTTCTTTCGAGTCGCTGGTAAGTTGCAGTGTAAAAAAAAATGAGTACGAAATTCAATGTACTGGAAGTTTTGATGCATAAATTGGTATATTAAATTTCAAGTACAATAGGGATAAAAAATAACGTAGAGTATATTAAAAACTTGAGAAATACTGTACTTTTAATAATGTACTTTAAGTTTACTATAAAACTACTTTGAATCCAGTAGTTTCCTTTACTTTCGCTGTAAAAGTCCATTAATTTTTCATCACAGTTGTGCATTAAATTAGATGTACCAGTTTTTGCATAAAAACTTCCAATCCGGAATGTATTGGAAGTTTTTGAATGTATGTATTGTGTTCGGTGTGCGGTTGCATGCATAACGGTTTGATATTTTCTATTTGGGTCGCGAATCGTTTGGTGAATTCTCTGGTTCTCGTTCTTATGCGTGTAAATCCCGTAGCTTCACATAGCAGAGTATTGCGAGGGTTGCGATGCCCAATTGTTATTAAATTTTTTTTTTTTTTTTTTTTTACGTCACTTCGATTTCTTTCTTTCCTCTCCAGCCTCTTCGTCGCCGAGTCCGTGCGTTGCTTTTTTTCTGAGAGAAAACCGAAGATCCAGCGGCGGCAGAGTCGCCGATCGTTGACAGATAAATATCGGAGTCACCGCTCGATCCCATAGAGGCTGCCTGCGTCCCGACCGGTGAGCGGAAAACCGTAACGAATTTTATAAGCGACCCGTTATACCCTACGGAAGGCTCCCCTCTTCCTTTTCTATATAATCTTTCTCGTTCTCGCGGTCTACCGCCCAGAAGTTAAGGCGCAGAAGCCACCGTGGAAGTTCCAGTAAAACGCGGAGGTAGGAGAGACACCGTGAAAAAATTCCGATCGTTCCATTCATTCGGTGGAGGTTCGGGAAGGAGGCGAACCGGGCGACGAGGAGGGCGAGAGGGGGAGAGGTGGGTGATTACGGAAATTAATTAATTCTTATCTAAAATCCCGGCGAGGAGATGAGAAAAGCCGAGTGGGATTCTCAATCGGTTGGCGTTTCCGTCGGGAGTTCGAATAGAGAGATAGCCCGATTGTGCCGATAGGGCTTTATAGGAGTGAATGGTGAACAAAGTTTCGAAGTCGCTGTCGAGCGGGAGAGAGTCGTCGGAAATTACCGATCGAGAGTACGAGATCCGTTGGATGGAAGTGAAGATGGAAAATTTACCACTCGATTGATCCGTGAATTTTGGAGAGCTTCCTTTGAGACGTGGAATAAGATCGGGTCAAATTTTTCGACACAACCAGCACGATTCAAAACGTTTTTCGAGACGATAATCGAGAAAAAAAAAACGATCATTTTTTGCTAGCGTCATGTGCTACCAAAGAACCGTCCTAAATGAAGAATAATCCATTACCTTTCCGTCGGGAATCTGGAGAGAGATAGCTCGATTGTACCGATAGGGCTTTATAGGAGTGAATGGTGAACAAAGTCCTGAAGTCGCTGTCGAGCGGGAGATAGTCGTCGGAAATTGCCGATCGAGAGTACGAGACCCGATCCGTTGGATGGAAATTAAGAGTCGACGAATCGGTCGGGTCACAAAATTTACCACTTGATTATCACAAAATTTACCACTCGCTCGAAACGTGGAACAAGATCGGGTCAAATTTTTCGCCACCACCAGCACTATCGAAAACGCTTTAGGAGACGATAATCGCGAAAAAAAAGATTACCTTTTTTATCGTGTCATGTACTACCAAAGAGCCGTCCGAAATGAAGAATGATCCATGGATCATTACGACAAAAAAGAACCTGCACAGTGGCACAAGCTCATTCCCGCGAACAATCCGCGTAATACTGCCGTTCCTATATAAACCCCGTAGCTCGTCGTGAATGGCCAATCACATCAAAAGACCATCCGGATACCACCGTCTCCGGATCAGAGCCTGATGGCTAAACGATCAGCATCCAAGAGCCATCAGAAGCCAGATGCCGTTTCTCTCCGTCCTCTCGTTCCTCATTATCAATTCCTGTTCATCCCGGCCAGTTAATCGGTAATACGGTCAGTGGCGTTACCTAACGCCCGTCCGAGGCTTCCGCTTCTCCCGTTGAAGTTGACCCGACGCGTGGACGAGGCGAGATCGAGAGTGAGAAGTAAAGGAGGAGATCGGCATGAGGTATGGACCGGGGACCGCGAGATGTACGAGGGATACAGAGAGAGGAGCCAGTGGAAGGCGAGATGAGGCAGCTCGTAAATCTAGAAGGCCGCCAGCTCGAGTCCGGAGACGTTGAATAGGTGTAAATGAAGTTGCGGCTTGTGGGGCAACCATCTCCGCCGAGGAGGTGAGTAGCAGGCATCAGCATCAGCATCGGCCGCCGCAGCATCCGTTGCCGATCCTCTCACGGACCACCCCGGTATTCGTCGTGCGGCGCACGGTCGCGGCCACCGACGAAATGAAATAGTTATGTACAAAACCGGACAACGAACGCCGGCTGATGCAAAAGGTGACGGGATGGCGGTCTTCCCGGCACTTCTTCGTCCTCTTCCTGTCCGCCCTCGTGGCGACCGCCATTGCGACAATGCGCGCCACACTCCGGTCCCGACTTTTCTCGCTTCTCATCCCAGCCCTCCGCAGGATTGGCTTGGTTTCTTCATCGACGTTTCTTGGTTCTTTTCTTTTCCTCCCCGCACACATCTTCCTCGCTGGAGCCAAAGAAACCACCACGCCCATCTTGGACTCGCCTAAATAGGCTCGTCTAAGGCCTCCGATGGGAACGCCGCTGGCCGCGGTGATGCCGCGACCGGCATCTCCGAGGTGGTCCTCGTGGACCAAAGAGATGAAGAGGAATAATAAAAAAAAAAAAGGAAGAACACAAACGGTAGAAAATTATTCAAAAGGTGAAAGGTTCTCGGTGTGGAGGAACCGCGCGCGAAGGATTAGCGGGTTCCGTGTAGTCGGGTTGTCGGATCGACGAATTTGTCATCGATCGGAAGATCGATGATCGATCCGCCACCGTCGTATAAACACACGCTCCACGTACCGGGAAGGCTCGTGCGACGGAATTCCAAGTAGCGAAGATAATTCGATTATCAGGCACGACCAAGTCATGCGACTTTGTTGTACGAAGATCGATCGCTGCGCGCAGATCTACTGCGCACCGGGTTTTCTCGGAGTGCGTCGGAAAAGAGAGAAGACGAGTGGCAGGGAAAATTGTTGAACGATTAGGGGGCTTCCTGGAGGCTCCTCTTCGCGGCACGCGTCTCTGCGCGTAATCCTTCGCTATCCTGGCTCTTCCTTTCACGGGAATCCTTGTGGCGAACGCTGGCTTTTGTTCCGCTGGTAAATTTTTGCCGTTGGAGCGGCTAACGTTCGGTGCGCCGTCGCTCCGGATTATCTTTTGGCAACTGCACGCGACGATAGAGATCGCGGACTCCGCAGCAGGTGGTTCCTGATGGTCGTCTTTTGGCGAATAAGCGATGGTTCCCAAGGCACTAGATTTCGGGCTACTTACGAGCCTACAACTAATTTTCGGGATACTCACGGGCCTACAGCTAATTTTATGCCACACTCGGCATCACGCCAAACAGGTGAAAACTGCATCTCTGGTAGAAACTTTGCAGAGGCCTTCGCGAAGCCTTTTCACATTTCATGAATCAAGGGAAGCGATCCTTTCGGTAAATCATCAACTTTGTCCAAAATTAAACTTCAATCGGGAATACGGAGTGTTCGATCTAAATTCACAATTCCCAAGAAGAAAAAAAAATGCGACTGACCTATGCGGTCGACAAAACTTCAGAACCTTTTTTCTGCTCTTTTCATTTCTTCCGTTTGGTCTCTCCTGGAAATTCCGATGCGTATGGCATGCGTAATTTTTTATTTTCATCACACGCACACACCTGTCTGTCCGATGTTCGATCGGAACTTATCTAGCATTGTCCGTGAAGGTCTGGCTGGCCGGATGGTCCGCCTGCTGTCCCGACAAACGCATATTATACGGGCTCGGGGTATTAGACGGTTCAGTTGCCACCGGGACACCTACGAGGATTTTTTGGGCGGGGTGCGAACACGTCGGGTCTACATCAAAGGCCTCCGTGAGAGGTAATTATTGTTTCTCGATGCCCGTGGTAGGTCTCCGAGGTAAGGCGGTGGCGCCTCTCAGCGCGCGCGAGTTCTAGGCGCTGCCGTTCTCACCCTCGTCGCTTCTTCTTCTTCTTCCCTCACTTTCCTCCAAGCCCCAACGTCTCAAATCTTTACTCTCTCCCCCTCCCCCACTCTTTCTCTACCTCGTCGCTATGCTTCGGCCGAGGCGTCGGGACGCCACGGGCCGCTTCACCCTTAATTAAGAGAACTCCACGCACGATCGCGCCGCTCATTCTCCACGGTTTCTTTACTATTTTCACTCTTTCCACCGCATTCCGTGCGTGGTCTCGATCACGTGAAAGCAGGTCGCCCGTATCGGGACTCTTCCGAGTCATCATCGGGGCCGTTTTTCTGACTATTCAACTAACCAATGTCTCGACTAAGAGCGTCTTCCTGACTACTTTTACAAAATTTTATCAAATTTCATGAAATTTTATGAAATACTATGAACTTTCATAAAATGTATCGTTTGGGAATGAAATAAACAAAAAGTCAGTAGATTTTCGGGGTGAGATTTTATGAATTTTTATGAAATTCCATGAAATTCCATGAAATGTTATGAATCTCATGAAATTTTATGAAATTCTTGGAAATACTTTTATAAAACGTTATGAAATAGGTATATCGTTTGGGAATGAAATAAGCAGAAAGTCACTAGATTTTCTGAAGAAAATGTGTTCCTGCAAGCTGCACCCGTGTTTGTCGTGGAACGTGAATTCGGAAGAGGTCTCAATGTTAACGGAGTACGTGGAGACTGGACACGGTGACTCTGAAAGGGGACCGTCAATTCGTCCGGTGGACGCGGAACCCCCTGAAAATCGCTACCCTCGTTCGAATGACCCGACATTAAGGAAAATTTCGAGTTCGCGGTAGGTCTTCGTGGACCGTAGGCGGATTTTGTCTACTTATTTATTTCCCCTCTTTATTCTTTCCGTCTCGTTTCTCACCTTGCCACTTCCATGCTCTCGTACCCTGCGCGGAGACTCTACGTGCGTCCGGGCACTTCGCGGATGAAGTGATTCGCCACGGGACCGGCTTTCGCGCCGGTAACAAACAGCTCTAGGTAGGCTCTGCGAAATACGTCCAACCGCCGGCGGAGCTCGCGCGACCCTCCCGACTTCGGATGGACCGACGAGAATCTTCGCGCTAAAATTTGCAGCGAGAAAAATCGAAAAATACTATCTTTATGAGATATTCTTCGGCCTATTGTACTCTACCGTGACTTCCTCCTGTTCTTTTTACTCCATGAGCATTGAGATCATTCACCAAAATCCACATTTTTTTCCTTCTCAGAGAGTCATTTTGGAAGACCACACACGGTTCCGGCGGAGCGTTTAGCTTCTGGAGACTCTAATTGTTAAGTTCTCCGGCAAATCCGGCAATACACAGGGTAAGCTTGTTGCTCACACTCTGCCGTGTCGATTTCACTACGAAGAAGCCTAAAAAAAATGATTCCAGCCAAAGTTATCCCACCATGGAGACAGGGGTGCGAAAATACGAGTGGTTTTCTGGGCTTGAAATTTTCATTTTTTCGTAGACAATTTTTTTTTCTTCTAAATTCTGGTGATTATTTTTTTTTTGTGTACCTTCTCATGTACCTGTTGGTTCGTGCGGCTAATTTGCTCGGGGGTAGTGCAAGCCTGGCCTCAGTACCGCGACGACGACACGCAGCGGAGCGAGCGGCTCTTGGAAGAAACCACCCACGGGGAGCTTCCAGCTCTCCACGCCGAATTATCCCCACTGTTATGGCTAAACATTTATGTATTTATTGCCGTACAAACTGCTCGGAAACAATGACGGACGGACGTGATCAATACGCATTAACGGACCGAGAAGAGGACGCAGACGCGACGAGGGAAGAGAGAGATTGAAATAAGCCGCTTCGACACGGTCCGCTCGGCTCCCCGGCTTGCCTACTGTTACAGCCAACGTACCTTTTAGACGAGCTTCCACTATAATATCCATCCTCTCTCTGTCCTCCTTGCTTTATGCTTCATTCGTCCCTTTCTCGACTCGAACGGCCGCCGCGAGCCTTTCCAAATTGAGACACGAGACACTTTTTTTTTTTTGCCTCGGCAACGAAATTTCATTATTTTTCGAATTCGGGAAAAATCCATCGTGACCAATGATGAGAGATTAAACAAAAAATATTTAATCTACTCATTAATATAATATTAATATTTATTATTATTATCAATTATTATGAAAAATAGGACTCAAAATGGAACGAATTTCAAATTTATTTTCTCCATTGATTGATCGATCCATTGATTGGTCGATCGATCGTGCAACGGACTCAAAGCAATTTCATTCGAAACAAACTATTGCAAATTACAATTGTGACGAATAACATAATAATTATTATAAATTACTATGAAAAATAGGATTCGAAATTGACCGAATTTCAAATTTCTTGTGTCGATCGATTAATCGATAAGAAAAATCAATTAATCGAGCGACCATGCAACGGACTCGAAGCAACTTCATTGCAAACGAAACTATTGTCGTTGGGTTACTGAGAGTTCGAGCCGCGAAATTTTTCGACCGATAAGCCCCTTAATTGATATTTTAGCCCTTGCGTCCCGATAATGAGTGACGATAAAGAGCTGTTGAAAATAATGCGATAGCGTTCGACGCTCCGGGCTCCGTTCGGCCCTTCGTGTCTCTTCGTCTTTCGCACGGTCGAACCTCCGAGGGCCGAGGGATCGAGGTAATTTTAACGATATACGCCACGAGGCAAATGATCTTCGTTATGTTCTCCGTGACGGTGAGGGAGGGAGAGGGGCGGATGGGGAGGGGGAGGGAAAGAGATTTAAAGAGGCATCGTAACGAGTCGACGAAGGGCAGAACGAGAGCGAGAGCGAACCGCGAGGGAGGACCGGGGAGAGCATAATGTTTTCATTAGGTCGCGATCATTATCTGGCCAACTGAACAAACGAGCGCGAATGCTCCGGGCTAACTCATAGCGCACCGCTGCAGACATCCAGAGAAAAAAAAAAAATGAAAAAACAATAAAATGCGAAAGAGACAAAGAGAGGAGAGCGAAAGAGGGACGGAAAGCCCGCTGGTACATTAAGACGAATGACCAGCGCCGTGGCGATAATTAATTACGAATCTTGCTCGCAAAGTGTGTTACTAATATTAATTAATCCGGTCCGGGCACGAGGCATCGACCGTATCGAGGGGGCTTGGAATATACCTGCAGGGAAGAATGTATGGGCGAAAAATATACTAAAAATATATTACATTTAAATGTAATGAAATAATAATAATTATTAGTTATTAATTTATTTCATAATAAACGGACAAAGCTCAATAACAAGTGATTGGAATCAGTGTGAGAAGTATTCGACTTGAATAAAAAAAAAATTATTTAAATTGAATTAATAGCAAAGCTTATTCATTTATTTATTTGCGCTCCCAATATGGCTGAGAAAAGGCAACAGGGCAATAATAATAGTAACAATATTTTTTATTTATTATTTGATATTCTAGTTTTTTTTTCTAGATTAATATATAAAAAAAAAATAACACACATACATAAGTTACAAAAAAATATATTATAATTAATATATTTTTTTGTAACTTATGTACGTAAAGTGACACTTTACGGGCGTGCCGAGAGTAGCGAAAGTGACGCTTTCCAGCCAAGTGTAGCACAAATGCACGGCGCGTGCGCACAACGGTCAGATCTTACTTTTTCGCACGCTTAAGTGTGCGTAAAGTACGGCGTATGCGCACGCTTTATGCGCGCGCTGTGAAGTGAGTCGCACTTCACAGCGTGCGTATAAAGTTCACTTTACCGCACTTGTACCACAAATTACTATTTTATAATACATTATGATTAAAATATATTTAAAATATCAAATTTTTTGTGACAAATATATAAACAGATTAAATATAAATTCTTTCGAGTATACTTTTTTCGTTACGGTAATCAGGATCGGGATGGCAACCGGATGTGAGCAGAGGTTCCCCGCTGGAGATGACTTAACATACGATTTTAGTCAGTACACGCACTCGCACTGACTGTTCGTTTTCTTTTTGTACGATCGATGGTTCTTCGATTAAAAATCATGCACATAAATCAACGAGATCGGGTCCTCCGGGTTGCGAATCGATGAATCTTCGTGAGCCGGCTTTGCGGAGTGCGGGCATGAGGAATGCGAAATAAATACGCGGAGAAGAAGATGATGAGTTTATAGAGAGAACAGTATTGGTTGACGCAACAGCGGTCATCAGAGAGATTAAAAAAAAAAAAAGAATGAAAAAAAATCTATAAATGACAATAAAATTAAACGACGATAGAACTGAGTCGAATTCTTCACGTCTCGGGAGACGCGTTAATATGAGATCCGGCGATCGATCTGTGCTCCAGAAATGACTTATCGATGCTGGTCTTCGATCTTGGATCTCCTGCCACTTCGCTGCTGCTGTCGAGCTGGGACGCGCCGAGCCGGTTGGCAGGGCGCGCGCATCCTTCCAGCTCGAAATATAATTTACGATCGTGCCGTCCAGCGGGACATCGCAAAAATCACTCACATCGCTTAAGATCCGATACTTCTTACCGATCTCCCGATCGCGAGTCCGGCCGGGGAGGCGCACGCTTACCGTCCTCGCGAGCCGGAATCTCACCGACGATCGAGGGTGTCCCAATGGTGACGTGTCAATCGCCGGTCTTGCACGGAGTTTCAACTCTTTTTTTTTTTTTTACTTCCTATGTAACTCTCGATCGAATCGACGATACGTGTTCGGCGTTTGATATAAGACGCGAGCCTCCGAGGCGACTCATTAAGGGACTTATGTTCGTGCTATTATCTTCATGAACGAATTGAACAAAAACTTTTCCTCGAAAGTTAATTTTTTTTTACGTTTTTAGGTACTCAAAAAATACACCGATAAAAAGGTTTGGTAATATCAACTAAGCTACGGTTGCGAGTGGCGAAGGAAATGTTTGGTCGATTGAACAAAATGTTTTTTACAATCAATAACAGAACAGTCAATTCAACTAAATATTCGGTCACACGACTAAATATTCGTTCAATCAACTAAATATTTCTTTGAATCGATCCAAATATTTCCTTCGCCACCCGCAACCGCAGCTTAGTCGATATCACCAAACCTTTTTATAGGTGTACAACAGATTCTCATCCTTAAAAAAAAAGATGTTTCGAGCTCTTTCCCTTTCGACGATATTTTTTATCTGCGTTTGAGGGGCGATGAAAAATTTGAAGAAAACAAAAATTCTAAAGTCCAGACCTGATAAATTTTTCGTCGAAAAATCATGGACGACCATGTTAATTATATTGAATTTTTTTTAAATTTACACTTGACCGAAAAAAATTGGAAGTTGGAAATTAGGCTGGAAAGACACTACAGTGTCTCGACGGGTTGCTGATAAAAAAAATAAAAAAAATTTTTATAAGAGTTACAGCACTCGGCGAAGTCCAGCAACAAAGATTTTTCCCACGTCACGTATCGCAGTACGTCCAATCGACCGATGCTATTTCTCGGCTCCCCCCCTCCGAGCCCGTAATAAATGTATCTCAACTCGCGAAGCACGCGAGTTGAAAAGAGATAAAACAGAGGTAGCCTATACGGTATATTAAATTAATTCGAAACGCCGTAACTCACTTTGAGACTTGCGGAGCGTTTCGGGACCACCCGGTGTCGTCGAGGAGCACACGCGAGGACTCCGACGTTGGTACCGTATTTACACACATACACCGTCTACCTATATACGTACGATATTTCTTAAAGTACCTCAAACCCACAAGCACACTCGAGTCTTCGCTCTCGTTCGATATTCGTACGTGATATTCATGCGAGAGAAAAAAAATGTCAATAAAAAAATTGTTAAAAGCTCCGATCGTGAAAAAAAAAAAAAAAAAGTGAAAAAGAGGAATTTCACCCTTTTTGGCAGGGAAGATAGACATTAAAAAAAGCTCCCAGCGTGAGAAATAAAAAAATGTGAAAAAGGAGTTTGACCTTTTTTTTTTTTGCAAGGAAGACAAGCATTAAAAAAAAGCTCCGAGCGTGAAAAATAAAAAATGTTTTAAAAAACCGAGGGTCCCTTTTTTTGCAGGAAAGATAAATAATGACAAAAAATACTTTGCGGATTTGGCGTTGGATGTATTTTAATAAATTGGCTCCTCGCACGGCGCGTATATCATCGTGTCGCGATTTCGCGGCTCGGCTATTATCTTCGCGATTCGGCGAGGATAACGCCGAGATATTCCGGACCGGATCGTTCGGCCCGATACATACCGTCTCAATCGGGCAGCAGCGGATGTCTCCGTGCCACATAGTAGTGTATCGGAGGATCGTCGAGTTAATTGCTCCGATCAATTAGCCGGCACGGTTTCGCTAGGAGCCTAATGGCCATCGTATGTTTCTTCCTCGGCGATTCGTGTCGGTGTCGTAACCGTGCGTGTCCGCGCGTTCGTGTACACTCGTTTTAGTCGTATTCGCGACCTTTCGCTTCGACGCGGATGCGGATTAACGATTAATCGACTCCATCGAGTTGTTGCTTCTTTTTCCTACGGAAGTCACTTTTTACCGGACGAGGAAAGCAAAGACGTCGAGTGAAAGTTCGAGCTTCAATGATTTTCTGTTTCGATGAATTAATTCACGATTCCGTGGCGTTTTAATTTCCGGAGCTTGTAATTATTACACCGGTGAATGGATCGGTGGGTGGCCTTTCAAGACACATTGGGCACATCCTGGCGTTTCGATTTCACTACGAAGAAGCCCAAAAATATTGACTTCAGGCCGAGTGGCACGTCGATGAAGACGGGGGTTGAAATAATACGTGTGGTCTCGGCCGTTTTTCATCAACTGTCTCAATTATTTTAAAAAAAAAATTTTATGAAAAATGATTAAAATGTAGACTTTTAGGGAATCATTCGATACTCACCTTGGCTGCTTGAATTATTTGACCGACGGTCGCCGGTAAAATCCGGAGAGATTGATGTCGATAGAAATTGAACGTACGGAAGTTTGAAAAATTAAGAAGCAAAAATCTGTTCGATCATTTTTTTTTATGAACGATTGACCATGCGTTTCTGTCGGCAAGAGCTTAAAATAGATAAATCTTCAAGATGGCAGGGATGCTCGTATAACTGTTTGCGACTATTTCCGGCTCTGGAATTCCCACGCCTGTCGCCGACGCAACTGTTTCGCCGGGCTAAAACCCCGCTGCAAAATTTCCGTCGCCGATGATTCACGACCGCGGCGGATTCCGGAAAGGAGAGCACACGCTACGTGAACTTATTCCGAGAAGATATGCGAAGCGGCGATCCGGCGGACGCGGAAACGTCTTCTGGGCAGCGGCGAGCTCGAACTCAGCGGGTTCGCCCAGTCGCTAAGTCAATCGATCGTCCCGAGAAAAAAAACGCGATCTCCTCTTTTCAACCAAATAATTCACAACAACGTAATAATTTTTTACGTTCATAAAAATGTATCAAAGATAATTTACATAATTGATTTAATTCACGAACAATTTTGACTGAGGAGAAAAAAAATTCAATCAATGGTGAGTAAAAATAATCTTTAAGCTGGCTCAATTTTTTTTCTCTGATTTTCGTGATTGGTGACCACTCGCGATGTTGATCGATCGTACCGAGAAGAAACGTGATCTCCAATTTCCTCGCAAACAATTCGACACAATTTAATCCATTTTTTTGTTTACAAAAATTTATCAAAGATAATTAGCAAAATTAATTTACCTATCGCAAAAATGTTTACCAACGAGAAAAAAAACAAGATGGAGTTCCAAAAAAAAAAAAAAAAAAATTCAGTCAGTTTTGAATAAAAATAATCTTCGACGTGGCTCAATTTTTCCTTTCGTGATCGCAGCCACGGCGTGTAAAAGAAATGTAATTTTTTTTTTTAATGATGACTCGTGGAATGCTTGAATACATTGGGGGACATGAGAGTAGCTGCCAGCTGAGAGGAACCGGATAGCTCGGTTAATTAGTATCTCCGATATCCGAACGATGAATCAGTCTCGCGACGACTAATACCATCGCAGCGCTGTATAAAATACACGGAGCCACGTGTATTTTCATCTCCGTCCGCCTCGTTTGCTCGCCCGAAGAGCACTGCGTGGTGCATCGCGACGAGCGCCGACTGCGGGCAGCCTGGGCTTCCTCCGCTGGAACGGAGGGAGAATCGAGAGTAAGAATAAAATACCTGGTAAGGATTAAAAAAAAAAAATCTGGAGAAAGAAAGAAAGATATGAAGAAATGGGAGTGAAGGAAAGAAGCGAGGCTCCGGTTCCGGTACCGATGGGAGCTCGAGTAAGGAAGAAGAAGAAGAAGAAGAAGAAGAAGAAGAAGAAGAGGGAAGAACGAGGCTGCGGGCATTGCCCATATTGATGGTGGCGTACGCGCGCGCCCCGTCGAGCGCTAATGGATCGATCGTGGGTGGCTTCGATCTACCACGATACCGACCGGATGGATCGTACGATATCACCAGATAAGAGGTAAACTCACCGAGGTCCGAAATTTTATTTATTTATTTATATTTTTATATCTCGAGTATTCGATAAAGGCATTTTCGATGCTGAATATCGGACCTCGGTTGGAACCAAAGTTCGATTCGGCACGAAGCTGCTTCGATCCCGAAGTTTCGATTGTAAACCAAATAAGATTCGTATATCTGACGAACATGTTTTTTTTTTTCCTTCCTCAACGAATCGTATTTTTGATAAAAATCGTTGCTAATTCAAATAGTTACTAATTAAAGTCGTTAGTAACTAAAATGATTGCCAACTAATATTATTACTATCTAAAATTATTACTATGTAAAATTATCTCGAACTAAAAATGACAAAAAAAATATCAAAATTGAAAAGTAAAGATTACCTATTAATGCTTGAACGTGTCCAGTTAAACAGTTCATTCTCTGGAGAAGCTTCGCCCAGGAGTGGGACGCCGATGAAGAGGTTTCCGGCCGGGCGTTGCAAGACGAGAATTACAGTTTTGCCTCGGAAAGGACCATCTGGCAGTGTGGCCGACCCGCGAAACCGAAGGAGGGAAAAGAATAAGAGAGGACGGCACGTAGCAAAGACCGGGGTGATCTCTGAAACGCGTGGAAAATCGCAAATGCAGCTTCCCTCGGTGTATACCTACGCGGACCGGGGGGAGAGAATCCGGAGAACAAATAGTATGTGTACCGTGGCTGGCGAACGGACTCCGACGGGGACGGCTGCAGGTTCCAGGCGGTCCTTCAGGATTTTTTCCGGAGGAAGAAAAAAATGTTTACGGAGGAGAGAGACCGAACGGACGAACGTAAATCACGCGAGTTCACTCGGTGCAATTATCATTAGATGCACCGAGGTACTCGATCCATCGTCCCGTTCCTTCAACATCCCTGCTGGCGACCTCGTGCTCCACGATCTTCTTCGATTAATATCATCGTACGACCAAATCTGAAGATAGATCATGAAAAAAAATAATATATATATATATTTTTTTCAAATCTAATATTAAATTTTATGTTCGCGCAACGGCTTCCAAGAAAGAACGCACTAAAGTTTTTTTGAAGCCAGATTTTTTGAAGCCAGACGAATCTCCCTTGTCCCTTTAAAACGCGCTAACTTCAAAACGAGTCGACGAATCGTTCCGAAATTTTTATGACATATTCACTTCGTCGACGAACATTTTTGAGAATTTTTGAGAATTTTTTACAACTCTCGGTTCCAAGATTTTTCAATGTCATACCGTTCCTTCAACATCCCTGCTGGCGACCTCGTGCTCCACGATCTTCTCCGATTAATACCTTCGTACGACCGATTCTGAACGTGGATCATGAAAAAAAATCTATTCTTTAATATCTACAGCAATAAAATTATTGATTTGCGCAACAGCTTCGAAGGAATAACCTACGAAAGTTTGATCTTTTGAAGACAGGCGAATCTCCCTTGTCCCTTCAAAAAGGCGCTAACTTCAAAACGACTCGACGAATCGTGCCCAAATTTTTGTGACATATTCACTTGCTTGTCGAACATGTTTGAGATTTTTTTTCAAATTTTTTACAACGCTCCTATTCAAGATTTCTCGAGGTCAATCTACCGCTTATTGAATCGACGATCTCGCTACGAGGTCCGTGATCTCCGATGCAAATAAAAATTCAATTGCTCAGTGATTTATTTTTAATTTTTCAAATTTTATTTAATTTTTTATCGTAGAGTATAACAGGTATCGGGTCTACAAATTGGCATAGAGCGCGGGAGGTTGTCGTCGCTGTAGGTATTTTATTTCGAGCCGGAGGTCTCTCGGAGCTTGTCACGGTATCCCCGATTTCTTAATTATTCTTCATCTCGCTCGTACTCGGGCCGTCGTCTCTTCGATAATCTCACTTTTCGACTCTCGAAAAAAAGATTTAAGAAAAAAAAAAAAAAAATCTTCGCGCGCCACTAATTATCGTCAGGTTTCGGGCGCGCAATATAGCCGGGGCGTGCGAAACCGGTCGCCACGGGCGGTTTTCTAGTTCCCGAAGGAGCGTGAGAAATCGCTAATAATTAAGCCGTCCCCCGTGGCCCGAGAGGTCCTGAACTCTGCTCGAAGACTTTCGTCTTGTGTTCCTCCTCTTCTTATTTTTTTTTTTTTTCCTCTGCGGTTCGCGTCGTGACTCGTCGACACACGCCCGAGCGTCGAATAAAAAAAAACTTAAAAAAAAAAACGTCAAAATAAAAAATATATTTCACGAAGCTAAGAGAGGAAGATGGAGAGAGAAAAGTATACGAGATGCGCAGAGCTCGCGTCAGGTGGTCACGTATTCCACGGGCCGTCCGACCGGTAATCGTGTGTATTACCAGAGTCGAAAATTTCGTAAAATAAATTAATCGCCGATAATTCAAGAAAATTTCAGGTGTGCGATTCATCGCACGTCTCCTCTCGCCCGTCCTATCTCCCGTAATACCTCACTCTCGGCCGCTCTTCTCGTCCATACTCATTTTTTTTTTATTCTTCTTAACTCTCGTTTTATTCAATAATTGCTTGCGGTGAGACGGCGCAACGGGGTGGTCAAAGATTCGAACGATGGAAGGGGTACCGAGGCAAAACGAAAAAAAAAAAAAATATAAAAAACAAATTGAAAGAAGAATCGCTGGAAAAATATGTTTTTTGTTACATCGGGAAGGGATGCTCCTTAATTTTTTCCCTTAATTTTGACGTTCGCTGTCAGTGTTTGTGACAAATTGTCATTTCATGAGTGAAAATTCAGCAGCTAGAGAAATTAGCTCATAGAATGAAATAAATTCCATTTCATGAACTAAAATTGTCTACTGCATTCCATTCTATGAGTTAAATTTCAACCATTACCAAATTTAGTCCACAGAATGGAATAATTTCGATTCCATGAGATAACATTCGGCCATCAGAAAATTGAGCCCATAGAATGAAATAAATTCCATTCCAGGAGCTAAAATTTAACGATCAGAGAATTTAACCCACAGAATGGAATAATTTCAATTTCATGAGTTATAACATTAACATTACATTGTTTATTATTACATTGTCATAACATTAAAGTTATAGCATTTAAAAAATGTAACCTATAAAATGAAGGAAATTCCGTTCCATGAGTTAAAATTCAACCATTACAAAAATGTGTCCCATGCAATGCAATGAATTTCATTCGAAGAGCTAAAATTCGACCATTCCATCATATTCCAGTGTCGCAGTATTGCTCGGTTGCGGAGCACGCATAAATTTGTCATAGACAGGTGACAGTCTTCGGATCGAGAGTGTCAGCATGCTTACTGTATATCTAGCTAAGCGGCCGATAGACGTTTCACTATAGAACTATTTAGCTCCGTGACGATGCGCGACGAGAACGAGAACGTCCCGGATGCACGCTAGTTAGCCACCGGTCAAAGGGGAATCCCCGAGAGTGCTCTGAGCCCCTTCTAGCGCGAAGCGATGCATCCTTCGCCCCTGCACAGGGTATCCATGCGCAGGAATGTCCCGCAACCCCCCACGGGGCACGACATCCCTCTTACACGTCCTCCCACGAATGCCGGCCGGTGAATCGATGAATGAAGCTGTCATCCTGTTCGCTCGCTTGACACACAAACGCCCGAAGAATACTCGAACGGGCACGGTTTTTCATTCACGGAAATGGAAACCAAGGTGAATCTTGCGGAAGGCTGCGGTGGGCGAGATCAATGCATTTTTTTCCGGAGATCATCAGCCGCTTCAAGATCTTGATCAATCAAAAATTCCATGAGTCATTGGATTCGTTGAGAACTCATGGATTTAATTATTATTGCTTTCTCATAAAGGAAGCTTTGTTTTGAGTCGAAAAATATGCGTCAACAGTCACACATATTTGGCCCTTTAATAGACGGCCAATGTTTTTTATCTTTTTAAATTCTAATCTAAAAATTTTGAAATCATTTTACTAACAGTAACGCATCTCGAAGACAGTTTTTCGAAAACAATTTCGTCGGAACATTCCCAGGGCCAAATTTTTTCGTCGCGGTGATAAAAAAAAGTTGAGAATGGACGATGAAACCTTGAAAAATTTAGCTATAAATTATCAGTCGATGATTATTTCTTCGTTAACTAATATACAATCGTAAAAAAAAAACAAAAACAAACAGAACAACAACGAAAATGAGGTGAGTCGGTGATCTCGGCATTGGTCTCGGCCGCATTACCGTGAATTTAGCTCTCTCCCCGCAGGCGTACAGTCATACAAACTACTTACTCACATACATACGTATATATATATATATATATATCGAGATTGAGCCGAACTCATGAGACGATCGTTATTCGTGCACGCGAGATCGAACGATCCGAAGTTGCTCTCGAGCGAAGCGCTAAGCGATCGAGCACGACATTCCGGATGCGCTGTAAGCAATTTGTGTGATCTTGGGAGGCTATAGTGAGAAATACACGATATTGCCATAACGTATAGCCGTTGCCCGGTCCACCGTTGGTACGAGTTAATGCTCACCGTTTTCCTGACTAACAGCCTCATTAATTAACGATCCGCCGGGCCGATTAGGCTAATTCGGACTTAATTTAGTGATCGGACCTCGAGTATGCCGACCGAGAGGCCGAGCTTTGTACCATTCTTGCTCGTCCGTTCGATCCTCGCCGTGGTCTTCGCGGACTCCGATCCGTACCCTTTTGCGTGTATGTAGTTCTGGTTCCTTCGAGCCGCAGCCGAAAATCCGGCCGAGATTCGACAGATTAGATAGCTCGCGAAATGCGCGTAACGTTTTAGCTTACGATCAATTTTTTTTTTTTTTTCAAACTCTTCACGGGTAAAAAAAAATAATAGCGGAGTAGTTTTAAAATGTTATCGTTGGAGGTATCGCTGCAACTGAGCCGTGTTTATTCTCGGGCGACCCTCAATTTTCTTTGGATTTGAACCGACGGGACTGCAAAGATATCAAGCTCAAGCTCGATTTTTGATCGCGGCTAAAAATGTCTTCCGGACGATATTACTCGGCAACGGGGGTCGGGAAAATTTTGAAAAAATTCTCAGAGAGGCACAGCACATCGTCGATAATGCCATAAAAATTTGGCGATGATCTGTCGAGCCGATTGAATGATCGAGTCTCCACGAGGCGACAGCAGCGACGTAACGCACCTCAAAGGGTTAAATCACGATGAAGCTTTGAGCGGAGGTTTAGAAAAAATTTGAAAAAATTCTCGAAGGTAACTATCAACCATCCGGGCATACCCTACAAATTTCATGACAATTTGTTCGGTCGTTCGGAAGATACGGTATATCAAAGCTCTACCGTGCACGTTTGGAAAGCATTCGAGCCTTCGAGAATTTGTATCTTGGGCCGTGAGAATTAACCGGGGGGGGGGAACAAGACGGGTAAAATTGCCAACAGTTTTTGAAGGAGCGCGCGTTTGCACTCGAAACATATTGGTCCGATCGGCGAAGAAGCGATGACAGTTTATGTTTCTCATCCTCTTATTCTTATTTTTCTTTTTCTTCCTCTTTCTCCTCGCTGCGTTTCTCAGCCCGTTCCGCGGTCCTAGTCGTGAGGATTCCTCTCCTCCGCTTCCCGATGCAGCAGCAGTGCACCGGAACGCACCGTACGCACCGGTTTCTCTCATACCTCGGTGAGGAGTGTTTAAGCGCTTGTACAAATAAAATACAAAGCGGCGTTCAAACAGCGGCTAAAAGGTTTGAGTTGTAACGCGCTCGGACGCTCCGGCACACAAGCAAACAGATCAGGACTGTCGCGATCCTCTGCCCCTTACCGCCCTCGAGAAAATCCTCTTCTTTTCGTTCTCCTCACCGTCCGGTCTCGGCGCCATTTTTCATCCTACCCTTACGCGTTCCCAGACGCTTCTTGTAAAAAAAAAAAAAAAATAAAACGTATTCCTCATCGACGAAACAAAATTATGAAATTGACGAGAAATAAAACTTTTAGGTGTCCGTGAAAAATGATGATTCAATATTTTTTATTGGCACTTGACGATCGACCGATTGAAACGAAAACTCGCCGCAAGTTTGATCGCATAATGTAATTTGTCTCACTATCCACGGACGATCGATTGAATTATAAAAAATAAATAATCATTCCATTTTTTGCCAACTTTTTTTCCGTGCTTTTACAACAAATTGGATTAAATTATTTTTCGCAGCATTTATTTCCATGAGTAATATTTTTTCGGATCCGATGTGACAAAATACCTTCATACCTTCATTTAATTCGTTCGAACGTCCAATTAGTCCGTTGTCGTTTAATCGGCTGAAGACGCATATCTCTTTTGTGCACGAAGGGAGTAAAGCTCGTGTTTCGCACTGGTCCATCAGCTACGCAGTGTTGTATACACTTAGAGAAGGATATAATAAAAACTACCGGCCATCTAAAAAAAAAAAAATTACTATAGCTCATGGTAGTGTGAAACAAGGGCGCCACCTATGGCAGAGATTCCCACATTTTCCACTGAGTTTTTTGCCATATATCTACGGATCTACGGATTTTAAACACAATAGAATTTTTATAGAATTTGTATATTTCTATATAGGAATTTTTACCATAATATCTACGAAAAATTCTTATAAATCCGATACTTGCTGTCATAGGTGGCAGTTCCAAACTACTATGCTTTAGTTCCCTATTACTATGTAAGAAAAATGACTATAGCTGTACGCAACTAGGGCGCCACCTATGGCGAAAGTTCCAGAATTCCCATAGCATTTTTAGCCATAATATCTACGAATTTTTACCACAATAGAATTTATATAGAATTTGCTTTAATTTATATAGAATTAGTTGCTGTCATAGGCGCGCCCAAGATCCCTACAACTACGTCCTATGGTAATGTTTCTCAGGCAATGTGTTCATATTTACTAAATCCTTTTCTCTGTGCGCTATAACCGTTACGTATATCACGACTAAAATCGTAGGCATGGATTTCCCGTCTGCAGCAATAAAAAGAAACGTTCTTTAGATTATTATTGACGCGATATATTGTCCGGATCAGTGCGCGGACTCGGAGATTCCTTCGGAGCGCATTAAGGGCGACTCTCACGAGTGAAAGGAGGTATCGCTGGAGAGAGCACCGTTTAATTGTTTTGCCTCGAGATAATTGGGGAGTCCACTCCATTCGAATCCGAACGGCAGTCGCAGGGAGGAGAGCCTCACTCCGATTGCCCGTTACACGATGACTTATGTCTTTCGGGCGCGCGGCCTCTCGTAAGTGCTCCATTGTTGTCAGCATCAGTTAAGCAGCAACCCCGCGCGCCCCGACGACGATCGGTGGGCGCGACTGGACCAAGTGAGTGAGCGATTCTGGCGATCCTCACTCGCGGAAGCAGGACGGCCCGAAGAATTCGGGAGGATCGATCGGTAACATCAAAATTATTCTGCTCTATCAAATATAAATTTCGATGTCAAAAGACGCATCGAATGGCAGAAATTCCACTCAGCCTTTTCACACCGTTCGAGTTAGGCGTTTGCGACCTCGTACGAAAATTTAACTGCGGTAATGTTTAACGAGGGGAAGCGATACGTCACGAGGCGCGTCAGTTTGTTCCTGCGCTTTGCGACGAACTCAAATATACCTGGCACGTGTCATCGAAGATACCGTGCTTATAGCTCAGCTGTAAGTGTTAGTAAAGCCGTGTCGAAAATACGCGAGACGCGAGTCTGTGTTCATATCGGATGCATAACTCAATTTTTTTTTATCTTTTTGATCCTCAGACAGATCACTTCTATTATCGTTGAAAACTATCACTCATTAGTGATCTTTGAGTCCAAGACTTATTGAATCTAGGGATTTTTAAAAACATTTTTAGTTCGAACGCGGATTTTGACACGATTCTTTTATGAAGTTTGATTTTGGAAATTTTGTTCGAAATGTGAACTCAAATTTGGAGTCTAATTTTATCCCAAATAGAAAATTAAATTTTCGCTCAAATTTTAACCTCAACTACGAACTCGGCTGACCGCCTAGACTGGCGGTTCGACCGTGCACCGAAGCTTTTGTCCTCTTCATCATTCACAGTGAACTCGAGATCGATCGTAGTGTTTTTCTTTTGATTTTACGTCAAAAGCTGCCAAGAAGATTGCAAGAATGTTTTCTTAAGATTTAGTTAACGGAGTAAGACGACGAGTCCTGCGTAGCGCCTCTGTAATTCTCCGGGCTTACGAAGCTATCTTCGATCGCGTCGCCGTACTCTTCCGCCGATCTAGACTGTACACCGAACGAAATGCGATACCGATCTTACCGTCTTGGGCGGAGAGTCTTAATGCCCTTGATCAGGGATTCCTAAGGATTACATCGGTTAATAATGGTGGTTAGCTTCACAGCTTTTCCTCTCGCAACCGCTGATATATCCCTTGACGCCCTTAATTTGGAGCAATTACCGGTGAAAGACCGACGAAGCGACGTAAAATCTATCGTGATCTAGGATCTTCACGAAATTATCTTGCTCTTCACCTGCTCGTTGGATCTGTAGGATTTTTTTTACCTCGAAAGGATGGAACTACTGACATTCGAGCCATCTACCGATCGTATGATCGTCACCGGAGATCATCATAAAAGCTCGATCGGTAATGAAGATTTCCGCTCGCCGGCTCTTCACTGAGAACACTGAATACCTAGTGAGGGTCGATTATCGTTCCGAGGTTCAAATGAGAACCCTACCTGTCCCCTCACGGCTGCAGCCAAGTAAAACTGTTTTACCGGCGGCAGGTATCTTATCAACACGAAATTAATAGAGTGCATAGAATAAACGTGAAAAAACTTAAGGTCGTGTGAAACGACTCAGTCGGTAACCAAAATCTGTAATGAACGCGATTCAGAGACGGTAGACTTTTCGGGAAAAAGCATTAGCGGTTGTACAATTGAACCGTTTCCGTTTTATACGAATCGTCAACTGGTTTTAAATTACATGGACCCGAAAAATCCATCTTTCTCTCTCGCACTTATACGTCACGTGGTACATCTTTCACATAGCCTTAAGCAGAACAGAATTGTTTCGATAATCAGAATCGGAATATGTTCTGCAAGCAAATCAGAGACCTGAATACAGTATTTATGTCAGTGATGAAGGTCAATTAAAAAGGATGCGTATATCACGGCATGACTATTACAATCCTAAGATTTAACATGTGATCGATGTTTTTTATGTAAATTCAAAAAAGAATTTCCGATATAGGCTCGTCCAGCCCCGATCGGACAATCATTGACTTTCTGACCCTATTATTGACACCCCCCTCCCGATTGTTGTACAATACGGCGACAGCGACTGTGGCAACGTCGGCGAAAGCTTTTTATACTATAGAGAGATATACAGTAGAATTGCATTGAACACTCCAGAACAATAATTCGGTTATACGGCTAACTGCTCATCACGCAATTGACGCAATCTTTTTATTCAACATTTTTTGTTAATACAATTAAGTTTTCTCAATATTTATTTAATTTTACGAAATCATTGTACAGCCGGAAAGTTTCGTAAATGAACAATTTATGATCCGGCATATCATTTACTGTACACGCAGTCTGTAGTCATACACTGGCATTGCCCCTGTATGCATTTCTGCAACAGATTGTCAAATAAATTATCAAAACAATTATTTTAGAAGATTATTGTTGACGTTAGTATACGTACATGTCCAGGGGCGCACGGTGTGCCCTCGGTAGGGGGGAGTCCGTACCAGTGACACGAAGGTCCATAAGGGGTGGCTCGGTCGCTTGTATAGTCGCATTCCAGTTGCGTGCATGTGAACGGGCTCTGGACATATTATTAACCCATATTACAATTGTTGACATCAACAATGCTTTTGACACAACAACAGTGCGAACGAAATATAAAGACAGGCTCACCTTGCATGCCCGATCGTAACCTCGTGCCTGACACTGTTTGAGAAGACCCTGAACATCGCCGGGTAACAATTTTTTTACTGGATTACCTGAGGGATAGAATTCTGCTGGCGTGTCGAAGCAGTTTATATGAGGCATTCTGAAATATGCCAATATCGATTCGTTACTTGCACTTGCCATGAATTGGTCGTTAATTGAAGCAGCGAAATATCTTCATGTTTTACCTCAACCAGGTCGAAAGGCGCTTTAAGCTGCAGGGAGCGAATTCTAGTTGTTTCATACCAACGCTTACTCCGGGTTCCATTATGTATCCATCGAAGGTCCAGCATTCATCAGCCGCAATGTGGTGATTCGCACCCAAGCTTTGGTGACAAAATTCCGTTGAGGTGTTAATCTCGAAGTTTCGTCTACATGTATCGCGAATTCAATGTTTCACTTACAAATGGCCTAATGCCTGAGTAGCCGTTAAAATCCCCTTGAAAGCACCGTTATCACGGACTATTGCAACTGAATGAAATCTGCTTTCCGGTAAGTGATTACAAGTAGTTTGTGCCGCAATTGCTTTGAGAGACAACAAATAACGAAATAAATTCCAAATCGATAGACGTTGATAACAAAATGCATTACTGGGTTTCTTACCTCCTGGCCTGAGGCCTCGGGTACTGTTATACGTATCAGAACTACAGTGAAAATATAGGCACATTAGCGACTAGTTTCTATTAAAGAAATTCTTCGAAATAATAGTTATTGTTACTCGGTTATGGTCACGACAATGTCATATGCCTTTCCCGGAAAGTCCTCACTTTGACCCATCGTGTACCAATATTTTTTCGCTTCGTCCCGTATCTTGTCCGCGTCGACCACGTCACTTTGCAGGTATGGGATCGCGTTTTGATCCTGTTGAAGGCAAAAGAAGATTCGTTGAAAATTAAACGGAGCTTTGGGGCCTCAACTATATTAATTAATCCCTAACTTACCAGTCCAATTATTATCCCAGAAATATGGAGTCTTATTTCGGGATTGCTGACCTGTCTGAATCGCAAATCGACGGCGTTCCAAAAAGCTAACTGATATATAATCTCGTCAGTATAATTGACTTTATGTGGACTGTGGAAAAATTTTCAATTTTTTTTCTTATTTCCATCCATTGACGATTTAGTTACGATGCTCAAAGTATAACAATGAAGTTTCACTCACCTCGTCTTCGCTCCTTTGTAGTACGTTTGGACTAACAATGACGGATAAATAATTTCCTTATCCGAGCCCTTAACTCCGGAGGCATCAGTCCTGTTGTCAGACTCTTCGAGAATCGGTTCCATCGACCCTGAAAAACTATATTCGTTAATTTTCAGCGATGAATTTTATTACGTGGCAAATTATTCCTTGTACGTCTCATTATTTTTGCTTGTGTCGATGGTCTCGAGTTAAAGAACTTATCATCGTGAGCATCTGCCACAGTTCTACTCGCGTCAGGAACTTCTCGTCTCATTCTCGATGGGTGTAAACTCTCCGGCTAGAAAGGAAAATACAGATCAGTGAAAGTCCCGACCTGCAATTATGTAGAGCAAACAATGGAAATAGTTCCTACAATTTGTGACGATCAATTAATTTCAAGATAACAATAGCGTTGCTGACTTACAAAAAACGAGTTTTTGGCTTGCGTTTTGCGCAGTGCGACCGTGTAAGAATTTCTATGACGGCCGATAAACGTGGATACCGCTCTTCCCACGATCTGGCCGTTGTGAAAAGTGCATTGAGTTAATGACCTCGGCTTGTACACAATTTACACCGTGAAATATCCCGCTTCAAGTAGAAACTCACCCCTTCCGGCAACTTCCTATATTTGACTGTTCCATCGGACGTCGTAAATGCGAGCCATACCGGTGTATTAGCTCCGATCAATTGTCCGTCCGACGGCTTCAAATAGGCATCAATCATTTTGCCATAATCGTTGAAAGTTCGTTGCAAATTCTCAGCCGACCGCTTGTACCGATAGTCCTCCACCGGTGCCACATCTAATTCCGACGTTGAAAAATGTTATCGAATCAAATAACAAAAATAAATACGATTACCAGTTTTAGCAAAGTTCTCACTTTTATCGCGGGTCGTGCGAGAAAGATTGGTTATCTCGTCATCGGTCATTCGCTCGTGGATCTACACACGAAAAAGCATATCGTTTAATTCTTTTTTAATCGAACAATCAGACGAAGCTAGGGCCAGATATCATGAATAATTAACGATTTACCTTTGAACATTGCACGAATCCTGCAACGAGCAAAGCAACGATACCGAAGGTCCGAATTATTCTGTACGCGTTCATGACGGAATGGCTCCGAGTAAATTAATTAAGTGCCACAACTTTTTGTCCACCGTGGTATACCCAAATTCAACGAATCGTCAGATGATACTAGTACTTCTTCGAGCTGTGGCTGTTATATATGTTTTCCAGGTAATATAAACATAACGATATGACGTAGGTCACACTACATTAGTAAACAGTTCTGTGTTTTTTCAGGTCAACACTACATTGGTAAACACTTTTATGATATAGTTTTAGTGTAGAATAGAACAAGCTTTAAACTTCGTCCATTCGAGACACGTGTTCCATATTTCGAGCTGATAGTCCGACAATTCTATGGAACGCCGAAGACTCGAAGCTCAAGGTACTGATAAATAAATGCTTCAGGGATCATTTCAAGATAGTGTCCCAAATGCACCATCGAATCGGAGGTTCGAGGTGATTGTTTCATTCAGACAGAGGTTCGGGGTGAAAGTTTTATTCGGATGGAGGTTCGAGGTGAACATTTTATTTAGATGGAGATTCGAGGTGAACATTTTATTCGGATGGAGGTTCGAGGTCAACATTTTATTCGGATAGAGGTTCGAGGTGAACATTTTATTCTGATGGAGGTTCGAGGTGAACATTTTATTCGAATGGAGGTTCGAGGTGAACATTTTATTTAGATGGAGATTCGAGGTCAACATTTTATTCGGATGGAGGTTCAAGGTCAACATTTTATTCGGATGGAGGTTCGAGGTGAACATTTTATTCGAATGGAGGTTCGAGGTGAACATTTTATTCGGATGGAGGTTCGAGGTGAAAATTTTATTCGGATGAAGGTTCGAGGGAAAAAAACTCGTGGAATGGTTGAAATTCCACTCGTACTTTTCCCACCGTTCGAGTAACGCGTTTGCAACCTTGTACGGAAATTTAACTGTGGTCATGTTTAACGAGGGGAAACGATACGCCACGACGCGCGGGTTTGTTTCTGCGCTTCAGGACGAACTCAAACATACCTGGCACGTGTCATCGAAGATATCGTATTTATAGCTTAGCAGTAAGTACGTGTAAGTAAAGCCGGGCCGAAGATGCGCGAGGCGCGGGTTTGTGTTCATATGGAAAGTATAACTCAGTTTTTTTTTCTTATCTCTTTTCTTATCGTTAAATAAACTATCGGTTAGAAGCGATCTTCGAGTCTGACACTTGTTGAATCTAGAGTTTGGTTGCAAATATTTTGTGTTCAAATGCTAATTTTGATATGATCTTATTATGAAATTTTATTCTAAATTTGGACTCCAACTTTATCCCAAATAGAAAATTAAATTTTCACTCATACTCGAACTTCTACCTTGAATTCGGCTTACCGCCAAGATTGGCGTCTCGACAGTGCACCGAGTTCTTTGTCCTCTTCATTATTCACAATGCCCTCGAGATCGATAGTAGGGTTTTTCTTTCAATTTTACCTCAATAACTGCCAAGAAGATTGCGAGAATGTTTTCTTGAGATCTAATGAACGGAGTAAGACGACGAGTCCTGCGTAACGCCTCTGTAATTCTCTGGGCTTACGAATCTTCGATCGCGTCGCTGTACTCTTCCACCGATCTAGACTGCACACCGAACGAAATGCGATAGCAACCTTACCGTCTTGGGTGAAGAGTCCTAATGCCCTTGATCAGGGGAACCTAAGGATTACATCGGTTAATAATGGTGGTTAGCTTCACAGCTTTTCCTCTCGCAACCGCTGATATATCCCTTGACGCCCTTAATTTGGAGCAATTACCGGTAAAAGACCGATGAAGTGACGTAAAATCTATCGAGATCTTACGTCGCTTCATCTTCACGCAATTATCTTGCTCTTCACCTGCTCGTCGGATCTGTACGATTTTTTTTACCTCAAAAGGATGGAACTATTGACATTCGAGCCATCTAGCGATCGTATGATCGCCACCAGAGATCATCATAAAAGCTCGATCGGTAATGAAGATTTCCGCTCGCCGGCTCTTCACTGAGAACACTGAAAACCCAGTGAGCGTCGATTATCGTTCCGAGGTTCAAATGAGAACCCTACCTGTCCCCTCACGGCTGCAGCCAAGTAAAACTGTTTTACCGGCGGCAGGTATCTTATCGACACGAAATTAATACAGTGCGTAGAATAAACGTGAAAAAACTTAAGGTCATGTGAAACGACTCAGTCGGTAACCAAAATCTGTAATGAACGCGATTCAGAGGCGGTAGACTTTTCGGGAAAAAGCAAAGCATTAGCGGATGTACAATTTAATACCGTTTCCGATGATACTTCCGTTTTATCCGAATCGTCAACCGGTTTTTAATGACATTGATCCGAAAAATGCATCTTTCTCTCTCGCCTCATACGTCACGTGGTACATCTTTCACATAGCCTTAAGCAGAACAGATTTGTTTCACGGCATGCCTATAACAATCCTAAGATTTAACATGTGATCGATGTTTTTAATGTAAATTCAAAAAAGAATTTCCACCATAGGCTCGTCCAGCCCCGATCGGACTACGATTGACTTTTTGACCCTATTATTGACACCCCCCTCCCAATTGTTGTACGATGCGGCGACAGCGGCTGTAGCAACGCCGGAGAAAGCTTTTTATACTATCGCGTTTTGTCTCATTATCTCCTTCTGCCCCGGTGTGCCATTTTGACCCGCTGTCCCCTATTCACACTGAGGCTTGTCAGTTTGCAATAAAAACAGTATTTCAAGATAAAAAACCATCTCTGACACACCATCATTAATTCCTAGACGCTCGAGCCCCCGAATCCTTTCGTTTGAGTGCCCGTTCCTCCAAAGGAGGCGCGCGAATACGGAGAAATTAGTGTAGGAATCTTTGCTCCCGTTACAAGATATACAGTAGAATTGCATTGAACCCTCCACAACAATAATTCGGTTATACGGCTAACTGCTCATCACGCAATTGACGCAATCTTTTTATTCGACAATTCAATAATCTTTTATTCAACAAGAGACAATCAAGTTTTTTCAATATTTATTTAATTTTACGAAATCATTGTACAGCCAGAAAGTTTCGTAAATGAACAATTTATGATCCGGCATATCATTTTATGTACACACAGTCTGTAGTCATACACTGGCATAGCCCCTCTATGCATTTCTGCAACAGATTGTCAAATAAATTATCAAAACAATTATTTTAGAAAATTATTGTTGACGTTAGTTTACGTACATGTCCAGGGGCGCACGGTGTGCCTTCGGTAGCGGGGGGTCCGTAGTAGTGACACGAAGATCCATGAGCGGTGGCTCGGTCGCTTGTATAGTCGCATACCAGTTGCGTGCATGTGACCGGGCTCTGGACATATTATTAACCCATATTACAATTGTTGACATCAACAATGCTTTTGACACAACAACAGTGCGAAGGAAATATAAAGACAGGCTCACCTCGCATGCCCGATCGTAACCTCGTGACTGACACTGTTTGTGAGGACCCTGAACATCGCCGGGTAACAATTTTTTTACTGGATTACCTGAGGGATAGAATTCTGCTGGCGTGTCGAAGCAGTTTATATGAGGCATTCTGAAATATGCCAATATCGATTCGTTACTTACACTTGCCATGAATCGGTCGTTAATTGAAGCAGCAAAATATCTTCATGTTTTACCTCAACCAGGTCGAAAGGCGCCTTAAGCTGCAGGGAGCGAATTTTAGATTTTTCGGACCAAAATTTTGTCCGGCTTCCATTATGAATCCTTCCCAGGTCTGGCATTTACCAAACGCCGTGTGGTAATTCGCACCCAAGCTTTGGTGAAAAAATTCCGTTGAAGTGTTAATCTCGAAGTTTCGTCTACATGTATCGCGAATTCAATGTTTCACTTACAAATGGCCTAATGCCTGAGTAGCCGTTAAAATCCCCTCGAAAGCACGGTTATCACGGACTATTGCAACTGAATGAAATCTGGTTTCCGATGAGTGATTACAAGTAGTTTGTGCCGCAATTGCTTTGAGAGACAACAAATAACGAAATAAATTGCAAATCGATAGACGTTGATAACAAAATGCATTACTGGGTTTCTTACCTCCTGGCCTGAGGCCTTGGGTACTGTGATACGTATCAGAACTACAGTGAAAATATAGGCACATTAGCGACTAGTTTCTAATAAAGAAATTCTTCGAAATAATAGTTATTGTTACTCGGTTATGGTCACGACAATGTCATATGCCTTTCCCGGAAAGTCCTCACGTTGACTCATCGTGTACCAATATTTTTTCGCTTCGTCCCATATCTTGACCGCGTCGACCACGTCACTTTGCAGGTATGGGATCGCGTTTTAATCCTGTTGAAGGCAAAAGAAGATTCGTTGAAAATTAAACGGAGCTTTGGGGCCTCAACTATATTAATTAATCCCTAACTTACCAGTCCAATGATTATCCCAGAAATATGGAGTCTTATTTCGGGATTGCTGACCTGTCTGAATCGCAAATCGACGGCGTTCCAAAAAGCTAACTGATATATAATCTCGTCAGTGCAATTGACTTCATCTAGACTGTGGAAAAATTTTCAATTTTTTTTCTTATTTCCATCCATTGACGATTTAATTACCATGCTCAAAGTATAACAATGAAGTTTCACTCACCTCGTCTTCGCTCCTTTGTAGTACGTTTGGACTAACAATGACGGATAAATAATTTCCTTATCCGAGCCCTTAACTCCGGAGGCATCAGTCCTGTTGTCAGACTCTTCGAGAATCGGTTCCATCGACCCTGAAAAACTATATTGGTTAATTTTCAGCGATTAATTTTATTACGTGGCAAATTATTCATTGTACGTCTCATTATTTTTGCTTGTGTCGATGGTCTCGAGTTAAAGAACTTATCATCGTGAGCATCTGCCACAGTTCTACTCGCGTCAGGAACTTCTCGTCTCATTCTCAATGGGTGTAAACTCTCCGGCTAGAAAGGAAAATACAGATCAGTGAAAGTCCCAACCTGCAATTATGTAGAGCAAACAATTGAAATAGTTCCTACAATTTGTGACGATCAATTAATTTCAAGATAACAATAGCGTTGCTGACTTACAAAAAACGAGTTTTTGGCTTGCGTTTCGTGCACTGTGACCGTGTAAGAATTTCTATGACGGCCGATAAACGTGGATACCGCTCTTCCCACGATCTGGCCGTTGTGAAAAGTGCATTGAGTTAATAACCTCGGCTTGTACACAATTTACACCGTGAAATATCCCGCTTCAAGTAGAAACTCACCCCTTCCGGCAACTTCCTGTATTTGACTGTTCCATCGGACGTCGTAAATGCGAGCCATACCGGTGTATTAGCTCCGATCAATTGTCCATCCGACGACTTCAAATAGGAATCAATCGTTTTGCCATAATCGTTGAAAGTTCGTTGCAAATTCTCAGCCGACCGCTTGTACCGATAGTCCTCCACCGGTGCCACATCTAATTCCGACGTCGAAAAATGTTATCGAATCAAATAACAAAAATAAATACGATTACCAGTTTTAGCAAAGTTCTCACTTTTATCGCGGGTCGTGCGAGAAAGATTGGTTATCTCGTCATCGGTCATTCGCTCGTGGATCTACACACGAAAAAGCATATCGTTTAATTCTTTTTTAATCGAACAATCAGACGAAGCTAGGGCCGGATAACATGAACAATTTACGATGTTACTTTTGAACATTGCACGAATCCTGCAACGAGCAAAGCAACGATACCGAATGTCCGAATTATTCTGTACGCGTTCATGACTGAATGGCTCCGAGTAAATTAATTAAGTGCCACAACTTTTTGCCCACCGTGGTATACCCAAATTTAACGAATCGTCAGATGATACTAGTA